>OZ014515.1:1200000-2400000 GCA_963966075.1 Aphodius sticticus | reverse complement strand
TAATTCTGAAAATTACAGCCCTCTATCTGTTTTAGTTTGTTCAGGAGGATTTTTGAAACTTAGAGTTTACGATGTTTTTAGGTGACAGAATGTTATGATTTTGCTTCATGTTTGATTACAGGAAAACTAGACGCGATGAAAATTATTATTATACACGCTTTGGTCACAGATACATTGGGTAATTAATTCTGAAAATTACAGCCCTCTATCTGTTTTAGTTTGTTCAGGAGGATTTTTGAAACTTAGAGTTTACGATGTTTTTAGGTGACAGAATGTTATGATTTTGTTTCATGTTTGATTACAAGAGAACTAGATGTGATAAAAATTATTACTATACACGCTTTGGTTACAGATACATTGGGTAATTAATTCTGAAAATTACAGCCCTCTATCTGTTTTAGTTTGTTCAGGAGGATTTTTGAAACTTAGAGTTTACGATGTTTTTAGGTGACAGAATGTTATGATTTTGTTTCATGTTTGATTACAAGAGAACTAGATGTGATAAAAATTATTACTATACACGCTTTGGTTACAGATACATTGGGTAATTAATTCTGAAAATTACAGCCCTCTATCTGTTTTAGTTTGTTCAGGAGGATTTTTGAAACTTAGAGTTTACGATGTTTTTAGGTGACAGAATGTTATGATTTTGTTTCATGTTTGATTACAAGAGAACTAGATGTGATAAAAATTATTACTATACACGCTTTGGTTACAGATACATTGGGTAATTAATTCTGAAAATTACAGCCCTCTATCTGTTTTAGTTTGTTCAGGAGGATTTTTGAAACTTAGAGTTTACGATGTTTTTAGGTGACAGAATGTTATGATTTTGCTTCATGTTTGATTACAGGAAAACTAGACGCGATGAAAATTATTATTATACACGCTTTGGTCACAGATACATTGGGTAATTAATTCTGAAAATTACAGCCCTCTATCTGTTTTAGTTTGTTCAGGAGGATTTTTGAAACTTAGAGTTTACGATGTTTTTAGGTGACAGAATGTTATGATTTTGTTTCATGTTTGATTACAAGAGAACTAGATGTGATAAAAATTATTACTATACACGCTTTGGTTACAGATACATTGGGTAATTAATTCTGAAAATTACAGCCCTCTATCTGTTTTAGTTTGTTCAGGAGGATTTTTGAAACTTAGAGTTTACGATGTTTTTAGGTGACAGAATGTTATGATTTTGTTTCATGTTTGATTACAAGAGAACTAGATGTGATAAAAATTATTACTATACACGCTTTGGTTACAGATACATTGGGTAATTAATTCTGAAAATTACAGCCCTCTATCTGTTTTAGTTTGTTCAGGAGGATTTTTGAAACTTAGAGTTTACGATGTTTTTAGGTGACAGAATGTTATGATTTTGCTTCATGTTTGATTACAGGAAAACTAGACGCGATGAAAATTATTATTATACACGCTTTGGTCACAGATACATTGGGTAATTAATTCTGAAAATTACAGCCCTCTATCTGTTTTAGTTTGTTCAGGAGGATTTTTGAAACTTAGAGTTTACGATGTTTTTAGGTGACAGAATGTTATGATTTTGTTTCATGTTTGATTACAAGAGAACTAGATGTGATAAAAATTATTACTATACACGCTTTGGTTACAGATACATTGGGTAATTAATTCTGAAAATTACAGCCCTCTATCTGTTTTAGTTTGTTCAGGAGGATTTTTGAAACTTAGAGTTTACGATGTTTTTAGGTGACAGAATGTTATGATTTTGTTTCATGTTTGATTACAAGAGAACTAGATGTGATAAAAATTATTACTATACACGCTTTGGTTACAGATACATTGGGTAATTAATTCTGAAAATTACAGCCCTCTATCTGTTTTAGTTTGTTCAGGAGGATTTTTGAAACTTAGAGTTTACGATGCTTTTAGGTGACAGAATGTTATGATTTTGTTTCATGTTTGATTACAAGAGAACTAGATGTGATAAAAATTATTACTATACACGCTTTGGTTACAGATACATTGGGTAATTAATTCTGAAAATTACAGCCCTCTATCTGTTTTAGTTTGTTCAGGAGGATTTTTGAAACTTAGAGTTTACGATGTTTTTAGGTGACAGAATGTTATGATTTTGTTTCATGTTTGATTACAAGAGAACTAGATGTGATAAAAATTATTACTATACACGCTTTGGTTACAGATACATTGGGTAAATAATTTTGAAAATTACAGCCCTCTATCTGTTTTAGTTTGTTCAGGAGGATTTTTGAAACTTAGAGTTTACGATGTTTTTAGGTGACAGAATGTTATGATTTTGTTTCATGTTTGATTACAAGAGAACTAGATGTGATAAAAATTATTACTATACACGCTTTGGTTACAGATACATTGGGTAATTAATTCTGAAAATTACAGCCCTCTATCTGTTTTAGTTTGTTCAGGAGGATTTTTGAAACTTAGAGTTTACGATGTTTTTAGGTGACAGAATGTTATGATTTTGCTTCATGTTTGATTGCAGGAAAACTAGACGCGATGAAAATTATTATTATACACGCTTTGGTCACAGATACATTGGGTAATTAATTCTGAAAATTACAGCCCTCTATCTGTTTTAGTTTGTTCAGGAGGATTTTTGAAACTTAGAGTTTACGATGTTTTTAGGTGACAGAATGTTATGATTTTGTTTCATGTTTGATTACAAGAGAACTAGATGTGATAAAAATTATTACTATACACGCTTTGGTTACAGATACATTGGGTAATTAATTCTGAAAATTACAGCCCTCTATCTGTTTTAGTTTGTTCAGGAGGATTTTTGAAACTTAGAGTTTACGATGTTTTTAGGTGACAGAATGTTATGATTTTGCTTCATGTTTGATTACAGGAAAACTAGACGCGATGAAAATTATTATTATACACGCTTTGGTCACAGATACATTGGGTAATTAATTCTGAAAATTACAGCCCTCTATCTGTTTTAGTTTGTTCAGGAGGATTTTTGAAACTTAGAGTTTACGATGTTTTTAGGTGACAGAATGTTATGATTTTGTTTCATGTTTGATTACAAGAGAACTAGATGTGATAAAAATTATTACTATACACGCTTTGGTTACAGATACATTGGGTAATTAATTCTGAAAATTACAGCCCTCTATCTGTTTTAGTTTGTTCAGGAGGATTTTTGAAACTTAGAGTTTACGATGTTTTTAGGTGACAGAATGTTATGATTTTGTTTCATGTTTGATTACAAGAGAACTAGATGTGATAAAAATTATTACTATACACGCTTTGGTTACAGATACATTGGGTAATTAATTCTGAAAATTACAGCCCTCTATCTGTTTTAGTTTGTTCAGGAGGATTTTTGAAACTTAGAGTTTACGATGTTTTTAGGTGACAGAATGTTATGATTTTGTTTCATGTTTGATTACAAGAGAACTAGATGTGATAAAAATTATTACTATACACGCTTTGGTTACAGATACATTGGGTAATTAATTCTGAAAATTACAGCCCTCTATCTGTTTTAGTTTGTTCAGGAGGATTTTTGAAACTTAGAGTTTACGATGTTTTTAGGTGACAGAATGTTATGATTTTGCTTCATGTTTGATTACAGGAAAACTAGACGCGATGAAAATTATTATTATACACGCTTTGGTCACAGATACATTGGGTAATTAATTCTGAAAATTACAGCCCTCTATCTGTTTTAGTTTGTTCAGGAAGATTTTTGAAACTTAGAGTTTACGATGTTTTTAGGTGACAGAATGTTATGATTTTGTTTCATGTTTGATTACAAGAGAACTAGATGTGATAAAAATTATTACTATACACGCTTTGGTTACAGATACATTGGGTAATTAATTCTGAAAATTACAGCCCTCTATCTGTTTTAGTTTGTTCAGGAGGATTTTTGAAACTTAGAGTTTACGATGTTTTTAGGTGACAGAATGTTATGATTTTGTTTCATGTTTGATTACAAGAGAACTAGATGTGATAAAAATTATTACTATACACGCTTTGGTTACAGATACATTGGGTAATTAATTCTGAAAATTACAGCCCTCTATCTGTTTTAGTTTGTTCAGGAGGATTTTTGAAACTTAGAGTTTACGATGTTTTTAGGTGACAGAATGTTATGATTTTGCTCCATGTTTGATTACAGGAAAACTAGACGCGATGAAAATTATTATTATACACGCTTTGGTCACAGATACATTGGGTAATTAATTCTGAAAATTACAGCCCTCTATCTGTTTTAGTTTGTTCAGGAGGATTTTTGAAACTTAGAGTTTACGATGTTTTTAGGTGACAGAATGTTATGATTTTGTTTCATGTTTGATTACAAGAGAACTAGATGTGATAAAAATTATTACTATACACGCTTTGGTTACAGATACATTGGGTAATTAATTCTGAAAATTACAGCCCTCTATCTGTTTTAGTTTGTTCAGGAGGATTTTTGAAACTTAGAGTTTACGATGTTTTTAGGTGACAGAATGTTATGATTTTGTTTCATGTTTGATTACAAGAGAACTAGATGTGATAAAAATTATTACTATACACGCTTTGGTTACAGATACATTGGGTAATTAATTCTGAAAATTACAGCCCTCTATCTGTTTTAGTTTGTTCAGGAGGATTTTTGAAACTTAGAGTTTACGATGTTTTTAGGTGACAGAAAGTTATGATTTTGCTTCATGTTTGATTACAGGAAAACTAGACGCGATGAAAATTATTATTATACACGCTTTGGTCACAGATACATTGGGTAATTAATTCTGAAAATTACAGCCCTCTATCTGTTTTAGTTTGTTCAGGAGGATTTTTGAAACTTAGAGTTTACGATGTTTTTAGGTGACAGAATGTTATGATTTTGCTTCATGTTTGATTACAGGAAAACTAGACGCGATGAAAATTATTATTATACACGCTTTGGTCACAGATACATTGGGTAATTAATTCTGAAAATTACAGCCCTCTATCTGTTTTAGTTTGTTCAGGAGGATTTTTGAAACTTAGAGTTTACGATGTTTTTAGGTGACAGAATGTTATGATTTTGTTTCATGTTTGATTACAAGAGAACTAGATGTGATAAAAATTATTACTATACACGCTTTGGTTACAGATACATTGGGTAATTAATTCTGAAAATTACAGCCCTCTATCTGTTTTAGTTTGTTCAGGAGGATTTTTGAAACTTAGAGTTTACGATGTTTTTAGGTGACAGAATGTTATGATTTTGCTTCATGTTTGATTACAGGAAAACTAGACGCGATGAAAATTATTATTATACACGCTTTGGTCACAGATACATTGGGTAATTAATTCTGAAAATTACAGCCCTCTATCTGTTTTAGTTTGTTCAGGAGGATTTTTGAAACTTAGAGTTTACGATGTTTTTAGGTGACAGAATGTTATGATTTTGTTTCATGTTTGATTACAAGAGAACTAGATGTGATAAAAATTATTACTATACACGCTTTGGTTACAGATACATTGGGTAATTAATTCTGAAAATTACAGCCCTCTAACTGTTTTAGTTTGTTCAGGAGGATTTTTGAAACTTAGAGTTTACGATGTTTTTAGGTGACAGAATGTTATGATTTTGCTTCATGTTTGATTACAGGAAAACTAGACGCGATGAAAATTATTATTATACACGCTTTGGTCACAGATACATTGGGTAATTAATTCTGAAAATTACAGCCCTCTATCTGTTTTAGTTTGTTCAGGAGGATTTTTGAAACTTAGAGTTTACGATGTTTTTAGGTGACAGAATGTTATGATTTTGTTTCATGTTTGATTACAAGAGAACTAGATGTGATAAAAATTATTACTATACACGCTTTGGTTACAGATACATTGGGTAATTAATTCTGAAAATTACAGCCCTCTATCTGTTTTAGTTTGTTCAGGAGGATTTTTGAAACTTAGAGTTTACGATGTTTTTAGGTGACAGAATGTTATGATTTTGTTTCATGTTTGATTACAAGAGAACTAGATGTGATAAAAATTATTACTATACACGCTTTGGTTACAGATACATTGGGTAATTAATTCTGAAAATTACAGCCCTCTATCTGTTTTAGTTTGTTCAGGAGGATTTTTGAAACTTAGAGTTTACGATGTTTTTAGGTGACAGAATGTTATGATTTTGTTTCATGTTTGATTACAAGAGAACTAGATGTGATAAAAATTATTACTATACACGCTTTGGTTACAGATACATTGGGTAATTAATTCTGAAAATTACAGCCCTCTATCTGTTTTAGTTTGTTCAGGAGGATTTTTTAAACTTAGAGTTTACGATGTTTTTAGGTGACAGAATGTTATGATTTTGTTTCATGTTTGATTACAAGAGAACTAGATGTGATAAAAATTATTACTATACACGCTTTGGTTACAGATACATTGGGTAATTAATTCTGAAAATTACAGCCCTCTATCTGTTTTAGTTTGTTCAGGAGGATTTTTGAAACTTAGAGTTTACGATGTTTTTAGGTGACAGAATGTTATGATTTTGCTTCATGTTTGATTACAGGAAAACTAGACGCGATGAAAATTATTATTATACACGCTTTGGTCACAGATACATTGGGTAATTAATTCTGAAAATTACAGCCCTCTATCTGTTTTAGTTTGTTCAGGAGGATTTTTGAAACTTAGAGTTTACGATGTTTTTAGGTGACAGAATGTTATGATTTTGCTTCATGTTTGATTACAGGAAAACTAGACGCGATGAAAATTATTATTATACACGCTTTGGTCACAGATACATTGGGTAATTAATTCTGAAAATTACAGCCCTCTATCTGTTTTAGTTTGTTCAGGAGGATTTTTGAAACTTAGAGTTTACGATGTTTTTAGGTGACAGAATGTTATGATTTTGTTTCATGTTTGATTACAAGAGAACTAGATGTGATAAAAATTATTACTATACACGCTTTGGTTACAGATACATTGGGTAATTAATTCTGAAAATTACAGCCCTCTATCTGTTTTAGTTTGTTCAGGAGGATTTTTGAAACTTAGAGTTTACGATGTTTTTAGGTGACAGAATGTTATGATTTTGTTTCATGTTTGATTACAAGAGAACTAGATGTGATAAAAATTATTACTATACACGCTTTGGTTACAGATACATTGGGTAATTAATTCTGAAAATTACAGCCCTCTATCTGTTTTAGTTTGTTCAGGAGGATTTTTGAAACTTAGAGTTTACGATGTTTTTAGGTGACAGAATGTTATGATTTTGTTTCATGTTTGATTACAAGAGAACTAGATGTGATAAAAATTATTACTATACACGCTTTGGTTACAGATACATTGGGTAATTAATTCTGAAAATTACAGCCCTCTATCTGTTTTAGTTTGTTCAGGAGGATTTTTGAAACTTAGAGTTTACGATGTTTTTAGGTGACAGAATGTTATGATTTTGTTTCATGTTTGATTACAAGAGAACTAGATGTGATAAAAATTATTACTATACACGCTTTGGTTACAGATACATTGGGTAATTAATTCTGAAAATTACAGCCCTCTATCTGTTTTAGTTTGTTCAGGAGGATTTTTGAAACTTAGAGTTTACGATGTTTTTAGGTGACAGAATGTTATGATTTTGTTTCATGTTTGATTACAAGAGAACTAGATGTGATAAAAATTATTACTATACACGCTTTGGTTACAGATACATTGGGTAATTAATTCTGAAAATTACAGCCCTCTATCTGTTTTAGTTTGTTCAGGAGGATTTTTGAAACTTAGAGTTTACGATGTTTTTAGGTGACAGAATGTTATGATTTTGTTTCATGTTTGATTACAAGAGAACTAGATGTGATAAAAATTATTACTATACACGCTTTGGTTACAGATACATTGGGTAATTAATTCTGAAAATTACAGCCCTCTATCTGTTTTAGTTTGTTCAGGAGGATTTTTGAAACTTAGAGTTTACGATGTTTTTAGGTGACAGAATGTTATGATTTTGTTTCATGTTTGATTACAAGAGAACTAGATGTGATAAAAATTATTACTATACACGCTTTGGTTACAGATACATTGGGTAATTAATTCTGAAAATTACAGCCCTCTATCTGTTTTAGTTTGTTCAGGAGGATTTTTGAAACTTAGAGTTTACGATGTTTTTAGGTGACAGAATGTTATGATTTTGCTTCATGTTTGATTACAGGAAAACTAGACGCGATGAAAATTATTATTATACACGCTTTGGTCACAGATACATTGGGTAATTAATTCTGAAAATTACAGCCCTCTATCTGTTTTAGTTTGTTCAGGAGGATTTTTGAAACTTAGAGTTTACGATGTTTTTAGGTGACAGAATGTTATGATTTTGCTTCATGTTTGATTACAGGAAAACTAGACGCGATGAAAATTATTATTATACACGCTTTGGTCACAGATACATTGGGTAATTAATTCTGAAAATTACAGCCCTCTATCTGTTTTAGTTTGTTCAGGAGGATTTTTGAAACTTAGAGTTTACGATGTTTTTAGGTGACAGAATGTTATGATTTTGCTTCATGTTTGATTACAGGAAAACTAGACGCGATGAAAATTATTATTATACACGCTTTGGTCACAGATACATTGGGTAATTAATTCTGAAAATTACAGCCCTCTATCTGTTTTAGTTTGTTCAGGAGGATTTTTGAAACTTAGAGTTTACGATGTTTTTAGGTGACAGAATGTTATGATTTTGCTTCATGTTTGATTACAGGAAAACTAGACGCGATGAAAATTATTATTATACACGCTTTGGTCACAGATACATTGGGTAATTAATTCTGAAAATTACAGCCCTCTATCTGTTTTAGTTTGTTCAGGAGGATTTTTGAAACTTAGAGTTTACGATGTTTTTAGGTGACAGAATGTTATGATTTTGCTTCATGTTTGATTACAGGAAAACTAGATGTGATAAAAATTATTACTATACACGCTTTGGTTACAGATACATTGGGTAATTAATTCTGAAAATTACAGCCCTCTATCTGTTTTAGTTTGTTCAGGAGGATTTTTGAAACTTAGAGTTTACGATGTTTTTAGGTGACAGAATGTTATGATTTTGCTTCATGTTTGATTACAGGAAAACTAGACGCGATGAAAATTATTATTATACACGCTTTGGTCACAGATACATTGGGTAATTAATTCTGAAAATTACAGCCCTCTATCTGTTTTAGTTTGTTCAGGAGGATTTTTGAAACTTAGAGTTTACGATGTTTTTAGGTGACAGAATGTTATGATTTTGTTTCATGTTTGATTACAAGAGAACTAGATGTGATAAAAATTATTACTATACACGCTTTGGTTACAGATACATTGGGTAATTAATTCTGAAAATTACAGCCCTCTATCTGTTTTAGTTTGTTCAGGAGGATTTTTGAAACTTAGAGTTTACGATGTTTTTAGGTGACAGAATGTTATGATTTTGTTTCATGTTTGATTACAGGAAAACTAGACGCGATGAAAATTATTATTATACACGCTTTGGTCACAGATACATTGGGTAATTAATTCTGAAAATTACAGCCCTCTATCTGTTTTAGTTTGTTCAGGAGGATTTTTGAAACTTAGAGTTTACGATGTTTTTAGGTGACAGAATGTTATGATTTTGTTTCATGTTTGATTACAAGAGAACTAGATGTGATAAAAATTATTACTATACACGCTTTGGTTACAGATACATTGGGTAATTAATTCTGAAAATTACAGCCCTCTATCTGTTTTAGTTTGTTCAGGAGGATTTTTGAAACTTAGAGTTTACGATGTTTTTAGGTGACAGAATGTTATGATTTTGTTTCATGTTTGATTACAAGAGAACTAGATGTGATAAAAATTATTACTATACACGCTTTGGTTACAGATACATTGGGTAATTAATTCTGAAAATTACAGCCCTCTATCTGTTTTAGTTTGTTCAGGAGGATTTTTGAAACTTAGAGTTTACGATGTTTTTAGGTGACAGAATGTTATGATTTTGCTTCATGTTTGATTACAGGAAAACTAGACGCGATGAAAATTATTATTATACACGCTTTGGTCACAGATACATTGGGTAATTAATTCTGAAAATTACAGCCCTCTATCTGTTTTAGTTTGTTCAGGAGGATTTTTGAAACTTAGAGTTTACGATGTTTTTAGGTGACAGAATGTTATGATTTTGCTTCATGTTTGATTACAGGAAAACTAGACGCGATGAAAATTATTATTATACACGCTTTGGTCACAGATACATTGGGTAATTAATTCTGAAAATTACAGCCCTCTATCTGTTTTAGTTTGTTCAGGAGGATTTTTGAAACTTAGAGTTTACGATGTTTTTAGGTGACAGAATGTTATGATTTTGCTTCATGTTTGATTACAGGAAAACTAGACGCGATGAAAATTATTATTATACACGCTTTGGTCACAGATACATTGGGTAATTAATTCTGAAAATTACAGCCCTCTATCTGTTTTAGTTTGTTCAGGAGGATTTTTGAAACTTAGAGTTTACGATGTTTTTAGGTGACAGAATGTTATGATTTTGTTTCATGTTTGATTACAAGAGAACTAGATGTGATAAAAATTATTACTATACACGCTTTGGTTACAGATACATTGGGTAATTAATTCTGAAAATTACAGCCCTCTATCTGTTTTAGTTTGTTCAGGAGGATTTTTGAAACTTAGAGTTTACGATGTTTTTAGGTGACAGAATGTTATGATTTTGCTTCATGTTTGATTACAGGAAAACTAGACGCGATGAAAATTATTATTATACACGCTTTGGTCACAGATACATTGGGTAATTAATTCTGAAAATTACAGCCCTCTATCTGTTTTAGTTTGTTCAGGAGGATTTTTGAAACTTAGAGTTTACGATGTTTTTAGGTGACAGAATGTTATGATTTTGTTTCATGTTTGATTACAGGAAAACTAGACGCGATGAAAATTATTATTATACACGCTTTGGTCACAGATACATTGGGTAATTAATTCTGAAAATTACAGCCCTCTATCTGTTTTAGTTTGTTCAGGAGGATTTTTGAAACTTAGAGTTTACGATGTTTTTAGGTGACAGAATGTTATGATTTTGTTTCATGTTTGATTACAAGAGAACTAGATGTGATAAAAATTATTACTATACACGCTTTGGTTACAGATACATTGGGTAATTAATTCTGAAAATTACAGCCCTCTATCTGTTTTAGTTTGTTCAGGAGGATTTTTGAAACTTAGAGTTTACGATGTTTTTAGGTGACAGAATGTTATGATTTTGTTTCATGTTTGATTACAAGAGAACTAGATGTGATAAAAATTATTACTATACACGCTTTGGTTACAGATACATTGGGTAATTAATTCTGAAAATTACAGCCCTCTATCTGTTTTAGTTTGTTCAGGAGGATTTTTGAAACTTAGAGTTTACGATGTTTTTAGGTGACAGAATGTTATGATTTTGCTTCATGTTTGATTACAGGAAAACTAGACGCGATGAAAATTATTATTATACACGCTTTGGTCACAGATACATTGGGTAATTAATTCTGAAAATTACAGCCCTCTATCTGTTTTAGTTTGTTCAGGAGGATTTTTGAAACTTAGAGTTTACGATGTTTTTAGGTGACAGAATGTTATGATTTTGCTTCATGTTTGATTACAGGAAAACTAGACGCGATGAAAATTATTATTATACACGCTTTGGTCACAGATACATTGGGTAATTAATTCTGAAAATTACAGCCCTCTATCTGTTTTAGTTTGTTCAGGAGGATTTTTGAAACTTAGAGTTTACGATGTTTTTAGGTGACAGAATGTTATGATTTTGCTTCATGTTTGATTACAGGAAAACTAGACGCGATGAAAATTATTATTATACACGCTTTGGTCACAGATACATTGGGTAATTAATTCTGAAAATTACAGCCCTCTATCTGTTTTAGTTTGTTCAGGAGGATTTTTGAAACTTAGAGTTTACGATGTTTTTAGGTGACAGAATGTTATGATTTTGCTTCATGTTTGATTACAGGAAAACTAGACGCGATGAAAATTATTATTATACACGCTTTGGTCACAGATACATTGGGTAATTAATTCTGAAAATTACAGCCCTCTATCTGTTTTAGTTTGTTCAGGAGGATTTTTGAAACTTAGAGTTTACGATGTTTTTAGGTGACAGAATGTTATGATTTTGCTTCATGTTTGATTACAGGAAAACTAGACGCGATGAAAATTATTATTATACACGCTTTGGTCACAGATACATTGGGTAATTAATTCTGAAAATTACAGCCCTCTATCTGTTTTAGTTTGTTCAGGAGGATTTTTGAAACTTAGAGTTTACGATGTTTTTAGGTGACAGAATGTTATGATTTTGTTTCATGTTTGATTACAAGAGAACTAGATGTGATAAAAATTATTACTATACACGCTTTGGTTACAGATACATTGGGTAATTAATTCTGAAAATTACAGCCCTCTATCTGTTTTAGTTTGTTCAGGAGGATTTTTGAAACTTAGAGTTTACGATGTTTTTAGGTGACAGAATGTTATGATTTTGCTTCATGTTTGATTACAGGAAAACTAGACGCGATGAAAATTATTATTATACACGCTTTGGTCACAGATACATTGGGTAATTAATTCTGAAAATTACAGCCCTCTATCTGTTTTAGTTTGTTCAGGAGGATTTTTGAAACTTAGAGTTTACGATGTTTTTAGGTGACAGAATGTTATGATTTTGCTTCATGTTTGATTACAGGAAAACTAGACGCGATGAAAATTATTATTATACACGCTTTGGTCACAGATACATTGGGTAATTAATTCTGAAAATTACAGCCCTCTATCTGTTTTAGTTTGTTCAGGAGGATTTTTGAAACTTAGAGTTTACGATGTTTTTAGGTGACAGAATGTTATGATTTTGTTTCATGTTTGATTACAAGAGAACTAGATGTGATAAAAATTATTACTATACACGCTTTGGTTACAGATACATTGGGTAATTAATTCTGAAAATTACAGCCCTCTATCTGTTTTAGTTTGTTCAGGAGGATTTTTGAAACTTAGAGTTTACGATGTTTTTAGGTGACAGAATGTTATGATTTTGTTTCATGTTTGATTACAAGAGAACTAGATGTGATAAAAATTATTACTATACACGCTTTGGTTACAGATACATTGGGTAATTAATTCTGAAAATTACAGCCCTCTATCTGTTTTAGTTTGTTCAGGAGGATTTTTGAAACTTAGAGTTTACGATGTTTTTAGGTGACAGAATGTTATGATTTTGCTTCATGTTTGATTACAGGAAAACTAGACGCGATGAAAATTATTATTATACACGCTTTGGTCACAGATACATTGGGTAATTAATTCTGAAAATTACAGCCCTCTATCTGTTTTAGTTTGTTCAGGAGGATTTTTGAAACTTAGAGTTTACGATGTTTTTAGGTGACAGAATGTTATGATTTTGCTTCATGTTTGATTACAGGAAAACTAGACGCGATGAAAATTATTATTATACACGCTTTGGTCACAGATACATTGGGTAATTAATTCTGAAAATTACAGCCCTCTATCTGTTTTAGTTTGTTCAGGAGGATTTTTGAAACTTAGAGTTTACGATGTTTTTAGGTGACAGAATGTTATGATTTTGCTTCATGTTTGATTACAGGAAAACTAGACGCGATGAAAATTATTATTATACACGCTTTGGTCACAGATACATTGGGTAATTAATTCTGAAAATTACAGCCCTCTATCTGTTTTAGTTTGTTCAGGAGGATTTTTGAAACTTAGAGTTTACGATGTTTTTAGGTGACAGAATGTTATGATTTTGCTTCATGTTTGATTACAGGAAAACTAGACGCGATGAAAATTATTATTATACACGCTTTGGTCACAGATACATTGGGTAATTAATTCTGAAAATTACAGCCCTCTATCTGTTTTAGTTTGTTCAGGAGGATTTTTGAAACTTAGAGTTTACGATGTTTTTAGGTGACAGAATGTTATGATTTTGCTTCATGTTTGATTACAGGAAAACTAGATGTGATAAAAATTATTACTATACACGCTTTGGTTACAGATACATTGGGTAATTAATTCTGAAAATTACAGCCCTCTATCTGTTTTAGTTTGTTCAGGAGGATTTTTGAAACTTAGAGTTTACGATGTTTTTAGGTGACAGAATGTTATGATTTTGCTTCATGTTTGATTACAGGAAAACTAGACGCGATGAAAATTATTATTATACACGCTTTGGTCACAGATACATTGGGTAATTAATTCTGAAAATTACAGCCCTCTATCTGTTTTAGTTTGTTCAGGAGGATTTTTGAAACTTAGAGTTTACGATGTTTTTAGGTGACAGAATGTTATGATTTTGTTTCATGTTTGATTACAAGAGAACTAGATGTGATAAAAATTATTACTATACACGCTTTGGTTACAGATACATTGGGTAATTAATTCTGAAAATTACAGCCCTCTATCTGTTTTAGTTTGTTCAGGAGGATTTTTGAAACTTAGAGTTTACGATGTTTTTAGGTGACAGAATGTTATGATTTTGTTTCATGTTTGATTACAGGAAAACTAGACGCGATGAAAATTATTATTATACACGCTTTGGTCACAGATACATTGGGTAATTAATTCTGAAAATTACAGCCCTCTATCTGTTTTAGTTTGTTCAGGAGGATTTTTGAAACTTAGAGTTTACGATGTTTTTAGGTGACAGAATGTTATGATTTTGTTTCATGTTTGATTACAAGAGAACTAGATGTGATAAAAATTATTACTATACACGCTTTGGTTACAGATACATTGGGTAATTAATTCTGAAAATTACAGCCCTCTATCTGTTTTAGTTTGTTCAGGAGGATTTTTGAAACTTAGAGTTTACGATGTTTTTAGGTGACAGAATGTTATGATTTTGTTTCATGTTTGATTACAAGAGAACTAGATGTGATAAAAATTATTACTATACACGCTTTGGTTACAGATACATTGGGTAATTAATTCTGAAAATTACAGCCCTCTATCTGTTTTAGTTTGTTCAGGAGGATTTTTGAAACTTAGAGTTTACGATGTTTTTAGGTGACAGAATGTTATGATTTTGCTTCATGTTTGATTACAGGAAAACTAGACGCGATGAAAATTATTATTATACACGCTTTGGTCACAGATACATTGGGTAATTAATTCTGAAAATTACAGCCCTCTATCTGTTTTAGTTTGTTCAGGAGGATTTTTGAAACTTAGAGTTTACGATGTTTTTAGGTGACAGAATGTTATGATTTTGTTTCATGTTTGATTACAAGAGAACTAGATGTGATAAAAATTATTACTATACACGCTTTGGTTACAGATACATTGGGTAATTAATTCTGAAAATTACAGCCCTCTATCTGTTTTAGTTTGTTCAGGAGGATTTTTGAAACTTAGAGTTTACGATGTTTTTAGGTGACAGAATGTTATGATTTTGTTTCATGTTTGATTACAAGAGAACTAGATGTGATAAAAATTATTACTATACACGCTTTGGTTACAGATACATTGGGTAATTAATTCTGAAAATTACAGCCCTCTATCTGTTTTAGTTTGTTCAGGAGGATTTTTGAAACTTAGAGTTTACGATGTTTTTAGGTGACAGAATGTTATGATTTTGTTTCATGTTTGATTACAAGAGAACTAGATGTGATAAAAATTATTACTATACACGCTTTGGTTACAGATACATTGGGTAATTAATTCTGAAAATTACAGCCCTCTATCTGTTTTAGTTTGTTCAGGAGGATTTTTGAAACTTAGAGTTTACGATGTTTTTAGGTGACAGAATGTTATGATTTTGTTTCATGTTTGATTACAAGAGAACTAGATGTGATAAAAATTATTACTATACACGCTTTGGTTACAGATACATTGGGTAAATAATTCTGAAAATTACAGCCCTCTATCTGTTTTAGTTTGTTCAGGAGGATTTTTGAAACTTAGAGTTTACGATGTTTTTAGGTGACAGAATGTTATGATTTTGTTTCATGTTTGATTACAAGAGAACTAGATGTGATAAAAATTATTACTATACACGCTTTGGTTACAGATACATTGGGTAATTAATTCTGAAAATTACAGCCCTCTATCTGTTTTAGTTTGTTCAGGAGGATTTTTGAAACTTAGAGTTTACGATGTTTTTAGGTGACAGAATGTTATGATTTTGTTTCATGTTTGATTACAAGAGAACTAGATGTGATAAAAATTATTACTATACACGCTTTGGTTACAGATACATTGGGTAATTAATTCTGAAAATTACAGCCCTCTATCTGTTTTAGTTTGTTCAGGAGGATTTTTGAAACTTAGAGTTTACGATGTTTTTAGGTGACAGAATGTTATGATTTTGTTTCATGTTTGATTACAAGAGAACTAGATGTGATAAAAATTATTACTATACACGCTTTGGTTACAGATACATTGGGTAATTAATTCTGAAAATTACAGCCCTCTATCTGTTTTAGTTTGTTCAGGAGGATTTTTGAAACTTAGAGTTTACGATGCTTTTAGGTGACAGAATGTTATGATTTTGCTTCATGTTTGATTACAGGAAAACTAGACGCGATGAAAATTATTATTATACACGCTTTGGTCACAGATACATTGGGTAATTAATTCTGAAAATTACAGCCCTCTATCTGTTTTAGTTTGTTCAGGAGGATTTTTGAAACTTAGAGTTTACGATGTTTTTAGGTGACAGAATGTTATGATTTTGCTTCATGTTTGATTACAGGAAAACTAGACGCGATGAAAATTATTATTATACACGCTTTGGTCACAGATACATTGGGTAATTAATTCTGAAAATTACAGCCCTCTATCTGTTTTAGTTTGTTCAGGAGGATTTTTGAAACTTAGAGTTTACGATGTTTTTAGGTGACAGAATGTTATGATTTTGTTTCATGTTTGATTACAAGAGAACTAGATGTGATAAAAATTATTACTATACACGCTTTGGTTACAGATACATTGGGTAATTAATTCTGAAAATTACAGCCCTCTATCTGTTTTAGTTTGTTCAGGAGGATTTTTGAAACTTAGAGTTTACGATGTTTTTAGGTGACAGAATGTTATGATTTTGCTTCATGTTTGATTACAGGAAAACTAGACGCGATGAAAATTATTATTATACACGCTTTGGTCACAGATACATTGGGTAATTAATTCTGAAAATTACAGCCCTCTATCTGTTTTAGTTTGTTCAGGAGGATTTTTGAAACTTAGAGTTTACGATGTTTTTAGGTGACAGAATGTTATGATTTTGCTTCATGTTTGATTACAGGAAAACTAGACGCGATGAAAATTATTATTATACACGCTTTGGTCACAGATACATTGGGTAATTAATTCTGAAAATTACAGCCCTCTATCTGTTTTAGTTTGTTCAGGAGGATTTTTGAAACTTAGAGTTTACGATGTTTTTAGGTGACAGAATGTTATGATTTTGTTTCATGTTTGATTACAAGAGAACTAGATGTGATAAAAATTATTACTATACACGCTTTGGTTACAGATACATTGGGTAACTAATTCTGAAAATTACAGCCCTCTATCTGTTTTAGTTTGTTCAGGAGGATTTTTGAAACTTAGAGTTTACGATGTTTTTAGGTGACAGAATGTTATGATTTTGCTTCATGTTTGATTACAGGAAAACTAGACGCGATGAAAATTATTATTATACACGCTTTGGTCACAGATACATTGGGTAATTAATTCTGAAAATTACAGCCCTCTATCTGTTTTAGTTTGTTCAGGAGGATTTTTGAAACTTAGAGTTTACGATGTTTTTAGGTGACAGAATGTTATGATTTTGCTTCATGTTTGATTACAGGAAAACTAGACGCGATGAAAATTATTATTATACACGCTTTGGTCACAGATACATTGGGTAATTAATTCTGAAAATTACAGCCCTCTATCTGTTTTAGTTTGTTCAGGAGGATTTTTGAAACTTAGAGTTTACGATGTTTTTAGGTGACAGAATGTTATGATTTTGTTTCATGTTTGATTACAAGAGAACTAGATGTGATAAAAATTATTACTATACACGCTTTGGTTACAGATACATTGGGTAATTAATTCTGAAAATTACAGCCCTCTATCTGTTTTAGTTTGTTCAGGAGGATTTTTGAAACTTAGAGTTTACGATGTTTTTAGGTGACAGAATGTTATGATTTTGTTTCATGTTTGATTACAAGAGAACTAGATGTGATAAAAATTATTACTATACACGCTTTGGTTACAGATACATTGGGTAATTAATTCTGAAAATTACAGCCCTCTATCTGTTTTAGTTTGTTCAGGAGGATTTTTGAAACTTAGAGTTTACGATGTTTTTAGGTGACAGAATGTTATGATTTTGTTTCATGTTTGATTACAAGAGAACTAGATGTGATAAAAATTATTACTATACACGCTTTGGTTACAGATACATTGGGTAATTAATTCTGAAAATTATAGCCCTCTATCTGTTTTAGTTTGTTCAGGAGGATTTTTGAAACTTAGAGTTTACGATGTTTTTAGGTGACAGAATGTTATGATTTTGCTTCATGTTTGATTACAAGAAAACTAGACGCGATGAAAATTATTATTATACACGCTTTGGTCACAGATACATTGGGTAATTAATTCTGAAAATTACAGCCCTCTATCTATTTTAGTTTATTCAGAAGGATTTTTGAAACTTAGAGTTTACGATGTTTTTAGGTGACAGAATGTTATGATTTTGCTTCATGTTTGATTACAAGAAAACTAGACGCGATGAAAATTATTATTATACACGCTTTGGTCACAGATACATTGGGTAATTAATTCTGAAAATTACAGCCCTCTATCTGTTTTAGTTTATTCAGAAGGATTTTTGAAACTTAGAGTTTACGATGTTTTTAGGTGACAGAATGTTATGATTTTGCTTCATGTTTGATTACAAGAAAACTAGACGCGATGAAAATTATTATTATACACGCTTTGGTCACAGATACATTGGGTAATTAATTCTGAAAATTACAGCCCTCTATCTATTTTAGTTTATTCAGAAGGATTTTTGAAACTTAGAGTTTACGATGTTTTTAGGTGACAGAATGTTATGATTTTGCTTCATGTTTGATTACAAGAAAACTAGACGCGATGAAAATTATTATTATACACGCTTTGGTCACAGATACATTGGGTAATTAATTCTGAAAATTACAGCCCTCTATCTGTTTTAGTTTGTTCAGGAGGATTTTTGAAACTTAGAGTTTACGATGTTTTTAGGTGACAGAATGTTATGATTTTGCTTCATGTTTGATTACAAGAAAACTAGACGCGATGAAAATTATTATTATACACGCTTTGGTCACAGATACATTGGGTAATTAATTCTGAAAATTACAGCCCTCTATCTGTTTTAGTTTGTTCAGGAGGATTTTTGAAACTTAGAGTTTACGATGTTTTTAGGTGACAGAATGTTATGATTTTGCTTCATGTTTGATTACAAGAAAACTAGACGCGATGAAAATTATTATTATACACGCTTTGGTCACAGATACATTGGGTAATTAATTCTGAAAATTACAGCCCTCTATCTGTTTTAGTTTGTTCAGGAGGATTTTTGAAACTTAGAGTTTACGATGTTTTTAGGTGACAGAATGTTATGATTTTGCTTCATGTTTGATTACAAGAAAACTAGACGCGATGAAAATTATTATTATACACGCTTTGGTCACAGATACATTGGGTAATTAATTCTGAAAATTACAGCCCTCTATCTGTTTTAGTTTGTTCAGGAGGATTTTTGAAACTTAGAGTTTACGATGTTTTTAGGTGACAGAATGTTATGATTTTGTTTCATGTTTGATTACAAGAGAACTAGATGTGATAAAAATTATTACTATACACGCTTTGGTTACAGATACATTGGGTAATTAATTCTGAAAATTACAGCCCTCTATCTGTTTTAGTTTGTTCAGGAGGATTTTTGAAACTTAGAGTTTACGATGTTTTTAGGTGACAGAATGTTATGATTTTGCTTCATGTTTGATTACAAGAAAACTAGACGCGATGAAAATTATTATTATACACGCTTTGGTCACAGATACATTGGGTAATTAATTCTGAAAATTACAGCCCTCTATCTATTTTAGTTTATTCAGAAGGATTTTTGAAACTTAGAGTTTACGATGTTTTTAGGTGACAGAATGTTATGATTTTGCTTCATGTTTGATTACAAGAAAACTAGACGCGATGAAAATTATTATTATACACGCTTTGGTCACAGATACATTGGGTAATTAATTCTGAAAATTACAGCCCTCTATCTGTTTTAGTTTATTCAGAAGGATTTTTGAAACTTAGAGTTTACGATGTTTTTAGGTGACAGAATGTTATGATTTTGCTTCATGTTTGATTACAAGAAAACTAGACGCGATGAAAATTATTATTATACACGCTTTGGTCACAGATACATTGGGTAATTAATTCTGAAAATTACAGCCCTCTATCTATTTTAGTTTATTCAGAAGGATTTTTGAAACTTAGAGTTTACGATGTTTTTAGGTGACAGAATGTTATGATTTTGCTTCATGTTTGATTACAAGAAAACTAGACGCGATGAAAATTATTATTATACACGCTTTGGTCACAGATACATTGGGTAATTAATTCTGAAAATTACAGCCCTCTATCTGTTTTAGTTTGTTCAGGAGGATTTTTGAAACTTAGAGTTTACGATGTTTTTAGGTGACAGAATGTTATGATTTTGCTTCATGTTTGATTACAAGAAAACTAGACGCGATGAAAATTATTATTATACACGCTTTGGTCACAGATACATTGGGTAATTAATTCTGAAAATTACAGCCCTCTATCTGTTTTAGTTTGTTCAGGAGGATTTTTGAAACTTAGAGTTTACGATGTTTTTAGGTGACAGAATGTTATGATTTTGCTTCATGTTTGATTACAAGAAAACTAGACGCGATGAAAATTATTATTATACACGCTTTGGTCACAGATACATTGGGTAATTAATTCTGAAAATTACAGCCCTCTATCTGTTTTAGTTTGTTCAGGAGGATTTTTGAAACTTAGAGTTTACGATGTTTTTAGGTGACAGAATGTTATGATTTTGCTTCATGTTTGATTACAAGAAAACTAGACGCGATGAAAATTATTATTATACACGCTTTGGTCACAGATACATTGGGTAATTAATTCTGAAAATTACAGCCCTCTATCTGTTTTAGTTTGTTCAGGAGGATTTTTGAAACTTAGAGTTTACGATGTTTTTAGGTGACAGAATGTTATGATTTTGCTTCATGTTTGATTACAAGAAAACTAGACGCGATGAAAATTATTATTATACACGCTTTGGTCACAGATACATTGGGTAATTAATTCTGAAAATTACAGCCCTCTATCTGTTTTAGTTTGTTCAGGAGGATTTTTGAAACTTAGAGTTTACGATGTTTTTAGGTGACAGAATGTTATGATTTTGTTTCATGTTTGATTACAAGAGAACTAGATGTGATAAAAATTATTACTATACACGCTTTGGTTACAGATACATTGGGTAATTAATTCTGAAAATTACAGCCCTCTATCTGTTTTAGTTTGTTCAGGAGGATTTTTGAAACTTAGAGTTTACGATGTTTTTAGGTGACAGAATGTTATGATTTTGTTTCATGTTTGATTACAAGAGAACTAGATGTGATAAAAATTATTACTATACACGCTTTGGTTACAGATACATTGGGTAATTAATTCTGAAAATTACAGCCCTCTATCTGTTTTAGTTTGTTCAGGAGGATTTTTGAAACTTAGAGTTTACGATGTTTTTAGGTGACAGAATGTTATGATTTTGTTTCATGTTTGATTACAAGAGAACTAGATGTGATAAAAATTATTACTATACACGCTTTGGTTACAGATACATTGGGTAATTAATTCTGAAAATTACAGCCCTCTATCTGTTTTAGTTTGTTCAGGAGGATTTTTGAAACTTAGAGTTTACGATGTTTTTAGGTGACAGAATGTTATGATTTTGCTTCATGTTTGATTACAAGAAAACTAGACGCGATGAAAATTATTATTATACACGCTTTGGTCACAGATACATTGGGTAATTAATTCTGAAAATTACAGCCCTCTATCTATTTTAGTTTATTCAGAAGGATTTTTGAAACTTTGAAACAACACATTACTTAGACAAGTATCGGTGTATTATACATAGATATATTAATTTCATTTATTATACAGGTCTTATTACGGAATATAAAATTAAAATAAAGATTTATTTATAACAAAAACATTCTAATTATTATATCAATTATATTATAAATACATAGGGATTAGCTACGTGAACAAAATGACTTTTAACTTGCAACAGTAACAATAACCGATGACTGGATCCTGCACGTTTGAAGCGTCGCCGTCTCGGGCTGGTTCACTTTCTGGCACCATATCTCTAAATGTGATCCCAAATCGAACGTCCCTGGACCAAGCACACCCAGCGTAAGCTTGACGACATCGGACTGCAACGGCAGTATCGTTCGCACCGTACTACCAATTTGTATCCAACGGCAGTGTTTTGATGTATGCGGGGAAAATCGAAGTGGCCTCACCCCATTAAAAGGAAGGGGGCTGTAATATAACACAAAATAAATTACTTAGTTTCAGTTAGGAAAAAAAAAAACGACAAACATACTTTGGTGTTTCCAAGGTTTTTACGATAACTTCTAGATTTGATTCAGACGTGCTATGCAAAATCAAATTTATCCGTATGATGCACAGCTTGTGAAGTTTGAAATTGTGCGCGAGCTTGGGTGGATGGATAACGTTACATCGGATCTGTTGTTGTTTTTCCGATAATTCCTCCTGTTCTTGAATCTTCGTTATAACTAAATTATTGTCGTTTCTCCCGTCTTCAAAAACTACCGGGCCTCGATACCCGATTTCCTCCAGCTCTTCAGGCTTTGTAAGATTTATCGGAACTTGATTTTGTCCGAACACCATTCGTTCAACCCCCTTCGAATTTGTCAATTTTGCTTGCCATCGTAGCACAATAGTACCTTTCCTTTCAGGTTTCTTATAAGTTTCAGCGTCTTCGAATATGTTTACCCTAAATTGGTCTACACGTTTTGCAAAATCCAAGTACGCCATTTCCGAACGGGTGGCAGACTTTGTTGAGAAAGCGACAGTGGAACACGAGTTACCTGGACTAATCCGTCTTCTTGCTTTCAGCGTAATATGCGCGCAGTCTTGTGGGCCTAATTCTACTACGTCAGTGTTTAAAATTTCGTTAATAAGCGTCCACTGATCGCTAAGCATCGTCGCGTTAAGCATCGTCACTATCGACGATACCGGATAATGAATTTTGTTCATGTTAACGGCTTTTATCGAGAGTGACATTTGCTCGACAGTCGACGTCGTGTGACTCTGATAAGGCGCTATATCAACGTTTATCGAGTCGTGAATTTGGAAGTTCCAAACGTGACGTACAATTCTATATCTGAAACAGTACGAAATAAATAAAAAGATGAGAGAAAAAAAAAAATGATAAATGATAAATTATAACCCCTTAACCGGCAAATTTTCAAACATGCGTTGTTACTCCAGCGGCAGGTTTTTTACGACATTGTATTGGGTTACTGGAAATTTATTTAAGCTTAATTTACGTTAAACTAAATTACGCATGTTGTAAGACACACAGAGTAGGCGGGAATGATGTCAAACGTAAATTTTACGGTCTTGCCGGTTAAGTGGTTAATAAACAGAAATATCGATAGATTTGGGAATAGCTTATACAAACCTAGGCGTGCTGTTTGGATCAATATTTTCGTAATAAATAAGTAAATCGATAAAACCTGGGCTATCCGTGGCTCGTATCCAAAGATTGCATTGTTGATACTGCCCTGGTTCTAATTGTCCGTGCGGTAGAGGTAAATGAAAAACGTGATTTTTTCGAGCTTCGCGTTCCCGCATAGCTGCGGAATCTATATCCACAAAAGTGTCGAAGTTGTGCTTATTGCTAGCAAATTCACAGCACGATACCAATTCTGGGTTAGATGTTGCCATATATACTTTATGCAAGGGCATGCCACCGACGTTTCGTAATTCTATCGACACTTTTTGCAGTTCGTTTTTCAACATTTCCGAACTAATTTCACCGAAGCACACCTGCAAGCAGGAGGACGACGGTACAACTCTAATCTCGAGCCGTTTGTCGCTGTTAGCTTCCTTTGCGTTTTTAACTTTCGTTTCCGTCAAATTAAACAGTTGTTTACCCCTGACTTCGATTTGATCTTCAGGGCTGTTCGAACTAACTAAACTATAGCAAATTCCTTTCAGCGACAAATCACCCACAGCCAGTGGCGTCAACGTCAATGTTATTTCTTGCGCGGTATTTGCTTGCAGCACAACATTTCGGAGGTAATGAGTTTTGATGTATTGATCCGAAGCTTCTCCTGCGTCTTCATTTGTTACCTGAAGATCAGCACCCGTAAATTCCCATAGTAAGTAGACGTCCTTCATCAACAACAAGATCTGTAAAGGATTCTTTAATTGCAACGCAACTACCACTTGTTCACCGATTATTGCAGTTGGGTTTGCGACATGGCAGTTTTCATGGGTGAAAAGGCTGACTAACGGCTTGAAGATCATCGGAAGTGAACCTTGGGCTTCTTGGACAAGCATCTCTTCGAGTTTCATCCACCGAGAAGATTGTGAAGAAGTTTCTTCTTGCGATAGAGATATTCCTAACGCTGGTACTTTTCCAGGAGTTCTAAGTGGTTGCGTTGGGCCAAGTAATATTTTTAATTTAGCGCTATCTATCAGTGGAAGGGGAAGCGTTTCATTCGACATATTACTATTTTTTTGGCTTGAAACCTGTAACAAATTAATTAAGGTGGTTTATACAATTTTTGTTTTGCAGGACAGAAATATAATAAAATCTATACTATATCCAAATTTCACAATCATATGTAAGAGCTAATTGTAGTGTAAAAGAAATAAAACCTCTTTTTTTAATTTGCAAAGGTTTAATCTATATAGGAGACATGTTTCGCCTTCAAGGCATTATCAATCCTAAATCTAAAAATAAGAAAAACGTGCGAGGTTTTATTTCTTTTACACTACAATTATATACTATTTGCAAGCATGGACCACATATTAAATATGTAAGAGCGTTCACATGACGTTTGAGTTGAAAAAATGCACAAAATTCTGGAAGAAATTTCAAAGAATATACTAACCGTGCGTATGGTTAAATATTCCTTTAAAAACAGAGCTTGCTGTTGCTGTGACTGTCGACTCTGGTCGGTTAATAATTTCGAATACGAACCGACTGATTCCTCTAGTAAATTTAGATTGCTAGCTTGTCGTCCGATGGTGTACTGGATGTGGTCCTGCGCGAGATTCCAGCCTTTGTTTTCGTAGACTTGGAACGCCTGTTTGTAGCATCTAAGGGAATGTTTTCTTTGGGCTGCTTTTGAGAATCTATGCCCGGCCAAAACCATATGGAAAGCGTATTTCCTGACCATACAAGGTCGAGTCGAGTGCAAGAAGCAATACGCTGCCTGCTCGAGGAGCAGAGCTGACCGCAAGTCCGATTCTTCGCTAGTCATCCTGATCAACTGATGTGCGGCTTCTCCAAACAGTTGCTTGCCTTTCAAACATTCAGAACTCAATAGCGTAGCTCTAGTTGCAAATTGCGCAAGTCTAAAACAAAGAATTAATCCTTAAATCTATACTAATATTATTATTATTATTATGATTGTGATTATTATTATTATTATTATAATACGTAAACAATAACAACTCACTTGCAAGTATTTAAGTAAGTTGTAATACTCTCTTCCATGTAGTCCATAGTTTTTCTGGAGGACTCGTTAGCCATAAATGCAGACAATGCAGCCATTTCCAAGGCTCCCGCGTAATATAGCCAAGCTTGATCGGCGTTAAAATCGCGTTTAGCCGTGTGGTATGCTTGGAACGCCATGGTGTAATGTCCGAACATAAAATATAAGTCGCCCAACCTTCGGACTTGTAATTCGGGTGCGTCCGGAAAGTAACTAAAAAGAGTCTTGTAATCTAAAGAAGTTTTGAGTTAGTTTAAATTTTACGTGGGAGAAGTTGCTGTGCTGGGGCCACTTCCTGGTTTGTTGGGCGTGAACCAACGTTTTGTGGCGCTAATGAAAGACCTGCTCACGCCTTTCTTATTGGTAACGAATTCGTTCAGGTTGTTCACTTGCCGTTCGACGAACGGCAACAACGCTCTCGTGCAAAATTCGTGGATTAATAATTTTAATTGTTCGATGTCTTCCATAGATAGGCAAGCTCCATGCACAACGTTTTTTTGATTCGCGTTTATTGTATCGACAGTTTCTTCACTTAGAACCTAGTTTAAAACGTGCATTTATTGTAAGCATTGTATAAAATATTTGACCAATACAAAAAACATTTGAAAAATAACAACAAGAATTGAAGAGTTGAAGTAAATAATGATGAACTAAGTGCCAAAAATTGAAAAATTGTTTTTATTACATTAAAGTGGGCTGGATATCACTGGCTTTAATGTAAATAAAAAAATAAATATACAGGATGTTCTATTAGAAAAAGAAAAGGTTTGCAAACTCCCATAATAAAATGAATAATATATTAAACAAGAGCTTGTTTAAACCCAAAAAACTTTCTATTTGAAAAACTACTGGTCTATTTGAAAAAAGGAAAAATTACCAAATTTCCATAATACAATATATTTAAACGATTCTGTTTTTTTTTTTATTTTAGGATTACCTTGAGTAGTTTGTGAAAAAAAATATTAAAGCTTGTTTCTGTTTTTTCTAAAATAATAATTCAAAATGGAAAAGGAAAACGTTGCGTGGATTTTGGTTTCTGGTCCTTACTTTTTCTGAAGGAAGTTACTAAAATAAGTCATTTGCAATGTAAACTTTATATAAACATATTTAGATTAGAAAGATTGCACAAAAAACAACAGTTTTTCCAGTACATTTGCAAAATAACAAATAAACGCATTTTTAAAGAAAATTAATGACTATAAAATTGAGCAGAACTATCAAATTTTGCATGGCTTTCAGTAAACGAGGTCCCCATGTATTTTTTCGAACAACCGACACTGTATGAAGTATACTTGGTCAAGCAACTTATTTTTATTAAGTTTTACTTTCTAGTATAAAAAAATATCAACTTATGTATAAAATATGTATAAATAAGGCACTTAGCACCTTCTACGAATTTTTGAATTTATTTTAGATTTGTTTTTGCGATACAAGACCTCGGCAAAAACACCAACATACAACGTACAATCTGTTTAAATATGCAAAATTTTTTTTTTATAAAACATTTATCTTGCTGCACACTATTTTCTAAATATCTCGGAATAATCGTTTTGGCACTTAGTTCGTTATTTACTTGAACTCTTCAATTACATAAATGTTCATCAGAATAAATAATTGTGCATTTATATATTTTAATGTTCCTTTCATAATTTATAATACATTTTTCTAATAAAAAACCATTTCAGAAATCTTGTCATGTTTCTATTCAGTTTGTTAAAAAAAAAACAATTTATTACTAAGTAATAAGGAATAAAAGATTGCACATTATAACATTTTGTTACGTAACATATTTATTTAATGCACAATATTTATTATTTTAATGCTCAAATTATTCAATCTAATGCATAAAGTATTTATTTGAATTCACATATCTATTTAAATAATGCATATAATTGTATTTATGTTATTGGTATAATAAAGTATATTCTATTCTATTCTATTAATGTGTTTATTTTGTTATCAAATGCAGATTTGAGAATGCTTAAAAATCTTACCAAGGGTCTCTCTTGTTCCGGACTTAACGGATGATATGTTAACGACTGATCATTTTCGTTACTATCGATCGTCGCTTGGGAATCACTAGAAGCTCGAGAAGATGTCGGCGAAGATTCAGGGGTAATATTGTATTCAGCGCTAACTTGAATCCTCGCCGAAAGGTATTGGCTCCAAGGGTCAGGTAACATTTCGTCAGGTTGTGACTGTTTCCGCGAGTTCGTACGCAACAAGAAAACGTTGTTTCCGCCGTACTGCATCTTTAGATTGTCGTAACACTCAACAGCGCTTTATAAAAAAAAAAACTTATAAGATCTAATATCAAAACGTTTAAACTCTCACTTACTGTACATTATTTGGGTCATGTTTCTCGTGTATGATGATATAATACCGTAGAACGTTATGGCTGAACCACTTTGGTAATTTTGGAGACATCTGAAGATCGTTTACTTTCTGTGAAAGGTCCACCATCATTCGGATAGGATTGTCATCGGTTGTCGCGACCACGAGCATGCAAGCTATGAAATGTTTCGTAAATTCGTGATCTGAAGGGAATTGAACTTGTAGGAACGTGTCCCGCCACGCGTTGAACCATGGTACTGAGACAGGGGTTAGTAAACTGTAGTCTCCAACGTCGACTGTTTGAAAACGTGGCTCAGGGGCGTCACTAACGGAAGAGTTTAAGAATTTCCGAGCAAGAACTGGTTGAGGCGGCCTAAAGTTAATATCTTGCAGCGCAACTTTAAAGTTACGTATCGAAACACCATTTCCGGTCGGATCTTTGAAATGCGCTGGAAAATAAGAGGTTATTCGGAAGGTAAATATGGGAGATTTTAAAGCAACGTACCTTCCGTGCCGAGCTTGCAGAAAGGCTGCAGGAGTTCCCTGAACGTGAGGTTGTTCTTTTTGCAGATCTCCTCGGCTTTCGGACTGCATATTACCGCCACTTGCGGTGTAAACGAATTTTTAATAAATTCTTGAGGTGTAAGCTTGCAATGAGCCATTGAGCGGCGCACAGAGAACCCTCGTCTGTATTATCTACGTTTGTCCAACATAGCACCTAAAAATTATTCAGCGGCAGAACACGAACCACTTTTATTTAAATATTACTCGAAATTTTCTAACCACTACCTGTCAAAAGTCTACCGTATTTTCATTGAGTTTAATCAGGTCCCTACATTATCAACAATGATCAGCTGTTCGAGATACATAATTTAATGCATTCTAGATGTCGCCACATCATACGAGGATTGTCAAAATGTGGGAATTTCATATAAAACAATATTTATAAAACACATGGAACAAATAAAACACAATTTCCATAAAATATATTATATATATTGAACAATAATATCAAATCATAGCTTTCGTTTATATAGAAAACAACATTCAAGTATAAAATTTAATATTACAGGGTGTGTCAATTAATTCAGGACGCAGAATGGCACATCCTGTAGTCATAAAAAACGTTTTAATTTGATTTCTTAATAATCTTATTAAGATCTATACAGGGCGACATAAAATAGCACTATTCCTATTCACATTTTTCATCACCCAGCATAAAAAAATAATTGTTAGTTTGTTTATATCACAAATTGAACTAGTTGAAAGTTAGTTTCTCGGAGAGTAACGTAACGACCTCTTCTTGCTGCGTTTCCCATAGGACGGTGTTCAGTTTCCCCAATGTGGCTGTCTCGGGCTCGTTCTGTATCCAGTCTAGCAATAACTGATACACAACCTAAAAACAATGTTTGTAGAATGAACAGATAAACATCAAAAGCGGTTCTAACCTCCTTTATGCCTTTTAATCTATGCGTTTCTTCAAATTGGTATATTTGTCCTTCGGAATATTTTAATTTTCTCCCAATATGCCTCCAGCCCTCTCCGACGTGTGTCGATACAAATAAAAGGTCGTCCTCCGTCACTCGTTCCGTACAATTCATAAGCTTCGAGATTTTGTCAGATTTGTAATAGTGCTTTTTCCCGATGTCTTTTGGTTCCTTTTGTTGCATGTTGTAAGTGACATTTGTACCAATGTGTATGCCGTTAGCATTCGATATGTTTATGACATTTGCTATTGCTACAATGCGTAATAAATGTGGTTTACGCTATAGCGTATAATAGGTTATTGTACTTACGACTTTGTATCTTCTTTGTTTTTTGTTTCTTCTTGCTATTAAATTTATACGTTGGAGTAAAGTCTTGTATTTCCTCTTCTACTTGCTTAATGTCGTCGTTATCATCAACAGGTTGCTGCAGAGGGATATCTTTTTGTTCTTTTGGCAAACTCGGGCGAGCATCTGTTGTCATTTTACCATCATCTTCGTTTTTGTTTACTGTCGTCATTGTAACCAAACTAATTTTGATTGCAGCAATTTATGTATAAACTAAAAACGACCTGTCAAAATAATAATATCCAGAGAACCACGAGATAACTACTTTGCTTTGATGACATCAAAAGAACTATATCAACTACTCTATTTGGAATCTGTCAGGAATTGACAGTTCCCATCCCACTTACGTATACACCATTCTCTATTTCCATCTCTTATTTTATCTGACGATGTTATCGCCATCGATATATGAGTAGAAAGGAGGCAGGTATACCAACAGATTAATTAATAAACTTTGATAATTCTATATTATAATTTGATAACTTGGATTAATTACAACATTAGATTATACTAAATTTGAATACTATTTCGCATCAACGAACAAGAAGAGATGATACTTCACCTGACTCCCTCGTTTATATTCTTTCCTCACTGTCGGTAAGCTTCTGTATTATCGACTTACCTTTCCACTATTATCGACTTACCTTTCTTTCAAATGTATTTGTTTATTTAACGGTGTTTAGTGCTTAGTTAAGACAATAGTACGCGAAAAAATACTTGTTAAATATACGACTGTATTATGAATTTTATAATTGGTAAGTAGACTATTAAAATTAATTATTGATATGTTCTTGTAAAATGTCAGATATTAATAAGGGTAATTATGATATAAAACAAATTAGCTCGACCCTAACCCTAAATTATGAACCCAATGTGACAGTAATGGTTGAATTTTAAATAAAGATTGGAAATTTTTAATCGTATATACAAACTTACTGATTGTATGTTGGGTATTTCACCAGTTGAGTCAGTAATTCACAGTTTATTTTTTAATACTAAGAAAACAATGAAAATTACCTTCTCGGAAACTCTGGGAACTCCAATTTTTCTGATTTTTGTGATTTTTTAAAAATACTGTGCAATAACAAGGCAAGTCTATTAAGTAATATGGGCAATGTTCATGCCATACAGCCTTTAAATACTTGGAAAAAGAATTTTTATGCTTACCAGAGGCGTTTGTTGCCAATTAATTTTTACATACTAGTTGAAATGTTTTATTGAAACATTGACAATCCTTAATAATAATCCTTATTTTGAATAAAACAGAATCGGTTAAAATGAAGGAGAGAGAAGAAGTAGAGAGTGTTTGAAAGAAAATAATAAAATCTTATTAAAACAAACAATATTTATTTGGTTTAAATTTAATACAGTAAAGATAAATATTCTTGATATTAATATTGCACATTGTTTAATAAAATGCCCGGACAACAAATTGGACGCAGTATTTATAAAGGGACATTTATTCTTGCCGTTTAGTATATAGGAATTTAGTGTATTCTTTTTGTCGGATGCATTGCTGTCATTGCAACACTAGAACAAAGGTATCGTATGAACAACTAACATGAAAATATATATGTATATTCTATTTACAAGAGTGTAGCTGCGTGTCGTATTCAATGCGTACATCGGAACTCTAGCAGAAGCTTGTCACAAATGGAGTACAAATAAAAACATTGCAGATAAATTTTGGCTGCTGATTTGGTAACTGATTAGGCACATAGATCAGTGATCACTGGCATAAACAGTGAAAGCTGTTGGGACTGAATAGTGAGAGAAGGTATCATGCAAACATTCAGCGTATTTTCTATCATATGCATTATTGTTGTTGGAATAGCGATATTGTGCTATGGAACTACAAAGAAAAGCGTTGAAGATACTAAAGGGTAAATCTAACATAAATAAAAGTCATTTTGTAACAAACAATTTTATTTGGTTTAAATTTAATACATCATAGATAAATAATCTTCAGATTAATATTGCACATGATTGAAAAAATGCCCAAATCAAATGGACGCAATATATATATATATGCCAAGGATATGAATTTGAATTTATTAAATAGATCATTACCTTTATGTATATATATCTATATATCGTATGAATATCGCGAATGAGAAATTTGCTGAATTAATAAAAGAAAAAATTATTATAATGATAATAAGAGTAATGATAAGAAAGAATTATAAAACGAAACGAAACGAAACGAAAAACAAACAAACAAGTGCGATACACTGGCAAAGCTACAATAGTAAAATATATTAAATATGTACAAAAGAAAGATTGTAGCCAGGTATTTCGTCCATTTAAAAATGTGGCCTTTGAATGTATAATCAGCTAAACATAGGGGTCTAACTAAAGTCGACGGCGCGAACTGACCTGTCAGAAACACCGCCGACTCATGACTCATGAGATAAAACATATAACGGATAGGTACTCAATACTCATAACATACAGAAGACACATTAAAAGTGCAGTGACACGGAAGCCAGATCGGGAACGTAAAAGGTACTGGGGTAGACAAGAAGGCACAAGCAGCTGGTATGGTCTGTCCGTTAGAGCGGCCGTTAGTGTAACGGCCGCACGCAGACGGAGTGGAGTAAAAGTGTACACGGCATAATACCCTGTGAAGAGTCGACGAGTTCTTGTACCGCAGCGGCATTTTACGTTAAATTTATTTACTTATTTATCTTTCGGACATTGACGATGACTGAGAGACATCGACGGTGTAGTACATACACAAATAGATACGTACACATATTGTCAGGCACTGTGAGTAAGGCATTCCTACAGTAGTCAGTGGAGATAGGGTTCATCCGCAGCTACAATGGCGGCTCGGGCATAGTTATCCATAAACTTTAAAACTATGTGCAAGGTTTGTGCACACAACAGTAGATAAAATATATATATGTATACATATCATACATATAGATGTATATATATATATGCGCAATACGTATTAGAACGTATTAGAGTATCTATGTCGATATATACATACATTTATATATATATGCATATATAATTAACTCATTTGTGTAGGTCAATATACAGAATAGATACATATATATTGGTTTTCTTTCATGTATATCATCGAACTCTGAAATCACAAACAAATTGAAAAGGCTACAACAATGAACACTCTAGGTTCCATGGGGAAGCAGTACATTCAACATGAATCCGCGGACTGCACGACAGCCAATGGACAGAGTACATTCGATCGGGCAATCAGGGGAGGGGGGAAAGCACCAGTACATTACGTAACAAATACGAGGATATGACGACCCTCAATATGCATCAATCGCATTTATATAATTCATTCTCTTAACGTTCTTAACTTCGTTTCTTGTATAATATTATCTTTGTTAGTGACTGCATCCAGGCTAAAGTAACAAGTGTACATTATAAATAATATACTAGTCATCTAAAAACATTTATAAAAAAGACACTAATAATTACAAGAAAAATAATGGCACTATATAATCATGTTCTTGAAAGTGAAGTAAGAATTTGCAGCCCGAGCGTTGGGTCGCTCGGGCGACTGAAACCACCACACGCGGACACTGCCCACGCAACTAAAAGTACGCTCAACGCACAGCACCATAAAATAATCCTCACTTCTCCTCGACGATTTATTCTCTTTGTAAAGTTATATATCTATTTTATATATATATATATATATCTGTTACCATCAAATTGGTACGTACATATATCAAAAACTTCCAACTTGCTCCCTACCTTGCAATAATCAAAACAAACGTCCTCCAACGTCTTGTTTTGTTCTATATAGAAAATAGCGTCCCTTACTGACGTGGACTATAACAATTATTTTTTTTCAACATTTTTTATATTTTTCATCAAAATATCCAAACTCTTTTGTGTTTTGTTTTGTTTTGTAAAACCTTAATAGTTTATCACATGGATGACAATTGGCAAAGAAACGTGTGTTTTGGAAAAATCAACTCTTCTATCACTATGGCACTAAGCATCTCACGGGTCTCAAAGTCTACGAGGGCCACCCGTCCGCTATGCGGGACCGCTTCATCATCGGGGGCCCGTCGTAGTCACTACCACTCGAGGGCCCTGTCGGCGAGGGCATGTTGGTGGGCGTCACGCTCCCAGGCGTCGGTGTCAGCTGACCTGCTGAATTCGGCCTTGTATGATGACTGCTATGTGAGAGGTTCAGGCTGTGCCCGTGATGGAGCCCGCCTCCGATGTGATGGTGATGATGGTCACGCGGAGGCGATATCGGTTCGCTCTTGATCTTCACCGGTAAGGGCGACGACGACGGCGGCGGAGTACTGCTCGAGACTGACAAGTGCGGAAGAGCGTTGCTATGCGCGAGGGACGTTGGTATCTGGTGTGTGTTCCACGACATCGACAGGTTCATATCAGACCCAATAAAATCGCCGCCTCCAAACGTCGTCAACGCACTCGGGTGGTACGACGACAGTCCGGGTGTCTGTAATGCCACCACAGGTGTGTTCAATGACTGCTGTGATCGAGGATGCTGTAAGACATACTACAGCTCACGTAATATCTGTTCAGTGACACGTTATCATTGATCTTTCAAAAACAAATTCCGAACCAAAGGTGCAAACTCCTCTCGCAAAACACAACGTCGTCACATCGTAACAACAACTACAAAATGCATCTCTTTCAAATTTTGACAGATATTACAATCCAGGTAGACAGGAATTGCAATTCCATTTAGTTTGTGGAGTATTCACATGCAAAACTGAGTACGAATTACCAAAACTGGGCACAAAGGCATCAATCCGTTAATCATCAATTAACGAATTAACTTTTAAGTTACCTCTCAGAACTATTAACGGCCTCGTTAACTTCTAATACACACATCATCCGTTAATTCAAGTTTGTTAAATCAAAAATATCATATTTAATCATTTCAAATTGTTGTTATAGCATTCTGACATCTGTATGCACCTTTTAGAGCAAAAAGGTAGTTTTTGTCTGACAAAAACTTATACATTATAAACGAGTTGTGAACATTTATATATTATTTCAATGTTTATACTTTAATAAACGATTTTATCGTTTTCAACTCAACAAACAATTTTTTTTATATAAACTTAACGTTAACTTCCATTACATTTGTAACATATTAACGGACTATCGGTTAACGAACTTAATTTTTGCGTTAACGGATTAACGAAGTTAACTTTCTGATTAACTTTGCCCAGCTTTGCTAATTACATACTTATGCACAGTAAAAAGATGTTTATATACCCAAGCTAAAATAAAAAAAGTTTTTACTTTGTTTTACCACAATAAATTTACGTATCACAGTTCATAACCTAATAGAAAAAAAATGAATCAATTAACGTTTGAGTCTAGATATCTGAAGATTTCACATATTTTCTGTAGAACTTAATGTGTCAAAAATAAACGAAGCTAAGCTACCCGACTATCCTGACCAATAATGAATAAAATCTAACAAGTGATATTTGTTTATGGTATACTTTCTCCCGTAGAAGCTGAAGCTGAATGCACAAATGTCAACTTGCACATACTTTTTGAGAAAAGCAGTACTAAAAACCTGCAAAAAAATTCCAAAAATGCATTTTTTTTCTTCAAAAACCTAGCACAATTTGGAATTTTTGCTTTCAGATTCAAACTGTACGAAAAAAAGAGCATATCAGAAACAGTTTTCACTTGTCAGATTTTGTTCTTTGTTGGCCAAGTGGTATGTAAATTTATTGTGGTAAAACAAAATGCAAACTTTGGAGAAAAACTTTACAACAAACATGATGTAGCTTTGGGGCACAACCATCTTTTCACTGACCCACCTTGAGTTAGAACACGTAATTTTGAAGGTTAAAAAAACCATTATCAAACTGCAGACTATTAGGCTTGCATTTTTTGACTGACCAAAACAAAATGAATCAATTTTGATAACGTCACTCTAAAAAGTTTCCAACTCCACAATAACAAAAAACATGCAGTTATGCTCTAGAATGGTACCTGAATTTGATAAATCAACAAACAATACCACATTTTAAAGCATATCTGCTGACCTAGGAGGGATAGATTATAACATGCTCGGACAAAGACTGAATACTAACTTCTCCATATGACACTTCGTCTGATGTAATGGTCGGCCCGAGAGGTGTCGGAATCACAACTCGGAGGTTTGATCGCGGCCCAGGCGAGTGCTGTTTCCCGTGTGAAGATGCCTGCTGTTTGGACGAACTCAGCCCAGGTCCAGGACTGGGTCCAGGCGAAGGAGATCCTCCCATGGGAGACGAAGAATTGGGATACCCATTACTCATCTCCAGCATCCCACCACTTGGATAAACCGAATCTGTCTCCGAAGACGACGGCCGTGGACTGATGCTGGTATGTGCCATTTGGGGACTAGATTGCAGGAGACCTGATTCACTGTAGCTGATGTTCACAGGAACTGACACCGGTTGTGGATAATTCGTCCCACCCATACTCACAGGCTAAAATTGAAATTATGTTTCGAGGCGATCAATTAGGAAACGTTTGATGAAGGAATTTGAAGAACAAATTACGAAACTTGAAGAAGAAATTACGAATAGGTTCGGATGGATCAAATTCGTCATAAATGCTGAAATATTAACGATAAACGGCCTATCAGTACGTTGCCTGGAACGGACTCGGGTCTCCTAACGGATACCATGGTGATAGTATTGATTGCCAACGTGAAATCCCACGCTTCAACTACCTCGTTTTTAAATTTTGATTTACGCATGCAAAAGCTGTTCGCAAAAGTGACTCAAAGTCTCTTCAACCTCCCTCAAAATTGTGGTAAAGGATATAAAGGTCTCCATTCCATCAGATGTCATTAAGGATATAATAAAACTGGAGGAGTTGCTTCTAATGGTATCTATACACCATTAGAAGCAACTCCTCGAGTTTTATTATATCCTTGTGGTAAAGAAACTTACCCTTTGGCCGTTTAGTTGGTTCCTTTGTAACATCATCTGGAACTCCTCGTCAATTTTGCTGTATTTGGCTTCCGTCCTTGGCGTTAGTTGGTACTCAGTCTCTGGTTCTGGGCTCTCAGGGCTCATCACGCCGTTCTTATGCTCCTTCTTATTAAGTGCCTGCAAGTGTCAGTGGACCAGCTCATGGAGAAAAACAGCCTAAACGGCTAACATACACACACCAAACGCGCTAACTTTGAAGTAACAAAGTAAATAATAACCGACCCGTCGGGGTCTGAAAACTGCTACTCATTCTCCTACCACACAGACTAAGTAATCGTAAACTAAAGCAACAACTAGTGAAAATAACAGGCAAATGCAAGAAACCGATAACGTATATCGTGAACTAAATCATAATAATAATAATAATAGAAACAGATAAAGCAGTGTTAGGTTTAAAATAAAATAAAAACATAAAGTTAGTTAATTAAATTATATACGTATTGTATATAGTTATCGTGTATGCATCAGCCAAATATTGAGCCACAGTTGCTGCTGGATTTGATGTACCTCTATGATATTCTTGTTGGTGAGCGACTCATGCGGCTCATTGTATTCCGTATACTTGAGCAGAACCTTGTCCATGTCCGTGCTAGCATATTGGTACAGCTTATTACTGCTGCTGAAGATGATCAGCGCAATCTCGCAGTCACACAGAACAGACAGCTCATAAGCCTTCTTCATGACACCAAATTTCCTTTTGTTAAAAGTCACCTACAAACACACACCACAACCAATAATCAACAATATAATATAATATATAATATAATATATATATAATATATATAATGACGTTCAAGGATCCCTCTTATTTTAACGTTCTTATTTTCATGAGAAATTACAAAATTACTTTAGTGCCTTATGATAGTATGCCAAGCACAAGAGTTAGTCTTCCTAACAATACTCGGAAACCGTACATTTTTTTGATAAATTCATTACATAAATGACTTCACCAGACAACAATTATGAAACAGTTTTATCTTTTTGATTCTAGATCGAAATGTATCCTTCTGCGAGATGACGAATATTTTGATTGGTGACATTTACTACATTTGACCCTAAGAAGGACGCCAAAACGATTTGAAGGATGCCTGATGCTTGAAACAAACCATTTCAATGGGTGAGTACAAGTTTGGTTTAAAAGTGTCCGATTTTTACTTTATCATACGTAGTATGCAAAGTATTGTAATCGTGCCAAAAAAAAATAGCGGAAATATGTCTTTTTGGGTCCCCTGAACATTTTTGACCAAGGTGCAAAAAATGTCTGTGCCCGTTTTTTTTTGTGGCGACGATTCCGGGGAAACTACTAAAGGTATCGGGACGAAACTTCATATTCATGACCAAACTTAGAGCTGAAAAGCTTTCTGTTGAAAAGGGTCCAAAGGAACTGGAGGTTCAGTCTTAGCATTTTTGAAAGATTTCGTCGAAATAGTTAAATAATAAATTAAACTAGAGGAAATTCTGAATAATTTATGACTATGAAATTTTTTGGTACAATCAATAGTTTAGGTGCATGAGCAAATTCTATTTCATCGAGATCGGTCGTACTGCATTAAAACTAGTAGCCAGGATATGTCAGATATTTTGATTCTAATGACAGTAGGTAGTGTCAAACGCTAATGTTTTGACAATACCTACTGGCAATATAAGCTGCGTTCGGATATTGTATTACACTTTTTACAACCAATGACACGTACGTGTCATTTGGACGGTGTACCCGGTGTCAACGGAGTACAATATCCGAACGCAGCTGTCTAGTTCTACTAGCCAAGCTAAGCCACTAATTTTATATATAATATGATAAAGGATACAAATTATGAACATACTGTAGAAGATATAATGTTATTACTTTCAATATTATTGAAAAGATCAACAACAAAAATCGGTGTAGGGCAATTTGAAATGATATCTGTCAACAGGAATAGGAGAAAGTGAAATGTATACAAGAGAATAAGTTTTGTGTGGATGATGGCACTGATATGAATGTTTAATTTTGGTCAATTTGGGATGAGGGGGGAGGGTATAAATGTGTCAGAAATTGTGATTTGAAGGGTGACGTGGGAGAAGATGGTTGGACAAAGTGGGTTGGACATGGAAAGTTCATTATCTGTCATGATTATTTGATGGGGTTGGTGATTTACCTGTCTATTTCGTTCATCCGTGATCCTGGATATTTGTATTTTCTTGCGACCCATGGCAGAAATTTTGGATCAGTCTTGTGAATCACCGTGACGAATTGTTGACGTCGTGGCTGCGCTAGCCGAAAAACTACGAACGCTCGCTTGTTGGTGAACTTTCCTCCCGTAGGTGCGATATCAGTCGTCGACGATCTGCAAGAAAAACAGTCGAGATAAGCCCGGAAAACCTGGGAAACCCCCGTAGGGGTGGGCGACGGTTAGCCGTCGGCAGTCATCTGACAGTGACGGAGGTATCTTCGGAAGTGTAAGTGAATAGCCAGCGGGGGAGGGGAAACCAACCCGCAAACACAGTGACCCGTTTACACAACAGGGTAGAAGAGAATTGTGAAATCGATCGATGATAGGCAAAACCAAGGCCGCCGCGTGCTACCGTATTGCTAATGACAAGGGCGGTCGTCACTACCTGTATCTACAACAGATACCCTCTCGAGTTTCCCCCCCAGGGCACATCCACACCAATCACGCACGCACGATTAGATAAAAAAATAAAAAAGGAAAAAGTCACCCCCGCAACGTGACGTCCCGCGTTGTCATTTGCACTCTCGGAGCACCGGCGGAAATTCGAAGCATTCAACCCGCAGGAAATCGTGTCCAAATAAAAAATTGTCACGACATCCCAGAGCCTGAGGGAAGTGAGAAGGGAACGCACCGAACCTTCTGCTTCCCTAACAACAAACAGTATTCCGACGATAAATAAATAAATATCTATACGTACGTGTGGTATAGTCACTAGTCAGTTTTTATCTACGTTCCATGGAGGAGGAGAGAAGAAAGGTCCCTTATTACCATAAGATCAGAGCGGACGATCCCGGGTTAAACATAAGCACCCAACTATTAGCATAGATAAAACTCACAGTCACCGGCTCTCGCGAGTAACTTCCAACTCAAAGGTAAAAAACGGCGAGGTATAGCGCACAGACTGTATGTCACATAACCGTGTCGTCCGACTGACGGAAGAAGAACTCAGGGCGCACCACGCGAGAGAACTACCAGAATCTCCCAGAAATACGGCCCGTGCCAAGCTGAGATGATACGCTGATACCCGCCACCAACATGCGAGCCGATTGGTCGATATTGTCCCGTGACGTCACGGACGCCGGGCCAATCCGCGACGACGTCGGTATCTTGGAACGAGTCAGCTGAAACGGGTAGCCAAGACGCGTGGGGTATCACAAAACATTTCTCATCACTTTTTTACCCTGCGTGTATTTATTTATTAAAGACCCCGCGCAACGTACCCCATGTGGACGCTCCTAGGTTAAGTGCCACCCTTTTTATTTCCTAGCGTTCATCCATAGGAAGGATCCTATGGATCCTCTAACGGGAGATCGTCTAATTAGGGTTAGTTGCCGAATAGCGTACGTGGAAAATATAATGTTTGCGATTTGGAATAAGTTTCGCTACGTTCGAAACACAAATGTTTGTCCGCTTTGTGACGTGGGATTAAAAATCCTTGGATCGGTGCCAAGACATCGCTGAGATCGGCGTGCGAGGAGGCGAGGAGGCAAATAATGCGAATAGCGAAAAATATAAGAAGGAGACGCAAAAAGTGATTTACAAACCGATAGGGAGTACAATTCGCGTCGCCCGACTAATTAAAAATCTCGGATACTCGAAGCGGAAGCGAGGTTTGACAAATGCGAACCATACATCCTTGTTGAGGCGTTCGGTACCCCTCGGTTAGTACGTTACATATGGCATGGCGATGGTGTAGGGAAGCGGTGTTGACTCGTCTGAACTGAGGAATGCGCAAACTTTTAACTTTGAGCGCGGCACTTACGATGGATGAAGAAGACTTCTGTGGGCACCTTCGCGAAAAGTGACAGCGGTTTAACCGTGCGAGCACTGGTACATGATTGCTCCTAGTTCTGGCTACTCGAGAACCATCTTACCTTTTAATTAAGATAACCTTACATCATTTATCTCGGAGATTAAAACGATCGCGATAATATTCAACGCTTATCGCGCATTTACAAAACAAAAATTACAACCGGTCGCACAAAATCGAGTACGCACGACCTCGCCGCCTCATTTCTTCGCGCTCTTACGGCCGGATATCCTCTCGAATAAATGCGCCAGGGATGCTCACAGCTGGAGACCGAGAGAGGGTGTTACAGTAATCGTGTACGGAAACTTTTACACTCGATTGATGGAAATGTTAAAGGTTGTACCGAAGTAAGACGAGTTTTGGAAAGGTAGATCGTAGTTTGAGGTTAGAGGTGGCTGAAGACTCACATGGAATAATGGAGGTAGTTCGCGATATCCATGGTTGCGAAGCGTCTGTTGCGAGCAGCGGCACGTTACTCGCCGGAGGCGCTTTCGATGCATGCATTACACCCCATTATAAACGATACCAAAAATAATTGTCAGTTTCAAAATAAATCCGCGGTATCCTCGGGATTTTCTCTTACCTCTGGCCGTCCGCGCCGTTGGCTACAGTCAACGATGGTTATAGATGCACTTACGAACAGGGATGTTGGGCGCCAAGTCCCCTCCTACAGGCGCTACAGCGGGCACCCATGCATCCCCCGTGCCCGTACCTCCTCTCTGCCGACGGCCTCGACGATACAGCCGTTCCTCGGACGTCGTCAGCACACGTGCTTTTACCGACGCGACCAGAAGCGCGAATTTCGAAAACCGCGAGACGGCCGAACGGAATAACGGAACAGCGGAATGTAAAAACTCCTCTGTTTGTATGTTTTCCTTAAGGCGTCGGGTGTTTTTTCCTCTTTTTCGCTCGAGGCTCACTTCTCCAGCGCAACAACATACAACAACGAACGGGAACGTTGCCAAGCCGTCGTTTGAGAGGAGAAAAAAGGCGACGCGAGGGGCCGCGGGCTAAAGATAGCTTTAGGCACGTGTGCAAGCCCGGGCAGGGAACGGGAGAGCGCTGAGCGTCCCGGCGTCCGTCGCAAGAGGTGACTCAGACCGGCTCCATAGGCCATCCCCGTTGCATCCGAGATTTTAGGTATATACAGCGTACGCCGGTTACTCACCTCTCCTAATCCGCCGGAAGAGCCATGTGCTCAATAGTTAGCTCATAGATAACCTCCAGGCGGCATGTGGTGCGTCTCTGCCCGAACCATGCCTCGGCAGCACGGTGTAGAACCGCAAAACGGCCAGCAGCAGCCGATAAGCCGAACGTCGGCAGTTAGGACCCCCTTCTCAAGTACCCATACCTTTTAAGGCGCGAGGAAGCTGCCAAGTGCGTCGAGTTACTTTCCTTCCTCCTGCCCCCTGTTCGCACCCGAACGCGCCCGTCCCTCCCGTCTCAATCTACCCTCGAGTCGTCAGACCAACCATCAAACGGACCAAAGACCGCCAGCAACCCGTCTTACTTTTACTATTGCAAAGGTCAATCGTTGGCTCGCCTCCAACCAGCCGCGTCTTTTCATCATCAACAATAACCCCCCCTCCCCCTCCCTTCAACCCTCTCAGGAACCTCGATCAAACACCGAGAAGGAATTGCCCAAGATGTTGATTCAACATTTTAGAGAATTTACGCAGCAGCGTATTTCACCTTGGACATGTGTCCAACTAAAAGTTGCACCGTCACGCCGTCTACATGTCCTCCAAACATTTTCAGACCTAATCCTCTTTCAGCCATCTCACGCTTGCCAAACTAGATAAAAGGCACAATGCTACTAAACCATTTTTCAACAGCCAGCCAAAAATACATTTCTTGACCGGAAAACACTGTCCTCGACTATATTGGCATTGACGCCCATTACATTTTCATCATTCTCATCTTGACCAGAATCATAGAATCAATCTCCATGATCTAAACATTTGCCATCAAGAAATAATTACCATAAATTAGATAGAAATTGAGAGGAAATTAAAAAAATCCGTTGCGTAGATTTAAATTTAAATATGACAGTGTGTGGTTCTAGAAGGTAGTGAATCAGAGAAACGCGGTAGGAATCAAAACATTGAAAAGGGATAGAGGAGTCTTTCCCGTGCCGATATATCGTCAATCTCGAGGTGCCCAAGTGCGCATGGAGGAACCGATGCCAAATATTTAGCCTCGTTAAAATGTCGCTCATGGTCTCACTCTATGCTCCATAGCTAGGTACATTATCTTGCCTCGGAGCAAACCTACTGCGGCGTCAACACAGAAAAAAAAAACACCACCAGACCAAAAATAGCCGCCGTGCGTGCAATGTTTGTCACAGTAGAATAACCGAACGCGAAACTTGGACTAGAAATTCGAAAACTTTATCGACAGCGTCAATTCTAATATATGCCATGGACACTCAAACCAAAAGGTCCCAAACCCATTCCTTGAACTCATGGAATCAGGTTACCCTTTTGTCATACTTGTTTCATACCTTTTCTGTCTCGGCTCCTCCTTGGATGCATAGATACCGATTGGATGGATTGTGCACCCGAAATTGTAATTTGAACATGCAAGCGTCCAACGTATTTATCATTGCAACATTAAAGATTGATAAAATCACATCATAATAAATAAGATTTGAACACGAATAACTTCCAAGTAAGAGAGATAATATTGTTATTTATCGTTTTGTATGAATTCATAATTAAACACAATCTTTAGATTGTTGTCCAACAAGCAATTAATGCAAAATATGCTGAAAATACTCTAAGGAACTCCAAGGAAGAACATTTTTGCGTCTAATATGAACGATTAACCTAACTTGTTGCCAGCACATTTCTTTGTTGGCATACGAAAAGAAAATAGAACTTCTCCGTGCGTCTGACCTCGCATTTCAAGCAGTTTCCATGGAAAGTGGACGATCCTATGTTAAATGGTAATATTTAAAATCATTTCTTAGCCCCAGATAGCGTCAATGTCAGAGTTGGTGCCTAAAAAACTTGAACCTTCCAACGACAAACGCTACTCATGCAATAATCGCCCACAACTTCAGTTTGGAAAACTTCCAAAAAAAAATCTACGGTCATTTTCCTGTAACTTTCCACAAAAACAGAACGTATTATACGTTACTTGAACGTCTTAAACTTGAAGATGATTGGCATAGTCTTAAAAACTGGTCTTGGGCAACCTTAGAAATGTATGGAGACTGTAATTGCTTCCGATACCTTTATAAGTGAAAAACGTCGGCGATGGAAAATGTTGAAAACTCCAAGAAAGACGGGAGGCTTTAATAAGAAATTTTCCAGAGCGAGAAATATTAATATCTTCGCCAAACCAAACGGGAGCACTGCAGGAGTGGGCGAGTGCTTTTCATTCCATGTTCTCGAATTCTGAGGGTTGAAAAGTACATAATATTGAGCGTCGGCGAGTCCTGCGGGCCAATGTAATTCCTCAGAGAAGCAAAATTTGATTTGGACAGAGGGGATTACGAACTACCTGAGTTTAATGAAAGACAAATATTTGGACATCGGTCAAAATTAAAAATTTCAAATTGCCTTGTTTCAGTAAACTGAATAATTTGCTGCAAATTATAAATACTGTTGTTGACAATCATATCCGGACAGCTTATTATACAGGAAGAACCAAAATGGTGTTTATCAGGCTTTGAAACAGACTGCTTGAGAAACTGACTGTTCAACCTGTTGTTCTGATGTTGTTTTTCTGAAAATAGTGTTCCTGAGAAATTATTGTTGTTCAGTAACTCTTTTATTTTACTGGCGCCATTGATATGCTAGACTATACAAGATGCGAATACAAGAGAAGAAAGCTAAGTCGCAGAGAGTTAAAGAGATCAGTGAGGTGGTATCAGATTTAGAAACAGAATAGTGAAGATAGGTGATGTTAAGGAGCCATAGGAAGCTCTAGGAAAATAACAAAGATAGGTAGCAACAACATATGAAGAAGTGGTGAATTTATCAATGCTTCGATGTGACGAAATGCACCTCCTCGCCTATGATATTGTGTCTATGATATGATCTCCATCGTCTTACTGGTTATATTCATCATAATATGGATTAAAAGTTAGAGATTCTAAAAGTTAGTAGACTGAGTAGCCTGACTTTAGTGGCCAGATACTAGTTTCGTCCAAGTTTCTGTCCAAGATTCAAGACTAGACGCGCTTGTATGAACTTGGATGATTGGGAGAGCAACTAGGTCCGGTCCAAGTTGGTAAACTAGCTTCTGGTATGAAAACTGATGGTTTTTTTTTTTCTGAATTACATTATCCAAGTTCATACAAACGCGTCTAATTTTGGAATGTGATTGAAGCTTTAGTTTTGGAAGATGATGACTGTATTAACTTTGAAGCGTAGTCACCTGTGGCCAGCTGTAGGAAGGCTGTAGTCGTCTGGGATGCGTTGATCTCGTTGAGAATGAACGAAGTAGGGTGTATTCGATGTAAACAGAAGTGGAGAAACAGAATAGTGAAGATAGGCCGTGTTAGGTAGCATAGGATAGCTCTTTTCGTGCCAAATAAGTTCACCAAATGTGGAGGTTACACTTACAAATGAGGAAGCTGCAGAGAGGTAAAGAGATCAGGAACTGATGGTCAAAACAACAAAGATAGGTAGCAACAACATATGAAGAGGTGGTTAATTTATTAATGCTTCGATGTGAGGAAATGCACCTCCTTGCCTATGATATTGTGTCTATGATTTGATCTCCATTGTCTTATTGGTTATATTCATCATAATATGGATTAAAAGTTAGAGATTCTAAAAGTTAGTAGACTGAGTAGCCTGACTTTAGTGGCCAGATACTAGTTTCGTCCAAGTTTCTGTCCAAGATTCAAGACTAGACGCGCTTGTATGAACTTGGATGATTGGGAGAGCAACTAGGTCCGGTCCTAGTTGGTAAACTAGCTTCTGGTATGAAAACTGATGGTTTTCTTTTCTGAATTACATTATCCAAGTTCATACAAACGCGTCTAATTTTGGAATGTGATTGAAGCTTTAGTTTGGAAGATGATGACTGTATTAACTTTGAAGCCTAGTCACCTGTGGCCAGCTGTAGGAAGGCTGTAGTCGTCTGGGATGCGTTGATCTCGTTGAGAATGAACGAAGTAGGGTGTATTCGATGTAAACAGAAGTGGAGAAACCGAATAGTGAAGATAGGCCGTGTTAGGTAGCATAGGATGGTTCTTTTCGGCCCAAATAGGTTCACCAAATGTGGAGGTTACACTTACAAATGAGGAAGCTGCAGAGAGGTAAAGAGATCAGGAACTGATGGCAAAAATAACAAAGACAGGTAGCAACAACATATGAAGAGGTGGTTAATTTATTAATGCTTCGATGTGACGAAATGCACCTCCTTGCCTATAATATTGTGTCTATGATTTGATCTCCATTGTCTTATTGGTTATATTCATCATAATATAGATTAAAAGTTAGAAATTCAAAAAGTTATTAGACTGAGTAGCCTGACTTTAGTGGCCAGATACTAGTTTCGTCCAAGTTTCTGTCCAAGATTCAAGACTAGACGCGCTTGTATGAACTTGGATGATTGGGAGAGCAACTAGGTCCGGTCCTAGTTGGTAAACTAGCTTCTGGTATGAAAACTGATGGTTTTTTTTCTGAACTACACTATCCAAGTTCATACAAACGCGTCTAATTTTGGAATGTGATTGAAGCTTTAGTTTTGGAAGATGATGACTGTATTAACTTTGAAGCGTAGTCACCTGTGGCTAGCTATAGGAAAGCTGTAGTCGTCTGGGTCGCGTTGATCTCGTTGAGAATGAACGAAGTAGGGTGTATTCGATGTAAACAGAAGTGGAGAAACAGAATAGTGAAGATAGGCCGTGTTAGGTAGCATAGGATGGCTCTTTTCGAGCCAATTAACTTCACCAAATGTGGAGGTTACACTTACAAATGAGGAAGCTGCAGAGAGGTAAAGAGATCAGGAACTGATGGTCAAAACAACAAAGATAGGTAGCAACAACATATGAAGAGGTGGTTAATTTATTAATGCTTCGAAGTGACGAAATGCACCTCCTTGCCTATGATATTGTGTCTATGATTTGATCTCCATTGTCTTATTGGTTATATTCATCATAATATGGATTAAAAGTTAGAAATTCAAAAAGTTATTAGACCGAGTAGCCTGACTTTAGTGGCCAGATACTAGTTTCGTCCAAGTTTCTGTCCAAGATTCAAGACTAGACGCGCTTGTATGAACTTGGATGATTGGGAGAGCAACTAGGTCCGGTCCTAGTTGGTAAACTCGCTTCTGGTATGAAAACTGATGGTTTTTTTTTCTGAACTACACTATCCAAGTTCATACAAACGCGTCTAATTTTGGAATGTGATTGAAGCTTTAGTTTTGGAAGATGATGACTGTATTAACTTTGAAGCCTAGTCACCTGTGGCCAGCTGTAGGAAGGCTGTAGTCGTCTGGGATGCGTTGATCTCGTTGAGAATGAACGAAGTAGGGTGTATTCGATGTAAACAGAAGTGGAGATGTCACACACGTAGCGCACACACACAGCGGGGACATTTTTTTTTGAAGCACACGACCAACACGGTTCGTTTGGGGTGACGGGCCGTGGTCGGGCCGAAGGCGGCCCGCCTCATGGAGCAACCGTTGCCCACTATCCAGTATCGAATAATCGGGGCTGACTAGCAAAGCAAACCAGAATAAAAGCGGCCGCTCAAAATACAAGTTTTATTTCAGTACTGGTGTGGTAGCACACAGCTTTTTGAGTATTTTTGACCTGACCAAGTCGCACTCAGCAATGCCTCAACAATTTTTAATGTTAATTATAGACATAAACAAACAGAAATATCTATCTATACATAGATTCGCTATAGGTTTGAGTATAAAAGTTTGACCCGCCAAGGGAGCCGATGCTGTTGTCTGCCGACGGGCACCATGCACTCGCGTTACAAGTTGACATGATCACTCACCATTGAGCGTACACAATAATAAAAAAAAACACTTCTACTACTCCGACCAAGGTCACCGCGGTGACCACTTTTATTGCATTTTAAATTACTCCTATACGCATCATTTTCTTTCGCGGAGACCGGACATAACAACTGTGATGCAATTACACCTAAAAATCGTTTCAACCATTGCCAATCGGTTTTCTAATGGATAAATACTTTTTGCACATTCCTCGTCTCGCGTCGCCAATACGTGGAAGACTTGTAAACAGACACGGCGTGCAACATCACCTCGCACGACCTTGGATTCTCAACTGTAGACGCTTTACACCTCACCGAAATCACTACAATTCTGCTGCTCTTTTATTCTTTCTACAAGACGACCAACTTTCCAGATTTGAATATTAACCCATCCTGAATATTAAAACTAACTTAAAATGGTGGAGTAAGAGACCATAACAGCTGAAAATTAGCTACCAATAGACACAAAACCTGGAAACGTACCGTTTGGAAGCTGCACAGCGTTAAAGAGAATTAGAAGATGATACCAACTTTTGAAATTACTTTTTGGTGACAATCCATAAGTGTTATTTTCCACAAAACAGGTTATAATGTCAGATGATATGACGAAGAGCCTTGTTTACTATTGTTTATTATGTTCACCATATCATTTCTGCAACCATTATCCATCGTCTCTCCCCTGGTTAGTCGCCTACAGAGAAAGCATTAGAAGAAAGGTTTATTTGCTCAACAATATTTCTTGATGTGACACAAGCTTTCGATAAGGTTTGGCACGAAGGATTGATACACAAACTAAAGACTATGCTACCTTTATAATACGTCGAGCTGCTTACATCCTATGTATGTGATAGACTATTCAGAATAAAAAAGATCGTTGACTACTCGGAACTAAAAGAAGCAAAAGCTGGGGTACACCAGGGTAGTGTCATGGAACCAATTCTCTATCTACAATAAACAAGTGACCTACCACAGTTGGAAAATGTAACACTCGCCACATTCGCAGATGACACGGCTCTAATGGCAGTGGGATCAACTATTGGAGAATCTACTAGGAATCTTCTGTCCACAATAACTTTACAAACAAAAGAATCAAAAACATACCTCATGTCAAGATTAACGACGCCATAGTTCCATATGCGAACACTGCAAAGTATTTGGGTATGACTCTGGATACAAAACTAAGGTGGAAAGAACACGTTAAGAAGAAAATAGTAGAGCTAGGCCTCAAATACAGAGAACTGTACTGGCTTCTGGGAAGAAACTCTCAGTTGTCAGTACAGAACAAAGTTTACAACCAAATACTAAAACCGATTTGGTTATACGGCATCCAACTGTCGGGTGTCACGCAAGAAAAAACAAATATCCAAGGGATCCAGATTTTCCAAAATAAAGTACTAAGGAATATGGTTAACGCTCCTTGGTACATAGGGAACAGTGACCTGCACCGTGATCTTGGTGTCCCACAAGACACCCAAGAGATAAAAAGATTCGCCACTAAGCATGAATCTCGCCTAAGCCATCACGTCAACGTAGAGGCCCTGCAGCTACTGGACAACCAGAATCTAGTGAGAAGACTAAAAGGAACTAAACCCTTCGAACTAGTGAATCAGTGAAATGTGTAAAAAAACAGAGAATAGTGAGTGAAGTGTTAGTGCTTCTTGTTTAGGATAAAGTAAATATAGGACATCAGTGGATAGCCTATTAGAGACAAGTACCTAGTTTTAAGAATTCATATTTAAATTGATGGTTAATCTTTTAGATTAGTTTCAATATGTTAAGCATCTTATGCTTATTATTTTAGAGGAATAATTCAAATATTACGTACTGTTAAATGAATAAACTTTAGTACTGCAGATTAAGATAAACGAACATTACTTATTATCGCGTTTTGTTGATGCCGCATTATTTATCAGTCTAAGCAAAATATTATTTAATAAGCTGATTCTCTTTTCGAAAATACTGTAAATGTAATCGATATGTATGTGAAAGTTTCGGATTTCAAGGTCGGACCCACACTTTATCACCCTCGACTTGACGAAAATGAAAAAAGAAATTAAAAAAAAACGACTTATCCCATACATAGTAGTACATAGTAATACATAGTTCTGATTGTGATTTGTAGACATGTAACCAGTGAAAGATAAGATAACGGTTTTCATGTATGTTGGTACAAGTAGTTACTGATAGCTTGTGCATTGTAGTCATTGGTGTGCTTCATGAATATAAAAAGGTGTAATGTCAAACGTGGTACAAGACAACCATGTTGTCCTATGCTTCGTATAATTCAATGATAATTTATTAAAATTAACCTTTAAAGTGAATGTCAAACATCTCTATCAATCCTGAAATTATTCGGCAACATTGCCATTAAACCAAACAGAAATTTTCCGTTTGCTAGTGATGATAAGACCGTTATGATAAGCTACCTTTTCCCATGCTCTATCTCATATCGCCAATTGTATAGTAGGATCATATCTGATGGAGATAGTCGTCCTTATCAACTTTACCATAACCATGAAATAGCGGAATTATTCAACACAACAAAATAAAAACTCTACAAAAAGTATAACCACCACAAAAAAAAATGCAGTGCTCAAGAAACAACGTGCGACGAACAGCGCGATGCGACGTCAAAACTCTGTCTCATCTAAAACGATTAAACCGTATAAATATCGGATGTATTTACGGATATTTTTTTCTATAAATAGATGTAAATATTTATAAATATCGATTACTGGAAAATTATAAAAATGGATCACGGATCTATTTTGATCGTACTGTACGTTACTCCATTCATCGTAAGAGTGAATTATAAATGTCACTTGTGACAATAACTCAAAATAAACACGCTAGAGCGGCCTATTATCAGCGAATATTTTTTGCATGCGTATCATAAACATAACGATAAACTCGACACAAGTGACAATAATTTGCTTAGCCTACTCAAATTATTGACGCGTAGACGATGCTTCTTTACAACTTTGGGTTTTGCTTTGCTTTGCTTCCTTAAATTTTGATATTAGCTCTAGAGCAGTGTTTCCCAACGTTTGTTGTGCCATGCCCCACCTAAGCCTTTCTAAAATTGTTATGCCCCCCATGTATCACATACATAATTTTTAATATTAAAAAATAGCGCTGTTCACGGAAGAAACTTAAATGATTTGCTTTAGGAAGAAATATTTGAAGAAATTTTAGAAAATCGGTGAGGAAGTAAGTTTTCATAACATTTAATAGATGTGTTATACACTTTGGGCAAAAAAACGAAAAACAATTTAATTTATCATGATATTTAGTCAATTCAAATAGTTCGTCAAAAACGAATTGCTATTATATATATAACAGAACGTTTCTGTCCAATGTTATGTTACTTTATGTTCGCGGACGTTTGTTACAAAAATATTGCATAGACACGAGAAATCTAATTGTGTACTTCAGATATTTTTAAAGATTGTGGAGAAACCATTGCCAAATTTGGTATTGTTATGGGCGGCATGTTTGATTTTAACATTTTATTTAAAATCTACACCCCAACAAGTGTAGATGTACTATCTGTGAAACAAAAACAGAAAAGAAAAGAATTGCCATAGTTTCTGTATCATCTTTAAAGATTTATCATCTCAAGAATGCAGTTGGATTTGTCCTGCCTGTTCAATGTTGTCGTTGCAAACGTCCAACTCCACTGCTTTTTTGAGTAAAATGCAGTAAAAGAAGATGTTTAAAAGTTTTAGCCTGTGTACTAAAAAAATATCTGTATATGATGCGACAAAATCTCTATTGTTGTTTTTGACAAAATAAAAATAAATGTCATTACTTACTAATTTTACTACACCTTTCATTTGATATTAAATTGACCCGACATTATTAGAAATTTGAATGAATTATTATCAGAAATGTTGCATTGCGATACATAAAGTAACGTAATATTGGATTGATACGTCCAAATATTGCGAATATGGTATGTTTTCAATCTTCACTATATAACGAATTTGCTTTTTAAGGATATGCTTTAATTTACATAATATCAGTAATGGAAAATTTGTATCGTTTTATTTTTGCCCACAGTGTTTAATAATGAATAATAATATACAGGTTACACTTTTTTCCTCGTAAGATGTTTGTGTTTGATGCTTGCTGTAAAGAGATTTTATGTTAGGTTCCAATTTAGTTAACTTCAGTCTCAAGTTTTCCCGTTGCGTTATATACAACCGATTTCTTTTTTTTTTTCAGCAATTCATTTATGGCAATAAGTCCACATTCACCTAAATATGAAGAGCGAAATGGTAACAATGGTTTGCTTGCACAATTGGTTGAATTTGGATATATTATGTCTGCTTCCTCAAAAAGCGATGCCATCGCTCCTTTTATATTAAATATCTGGACGAATCCGAGTGCCATTTTCGAATTGCCCCCCTGAACAATCGAATTGCCCCCTTGTGGGGCGTGGGCCCCACGTTGGGAAACACTGCTCTAGAGCGTCCAATTATACATCAGCCAGCACATTGCACTTTTCCCTTACTCTTTATTTAAGTCAAATAAATATATTTTGATACAAACAAAAATTACTTTCCTTTAAAGTAATATTTTTGTTTTGATTTAAAAAGACTTACACCAAATAATTGATTCAAACAAATATATTTGTAGACAAGAATATTCCTTCAAAGATATATTTGTGCTTTGGCTTAAAAATAGGTTTACTTCTGCCAAAGGAATCATAGATGGCGCTGTAAACACTCTCCCCGCAGTTCGGCCTTATCTTGAGTATAAAAAAAGGCGAAAGCCTACCGCTTAGTTGATGTCATGCGTCTGCATATATATGACTTCTGTGTTTGAAGGCGCATAACTCTAAAACTACCGATTACAACAAAATGTTCAGTTTTTGTTCAGGTTGCATCTAGAGTCTCTTCTATAGATTTCCGTTTTTGTTTTCTTCAGTTTTTGTGTAATAAAGGTTGCGAACAACATTTTAATGGAAGCGGATATCTCAGTAACGAATATTAGCAATAACCAACACCCACCACTTTTAATTCCGACAAAAAAACAGACCCTGGTAACAAGATAAGTCGAAAATTAAATTAAAAAACTTCGTTTTGAGGACTTTGGCAGTCAGTTAAAAGTTGCCGTGGAAAGCTTAAAGGAGAAGGACGCTTTTGAGAGAAGTTTAAGCATCGACTAAGGGTGAAAATAGGATTAGGGGAGGTGATTTCGAGAAAGATTCGTTTTGAAGACGTGGTAACGGAATCGTCATGCCAACAACATCAATGGCCGTGACCAAAGGTATCGTTCGTACGCATCTGTAATCAATATGAGGTAGCTGTGTGACGCACAACGTGGGGCGGACACCACGGCACCCCAAAGGACACGTGGGGGTAGCACGTGCTGATGTCTCCTTCTCATTCACTGCACAGATAGAAAATATTGTGTAATTCAAATAAATAGCACTGACCCAAACAAATCCGGTGGTCCAATAGAGGCAAAGAAGTATTTCTTTACGTAAAAAGCATCCGTTTGAAATACTTGTTTTTTAGAAAGCACGTTTATTTGTGTCAAACAAAGAGTTCAGTATTAAAAATATGGCGTGTATTATAGTCATCCTATTACAGTTTAAGAAAACTATTTGTTATTACTTTTCAAAAAAAATATGCTTTATTTCTATTAAAAACCAAAATTAAAATTGAATTTTATTCACGTCCTATCACGTGATTGAAAACGCTCTGTAATTGGCTCAGTCTCCAGTGACGTCATTCGTTAGTACGCTTAGAGCGCGTTCGGTTTGTCAGGGTAGGGTATGGGGAGAGCAATGTTCAGACAACCTGGGTCGGCTGTCTCTCTCTTATATGCAGATAAACGCAGATAACGTTAGTCCGCCTATAATGCAGCGCGTTACTCTCACCGTACCCTACCCGATTATCCGAACGCGCTCTTGTGCTTCTCCCGTAATAGCACTAACGTGCCATGTAAGCATAACTTTGTAGGTTAGGATAGCTCTAACCTTAAGCTGATCAGATAATACCTGGTTCGAAAATACGATAGATAACTTATTCTAGTCAGTTTTACTTATTTACCACAAAAATTTCAGTTTTTGTTCAGGTTGCATCTAGAGTAAGGTGACCAGAATTTTCTTGGGCTAAAGCGGGACATTTGCGGGGGGGTACTGATTACAATACTGGCGTTGACATAAAATCCACCAACTCAAGCTTTTTGGCACTTATTAAAAACAAAATTATTGTCAATATAATTTTGATTTAGGTTGGATACACAGATATTCTTTTACGTTTTTGTGATGGTGATCAAAACTGTTTAAAACTGTTTAATAGGATAAATATTTATATATTGAACACTTTACATTGTTTTCTTAAAGAGATTAATTGTTTTGTTATATTTATTTCAATAACTAAATAAATGTGTCTGTGGTTGGAATGTGTAAATGTTAAGTAGGGTTGATTCCAACAAATTTTACAATGTTTGCCATGATGCAAAGATGCAAACGAACTCTATTGCACATACGACTTCTCATTGTATCTGCACACCAATGATGTGGTATGAAAATTTTAAGATTTTCTCAAATAGCGGGACATTTTTAAACCTGCGCGGGATGCAAGACAAAATGTAAAAAATCGGGACTGTCCCGCCAAACGCGGGACGTCTGGTCACCTTACTAGAGTCTCTTCTATAGATTGCCCTTTTTGTTTTCTTCAGTTTTTATGTAATAAAGGTTGCGAAAAGGATATTGATGGAAGCCGATATATCAATGTTAGCAGGACAACGCAGTTAGGATGCAAATAATCCTTAATAACTGCGATACATATCCCTTGAATTTAATAGCATTCCGACTATTTGTTAATTTTTAAAACAGAAATAAACCAACAATATTTTGCGCAGTTCGGCTTCCCTCGCTTGTGGGTTTTGGTGCGAGGCAGTCGAACGAGATGCGAAGTTTTGACGCGATCAGTGAATCCGTTTGAATCCGTATTTGTAAAATATTGTTGGATATAATTAATTGTACATCTAAATTCATATATTTAACTCGCACTTTCAAAATTCAGAAATTCAATTGTTCTGATCGTATCGTACTAATAGTAAATAATCTCCACTGTCCCAGCTACGTTTCCGATTCATACGTTACGATTCAGGAGTATAATACACTTTATTTCAATTTTTTCTGTTCGGTAGTTTTAGAGTTATGCGCCTTCAAACACAGGAGTGAATATTATCGAAACGAGAGATGGCAGTTATCTTTTCTGTCTGTGTGATCTTCTAGATTCTTCATTTATCGCTTTTAAAAAATTTATAACAATAAGTTAGGTTATGTTGTCAGCTAGTCAGATATACTGACTAAGAACCTGAGAGTGTTGGTATTGATATAAATTTGAGCGTTTCCTTCATATGACAAACGCATATGTAATTTAGTGTAGTTGTCTACTGCAGGTCATTTGATATTAAATATCCTATATTGTTATTTTTAGATAGAACTATGTGTTGATATAGTAAAAATTGAAATAGTTTTAAGTGTGTCACGGTGCAGATAACCTGCGATATTTTATTTTGAATCCCAAATGTGAAAGAAAGTATGCGGCGTTTGAGTGATTGTTTTTCAAGTAATAATTATGTTTGAACGTGTGTTGAAAGGGGTGATTGGCAATTGCCAATCAAGTAAATGGAGATGTTTATTTCTTCCATACATAAATATATGTAGGTAGTTGTGTAAATGTCGTTTATTGACAGTAGACGGATATATCATTCGCCGATAATGAACACCTGAACGTCATCGCCTATCAAATGCAGCAGTGCTGAAGCGACGTTGCAGATAGCGGTTACATTTTTAATTTTTTTAAACCGCGAACGATAATGTGAAATAATGTTGGCATGTCTAACCGTTACAGATCCACCACTTCGAGATAAAAAGAAATACGAAGGAACACATTTGACAAATTGTGACCTTTACAATTGGCCGTGAACTATAGATCTTCAACTTTTACATTTACGTTTTTTTCTAAGATATCGCCGGGATCGAGAAACATCACTTTTTTCTCGCTCGTTCACTGCATTTAATTTTTAATTGTTGTACCGAGAAGCAGGTATCTTAAGTATCTGAATTAAGTACCTGAATTACGGGCACTTGAACAATTTTTCGACAATCTGAGCATTGTTATGTTGCGAATGTTATCTAAAAAGACACTCCGCGTATCAGTAAATAATACCGGTTATCTTGTCCGAACAAATGGAGGGCTTTGTATCTTGATACATGGGTTGATATGTCACTTGAACGATGACGTAGTTAATTGACAATAATTTATTGCGATTGCATAGAATTTTCCTATAGTTTTATTACAGTTATCAAATTAAATTAATAATTTAATCGTTTCAAAAACGTCGTCCACGCTAACGTGTCTCATGTATAATAAATAGTACATCAGATTTTTCTGCATACATCTGCACTCCGCATGGCCGTGGTGAAACATAACCACAACAGACTTTTTAATTCCTTCCGTTTCAACATAACAGCGATAAAAACACACGTCGATGCGATAGAAATTCACGTCAAATAAAATTATTTGACATTTCAGGCACCCTGACTCAGTTAAAAATTTTCCGGGTCACCTAAAATGCTATTACCGATAACCAGGTTTTCAGATTTCTAGAGATATATTCAATATAAGTTTTTTAAGAAAAAAATTGGCACACGAGTTGTTTTGGGCATGATGAGCGTAGCTAGGAGTGCCCAAATGGAACGAGTGCGCCAATACGTCTTATAAAACGAGTGTTATATATACTATTTTTTCTACTTTACGACATTAATTTAAGATAAATTTCGAAAATTGCGGCTGTCATCTTACAATCTAGAGTAGTTTTATCTTCAACAGTTGGTACTTGTGGTGAAATTCACAAATACGATTGAGTCGAGCCAATAGCGATTGAGATGTCAGCCTTATTTGACACTTGACGTCAATATCATCAATCTTGGAAAACTAAAAGTTACTAAAAGTTTGTGTGAAAAATCTAGTGTTTTAGACACCGAAAGCGGTTTCGTTATGAGTTTATAACGAACGCAAAGTAGGAAAATAACATATACAATACATTACATGAAATCATTTTTATATTATAAAGTATGTACGAAACGGGCGTCCTTGACTTAACAGTCTAAATCTTACGAGTTGAAAGATACATTAATTGATTAACATTATCTTGTTAACATGGAAATAAACAAAAGATAAGGGCGAAGTGGAGTCCGCTCGAGGTTTCTATGCGAAAAAAATAAGCAAGCAAGCAAATAAGCCGAGCAGAGTATGCAAAATGTGTGACATTGGTGAAATTGTTACGTAATTACATCATTTGTAAGCGAAAAAGTTGGTATTGTGTATCGCTCTCGGGATGACGTCATACGTCATCGTTCACAAACTAATGGCGGTTCCATCGCGCGTACATACAAAATACAATTCGGCCGTTTCTTTATTTTTAGTGGCATAATTATTCGGTTTGCGCTTCTGACCTATTTCTTTTCACCGGAAGCGAGGGGCGCACAAAAACATCATTGAGCAACCAATTCATCTCATCCCATGATTTTAATCAATTCCCGAAGAACCACTTGACCATTTACAGAGCACCAAAGATTATATTTACAAAACTTAAACTGGCATTGAAAGCTCCGCCCTTAATGGGAGGAACGCCACCAAGAAAATAGAAATTTATTTATAAATTAACAACACAAGATTAACGAGACATTTCCATTGCAAAGCATTTTATGACTTTTCTTTGATTAAAAAAATTGCTTTAATATATTGTTATCTCCAGCGTACTATCTAAGGTCTCCGGGTTAAATATCATTGTAAGAGATAATATTATATTGTATATAAAATAAATATACACTCCGTTTTGCTATTACATAAAATACTCGAAGGGAATCTTAACGTTATTCTTTGTAATGTTGTTGGCAAATTTGTTTGAGCTGTTATTTTTTAGATGTAACTTCAACCCCATGGAACAAATGAATTTCGCAAATTTTCGCGATTGAGCAAACAAATTGTTATCTTTTTATGAAGTCGCAATCTCAAATTCGGACAGATAATTTTTTGTTTAAGGCAACGCAGCGGTCGAAACGACGGAAATTTTTCGACCTATTGTAGTCTCAAACACAGCAAACACACAATGTTTACAACTGTTAAATTTTTGTCCAAATATTTCGTTTTAATATTAGTGAATTCGATTTGACTTTGATCACTACACCAGCTCACTGTTAACCACATTCCCAATAACATAACCCGCGTTATCATTACACAATAAAACATTTAAATTTTGTGTTCTACTTTTTAGACCCCCTACTTTTTCGTGTGGTAGTTTGTCACAACATTTGTAACACTCTTAAGGAAGCGTGGCAGGTATTTGCCTTGTGCACAGTACGGAGTGAGGGACTGAAAAACGATTTGGATGCCCATGGCAAGAAAAGTTAAAAGTCTTCAGTAGAACGAAAGAAAACGCGGCTTAATTTCACTACAAACCACGTGGGTGATTACTAAGGAGGAAACTGCATAAACAGCACCACTTCGTGTCAAAAGACTTGTCAAAAGACGTGTCAAAAGACACGACAAAAGACTTTTTGACGTTTTTACAAACGTAGATGCGACATCAATGGTTAACACGGCAGTATAATACGAATGATAAATTCATGAAATGATGGAATCGATCATTGGTGAGGCCGAGAAGGGTCTTACGCAAGGCACCGTTGGGGTAGAGGGGAGGGAGGGGGGTGGATGCTGAAAATAGTTTACAAAGATTGGATCGTTCACCTTCTGGATATCTCAAGCCAGCGGTGAAAAAGGCACATATGTGAACAGTAAAATGTCTCCTGCAGTAGTCCGTGATGCAGCTGTGCCTGGACGGCACACGTGTCGGGCCACGCGCACAGCTTGAGGAACCCCTAGAACCCCATGCCGTTGTTGCCTACGTGACACCATTCCAAAAAGTAAATTACGAACGAAAAAAAAACCTAAATTACGAAACAGTATATTATAATGCAAGTTTTATAAGACAAAAAATCCATACTCGCTCCCTCGCTACGCCCGTCATGTCCAAAACAACTCATACGCCAGTACGTCTTATAGAACGAGTGTTATGCACTATTTTTTTCTACTTCGCGACATTAATTTCACGTAAATTTCGAAAATTGCGGTTGTCATCTTACAATCTAGAGTAGTTTTCTGTTCTACAGTTGGTAGTTGTGGTAAAACTGCCAAATAGGATTGAGGCGAGCCAATAGCGATTGAGAGGTCAGCATTATTTGACAGTTGACATCAATATAACCAAACTTGGAGAACTAAAAGTTACTAAAAGCTAGTGGTCTAGTGTTTTCATAACGTAAGATCCAGGATTGCTTATTTTCGAAAGTTTACGTGATGTTTTAATAACGACGCCGAAATCGGTTTCGTGATGAGTTTATAACGAAGTAGAAAAATTAAATTACGAAATGAAAAGTAAATAGACATAGCCGGGAACTTATTATTTATAATTGAGACGAGTCATACAGATCGATGGCTTCAACACAAAAGAAAACACACCCTTTGAATAAAAATAGTTGATAATTCATACCTCGATTAGAGGAAACAAATGAAACAATCCAGTATAACACGATACCTAAGTTTGTGAACTATTTATCTATCCATCCAATGGGAACTGCTAATTTGTCGGCTATGGTGGGAAATGAGGGTAATAAACCAGTGAATAACTGAGTATCACGAACGCATTTCTAGATTACGTACGTGTACGAGCCTGGAGGCATGAGAGGCTACCACACATCGATTTATCAAAAAAATAGGTTAAGTTCAGTCTGTATAACACGCCCTGAACTACTCCCGTATTTCACTCGCGCTAAGGGCCGATTCACACGCTCGTCATTTGTCTACCCAGAAAACCATTCATTTCCTTTTAGAAGTTTTTTGGCCCGAATTTTGTCCCAAATGTATGATAAACGTGTAATGCTAACTTAAAAAACATGTTATATTGCGACAACATTCTGTAACATTGCATTAAAGTCACTTATGTAACATTTTGTTACGTTATTACAACATTGTTGAAAAATTCGCAACAAAGTGTTTTATTGACAATATTTTATTGAGAATATTTTATCTACATTAATACAACATACGTATACAACATCACTACTACATTTCATTAACAATATTTTATATACATAAGTGCATCAGGTAGGTAGTACGCCTAGCGACTATTAGATGGCACAACATTGTAATGATATAACAAAAACACATTACTAGAAGTTACTTTTGTACAATATTACAGAATGTTGTCGCAATATTACATGTTTAGTGGGTGATTGATATTGTGCAAATATGTTGCATTAATGTAGATGCAATGTTCTCATTAAAATGTTGCATATATATATTGTGCAAATATGTTACATTAATGTAGATAAAATATTGTCACTGAAATGTTGTTTAAGATTGTTATATCAACATTGTAATGATATAACAAAAATACATTACGAGAAGTTACTTTCGTACAATATTACAGAATGGTGTCGCAATTTAACATGTTTAGTGGGTAATATTCAATTTGCGTTGATCTGCAACAATGGTCAGAAAGAACGTCTGTTTACAAAACATTAAAATCTAGACATTCTGTAGATTGCTATCGCTGTCATCCATTCTGATAAAGCGCTATCAGATTAATGTTATCGTATGAAATTAACGCGATTATAAGGCGTTAGAAGAGCGAATTTTCAAAGAAAAGAATAACGATAGCGAAACATTTTTCGAACTTGGCTTATGTATTAAGGACTGTCCTTCGGTTGGATTGTGATAACCACAGTTAAAAATGCTAATATAGTACGTTTTAGCGTTGTTGGCCTATCTCTATTCGTCGCTCTTTGCGTTTGCTTTAGAATCTAAAGTTTCGACTGTAAACCGCTTGGGAAAATCACGCATGAAAAACAGGTATTTGCGAGATTTATTCTAATAATTAAACTGGGTGACGCGAGTGTGAATTACAGTGTCTTATCACGTTTTTATGTAATTCTCCGGTCGTGCGTATCTTATCAGTCCGAATTTCGAATCCTCTATCCAGCAGATGGACAGTAAATGGCACTAAGACAACTTTAAGATCATTAAGATACGCTCGCCCGACGAAAATATCATTATCATTACTTTCAAACGTCGACACTGCCAGATAACCGCAATCGGCGACGAAAAACAATACATTTAATTATGCATTATTATTATTATTATTGCGTATGCCTATTTGCGAATCACTAACCTGCGTTACGATGCTTGTATCCATAATTGTACTTTTGAAGGCCTGCAACAAAATAGAAAAAGGGTCAGTGATCAAAGTTTTACTATCGCAAATGTGTTTACAATTCACAGTCGAAAACAGAGATGTCAAGTATGGAAGAGTATTTTAATTTTATTAATAATGAATTTTGTTGCAGAAGTGGTGAAGAAATTGAGACAAAATGCAGACGCCGTGGTTGCCGCAACCAACAGTGCCCTATCTGGGGTGCAAAAGGCAATACAGAAGCTCCATCTAGCGCTCGCCTCCAGCAACGATCAAGATGTCATAAGTAATACTATACACCTAATTATTCTTTATTGGTCTTTACAAACGGGTACGGGTTCTTCGTTTAGATTTTTTTGTCTCGGGGCTTTCGCCTTTTTTCTCCTCGGCTTGACGCCAATGCCAATGGCACAACCAGTTTCGCCGGTGCAATTTTCCACGGCGCGCATAAAAATACGCAAACGTGGAATTTTCTTTGGGAATTTTGAAATGAATACGCGCGTAAGTTGGCGCGTCGCGTCGCGTCGAGAACCAGCATGGTGCGGTCCGCGTATCAGGAGAATATGAGAGAAGTATATAGCGAAAACGCGCGGCAATTAGGAATTCATCTAGTTATCGTGGTAATTGTTGTCGCCAAGTTTATCGAAACGAAGATAGACGCAAAATAAAACGCGCTCAAAAAGTAAATACTACGGCACGGCGGCGGCGAGGAGATATCGCGCTTAGCTAGGGTCACAGGTCGCGGGAGCGAAAGGGATCAAAAGGGATGTCAGGGTGCTTTACCATTATTCCTCGAAGCAGCAAATACTTCAATACTTGACCTCTACTGGCCTTTTGCAGTCTGTGCGTAGAGACCTTCAATGTCAACACTAATATGCCGGTGAAGGCCACTATACACGTTAGTGATTTGTCGCCAAACGAACGCCGAACTGAGCCTGACAGTATCCGAATTGGTGCACACACACAATACAAAATGCCTTCTGCGAAACTTACGCAAATTTTCGCGCTGTACACACCAGTGGTTCACAAAACATGGACAGTTCGTAGAGGCACTTGCACGGATACATGACACTACTACCCAAGTTACAAGTGCACTCCCCCTCTCCGCTAGCGTGCTGATAGCTTCCCCCCGGCACCCACTTTGACGTCAGCGCGCTATTGATTTGAAGAGGAATGGCGGTTACGACGGTGCTAAACGCTTGTCCGCCTGAACGCTGATTTCGCGACTATCGCGATCAAACTTGAACGCTTTTCAACACTTTTTCATTCCTTCAACTCCCGCTCGTGACTTCTCACTAAACTTTCAGGACTCAAACTTTCGGACCAATGCTGTTGTTGTTATTCTGCGCCGTCCAGTTGTTTTATTTACCGCTCATTTGCTGGAGGCTCAAACGAACCACAGCACTTCCCGATGATGTCATTATGACATCACACCGCACTGCCGCGGGCTCACATTGAGACCTTGATGTTTCGTTAGATTCTGTATAATATGTCACCAAATAACACTTTCTGCAAATAATAAATTAGGACCCGACCTATCAGCGATCGCAAACCAGTGCTAGACGATCAGCGACAAACCATGAATATTTAGACAAGTAGCGTTGCATATTTCCGCTAAAGGTGATTAGTTTTCCGAGTTAGATGGGAAAATCAACAAGTGATCTTCCGCGGTGCGCCTGAACGCCGGCAACCAGCATAGCGCTTACATTTGGCGAGCCAACTGCGTATATCGGGAGCGATAATCGACCTGCGAAATAAAACGCAGCGCACTTTGTTTGCATTTATATATTTATCTGTACAAATTTACATTGATAGAATATTAGTTCACAAAAATAAATACTTTAAGTATACATTCTCTCTCTCTGTAACAAATTGACAATATATATACCCTTCCCAACAATCGCAGTAGCGGCGGCTACTTAGATACCAACCAATAATGGCTTCAGTTTCTTTCTATACGCAAAAAAAGACAAGTTACATCATAATTTTAACATAAAGAACTACAGATATTACATATGACTTAAATCAGCATACACAGTTTAATAAAATAAATAATAAAGTTCCTAGTACCTTAACAAAAATACTTAGTAAAAAAATACAAGGAATGCAAGAGTCACAACCAGTAATTGAGATTTGAATAACACTGGCCAATAAAAGAAAATTGCCAGACAAATGACAACTGATTCGGATAGGATTTTTTCCCAGGAATCCGAATCTGAACACAGAAATAGTGACTTGGCTCTAGTTTTCTCGAAAAACAGTGTTAAAGGTGCGAAAACCGCGTTTTTTGCTACTTTTGAACACAACTTTGAACTTCTTTTTCTGTAGAATTCGAATTTGAAGGCAGAAACAGTGAATTGGCTATAGTTTCTTTCTAGAAAGGCTGTGTAAAACTAATGCAAAATTATTTTTATAGGCTTTTGTGTAGGTATATTAATTAATATAATATATTAATGGGTCAGTGTAAATCTTTTCCTAGAAGACATGCCAATACCACAAGTACCAACTGTCTCACAACATGGTCAAATGACAAAGTACTCTCTAAGCACAGGGCATGATTTATTCTGGCATATCTTTCCTTCTTTATATCTATATCTACATCATAACGTTATTGTTTTGTGTGTGTCAAAAAATAGCAAAAAATACGTATTTTCCGTCTTTAACACTGTTTTTGGATTCCTGGGAAAAAATCACCTGTGAAAAAATCCTATATCTGAATCACTTGTCATTTTTCAGGCAATTTGAAGTCGGTCAAATTTAGTTGGCCCATCAGAATATAATTGCACCAACCCGTTACCCGATCAACAAACAATTGCAATAATCCCACCACCATTGATGATATACATATGTTCCATTGCATATAGGCCAAAACAGTGGATGAATTTAATACAGACTATATCGTCTATACAGACTATATCGTCTATACTTCATATGTCAAGATTCATTTGATACGTTCTATAAAGCAACAAAAACTGATTTTAAAATATACCTATTTCCACTTTTATATCCATGGCCCCATATGACACATTTTTCTTAATACTATGGATTGATATATTTATTCTGGAAGTACACATAGTATATCATTTTCTTTTTTTGTACACATATATCTACTACACTACTATAAGGTAAAAATAATTGTAACATTGTGCCTATCAATATAGTTGTGCCTGGAATGTGCTATATATGTGTATATATATTTATGTATCATAAAGTAGCTGTCAGAAAATAATTTGCCTCTCTAGAAAAACTGTCACTTCTGGCGGGAATGTGGAATGAAACCGACCAACCGTTCATAATTAATATTTTTCTGGGTGCTACCTTATGATCCTCTTGTATAGATGACACTACTTCAACTTCAATAAACTTCATTTAAAACAGAAATGGAGTCTATTGAAATATTAGCAACATGAAATACTTTTTATTCGAGAGGTATCCTAATCGTTTCCCATTTCGAATGCCATACACGTGTATAATATAATCTAAAATAAAACCAACCTACCCTAACATAAAATACACTTTCTAGGTTTAGATGGTACCGCATATATTTTATAGAGTAGATGCCTCTTTGTTAGGAATGTGGTTTAAATGGTTTTCTGGGTTATTCCAATGGTACTGCGGAGGTCCTTGGGATAGGCAAAGCCTCATATCCAACGGAGTTGTGTTTTCCACGTAGTACATCAGATAAAAGTTGCACATCTCATCGTTATTGGTCGGCCTGGAATACGCCTTTTAGAATATGATATCTTTAAAGAATGATTAATCTTACCCAACGTGTGTGTCATGATTTCTGGTGTTCGTCATGGTACACCTTGAGGCCTATCAAAAATAATACATTAATACATATTATAAATGGTTGCAAAGCTTGTATATACCAGAACGTCTCCTTCGTAGATTGGTTCAAAATTGAAGACCGGGTAGAACATTTGTGGCGTCATTGGATCACGTTTGCCCAACAAAGTCCACTCATCTTCGTCATATTTATCTTTACGCACACGATAACCAGAGACAACTTTTCCTATAACAAAAAAAAGAAATCTGATGTGGACAGGCACATGACTTTATCATACTATATATAACAATTAATAGTAAATGAGATTCTATTTGATCGAGATCCTTATTTTAGTTTTATTTTAGCAATCGCTATATGTTTCGTGTCCTACTGGGCACTTCTTCAGGCGCTATAGGAAATGAGATATAAGTTACGCAATTGACAAACAAATCAAACTCCAAAAAACACAATTGTAAAAGCTGTCATTTTGTTAGGCGTGGAGAACATAAAACAACATAGAAAGGGCACAAACAAACATATATGAGACTGCAGAACAGATTTTTATTTTAGATATTTTGATACTATTGACAGTAGGTATTGTCAAAACATCAGCGTTTGACACTACTGTCATTAGAATGAAACTTATTTGCCAAATCTTGGCTAACTAGTTTTATATTAATGCAGACATGACCGATCTCGATCAAATAGAATTTGCTCATGCAGCTAAACTATTAGTTTTACCAAAAAATGTCATAGAAACATTCAGAATTTCCTCTACTTTAATTTATTATTTAACTATTTTGGCGAAATTACAGAAATGGCGGCTCATTTGCAAAATTGTTAAAAAATTCTAAGAGTAACCATCCAGTTCCTTTGGACCCTTTCGAATCAAAAGCTTTTCAGCTCTAAGTTTGGTCATGAAACTTCTAAATATGAAGGTTCACACACAGACATTTTTTTGTACGTTGTACCATTTTTTTTGCACGATTACAATACTTTATCATACTGCGTATGATAAAGTAGTAATTTACTTCATAACTACACTGTAGGCCAACGAACCTAAGCTATGGGTGTGGGTTCTATAAGCAAACGGATGAATAACTTTGGGTTCTTGGATTTCACATTGGACCTCCATGTATGTGGTAGAATGGGCCGGAATGGTACCTCCAGTTCCCAACAAAAGAACACCAGCCAGTTTGCTTTGTCTAAAATAAACGCCATAAAGACTTCTGCGGATACGTCTTCAGAAAAACTTACGGTTCTTCGGTGTACATCAAAAATATGCCAGAATTATCATTTTTGGCTGCCGGGAACTTTTTGGAATAATGGACTTGCAATACGAGATAAGTAATTTCCGTGCCTTGCCCAACTTGGAATCCTACGTCTTTTGGTAATTCCAGTTTCTTTGCATCTCTAGCCCAGGCATATAAAACCTGTTTGAATCAATATTGAGTCAATATTGCGAGTATTCATTAAACCATATAAAGCTTACGTGTGACCCCTCAGTGCATGGTATAGCTCGCTTCAAATTGTTTCCTCCTTCTGCGACAGCCATCTCACCACAATCCCAATAGGGATCCCTAGTTCCTGGCGCTGTACATCCAAACAGCATCATATGATGCACGTCATCCATGGTGGCATTTGGCTCAAAACCAACTAAAATGTTCAAGATATTTAAAACAAATGATTCAGTGACCAGACCACGGGTCTGGCACAGATAATTAACACACCTATATAGAATTGTTTGTCCACCACTTTGACTGGAGTGCATAGATACAGCTCATCCTACAAATAAAGAAAAATTATTATGATGAAACCCCGGTAGCCTTATGGCATTATTGATTTTAGATAATATAAGCAATATTGGAACAAATAGAACTGTATTTGGGATCATTATTTTTGTGGGTAACAATATTCAATTAATCTGGTTGGTAGATATATTTTAATTAGGCAATATTTGCTTATGACTAAATGGAAGTTCTTGTGTAGATGGTGTTAATTAACCACTACCTAGTTGGTTAATTACTAGTCTAACTCGATATAAAAAGATATAAAATGATTGTAATTATTCGATTTGCATTCTAATTAATAACAATTGTTGTACGTTTGTTCTTCTTCTGGAAGATTTGTTTATTTGAAAGCACACTTTGTAATAATGGAGAAGTAGGCAACCAAATTTGGTGAACGTACTTACCCGGTCTGGATGGACATTGGGCATCAGCAGTGGATACTTCCTCACTTCAAAGGAATTGGAATGTTGTACTATTGTTAATACGGCAATACATGTTACCAGTAACATATGTCTGCTGTTCATAGTTCCGGTCAATCGATTGCTGGCACCAAGACGACCGCACGCGCACTCCTGGAATATCGGCTACCCACCGTGGTTGTCAACCTCGTCAACCCACTGGTAAAGCGGTCGCGCGCACATTCAAACCGATAAGTTATCAGAAAACCCTGATCAAAACGAATTTGCGTACGCTGATTATAAGTACTCCATGGATAAACAAAATAAATGACGAAAGATGCTGTTCAAAACGCTTTTTATTCGCAATAACAACATATAAACATATCCTATTATCACATTGCTCTGTTTGATAGGAAGTACTTTGCAACATTTGTATAACACATAGACATTATAATAAAAACGAAGAAGAACACTAGGAAGATCTTTGTGTTGAAGTCAATTGATGTATTAGCATTGGTTTTCTTCACGTAGACTAGTAAATATTTAATCCTCACTGAATCACTGTCGTGGACGATTATGTATCCATCTTTAACGGTCCCACCACCCTTGTTCTTTATAGCTGAAATCATTTATTATCAGTTACCACAGAGCTTAGTTTTGATGTTCTTTAACTCAAAATTTGTTACCACGAAGCTTACTTTTCATTTTCGAATAATCCTCTATATATTCGCACACTGCTACGACGCTCAGGTAGTTACCAAGTTGGCTCTTCGTCCACCCTGTTCCATACGGCGAATATAAAATACTGACCGGCAAGTCCTTACTCAAATAAATACCTTCCCCGAACAGAGGGTTCTAAACAAAATAATATATTAATATTATTATCCACTAAAAGAATCATATTATTTACAGTGCTTGTACTAAAAATTTGCTGTAGTCCACATCTCGTTATGGAATAGAAATTTTCCAATTTGCTACCGTGATATGCCAACTGCGTTTTAAACAAGCCTCTACGAGATTCCCAAACTTGCTCGAACTGTTCCGTGTAGGAGACTGTGAAAATATATTTTGGCCGATGAGTCTCTAATGGTAATGGAAAATCGTTTATCTGGAAATGTATTGATTTAATGTTTGTTCCAGCTTCAACCAGAGGATGATTGTGGGATAACTATGGACCTAAGGATGATTTTTAACGACTGTCAGGATGATTTCCCTAAATCAAAAGGAAGAGACTTACTTCACAACGAGTATATGAGGTAGGATCACAATTAGCATACAACCACTCAAGTAACTTAAAGCATCTATCTGATGGCTCGACTTCAGTTGACACATCGAGATCCTGCAACGCTGGCATGGCATTGCAGACGTTTCTCTAAAACCACCAATCGATTTATTACTTTAACATTACGCATATCCTCAACCATACCAATTCGTTAAAGTCTTTTTCGATACCATCAGACGTATAATACATTTGTGGGAATGGTCTAACTTTGGCATCGGATCGCATGGAGGTAACAGCGCTGTAGAAAAAGCTGTAAATGAGGTCACAACCAAGCCTATTTTGATTCAGTAGCGTCTGGACTTTCGTTGTATCCATAGCTGCCAGAATACTCCAAGTTCCAACAGCCACTTCATCAAAACACTTGTGTTGTTGACTTGTCCATTACGTCAAATTATTTGAAATCGACCGCGCAGTGACTTTGTGTTTACCCCCAGAACAAACAACCGGCTGTTGTTCAACTGCTGCCAACAGCACTACGACGAATCTGCTCAAAAATAACCCGTGTGTGTGTACCGTGTGTGTGTGGTATATAGATAGTTCGTCGTATTATTCTCGAACCAATACCCTTAAAAAGGTCACGGCAATTGCAACGTTTTTGAACCGGCGTCAAACAGCATTTAATTTTGATCATGAACAGCATTCGCAGCGTAAAACCTCGCCTAGTCAGCGCCCTTTATAGGTAAGTGATTTGACTTTTTTCTGTGTCCATTAACGTTGTGACATAATCGTTTTAAACCCATGATGTTCGGAAAATAAATGTAGTATTTTTTGTAGCCAAACCAGACTTATGAGCCAGTTGGGCGACTTAGGAAGCGGTGCCGGCAAAGGTGGTGGCGGTGGCGGCTCAATTCGTGAGGCTGGAGGTTCCTTTGGAAAGATGGAGGCAGCTCATGAAGACCAATACTTCTACAATCAAGTATGTCATCAGTTATCAGCGAAACAGCTCAAAAACCATGCTCAAAACTTGTAGTTACGTGGTAATTATATTTTCAGCAAAAGGAGCAGCTTGCGAAGTTGAAGACCGACCTCCACGACGAGATCAGTTTCCACGAGGAACAGATCAAGAGACATCAGGAAGCCATTAACCGTCATAAACAGAGGGTAGAGGATATGGACAAGAAGCAGTAGTTAAACAATCGTGGCGGTTGCGTACTTTACAGCATGAGGAACTTTGTTAGTTATTATTATGTACCTCTATTACTTATTAAACAGTGTAAACTATTATGCCTGCATTTAAAATAAAAGAATACTTATGATGGAAGGGTTTTATTTGTGATATTTAGATGATAGTTTGGTTAGACTAATTGAAAAAAATTTTGGGAGTTGTTTTTACCAAAGTGTCCCACTTGCTTTACAGCTAATTGTTTTAGAAGATGTTCTATTCTAGTAAAAAAAATTAACTGTTTGCAGTTGCATTTTGTAAGTTTGGACTTATCTGTTTTATCAAATCCTTGGAACTTTTGTTCCAGCAGTCTGAAATATTGCAAAAACAAAGTGTGGTTTAGAGTAAGTCTTTTCATTTCTAATCAGGGTCGTTTAAATATGAAAAAAGAAATAAGTCCATACGAGATTTCTTACACAAAATTGCAATTATACTAAAAATGTAAACAATGGCATAGCTCGTTTTTTTTTTCAAAAAAACCGTTTTTGGTTACTTGTGTATAAAAATTCATAACTCCGCCATTTTCCATTCGATTTCCAAAATAAAAAATGCAAATGAAAGAGGAAGCATCCACCATTATAAATATGTACTGTTCGGTCAGATCCCATAACAAATAGAAAAGTTATGGACGTTCAAGTTCAGAAGTTTCCAATTATTTTCAGATTTTTTCAATTTAACAACAATTTGATGACCTGTTTGAATCCGTAATATTGTTTTTCTATTTTTTTATTGAAAGCCCATTTAAATGTGCGTCTAATACGCGTTTGTTTATTAGAATCGGTTAAAATTTAACAGAATTATCAAATTTTATTGACCGGTTAGACACATCACACTACGGAGAAGAAATATACAGGCCGACTGTAATTAATCCGTAGTCTTTATACACATTAATTACACATTACTAGCACTTATATTTACAATGTTATTTTAAAATTATGACAGTTTTTTTTCTTTTCCTTTTTGTTGTTACCTGCCAGACTATCACAATATAAGTACATTAGTGTTTACGTTCATTACATATCTGAGTTACTATCGTGATTTATGAAACATAAAAAAAAGCACAAGAAATACAACAAAACAAAAATGTTTACTCGATCTCCGTTGTTTATACATTCATCAAGATTCACAAAAATAGCAATCCTCCACCTTATGATAAGTTTGATAATGCCATATCATCGGAGTACAAAAGGGCATTCCAGTTCTTGAGTTATCAACATTTTTTGATGTCCATAACTTCAATTTTGACGAACAACCTACACACACGTATTCTGGTTCATACCAGCGACTTGCGGTGTAAACACGATCAAAAAATTTGTTGTATGCCACTGATTTATTTTTTACTAATTGTAGCCGATGCTGTTTGTCCACAAACAATCCGCAGACGTAACAACACTTATTGCGATCGTCACACATTTTACTTTTTTATATTTGCACTGCAGCATGCCCTAAAGCTGATTTCTTACTGCTTATGGATCAGTTTGATTGTTATTTTATATGAAATTTGGTGATACTAAAGACCTACATCGTCCTAATAGTATACGCGTCCTAATAGGTTAAGATTGTCGATTAATGATTTTACGATATTTGGGATAGACTCAAATACAATAAAACACGGTAATAAACAAACAAAATATTGTCTAATGAATGATTAATGATTGGTGGTCTAATTAATGATTGAAACAGGTCATCAAACTGTTATTAAAGTTCAGAAAATCTGAAAATAGTAGGAAATTTCCGAATTTAAACGTCCATAACTTTTCGAATTTTTATTGGATCTGACCGAACAGTACATCCTTATAATGGTCTGTCTTCCCTCTCTCAATTGCATTTTTTATTTTGGAAATCGAATAGAAAATGACGGAGTTCTGCATTTTTATACGCCTGCAAGTACCCGAAAGCAGTTTTTTTGAAAAAAAAAAACGAGATTTTGGTGGTGTTTGCAAAAATTATGTCTCGTGAAAAATATATTTTTACTGTAACACAGTGTTATTGTTCTTGGATGTCTTGTACGTATATAAAATGCATCATCGATCGGAGGTATTTGAATTTGGCGCCTTGGGACGCGGGTGGTAGATGTGCGCATGTGCGGTAATAACCGAATGTTGTCTAAAACTTGTATTCTCATTGATCAGTGCGCTGCATGCATTTGTGTTATCTGCTGTGGATATTTGTGTCAAGTTAATATTTTTATATTGTATAGAGGTGGTCGAGTCGCGGCGACTAGTAAAAACTATTTTTAGTGATGCATTTAAGGATATCCGCTATTCTGTGTTGTGCAATCCTAATACGGTTTGCAGCAGCGACACAGGTAAGTCGCAAATGTTCACTAAATATGTACGTACGTCTGTCTAGTATTGGTAGGACATAGGCTTAACCTTTGCTGTCTATTGTGGCCGTGTGGTGCAGATTCTACTGCAAGATGGGTTGAATTTCAGTACTAGGCATGTATTTTGCGCCATATTCTTGTTGCCATTGTCTCACAAATCTATGGGATAGAGTGCTTTACCATAAAGCTGCTATTTTTGACCGTACCCGAGCAGTTTAAATCGCACCTGACGTATGCCCACATTTCCTGTACAGTCTTTTGTTTTAAAAGGCAAAATTACTATTGAATACCAATCGATGACACTTTATGCCAAAAGAGTGCAGATGTATGAGTTACAGACCCATAACAATCGCGACATTACGCTATAATGCTGTGCATTTTAATCTCTCTCGGTCTATAATAATATTGCAATGTGAAGATAATATAATCTTCGTTTCTTGCCGAGTACACATAATCCGTCACATGCACTCCTCTGCTTATCAAATGTTATATTATGTCTTCGGCACAGACCTAGAATATCCCACGACACTGCGTCGCCCCGTTTAATATCACCAAATCGTATTATTTTTGCAACAATCGTTGATTGACTAAGAAGTCAAGTAAAGATCATCAAAGGTTCACCGACTATCTGTGTATTAGTGATTATTTCGCCAGTTTTATGTTCTGTCTTTCGAAATTTTCATAAGGCGTTTCTATCCTGAACTTGTTTCAGTTATGTGCAATAATGTTTCAAGATTATCCGAGGGAATGAAAATGATTGAAGCACATGTAACAGTTGGCACCCTTGAGCAGTTGGTATCTATTTGACAACTGCCTTCGCTAGGTTATGTTTTTGTTACTATTGCATTTTGACGTTTGATTTGACATTTTAGATGTTGAATTGTTATATTTTACGTTGGGGGAATTCTAAAACATACCTCAACTGTCTTGTATGACTCCCTAAAAGTTCATCTCCATCTTTTATAGTTCGTTAAAAATAACAATTTAAAATCTGCTGTTTCCTTTGAATCGCCCTGGTGTAAATAACCTCAAATTTAATGTTTCAAGCCATCCTATGTGTGTTATTCAGTTGCTGCTATTAATTCTTTTAATGGTTGACGAACAGATGAATACTGTACAGAAATTCTACCTGCTTTTGGAAGAATACCTGCACCATCGGTTGGTCAGTCTCCTTTAGTATGACCTACTAATCTATCACTTTTAAACCGGACATTATCGAGGTATAAATGCTTGTATTCATAGCATAATGCGGTATAATTAGCTAATTAATATTCACCAGTCTATTGCTTGATGTCATACTAAGCTATCTACGTCAGCATAAGATTCCTTCTATCACTGCAGACAACGTAAATATTATCTTCAAAATATCGCTGTAAGCAAATTTTCATGTGTCATAAGTGTCATAACTCATAACTTCATAACAATTCATAAGCAAAGAAATAATATAGCATGGACTTCCATCAGATGAAGGCAAGGGGTTTCCACTATTTGTTCATATTTGCACTGATATCGTTAGCAAAAGCTACCTAAGCATTTTTACCATTTTCGTACCAAAGACCAGAGCACGTGACACACAATAGACCTCCTGCGATGAGGCTGTATGACCCAAGATCGCAGGTACCTTAGATGACCATTTTGACCATGTTTGACCAAGAACTACCCTCGTTTTGTTGCTGTTTAAGGATACATTTTAAATCTTGGTACTGCGTAGGAGTGAACGCGGAGGTCGCGCCTATTTGCATAATCTAACAGTTGGCTCTCGAATGTCGAAACGTCAAAATCAGCGCCGATGTTTACAAATATTTCTGAATACCGCTAGATTGAAATGAGATTGTCCCTGCTGTTTCCGACACGTCTTGTATTGTCTTTTTCGATTTGTCTTGAAATCCTGAAACGGCTGAATTGTCTTCATAAACATTGATTTTTATGTTCCGAAATAAATCTCCCTTTTAACTTGGTAAAATTGGTAACTGCTGGTTTAAAAGAAATAAAGCTATAAAGATAGGCAGATTAATTGTCACCTCAACGCGTTCAACATTTGAATTCTTTTTTTTTTGTGTGTGAAAGCTTTAGGCAATGTGCGTGAAAATGTTTTTATTTTGGGTTCACTTTGAACTGAGCGTCAAAGCATAGAAACCGTTTAAACTCATGACTTGCTACATGATGAATTAATAACCCACAAAATCGTTTGTGCTTTTGACACATTTGAAAATAAAATTAAGTCCATGGAAATGATCTTTTATATGCGTCCTGTGAATGTGTACGTGTGAACTTCGACGTAGCTTAAAATAGCTTTGTTTTTCCATGACGATCGTCACCCACAGTGAAATACAATACTATAGATTAAAACAATAAAATTCACTACCATTTTTTTAAATGCTCAATAAACAATTATCAAATTTGTACCTAGGTAGATTATCAGTATTATCTCTCCTTTATTAAATTACATAAAGAAATAAATTTACTGAATATCTGATTTGATTGCACCTAGAATAAAATTGTTCTTTTTATATGATTTATATCACGCATCGGAATTTTTTAATTTTAAACATTTTAACATGGGGCTATTCCGCATCACGTAAAATTTAATAAATATACTATTTTTGCTTTGATTTATATGCTTCCTATTCTATTGTTCTCTTTTATAATTTTATTGCCCACGAATGTCTTTTATGCATGACTTAATTCGCTTCTATCTCTGGCAGGGTTGCCAGAGGTTGTTTAAATTTCAAGAAAATTGTGTGAATCTCGTGTTACGATGTTTTGCACTCATCAAAAGCAGTTTTGACAACACGTTTGCTGTTAGCATACTGACCGTTCACACAAATACATAAATAAAGTCGCTTAGTTTTGGATTATAAAATACCGAATATACAGGAAAATGGCTAGTCACTGTTTGTTGTTATGTTTTGCATATGCATTGCATATTTCTTTCAACTGTTTGCCGCTTATGCACGCACGAGAGAATCGCCCATCTGCCATCTCTCGTTTCGATAGTATTGACTCCTGTAATTGAAGTTGTATGACTGTCAACATTCTTTGCCTTTCGGTGTAAACATGAGCGCGAGAGAAGTGAAAAATGTACCCGATTTTTGCAGTTTTAAATTAACGCTCGTCTTTTTTTATTTCCTCTTAAACCACTTACCACACAAATTTCAGTTTTTGTTCAGGTTGCATCTAGAGTCTGTTCTATAGATTGGCGTTTTTGTTTTCTTTAGTTTTTATGTAATACAAAGATTTTGATGGAAGCCGATATCTCAGGAACGAATGTTGGCAACTCGGTTATTGCATGCAAATAATCCTTGTTTACTGCGATACACATCCCTTGAATTTAATAGCATTCCGACTATTTGTTAATTTTTAAGACCGAAATAAACATTTTGACGCGTTCAGTGAATCCGTTTGAATCCGTGTTTGTAAAATATTGTTGGGTATCATTAATTGTACATCTAAATTCATTATTTATATTTAACTCGTACTACTATTCAAAATTCCGTTCTGATCGTATCGTACTAATAGATCTTCCACTGTCCCAGCTACGTTTCCATTTACCGTTGCCATTGACGTAGTGCGCGCTGCATAAAATTTAAAGGTTACTTTTCTCATTTCTCTCGCGCTCATGTTTACACCGAGTGCAAAAAAATGTTGACATTCTTACAACATTATGTAGAAATGATTCAGGAGTATGAGACACTTGATTTAATTTTTTTCTGCTCAGTATTTATAGATTTATGCGCCTTCAAATACAGGAGTCAATATTATCTAAACGAGAGATGGCAGCTAGGGCTTTTATCTCGTGCGGGGTCACATATATTTTCGCTACATATAAAACCGCAAAAAAAATGTGTCATGCAAAAACTAGAACAGCGTAGAAGTATGTTATCTAAATTTTTAATATTTATAGAGATAACTACTTGTGGGTTTAATGTCATATCGGCTACTCGGAATATCCCATGATTCAACATATTTCGGGGTTTGCATTTATATTTAATGTCTTCTTTCATGTTCCTAGAATTTTGTTAAGCGGGATCTAGAAATTCTTATTTTGACAATAAGGAACTTGACATTGGCCTTTTTAAAACTATAGATTTAAACAGCAAGTGGACGCGTCTAGTATTATTTTTGTCTTGGCTTTATTTTTGTCTTGTATTTTGGTATTATAATTAGAAGAAGACGCTGTTGTCAATGGGTGTGGCCATGGGCGCCGTTACATATGGACAGGGGGGGGGGGCACAATTGAAGACCGATAAATAGATCTGATCGATAAATCGGTTATTATCATATTAGATGGATCTTTTGATCATAGATCAGGTTGATCTTTTTGATCAGATGGATCTCCCATATCAAACCGAATTGAAAGCTATGTATTTATTTAACAGACAGGTCAGTCGCCGCCCGGCCTGTGTGTAAAATATTTTCGCGACTAGGCTTGAAAGGATGAAAAAAAAATTACTGGATAAATGATGACTATTCCGATTATTATCGGCTATTGTCACCAATGTCAGTTTTATTAGATATTGCGATATTGCCCTCTCGTAACAGTCGCGAAAGAGCCACAAGATGACAAGATACTGGGTGTTAAACTAATAAGCGTAGAATATACACATAAGGTATAATAGTCAACTTTTGGTAGTAGACCAAATTTTGATAACAAACTCATGTCCAGATAGACGCCGTTTAGGAACTGCAGAGAGCCGGAATATTGTACCAACTTTAGAAATTGCTTTAGTAAAATAGGTTGTATAAAGTATCATAGAATAACTATTTTAAAATCAAATAATTTAAAAAGAGGTATAGATAACCCATTATTGGCCAAAATTGGTACTAAAATTACAAAACTTCGGTTAATGAAAAAGGGAGTTTAAAAAACGTTAAATAATAAAAAATTTCAGACTAAAGTTATTTGGTATTAAAAGGGCCATCCTATGATACATGACAATTGATTATCTATGCTTTTTGTAATATTGGTACCATTTTCTGACTCTCCAGCGTTGACACAATACATGAGTTCGTTCAAAAGTTAGTAGTTGACCTAACATTGTCACCTTACAAGTGTTCAAGTATGATAGTAAAATAAATAAATATTATTTCGTCGTCGATTATCCTAAACACAGAATTTTCAAATTAATCCACTTTTCTCTACATTTCGTCATTATTTCTCGTTAACGGGGTAAATTTGAAAATAATATTGTTGCCTTTTTATTGTTTATCAATTTGTTATTAAGATATTGTATCAGATTCTTGATGACCACGAGCTAGAAATTATTATAGGAAATTAACAACAATGTCTCCTAACTAAATTAAAAAGTAATAAAAAGGCTACAATATTGGTTGAAAATTATACAAAATCTTAAATTCTAGAATAAGAGTTCAATAATTCAGAAACAAAATATATTTACAAACAATTATTAACTATTAACACACAAAAATGTGAACAAAAACATTACTACCTTAAAGCGATAGAGATTTTTCAGAGTGTATGCAAAATAACACAAGACGAAAATGCTGCAAAACCGTTAATGGCATAGTACTTGATACTATGCCATTTAATACTAAAAAAGACTTGCCCCCCCCCCCCTGGAACATTTTCAAACGGTGCCCATGGGTGTGGCTTATTTGAAATTTGCAAACGAAAATGTACATATTAGGAATTTTGTTCTCGTGGTGAGAGATCGGAAAATCAGCCGTTCTGGTAACGTTTTGCAGGACCGTGACTGTATCCAGCTGCTGGAGCAGGTTTATTGATTATTTCTTTGGCCCAGTCGCCATTCTACCTTTCATCCTTCAGTTGCTCGCCAGGATTCCCTCGGTTTGCGAACAGACTACCTCGCAGACCATCTCCTCCCTTGCATTTGCATTAAAATTGAGTGCCTAACTCGATATTCGTGTAGAAAAATCGCCGGGCAAGTTTTTGAGATATTTAGACAATTGTCATTAAGATTTTAGCGGGCGGTAAGTTTGACAGCAACCTCATTTTATTTTTTCTGCACAATTGATTCTCTCACATACTCCTCAAGGCATGCCTCTTGCTTTTGCTATCAGTTATCACCATTTATTGTTTAGTGACCCATCGCGAAGTGAAAAATAACGTAATAAAATCTGTTTGGGCGTTTTGCAATAAAAATTCGACACCGAAACTAAGTGGCAACCCTCTCCTCATATTCGCTGATGTTGCATGTGCAGCACTAAACGAATCCGTCTTGAACATTAAGCCTAACCAAGCAGAATTTCTGATCAAAATGTTATTTGCAAACGTTTGTATAAGACAAAACAAAACACCCAAGAGCACTTCCTGTTCTTGAGATGTTGGGCTCATCTGACATTTGCCTTATCTATTGCTATTCGTACTAATTCATTCACTCCTCGGACATCAAATATATAATTAATATAGTCACTACAAAAACTTTCCATATCGATTTCATTCATTTTTAATTGCGTGACCTTTAGATGATTTTCAACCTTGTCCAGTGTTGCCACGTCAGGGGATTTTACCCCATTCTTTTTTACTTTTCTATTTAATAGAAATTTGATTTATTACAGAATTCGCCGAAGAGTAAACTACACATTTTTCCAATCTTCTTCTAAATCCAGATATACCACATAGTTTGTTTCTTCATTTATCTCGTCTACTGCTTCCCTAATTTTTAATTTAAAATGTCTACATTATCATGAAAATTATTCGCACACACCTTCTGTTTTAAATAACCCCACAGAAAAAAAAATCAAGCGGCGTTAAATCAGGTGCACGTGCTGGCCATCCTATAGGGCCGAATCGTCCAATCCACTTATGTATTTGGAAAATGTCTGTTCAACCAATCCTTGACTTGATATGCGCTATGACCAGGACAACCGTCGTGTTGATTAGCAAGCCTGTGAACTAACAACTCCATTTGTGGTAAACGTCGCTTCGTCAAACTAACTTGTATATATATAACATTTTTGATCCGAAAAACCGATAGTTTACTCTTCGGCCAATTTAACATTTTCGTGTTTTCTAACCATCCTGTATGTTAAATCAAAATATTAACAATGGCTTTCGACTTTTTAGGACATCCCAAACTCTTTATAAAGAAGGGCTTCTCGAGAAATTAAAAATTACGTCTTTGACTGAACTAGTATAGCTAAGAACCAAAATGCGATTTTAAGTTTTTTTTTCGGAATTTATTTTTACTTGTTGAATTGAATAAACTGTTTTTTTTATTTGTTTTTTTTCCCAATTTCTGGGGGAAAAACGTCAAATCTGGGGATATTTTGCAGGCCAGCCTGGGGAAAAATAATTTTTTTAACCAGGCAGCACTGACCCTGTCCTTCATTGCTACCAATGGATCATGTGACCTAAAATTTGATCAGGTTCAGGTTTGATGTCGAAGGATCATGTTTGAAATATGACGCATAGGTATTTTTGTTGAGAAAATTGTTGCATAAAATTGATATTTCCTGCGAAATGCGCTGTAATCTAGAGGCGTCAGTTACGAAAACATCCGCGTCACGCCACCCTGCAGTTTATGCTGATTTCGACTAGATACGGCCCTGCCAACCTTGCATTTATTGCCCATAAGAACCTAAGCGTTTAAGCAAAGCTTGTAATAAAACTGCCATCTGTCCACTGGCTGTATTTTATTTTTATTGTTATTAATTCGTCATAAAGTGCGCGGAAATTATTTAGCGTCGCTTATCATCATCCCTTATCATAAAGGTATCAAAATATCGAAAAAAAAATGAGAAATCACTCAGATAGACGCTTGTTATAGATACAATTCTATATTATAAACTTCAAACGTAGCAAAACAAACAATAGGGGGCATATCGTTTGTTAAGACCGTGGAGCAAATAACGCTATCTATGTTTTCTTCTTTGATAAACCAGATAAGGAGTGTATTTAGGTTTGCTTCTAGCGTTTAGATAAGTCTTTTAAAGTTCGGTGCTATCCGGAAAAATCCGCCGTTTATCATTTTTATTTTGCATGATCTATGTGTTTATTCTAGCTAGAGACATATCCAACTATATATTTTATATATTTTGCTAAACAGCAATACAATATCAGAACTCAGCTTATATTGATAGTAGGTATTGTCAAAACATTAGCGTTTGACACTACCTACTGTCATTAGAATCAACATATCTGACATATCCTGGCTACTAGTTTCAATGCAGTACGACCGATCTCGATGAAATAGAATTTGATCATGCAGCTAAACTATTGATTGTACCAAAAAATTTCATGGTCATAAATTATTCAGAATTACCTCTACTTTAAGTTATTATTTAACTATTTCGACGGAATTCCAGAAATGGCGGCTTATTTGGAAAATCTTTTAAAATGTTGAGACTAAACTTCCAGTTCCTTTGGACCCTGTTCGACAGAAAGCTTTTCACCTGTAAGTTTGGTCATGAAACTTCTAAGTATGAAGTTTCGTCCCGATACCTTTAGTAGTCATTTTTTGAACCTTGGTCAAAAACGTCCAGGGGACTCAAAAAGACATATTTCCGCTAAAATCTCAATTTTTTTTTTTGGCACGATTACAATATTTTACTTACTACGTATGATAAAGTAAAAGAGCACATAACCTCTTAATTTGACGTATTAATTATTATAATGTAATTCTTTCAGGCCAGCCAATATTGGACCGGTGGTGACGACATAGACATAGACGATGTTGAAGGCAGTGGAGGTGATTTCAAAATTTACAGTGGATCTGGAGATAAGGCATCAGACAGCGATGATGAAGATCTCATCGGAGGTAAGAAGTCTTTCGGAAAAATTTAGCAAATTTTTGGCAAAAAAGTTATTTAGAACTTCTTTTTCATAGATTTTCATATTTTTCTAAAATTAAAAATAGCAAGTTGGCATCTTGTGATGTTACAATATTTTCTACATATAATTAGGAAAATGTTTGTGTGATATTGTCAGGTAGTACTTTGATTTTAACTCCCATTATTGTTATTGATGTCTTATTAATGTCATTAATATAATCAATATAATAGTAGCTAGCCGAAATTTCACATAAAAACTAGAATTATCTATTAACTTTCTAGAATAGAAACTTTCCCCTAGTGTCATTCCGCGAATTTTTAATTTTAGGTTACCAAAACCAAGAAATCAGTTTGAACATCTATCTACAACAATTCTAAAAGATGAGTTGTCTTTTTGTTATAGTGTTGCATCAAAATAATAACAAAAGCCCCCATTGCTGATGTATAGTCGTTAAACGGGCGTGACGGGTGTGACACGTTACTGCGGAATAACCGACAACTAGGAGTTTGGCTATTTTGAAAAATCACAATAAAAATTTGTTTCTTCTGTGTACCTCACAGAGGTACACAGAGGAAACAAAATAATTGCCCTAACTTATTTTTTCAGATTCCACATTTTTAAATTTGGAAAAATTTCTATTACTCTTATCATCATTGATTTTTAATATAAATACATTTCTCACTTATTTTTGTCGGTAACTTGTCGGTTAATCTTATGTTTTATTCTTTTTAGGCCATGTAGAGGAAATTCCGAAGACAACAACGTCACCAACGACGACGGAGGTGCCTCATATCAACAGGAATATACCTCAAGTCGAGACCGATAACCGTGACGACGTTGTCATCATGAATCCAAAGGCTGAAGATCCACCAGCATCTTTCTTCGCGCAGCCTGGAATTTTAGCAGGTAGGTCTTATCACTTATTAAATAATATTTATCGTTATTTTTTTTTAAATTTTATATATTATAATCTTTAGCAAAAAATAATAACATATTCTCTGCGGAACTTATATCTAGTGGATTACGGAAATTGTGTTTTGTTATAATCATCGTTGAAAATAAACTTTCTGCCGATATGTTGTCGCAAACTATTGTTGATGCGATACTAAGTCCTTGTTCGTCATTTCCGCAGCCCCATCAGAATATGCTTTTTTTTTGTTGCAAAATAGGAATTGATACTTCTAAATATCTCTTCGGATGTCGTTCTGGCTTCAAATTTTAAACAACATAATTCCACATGTACTTGTTTGGCTGTATATTCAATATATCTGACGTACCTACACTAATAATATTGTGTCATTTGAAACGTTTGTTGATTCATCCAGTTGAACTGCGTAATTATAGTTTTCTGTGTATTTTCTACTACTTGCAATTTAATATTACAAGACAAGTCTTCTATTCAGCGACTAACCGTATCATTTGACATGGGTATAGCACTAATTGTTATTTAAAATTCTTTGCCAAACAATTCTCCGCAGATATCTTTCATGCAAGGCTTTAACAGTGTTTCTCCAAATATGAACACTCCAATATTTGATTCAAATTTGATTTACTCGTTTTTCATTTATAGTGTTTTATTCAAACTAAATCCTTGGGTTTACTTTTTTATTGATTGTGATTTGATTCTAAATGTCTCGTTAGTTTATTAGTAGTTGTTATTAGTACTTTCATTAAAGCGTTGGCCAATATATATTACACACTGTGGTAAATCTATTCCATGTTCTCTGTTAAATGTAATTCCGAATGTAGGTAATATTTTTTTTGATAAATGTAAGTGAAATTGATGTAGGACTCTTCTATCATTTTTTTGCTACTGGTTTGCTTGTACTGGGACCTGTGACTTTCACATTATTCGGCTAGTGTTGTTATATCAATCATTGAGTTTACGGTAATCGCTAATGTTTACAAATAATTTTGCGACCCATAAAAATTATAGCGCGACCCAATTTTTCAGAATTGCTGTTTTAGATCAAACAGTTTGTTTTAAATGTATAAAACACATTTTTTAAAACATTGTTTTAAACATGTTTTAAAACAAATATTTTGTTTTAAACATGTTTAAAACAGTTTGTTCTAATGCTTAAAATACTTTGTTTTAACACATTATTTTAAACATGTTTTAAAACAAATATTTTGTTTTAAAGTATTTTATTTTCAACTTGTTTAAAACAGTTTGTTTTGAATGTTTAAAATGTGTGTTTTAAACTACCGAAATTTGGACAACATATTTAATTATTTAATCATAATTGTATGCTGGTCTTTAAGATTTTTATGCATGAATCAATTAAAAAATCAGAAAAATATTTAAATACAAAAATAATAAAAATATTTTTAAAAAAGTTGTATTTATTAATAAAAAAAAGTTCTTTATAAAATATAATAATACATTCAGTGATAACATCTAACTAGAATAAACAAAAACTTTTACAATAACTTAATAATATACAGGGTAATGCACGCCATAGGTACTACCGTTTACTTTTTTTTGTTTCTAAAACTAAACGAATGAAATTTGGGAAAGTGTTAATAGACAAAAAATTCCATTATTTGAGATACTCATGAGGTTAATATGACTTCCGGTGTTTCCGGAAATGACGTCATCATTGAAGTTTTAAATGGCACCCTATATTTTTTGTGTGATATATTCTATCAGGATGACATTCTGAACACAAAAATTTATTGATCGTCAATTTTTATCACGAACGCAACGCCAAAATAACTTTTTTGTGTATTAACTTGGTGACTATGAATTGGTGAAAATAGTCGAAAATTATCAAATAAGCTTTAACTAAATCGATTTTGGCCGACATTGCATTATTGGCGCCCTCTAGCGTCACAACAAAAAGTCATTCACACAACAGATTTAGCTGTACTGTGAACTGACGTATGAAAACACGCTGATGAAAATGTTTACAAATGAACAATTGCATGATTTAAAACATGTTTAAAACAATTTTTATTCCTTATTAAAATAGTATATTATTATACAAGTTATATAAGACGTCAAATTGGCGCACGAGTTGTTTTGGGCACGACGAGCGTAGCGAGGAGTGCCCAAATGGAATGAGTGCACCAATACGTCTTATAAAACGTGTGTAATATACTATTTTTTCTACTTTGCGTCATTAATTTTGATATAAGTTTAGAAATTGTGGTTACTATATCGCGCTAAATTAGAATCTAGGGTATTTTGCGGGTACCACGTGGCAGCACTGTAGTAACTGTCAACTTCGTTAAGGATGAGAATTGAGATCGATGAGATAAAATCATGACAAAATCTAATTGTGAATAATTTTACTCTACTTTAGCCTACAAGTTTGAATAAATATTCAGCGAGGTCGCAACGATGATCATAATGGAGCTTGGGGCAACACTTTTAACCCTACTGTGATAAATACATGAAACTTAACCTAAAAAGTTAACAACTTTAAAATAATGGTTTCATAAGTATAATAATCAGAATAGAAGTGTTTGGCGGTGACTGATTAGTTACTTCGAAGAACAAGAACTTACTAAAGAATTGTTATAACGCTACGTAGCCGTTGCGGCTTATATATTTACAAGCACTTACAATTGAAACCCAATTCTAATTTCGGCAAAGTAGTTTATTAGAATAAATTATACTTAGTAAAATTACATGTGATGGAGGTAATACAAATACGTTGCACACAACCAGAACTAAGATGAAGTCGAAAGCAACGGACAAAAACGAATATGAGTTGAACCGAGCATCCAAGCGTCCAAAATATTACCGAAAACTTATATGTTACATAAACTAAGAAATCCTCTACACTTTAAATGTACTATAGCTTCGTACGTGTATGCTGATAAACCATTTATTGCGCATATACAATCTCGCAGCAGTAATTAAAATCGTTCGTATCTACAATGTAGGTTTGATCTTCGCATAATACCTTATTAAAGTAAATGTGGTCCTTGAATTATATCTGAAAAGGGGATTTGATGTTTAGTTGAAAAGAATGATAACGATCACTTACTAGAGTCGTAAAACATCACCGTAAACGTCATGCTGGCGTATTTTGATGAACACAGCAAAACTAAGAAAGCCCCAATCCTTTGGCCATACTATATAGCAGGCTACACCCATGTTTAAATATGTATAGAATATTGATATTTCGCAGTTTATGTGATTGCAAGCGATTAGGAAGATGCAGTGTGTGGTTATGTTGGGTTATGTATTGTACGTTTGACATATGGCATTTGATATCACTGTGTACCAATCAGACAAAAATGTTACTGTTTTCGGTATTACAATGTGTTAATTGTAACACCGAAAACAGTGTTACAATGTGTGCATTGTGAATGTAAAGTAGAAAAACATGTTTTTTTCATGTTCTAAAACATGTTTTTTTTTGCGAAGTGTTTAAAAACATTATTGAGTGTTTAAAAACATCATTTTATAAAAAGAACTAGTTTGTTTTGTTCAAAATAAAAAAAACGTTTTTTATAACAACCCTGGTTGTAATGTTATTTTTGTGATTTCAGCTGTTATTGGAGGAGCAGTTGTTGGACTGCTTTGTGCAATATTGGTAGTGATGTTCATCGTCTATAGAATGCGCAAGAAAGATGAGGGATCCTATCCGTTAGATGAGCCGAAGAGGTCGCCGACATCAAATTCTTTCAGTAGAGGAAATAAGGAGTTCTACGCTTGAAGATAGTGCGGGTTTACCAAATATGGACGTATTAAAATCAGTGGTCTGCAGTTTTTTTAGTAAGGCGGAATAGCGACTGAATCTCCCACCAGCTTGTAGTGCTGCTTTATGTAAAAAAAAAAAAACGTAATAATAAATACAATAAAAATAAATTTGTAAATTTTGAAGGAGTTGTTGGATACATGCAACGACACGTTACAATCCAAAAGCAAGAGAACAAAATGTATGATGAGACGCACATTCTAATCCATATGCAATTGGTTTCTTTTTGTTTTTAGATGAAGTTACGATAAAAAAAAGTAATTACAGTTTTCTAACCGAACTCTTTTCGATAGTTTCAGAGTAACATGTGTAATCCAGTCTAACTCCAAAAACTGCCAATGGTGTGAATATTGGAATTGTTGAGACAGTGTGGAAAATTAACTGCAGGACAATTGGTGTTGTCCCGGCAAGTTAAACAAAAAAAAAATTAATACCCATGTACATGTATATAATATATATCATGAAGATTAACTGAGTGTTTTCGTCCATTTACCTTTTTGGGTGTATAGTACGTGAAACCTCGTATTTTATACTTTTTCTCTGAACTCGATACAATAATAATTGTAATGATAATTAGTGAAGCCTCTGAATGCTCTTAACAAAGTGTTTACTTTGCCGCTTGATATATATAGCGCGTGTGACACTTACATGTTCGCATACGAAGGTATAACAACAATCAAAAACCTATTTATATCCGAGTACTATATGCTCAATAATAATTAAAGGTACCTATGTTATAGTAATAAATAAAGAAGGAAACAAATAAGGAGATTAAATGACAGATAATATTCAATACATTTAGCGGTTATAAGATTTTACGTTGTTCGTTTCTTTGCTCATGGCTTCCGTCTGTTAACGATAGGAAGCCACGACCAAATATTAATTTACATGGAATATAGAATACTAGTTGTATGTTAGATAGACATGATTTTGCATTTGTTCACATGTTTCGGGCAGCTCGTCGTAATAGATCGTCTTAATAAATAAAGTACCTATAACTAACATCTACTACATTCCGCCCTTTCTATTCTGACTTTTTATTTTTATGACATATTTATTTTCTTCACGTTGCATGCGTATTTGTAGATTCGTGAGACTGGATGTGAACTTTTGCAAAATCAGTAACTTTTTTTATTCGTACTCAGGAAGATTGAAGGGATCGCGACCACCTCTTCACTTTTTCTGACCATTTTATGCCATAAGAACAGTGCACTGCGTCCGAATTGTTAACTATTGAGGCGGACCCGTAAACGCTGGACACCGCCCCAATCAGTACGAATTTCGTCAGGCAGCGTACAATTCCAATTTATAATATTTATTACTTTATTATTATACGTAATCGTTCTTTTTGTTTTTAATTGGGAAATATTTTTATTAATATATATATGAAGAGAAATCATATACTTACATGATTCAGTAACAATTTTTATTATTATTCTATAACTGTAGATGATTTTCGATTTAAATTGTATAGTATTAAAATAGACAAAATGTGTACAATCCGGTTGTAAATAAAGAAAAAAGTAACCACGTAATCACCTTTTTTTTTAATTCCTATACCCACGCCTTTTTCGTATGTGTGCGAAAAAAATTCTGACGCTTTTCGGAAAAAACGTTGGTATCAATCGGCTCTAAATATAATCTGAAATTTTATAATTTGCATGTAGAATTGAGATACTACAAGGCAATTTCATAAAATAGTTTATTTAATTCAACAGGATGAATTTTTATTTCATGGCGTAGTTTTAACTTTGGAGTTTTTTATGGATTTTGATGTTTTTATAAAATTAAAAATACCAAGTAAGTTTGTAATTATTATTGGTAAGTTGTAAATTTCATAATAACATTTACTTCAACGGAATAAAATTACATATCTATACATTAAAACTACTGTCTGATATGTAAATTTGCCTTCTGCTCATGCAATTTTCCTTTCTAGATGGTAAAGTGCTACCGAGCTCATTTTTATCGCGCTTGCGCAATAATGGGATATACAGTTCGAGTTCCGTTCGCCAGCCGTTTGGTTGTGTTTACAGCAGCTAAGTTTTATTGAGTACGATTGTTATATACAACTAATTTAACACTGTTAGTGCCTCTGTGACTTATCCTTTAACGGTGTGGTGTGGAATATTTGCTCCATATGGTTCTATAGTATTAAAAGATATAATATTGGTACATTCATCTCTTTGTATATTATGGAGGACTTTGCAAATATATACTACAAAGTGCAGGTAAAAGTTTGCAGTCTTGATATGTATAATTCCACTTTCACTAATTGGATGTTCTTTTTAGGATACAAGTGTTGGTGATACTGACATTCTACAAATTCAAGGACTTGTGTGGTGTCCATAGGTAAGATTTCGTTTATTGTTCTTTCTCGTACATGCGGTCTTACAATCAAATTTATTACTAACATGTATAACACATATAATTTCAATCACCAATATAAAAAATACTTTTCTATAAACACTCATTAATAACTTTACACACACTCTGTACCTCAAAGGAAAGCAGCTGCTGACATTGTTATACCCTGTATATGATATATGACTCATGTACATCTTATTTTGATTTCAGGTGACACATTTTGGACTATATTATATGCTGTGGTTGGATTATCCCCAGGTTCTCTTACTCTGGCGACGGTTTAGCTTTTTAAAAATTATTCCAAGTCAGGGTTCAAAAACGAATAAGGATAAAACCAAGTCCACTGAAAGGGGATCAAACTTATTATGAAAATAAATAAGTAAATGTTTGTATGCAGTCTAAGTAAGTGTGTGACGTAAGTTTACCATAGGTATTTCAACTTAATATTGTTGAAATAATATTTAATTTATATTTAAAAGATATATTTCTCTCTGTGAAGCAGATCGATTCATTTTATTATACGATATGTAGATAAGTATAGTCTATGGGTTCCTATTTTATTACATTTACTTATGATTACATTTTTGTCAAGAACTTCTATTTATTTAATGTTAAACATATGAAATATTTATAAAAAATATGTAGATATATATATATATATTATAAATATGTTTCACATGTTATTTATTGTTAAAATTATAATAAAACTTCATACTATTATTTTTTGTTCTTATTTATGATCTCCACATTAATAGGATTTTACTAGTGATTTTACAGTTGACAATACAGACTTGTCCGAGCAGTCGCAAAACCAGCTTACAAACAGTTCTTTTGTGAGAAACCAGATAATGTTTCATTGGTATTTATAATGGAGTTATCATAGCAACATATGTGGTTCATCACAAAAGTACTGATTGTTAACTGGTTTTTCAGTTGCTTGGACAAATCTAATATTAAAGTTGCAGAAAGTTTACTGTACAACAATTAATTGCAATTCCGTGTTTACGGTAAATTTACTGAACGTCAGTAATTTTACTTACAAAAGTATATATAAAACCGTACACATATATAATATAATATATAATATATATAATTCCAATTTTGTATATTTGAACTCAGTTTATGGTTAGTGATGTGCATAGTGTTGCCTAACTGGCAGTGTTTTAGAATATTTCAGATTGTATAACTATATAACTACAATAAACTTAAAAAAATTGATTAAACAACATACGCACGTAGTCAGGTTCAATTATGCAATTAAGCTACGACTTATGTTTTACTTATGCGTTTAACATGCGTAAAGCAATAAATAATAAAGACAACATTTAAGTTATACAAACTGCTAGAGTATACAGAGGTCATAAAAGACCGACTTTTAAAAGAAACAAAATTGAAGATGCTACTAACTTTAGTGACATGGTTTGAGGCAAGGTCGTGTGAGGTATCATGACGTTAAGGAGTTTAAGTTTGGTAGCTTTAATTTATGTATTGTGTAATTATTCTTCTTGATTCTTAGAAATAATAATTCGTTTCAGTATTGAGTGTCTTTATCTATGGTTTTGCACGTTTTGCGAAGTCATTTCTATTGCACAAGAATACGCTGTACAGAATATCGAAATGTAAATATGTGAAAAAATATCATTCGTAATTGCAAGAGCTCGTAATGTTAGTGTTTAAATAATTATCTGAACCGAGTACATAGTTCACACATAGGAGCACCATTGTGGATAAGGAGCGCTTGCAAAATTGTTATCTTCGTCAATCTTAATAATCTCGTTTACGTCATTTAACATTATACTTTTCAACTAATCCTTTAATATTTACAAGCAAAGAAAATTTGCATGGTAGGTATATTTAGTACCTACGTACTTAGTAATGCGACCTTCTTATCAGAAGTTGAATACATCAAATTGTGTTCAGATTGTGCCTTACGTGTGTGGCAAGCTAAAATAATATCAATTGACAAAAAAATTCTAGGTTTGAGTAGCACTTCAGATTATCGAAACATATGGCACTTCTACCAAAACCGATTCATAATTTTACTATAGTACTATTTTATCTCTTAATATATTCGATAAAAAATATTTTTAATTGTTGTGGACAATAATTGAGCCAAAGTTCAAAACGCAAGATTGATATGAATGATATAACATATTATTTTTATTCAACGTTAACCATGTGTGACGTACGTCAACGCCACCACATCGATAATTTTTCACAAACTGGAAATATTTTAAAACTAAAATTTATAAAACTATTCAAACTGAGCCGCTAAATCTTTTATCTACGACTAATATATAATAAGTTCATTGCATACGTATCTACAAAAATTTAGAGACCACAATTATGATCGATCAGTTGACAGTAGTAACAGCGTATCCAAGCAATTTGTTGATAGAAGCTGATTGAAAGTATGTTGACTTTAGAGCATAGGGTTTATTTAGTTCTTTGTTACGGCATAGGTGAGGTACCGTACCGCCGTGCTATTGAAGTTTTTAACAGAAAATACCTGAGGTATACGTTTCTGTCAATTGTGTTCGTGAATTGGTTAAAAATATTTGTAGGAGCTATGTCAAATGGAGAAGTTCACAGAATTGCAGATATTGGTCTCAAGAAAATCCAAATTTCCGTATTACAACCAATTCTCAAAAATATAAAAAGTGAATGTTTGGTGTAGCGCACATCAAGTCAGGGATTGGTTGAACGGACCTGATTTAACGCCGCTAGATTTTTTTTCTGTGGGGTTATTTAAAACAGAAGGTGTATGGGAATAATTTTGTTGATAATGCAGACATACTAAAGTTAAAAATTTGGGGAGCAGTAGACGAAATAAATGTGGAAACAATTGATTTGGTATATCGGGAGTTTAGAAGAAGATTACTTTGTTAAAAATAAATAAAATATAAAACTTAGAATACAACATTGATATTTAGGCATAAATTTAAATATAAAACAACTTTTTCCTATTAGAACATTTTTGTTCTAATTCCGAAAAACCGATAGTTTACTCTTCGGGCAATTTAACATTTTCGTGTTTTCTAACCACCTGTATGTTAAATCAAAATATTAGACGCTTTATAATAAAATATAAACGCTTTATAAAGAATGACTCTTTCTCGAGAACTTAAAAACACACTGTATATTGTCGATCGATCACCAGTATAAATCAAAAGCGTAAAGCGCGGTTATGCTATTTACTAGTAGTTTTCCTAAAATTTTGGCGCATTAGGTGACATCAGTTTAGTACGTATACGTAATAGTGAACGAAATTGATTGTATTTAAAATTTCCGAGATTTGAGATAAAACCATTTGGTTATCAATAGATTGTGGTGGTGGTAGGCTATATGAAAATTCTCATGTAGGTTTGGTTGTCAGTGCGCGGCTGCTTGTGTAGTGTTGATGTTTGGACGTTTTCGTGAACTTATTTATCCCTAGTTTTGGTTGAAAATGCCTGCAACAAAAATAAACGAGGACCTTCTCCGAGAGAGACAGAAGGCCACATTTGACCCTCAGGAGTTAACGTACTTATTGGACGGTGGCAAGGAAAAAACCGGGGAAAGGAAGGAAAGAGGTTTGAACTTTGCTCAACAATTATCAAGAGTGTCTTGACACGATTACTAAACAACTTTTCTGTTGTAGAACATTTCTTCCTCGAGGATCCTAGGCTCAAGTACACAACACCACCAGAGTACTTGTCACACAAAGAGAAATATGAGGAAGCTCTACAAAAAGCATGCATTGTCTTCAAGAAAGTCCAGGAACTGCAAGCTGATGGAAAAGCAGGGATGGAAAATTTCAGGTAATGGTCAGGTCATCTAACAACTTTTACTTTACTGATTTAAAGTACCTGATAAATACACTATCATAATACATCTGCATACCTTATCACTATTGTGCTATCTAGTAACCTCTTATCCTTGAAATTTATCCTCCAACTCAACATTATTACTTGACATGTTTACAGTATACAATAATACATTTACCTTGCAGAGAAATATTGGGTGGACAACTTGGTTCTGCGATATTAAAAGATGGAAACCCGTTGACCTTGCATTATGTGATGTTCATCCCTACGTTGATGGGTCAGGGTACCATCGACCAACAAGCTGAATGGATATCCAGAGCTTGGAACTTAGAAATTATTGGTACATACGCTCAGGTAACACAGAAAATAAACCCTAATATCTTTTGCTTATATCCATCCGCTTCTTGTGCAGACTGAACTGGGACATGGAACATTCATCAGAGGATTAGAAACAACATCCACATACGACCCAAAGACAGAAGAGTTTGTACTCAACAGTCCCACGTTAACTTCATACAAATGGTGGCCTGGAGGCTGTGAGTTGTCAAACCTATTTTCATTACAATTATGATTCATACTTATTTTTTATGTAGTGGGACATTCGGCCAATTACGCAATTGTTGTCGCTCAACTATACACCAATGGTCAGAAGTATGGCATTCATCCGTTTATTGTGCAACTGAGAGATGAAGAAACCCATCAACCTTTACCAGGCGTCATCATTGGAGAAATCGGTTGCAAACTGGGTATGAACGCAACCAACAATGGTTACCTAGGTTTCAAAAACGTTAGAATCCCGAGGAATCATATGTTGATGAAGAACAATAAAGTTTTACCCGTAAGTTATTGTAGATGTTATTATATCTCGTATGCTATCTAAAATTTGTGGTTCTTCGAATAGGATGGTACATACGTCAAAGCCCCAAGCAGTAAATTGACGTATGGTACGATGATATTTGTAAGAGTTGTCATCGTACAAGACGCTGGGCAATACCTAAGAAAGGCAACTACTATCGCAACACGTTACAGCGCTGTTAGACATCAATCGCAAATCAAAGAAGGGTAAATCTATGGTTTATATTTGTGATATACAGGGATGTAAAAGCGTAAATTACCGTAATTAATGGTAATTTACCGATTTTTAATTACCGTAATTTACGGCGTAAATTACCGATGGTACTTTACCGTCAATTTAAATTACCGTTGGTAATTTACCGACAATTTTAATTATCGTTGGTAATTTACCGGAAATTATAAATTAATTTCAAAGACCTTCCATCAGTAGACGCATGAATGCGCCCCACCCCTCCTAAGCAGTCGACCAGTGCACTGTTGTTTGCGTTTGCCTGGGAAGTACCTAACAATCCGCATGGTGCATGGTTGGACTCGTGTGTGACAATGTTATTCAAGGTGTCATTTAGCCAATGGAAATGGGTCTATGGGTAAAGTTAACACATCCAATGACAGTCCCATAGCCCGTAAACGTTATATTTTTACTATTCCAAACCATTCGACATTACTTGAGAGAATACAGAACTAATATTTTGTTTTTCATGAATAGAGAAGTGAAATCAGAAGCCATTTATTATCAGAATTCACTTTTTAATAAATATGCCAGTGTTAGAAAATGACATGACAAAAAGCCCTCTGTGAACCGGAGAGTTATTTTGTGAATGTGGACAGAATTAAATTGTTTATTTTCTACTATTATTATTCTGTTTGATTTTCCTGTTTTTGTAGTAGTGCTATAAATAGTATTTCTGTGTAGTCTTTGCTTTGGTTTCAGTACTATCAAATCAGGTAAAAGATCAGAGATAGCTAGTTATCCACAAAATAATGATTTAAGGTTTTACCAAACATTTTTATTAACATTAGTAGTAATCATAACTTCAAGTGATCTGTTTAATTTAGCCTTTTGAATTTTTAATTATCCGGTAATTTAAACAGGCGTAATTTACCATTTTGAATTTTTAATTACCCGGTAATTTAAACCAGCGTAATTTACCATTTTGAATTTTTGATTACCCGGTAATTTAAACCAGCGTAATTTACCATTTTGAATTTTTGATTACCCGGTAATTTATGCCATCGTAATTTACCATTTTTAACTTTTAATTACGTGGTAATTTAATATTAGAAAGTAATAATTTTAATTTCAACGGTAATTTACGAAAAATATTAATTACCGTATTTTAACATCCCTGGTGATATAATCTAACATTTCATCCGTAGACAACCAGAACCACAAATCATTGACTTCGTAACACAACAGTACAAACTGTTTCCGCAACTCGCAACTGCGTTTGCATTCCACTTCTGTGGTCGTTGGCTATGGGAAATGTACAACAATGTTACATCTGAACTAGAACATGGCCAATTGGAACGTTTACCCGAGATGCATGCAATTGCTTGTTGCCTGAAAGCTGTCTGCTCGTCTGATGCTGCAAAAGCTGTGGAAACATTGCGTTTGGCTTGCGGTGGACATGGTTACATGGCATGCTCGAACATGCCTATCACTTATGGTCTGGTAACCGCTATGGAAACATACGAAGGGGAAAACACCGTCCTGTACTTGCAAACCGCCCGTTTCCTGATGAAGGCTTTGCAAAACGCCGAAACTGGAAAAGGCTTGCAGCCAACCGTTCAATACCTTCATAATCTCAGGCAGTCGTCTTCAAAGCCCTTCGAACGATCTGTACCATGGGTCATCGACTCTCTGCAGCGGATCGCCGCTGGGAGACTTGAATTGGCTTCACGTCATTTGAACGACAGAACCCAAAAGGGAATGGAATACGAGAACGCCTGGAATGAGACGTCGCTAGAACTAACTGTCGCTTCCGAAGCTCATTGTAGGGCTTTTATGGTTGACACATTTTATACTGTCATCTTGGACGTTCTTAAGACCGTTTCTCCACAACTTGGAAAAGTTTTGACAGATCTGTGTGAGCTATATTCCGTGCATAGCCTTTTGAGAAATATTGGAGATTTGCTCAGAGTAAGTTTTTAAATACATATCGAAGTGGTTACTATTATTATTATTATTACAGTTTACTAACGTTACAAGCAAGCAATTGGAGGAATTACAAAGCTGGTTAGAAGATTTGCTTAAGGCAATCCGTCCAAACGCCGTTGGTATTGTCGATGGTTTTGACATTCGTGACGAAATTTTGTCATCGCCACTTGGTGCATATGACGGTAATGTCTACGAACGTCTTTTTGAAGAAGCACAGAAGAGCCCTCTGAACGCTGAGCCTGTTAATAAGTCATTCGAGCTGTATCTTAAGCCACTGCTTAAGAACAAAATGTAATTTGTTATTTATTATTAGCGAAATATATCGTAACGGTGCAGTTAATTTCCAAAATGGTCGGACCAATTGTTATACAACTATTTTTATACTTATTGTTATTTTATTTTATATATACATCCCCTTGTGGGACGTCGCCTATTATAATTTTCCGACGAATTCAGTAACAGGTAACATTTTGTTCTTGTTGTGTATTTGTTTGTCTCTTAATGAACTTGTGGTGTATAAAATATGTGAGAGTATATTTTTATAGAGATATTTTGTTTTTTTTTAATATTATATAATAAATAAATGTTTATTTAACTTGTTTTTATTTATTTATTTTCTTTACGGGGTATAAAAGTTAACAAGATATAAGAAAACACATGCTTTATCTATAAAATATATTATTATTTAATTATCTGTAAAAATACATGGAAAAATAAGTAGTGAAATCAATGTATATAAAAATGTGAGTACACTATATAATTTGTATGATATGATATATTAAGTACAAATATACATAGGGGCGTTTTTAATACGTATGTACAATATACTTGTCATTTTGGCCTGAACATGTTTTTGATAAACTACAACATTAAAAATAATAACAGAAATATTTTCGTAATAACAACCGACTAAATGTTATAAATATCTGAATATTGCATAAATTGTTTAAATTAACGAACCACCGGTCCACAAGAAACAGCTGCTAAAACATTTTACAGCTGCATGATCTCCCATCGCTTGAACTATCTCCAGACAGAGTAAATTGGTCACCTTTTCTACTGCTTATTATTGCATCATTTTCCAAAATCTAAAAAAGAGCATTTATCAATATGAGGTATAAAGTTCTACAAGTTCTAACATACCTTACTAACTAAGGCTCTAGCTGCATCATCAATATTTATATTCTCTTTTGCTGACGTTTCATACCACGATGTAAATCCCCTATCTTTACAGTACTCATCCATTCGGGCTGTACTTGATACAAGGCCTTCTTTTGGTTGATCACACTAAAAAGAAAGACAAAAAATACCAACATTAAGAATCTCAAGGAAGATTTTTTAAAAAATTATCACCTTATTTGCTAATAAAACACATGGTATCGGCGATCCATCTGGTAGTTGAACTTTCGAGTCCAGATCAGATTTCCAATTACTAACAGAATCAAAAGTATTGGACCTGGTCACATCAAAAACAATGAACGCTCCTACTGCTTCTTTATAATAAACCCTTGTCATATTCCCATATCTTTCTTGCCCTGAAAACTAGTCTATGCTGCAAGATGTCAATGCAGTGGCGGATACAGTGATGGGGGGGGGGGGGGAAGGGCGCAGGGGGCGCGGGCAATTTTTTCACAAAATTGAATTGATATAGATAACCAACCGTGCTGGAATCAATGAATTTTGTATTCTTTGACCAACTTCCACTATTTTTTCAGAAGATGTAAAGTAAACTTACCTACTTTTGGAAGATAAAGAAAATAATGTTCCAGCTTATTAAAAAAAAATGGTGTTTTTCGAGTTTGAGACATCCTGTAGGGTAACTAACGAAGTAGTTCTCTCGCATGTTCTCAAGTGCTCAGTTACAAAAACCTTATCAATTCTCAACATCTTATTTTGTAATTCATCTCAATATCTAAATTTTTGTAGGAGATACACATTTGTAAGTAAAATATTGCATTGTTTTTGGACCAGAAACACTGGCAAATCTGGTAGGCTGAATATGCTGCAAGGATCAAAACCGAACTTTGAAACGTATCATTTAGATTCCATGTCGACTTGCTGTTATTTCAACAATTGCTGTTATTTATCACACATTATTAAAGTATCACATGCACGTTGAGTTTCGCTTAGTACCATTTAGTTTTTTATCCATCTGTTTATCTGTAAATTTCCGGTCATTATCTTTAAATTAATTCATTGTCGGTACCGAAAACAATAGTAAAAACACTTTTAATCAAGTAACATTCGCTGCAAGGTTGAACAGCATTTTAAATTGCAACGGTTTACTTTAAATTATGGATCTTCTAAAAATATGCAGACATGGGAATGAACCAAAAACAAAATGTTGAGAATATCGATCAGATCAAAACTATCCTTAAACTATAAGGATAGTTTTGATCTATGTTTGAAAAATGTTTTGATCAAAAGTACAAAAATTTAAAGGAATATGTGATAATGTGAAAAAAATCTGTATAAAAAACTATAATTTTTGTGTTAAATTTGTTGTTTTGCGTCTTTTGCAAAGACGAATACGCACACACGACGCTACTGTCCCGCTTTACTACAACAAAATTCTGGCCACCTTACCCACAGCTCAAGATGTCTTTTAGCCACCCCCCTTGAGATTTTTCTGTATCCGCCACTGTGTAAATACAATCTGTAACCATGTTTACCTGCTATGTCCCATAATTGCAGCCTCACTAACGTGTTTTGGTCCCAATTTATCACCTTCAACGCAAAATCAACACCTATCGTCGCTCTGTAGTGCTGCGAGAAAAACTGGTGGACATATCTTTTGATAATTGACGTTTTTCCTGTTCCCAAATCGCCTATTACTAATATTTTGTAGAGGTGGTCCTTTGGTTTCGATATAGGAGTTGATGTCTGAAACGCACAAAAATAAAAAACATTAGTGGCGGCGATATTGTTAAAAAATAATAAACAAATTTGCATGTTTTATAAATATGTCGCCGCTAAAAACATGTTTGTTACATATCATAGTAATCTTGCAAAATCTGTGTCACCCGTCAACTGTGAAATGCATTTCTTTTCAATGCATCTGTATTAGTAGCGCTCGATAAAGACTAATGGGAACGGTTCCCATAGTTTTATCAATAAGATAAAATAACTTCAATGCGGTTCATTATTGTATATTTTGTATCCGCATAGAATAGTGCGGTCATTTGATACAAGATCTTATTTTTATCATCAACCTTGTTCGTAATATAACGTTTCATTGGGTGTTGCGTTACAAATGCGCCTTATATTTTTTTTAAATTACCATTGCCGTATCAAAAATAACTTCACCGAACGCTGGCATATCTTTCAAATTATCAAAAGATTTTGCCCTGGCTTCAATTTCTTCGCCCTGGGTGCTATCAACGTTAACAACACTTTTAGTAGACGCCTTCTTCTTCTTCTCTCCAGCTTCTTCAGCACTCTTCCAAGAGGAATCTGACAAATTCGTTTCTGATGCTGACTTTGCCAAGGTGATGTCAGTTTCGTCACCTTCCGGTGTCTGTCTATCCACAGCTGACGATTCTGAAGATGTTGATGGTTGTGCTTCTATGGAGACGTTGCTTTGGACACTTGAGCTATGCTTGCTCTTCAGTTTCAGACGTCGGATGAACGAGCCGGTCTTCTTAGGTTTGGCGCCTTTCTTCTTCTTCTGATCTTCGTTACCATCGGGTTTTACGTCCTCACTCTCCAAGTCTTTCATCTTAATTAACTTCTTGACATCTTACCCACACGGTAATCGCACCAGTACTGAAGACATGCAAAGGTAATGCGAGCATGAGTGGGGATGGTCGTGTCTTTCTTTCCGTAACGTCACATGGCGACATTTTCAGATCCGTAAATTTGTCGAAGCCAAAGATCGCACTGATAACAGTATCAATAACAATTACTGGTACGGCTTCACCTACTCCTGTTACTGCACTTCTGCGGCTTCGTCTTGAAATATTAAACTATTGGCGCTACAAATCATTCGATGCAATGTTAAAAAGCGCTCGCACAACAAAATGTTTTAACTAATCGCTTGTAAAAGTATTGAGCCCCGTGTTTGGAGGTTCGTAACTCTGCAGCGATTGAACAAAAAGAAACGAAATAAAGTGTGTTATACTACTGAATCATTTCTATACATAACATAATTGACTATCAAAGTTTTCTGCCCCTAGGTTTGGGCAAAATGTACCTGATTTTAGCACTTTTTAATTTTCCAAATTTTTTTCTGCTAAACCGCTTGCTCAAAAAAATTCAAATTTACACAGAGTATGACTTAAGATCTTGTCTACAACGAAACCAAATATTTTTTCACAGGCCCCAATAATATGATTTTGGGTAAAATCAAGATAACATAAATACATAAATATTTATTGAATAAAGTTTCTTGAGTAACTGCGTTGCGTGCGTACGTGTTCATGGGCGCCGTTACATATGGGCAGGGGGGGGCGCTTGCCCCCCCCCTGGATTTCGAACCCAACTACCGCTACACGAAAAACGAAAAAGATAGGAGTGGTCGAGAAATTTGTGATCGATATTTGATCACAATTGAAGACCGATAAATAGATATGATCGATAATCGGTTATTATCATATTAGATGGATCTTTTGATCACAGTTTTTGTAATGTAAAGGGAGTTTCAAAAACGTTAAATAATAAAAAATTTCAGTCAAAAGTTATTTGTTATTAAAAGGGCCATCCTATGATACATGACAATTGATTCTCTATGCTGTTTGTAATATTGGTACCATTTTATGACATTCTACAGCGTTGACACAATACATTTCCGTACATGAGTTCGTTCAAAAGTTAGCAGTTGACCTAACATTGTCGCCTTCATTGCCGTGTTCAAGTATAATAGTAAAATAAACAAATATTATTTCGTCGTCGATTATCCTAAACACAGAATTTTCAAATTAATCCACTTTTCTCTACATTTAGTCATTATTTCTCGTTAACGGGGTAAATTTGAAAATAATATTGTTGCCTTTTTATTGTTTATCAATTTGTTATTAAGATATTGTATCAGATTCTCGATGACTACGAGCTAGAAATTATTATAGGAAATTAACAACAATGTCTCCTAACTAAATTAAAAAGTAATAAAACGGCTTCAATATTTGTTGAAAATTATACAAAATCTTAAATTCTAGAATAATAGTTCAATGATTCAGAAACAAAATATATTTACAAACAATTATTAATTAAAAATATTAATCCCACATTAATAAATTATATAGAGAGGCGGCAAAATGACTTGAAATTGAATGAATATCAATATATAATAAGTATGTGTTGTCGAGCATACAGGGATCACGACCATGGATGGCTCTTAACACACAAAAATGTGAACAAAAACATTTCACTACCTTAAAGCGATAGAGATTTTTCAGAGTGTACGCAAAATAACACAAGACGAAAATACTGCAAAACAGTTAATGGCATAGTACTTAATATTACGTCACCATTTAATACTAAACAAAATTTGCCCCCCCCCCTGGAACATTTTCAAACGGCGCCACGTGTTTTGCAAGTATTGACCAAGAATGCTGAAGTATTAAAGGAAGTAAAACAATTAATTATCAATGTCAGAATTTCCTTTCTCAAATAACTAAAGCACAACTGTTGTATCTGTCAAAAATCACCAACAAGAGATGGTACTTCTATTAGATTTAATCGGAATTATATAAATCGGAAGCAATGAAGTAAAATTATTGTGTAGAAAATAAACTGCTTCCGGGTTATGCCGTGTGTCAAGATTTGTTAATGCTGACGTTTCGCGAGCCATGTTGCTCGCTTCTTCAAAGCTAATTGAATACTAGTATTCAGATCCTTTCCTTCAACTGATATTCAATTAGCTTTGAAGAAGCGAGCAACATGGCTCGCGAAACGTCAGCATTAACAAATCTTGACACACGGCATAACCCGGAAGCAGTTTATTTTCTAAATGATTCTGGCCGTGAAAGCCTACGTACTTACTTAAAATTATTGTGGTTACCTGTAGCCCATTGCAATTGAATTAATCTGGACATATGTAGAAAACACAGTTGCAAAAAGCTACAATACATTTGAAATTAAAGGTACCTATGTTAAATTTAAACACAATTTTTGGTTTTGAAAATCAAAATCAATACATTGATATTGATCATATTTTTGACTCAATTGTAGAAACAACTATAATCAACTTGCATGTTCCCATGTTGGTGGTTCTTCTGAAACTGCACAATTCGCTCAAAGTTTAGGACAAATACTTTTCGCAATTGAAACATCAACTACTGATTTTTGGCTGTTGTGAAATAATAATAAATCACAAAACAGAATATGTATACAATTCCAGAAATAAAAAAAAAACACTTATGCTATTTTCAAAAATAAAACCGAACGAGAAAATGACAAAAATATTTAATACGGTCCTGAGAGTTGATCGTTTGAAATCGTCGCGCGAAGCGTCACATCGTCTCGCGCGCTTTATCCCCTTTCCCCGAGGGGAACCATCCTGCGCACCGGATCGATCACATTATTTTCCCTAATTAAAATTCCCAAATAACTTTTATGTTATTATACATCAAAGGATGAGTATCACAATACATGAGGATTGTTTACGTGCTAACTGAGAAAAAAAATCGGAAAGTCGAGAATTATTTTAAAACAAGAATCGGGTACCTTTTTTACTTTTCTCGCGCTCGTGCCTTAACCGACGGGCAGAAAATTTTGATAGTCACTCCTGTTATGTAGAAATGATTGAGGAGTGTAACGCACTTTATTTAATTTTTTTTTTGTTTAGCCGTTTCAGAGTTACTAGCCTTCAAATGGTTGTATATTGTTTTCAAGTACCTTTCCTTCAAGAGTTTCCTGGTGGTGGCCGTTGTTGTTTAGATATCTCTCGCGGCGTTTGTTTCTCTCGCTGCGCGTTCTTCTGTTTATTGTCCTCACTTGGACTTCTTCGATCATGATGAGCTGCCGCGTCAGACTAACAGAAAGCAGCGCGAAGACGAAATGACCAATGGTCACCGAGATCTTATCAGATCTTTGACCTATGCCTACTGTCTCTTCATCTCAACACCGAATTTAAAAATAACAACAATTAGAGTCAAAACATTTTATTATGCGTGTCCGTCAGCAATCTTCAGACATCCTGATATTGGCGCCGTTCTGGGCTATTTCTGTGCTACGCTTTTATCTTCAGTAGTAAATATCGAATAATCAAATTTAATTCCAGAAATTATCTTTAGCGACAAATAAGCTTTTAATCAAAATCTACACCCCTATACACAAGTTAAATTTAACATAAACTCTTTCTTCGTGGTTTAAATTTAATGTTGTACGAGATAACTTAAACATATCAAAAATAAACTTGCCATTTGACATAGATTATTTAAATGTTTACTACTCTTCGAATTCTTATCACAACCCGAATGATAAATCAAACTTTTGAGCGTTGGTCATTTTATTTCGTTTAGTTTTATTATTCTGAAACCTAATTCTACTAAATACCTCTAAAAATTTTATCTAATATTATATCTCCATAATCTACAAACAATTCAAAACAATCCCGAAAGTATAATATCTATCCACATTTTTTGAACATTGTCCATTCATTCCATTCACCATCTGACAAATTAAAAACTTCTCAATGATGACAATGTGGAAAAGTAACAGGTGTCACATAACGAAATGATAAATTTTGAACGTACGTACCATTGTAAGTTTGTTCCCTAGTGTTCCGGTGGCTTTGGATGGCAGTTCTGTCAGTCTGATTCAGTCTATGGTGTCCCGAACGATTGTAGATTATAAAAACAAATATTTATCCTCAACTTTCATCACCATTGTCGTTCCGCACAAGAAATTAATTCTCCTTTCGCCCTACTACAAGCAGAGCAAATATCACCTAAACATTGTGAACTGATAAGCCAGAATGTGATCACTCGTTCTCTGATAAGAACATCCATGATTTAAACCGCCGCGATACAGACGAACTACATTACCGATGTCTGAATCAATAACTTCACACTCCACTCCACAAAATCGGCACTTATTACACACAATATTTGATTGCGAACCATGTAAAAATATACATTTTTACATTTTTATACAGTAAACAAGTTTTTGACAAGATAAGATGAAATCCCCACCCAACTGTTACAAAAAAAAATTAGAAAATCTTACTGGGTATACAGTATTGTTTACACTTTGGCAAGATAAAGTTTCAACACAAATTTTGTATTATACCTACCTTTACTGTTTGAACGTGGTCGAATGTAGAAAAGTTGTTTACGTCCGCAATAGTGGCATCCATCTGAAACGATGGATAATTTAAATTTTGAATACGTGAAAGGGTGTGAAGACTCACCAAATGTTGTGTTTTCTTTCTCGTGGGAAAACTTGACGTTGTGGGTAAACGAGCGACGGGAAAACTTTTGGTCAACCAAAAAAGGCAAACGTTATATCCTACAAAGTGGTAATTTTCGTCTAGAACGGTTGCATGGATATTAATCGAGTTTTTTAGAGTGTGGCCGAGTACAATCAAATTCTTTGGTCGCGATTATGGGCCCCAGGTAAGTTATAAACGAAAGCAAACACGAGTTTAATGTTGTAAGAGTTTTTATCGTATAGCGGAGTTGGGAAAACAACATTTCTTGCCGCTTTGGCTGGTAAAAATGAAGGTACCACCAAAATTATCAATAATTCCCTGTGATTCAAATATGTATCTATTTTAGATATGACTGGAACAATCGCAATCAATAAAAAACTCATTCCAAAAACTCACATCAAAGATATATCCGGATATATTTTCCAAGATGATTTAGCTGTTGATTCATTAACAGTTGAAGAGCATTTGATATTTATGGTAAACATGTTGACGTATGGTAAACATGATGACTGATTTTGACTGTTTATTCGACCTATTCCAGAACGCTTTAAAATCTGACAATCATGATGAAGCCGGTATATCAAAAGTAATAACAGAATTAAATTTAGAGGCATGTCGTCATTCTCAAATAAAAAACCTATCTGGTGGCGAGAAAAAGCGGTTGTCTTTGGCAGTTGAGGTTTGCTTTATACTGGGTGTCCAGGAAAGCCCGCATCATAGAGAAATCTTTTTTATTATCCATTTCTCAGAAAATTCTATTCTTTATAAAAGTTGGCGGCTTGTATGAAACCTAAACGGCAATAGTCAAATATGTAAATTTTGGTGCCGTATACCGAGCGATTCAGAATATATGAATTTGTGATAAGAGTAAAGTACCTTTATTTTCATTATTATCGATAAACTTTATATGGATTTGTTGTTTAGAAGTAACAATTATATTCAAATATGAAGCCACAGCCATCTATCATAAAATTTTTTTTTTTTTTGTTTTTTTTTTTAATTTATATTTTTTTACTTTTTACTTAATTTGAATAATTCTTTTACTCATTTTCTTGTTGCGAAGTTGATATTTCACCCTGTAGATAATAATAGATCATACAATACCTAATACAGAAGCGTGATTTACCTTTAATTCAATTAATATTAATGAACCACCTTTATAAATCAAAATAACAACGAAACTAAAAGTACCTATCTTCAAATTCTTTTTTTTTCAGTTTTTTTTTCAAACTCTTGTGATAAATAGTAGTACATACATGCCAGTGATTGGTAATAAAAGCTTCCTTTTAATCTATTTGATTGAAAATTGATTAAATTATTTATATTTTTACTTTATCATACGCAGTATGTAAAGTATTGTAATCATGCCAAAAAAATTTTTGAGATTTTAGCGGAAATATGTCTTTTTGGGTCCCCTGAACATTTTTGACTAAGGTACAAAAAAATGTCTGTGTGTACCTGTTTTTGTGGCGACGATTCCGGAGAAACTACTAAAGGTATCGGGACAAAACTTCGTATTTAGAAGTTTCATAACCAAACTTAGAGCTGAAAAGCTTTCTGTTGAAAAGGGTCCAAAGGAACTGGTGGTTTACTCTTAGCATTTTTTCGAAGATTTTATAAATGAGCCGCTATTTGTGTAATGTCGTCAAAATAGTAAATATTTGACTATTGCCGTTTTGGTTTCATACAAGCCGCCAACTTTTATAAAGAATAAAATTTTCTGAGAAATGGATAATAAAAAAAATTTCTACATGATGCGGACTTTCCTGGACACTCTGTATGTATGTATGTATATATATATCTATACGACGTAATTCCGGATTTCATTTCAGCTTTTGAACGATCCCTTGATATTGTTTTGTGATGAACCAACTACTGGTCTGGATAGTTATAGTGCTATTACAATCATCAAAAAATTACAAACGAGGACGAAGCAAGGAAAATTGGTTGTTCTAACTATTCATCAACCATCATCGCAGATTTTCGATTATTTCGATCATTTATTATTAATGTCGCATGGTAAAATATTTTTTCAGGGCAAAAAATCGGAAGTCTCTTTACATTTTAAGAGGTATGTTATTTCTCGATGTTCTATTGAAAACTAATTGTTGATTTGTAGTTTAGGGTTGATTTGTCCATTGAATTATAACGCAGCAGATTTCTATATTAATTGTATGTCAAAGCCTTGGGAATTGAGGAGTTTCCCATGTATTAAAAACCAAGTATACGAGGAGGAAAATGACTGTAATTTCAGTACAAAGCCGAAATTTAAGAATGGTTGCGGTCGTGAATTGTACTGGCTCCTCTGGCGGGAAGCTATTGACACGAAGAATAAATTTGGATACCACGTCTTTCAGTTTGGATTATTAATGGCAATACGTTATTTGACGTAAAAATAATAATAAGTTTGAACAGTATTTATTTTTTAGATAACCGCGTGTCTATTGGCTTTGTTCTATTCGTATGTGGACACAAAACATGAAAGTGCTGTACAAAACATCAGAGGAATTATGTTCTTCTTTTCATCAGAATTAATTTTCACTCATACTTACAATGTTATCAATACATTCCCCGAAGAATATCACATTATTCTAAGGGAAAAGGAACTATATTCAAATACAGCGTATTTTTTGGCTAAACTACTAAGCATCGTAAGGAGTTTGTTAATATTATTTTTGAATATTTGAGTTTTGTTTAATAAATCTATGTTTTTTTTTTTGTTTTAGGTCCCTAGAAATATTATACAACCTCTAGCATTTATTTCGATTAACTTTATCTTCATTGATTTCCTTTCTGGGTTTGACATGTTCACCCAAATGTTTGGAGTGCTGTTCGCCGCATGTTTATCTGGTTCAATTTTAGGTTTGGTTGATTTTATTATTATTGATTTTCTATTCACGCATTCCTTTTAGGTTTGTGCATATCTGCAGTATTTTCATCTTTGGAATATATGGACTTATTCATAGCTCCATTCGAATTGATCACAATGCTAGCAGCTGGTATTTTGATCAAACTCGATACAGTCGTTTATTTTGGCTGGATAAAATACGTTTCGCCATTCTACTACACTTACGAATCGTTATCCGTTATTTACTGGAGCAGAATTGACAAAATTGGTAAGACAACACAATATGTTTCTATGTATATGTTACGGTTAAAGTGATAAATGTGGTTTGTATTAATAATTACCGGCTATTATTAATAATAATCGCATCATTTGGTCAATGTGATTAGAAACACTTAGATAATTACATGGACTGGCTATTATTAATAATTTCCTAACGGACACGGTAAAAGTGATAAAAACGTTACTTTTTACAAAAGATCTTTTGTATGCCGGTAATTATTAATATTTTATCACTATGACCGTAACATATATAAAATAACTGTTTAATTTTTTTATTTTTTTTAATTTGTAGAATGTTCAAATACTAGTAATGTTTGCTATGAATCTGGTAAAGAAGTGTTGGAGGAACTTGGATTTATTACAAACACAGTCGATATATTTTGGAATATTTTTTATATAACCGTTTTATCCGGAGTTATAGCTGTTGTAGCGTTCCTAACAATTTCTTATAAACGAAAAATGTGTACTTCATACTAATTATATATATATATATATGTATATTTATTTCTATCAAAAAAATTGATTCGAATTGCTGTAAAATTTATTAACAATATACATGGTAAATAAAGCATTTATATTTTACAAAGTTATATTTTAAGTGTCCCTCTGGCATTCTGCTTCCCAATCATCAGAAATATACGTCTTCATTTCCTGTTTGAAAACAGCAAAATCGCACTTCTCGTTACAATATTTAGGTAATTTTTCTTCTGGTTCTTCCATTGGGTTTTTCATATAAAAGAACTGCAAAACAAAACTCATCAGCGCGTCCCAAAAACAAAAAAAAACTTCTTACTTTGATGACATCCGCATCATTAATGTTGTGGTGTTCAATAATCACAGCGGCACCAAAATCTGGCTTAATTAATGCCTCAATCCCTAAAATTCGCATTAAACTCACAACGGTAAGGTCATGCCCAGAATAAAGGAATAAAGTTGTGCTCAACGTTCCATTGCTTATTTGACCGATATTTGTAATTATTTCTTTAACAAGCTCCCCTCCATGCATCTTCTTCATGAAATCCGATCTGGTGAAAATAGCTAACGACAAAGCAGATAAGTTTTTCATTTGGTCGGGAAATACAGACTTTGTCCATGACGGTAACTCCAAGCCGTTTAGTTGCTCTATTTCAAGTATGTTATATAAAGTTTCTAAAGAACGTATTCCATCGATGTTATCACCAGTTTTATTCGATAAATATATATAAAGGTCGTTGTAAGTTTTATCAACTTCCTTCATCGAGTCTGATTTGTATTCATCATCTAACGCCTTTTTGTAGCTGTGACACTCTCGTTTTATGGCAATTTTCTAGAATAAAAAATTGCGATGTGTACGTAAGTATAAAAGAAAATAGAAAATGTTGTACGTTATCCATTGCTCTAGGAACGTAGTGAACTGGTATTGGTTGCCATAGTAAGTCCAGATTCCATATTTGTTCGTCTACAGGGGGATATAAGCCAGCTAAAAAGAGTTGAGCGCTCATTTGACATCTGTCTGCATAACTACTTGATATGTGGACATCGTCAGCTAAATAATGCTTCGGTATAAATGAGTCATACTTTGTTCGGAAGTTCTTTCCTAAGCTGTACATTTCAAGTTTACCTCGCTAAAAAAAAACTAGTTTTCCTAGTTATATATAATTACTATTCTTATATGTTACGTTATTCAATTGATCAAAACCACCAGGCCACGGGTGGTCTTTATACGGGTCATTTGGATAACTTTTCGAAGGACTTCTTTCACCGTGGCGAAACAACTAAAATTACATATGGATCATAAATGAGAGTGTATGTTCTCCATATTTTACATACGATATGTAAAGATTTTAACGAAGGTTGACTTTGAGTGGAGCATATCAACAGTAGAATCATATGCAGTGCTATAAACTTCATCTTGGCTTCAACTAATCTAAAACTGTTTGCTATAACTCTATAAATAAGTAATTCTGTCTAGTCAATGTTGAATTATGTAAATTGCTTTGTGCACAGATTACCAGCATAATCTTTGATAGTTTAATCTCTAGTTTATATTGTGTTAACTAGGGCAACTTTAACAGTTTTATTTCAGGCGTTATTTTCCTTTGTAGGGAACCATAAGAAACAGCTCATTGAAGAAAGTATTTAAAAAACACCTACTAGGAGTTGTACGCATAGTTGTAAGGGTTGAATATAAGCAATCATTCATAATAAACATGACCAATGCGTGTGTACAGCCACATCGGGCGCTGGCCAGCGCTAGCTAAGCGGTGCTAGCGCTTGGTAAGCGCTGACACTAAGCGGTCGCCATCTTGCGAGCGGAGATAACATACTTCTCGTGTAACCGTTCAGCCGGTCCGACGGCGCCGCTAGCGCTAGCGATTTCTGCTAGAACTGGTTGTACACGCCCATTGATTATCCGAGAATTCACAGATTATAGGTGGCGCTGCGATTATTCAATATGGCAGCTCGCTAGATACGTTATTTGTTTACTTATTGTGTTTGTTACGAAAACATTACATTCGGTGGTTTTACTTGATATTTATATCTGTATAACAAAGTTATGGTTGTTATAGTAAACAACAAACACAACATAACCTCATTTATCTATCAGATGCTAGTTCGGTTTTCTCCACTGCTGGGCGCCACCGTCGCTGGTTTTGCCGAATTAATTTCAATTAATATCATTAAACATTCAGTAAACATGTCGATATGATGTTGAGGACATTGTTTTGCAATGTATTGGTACTTTTTTAATAGGCGGGCGTTTTCTAAAATAATCTACTGGCCTCCACATATCTGAAAAGCTTTGATTCATCTGATGCAACCCAAATACAGGTACCAACCTATTAAAAAATCCTAAGCGCTGTAATTATCGAAGTAATATTTTGAACACTATTGATAGAATCTATGCATATCTACGCGTTGTACCAGAAATGTCTATCTGAGAAAAATTTCTATTTGTATTTTATTATTAAATCAGTTCGAATATTGCGCCTGACGCGGTGCTACCTGTAAAATCTATGCGCATGTTGGCTATTGTCAGTCAGTTCGAGAAGTAGTGCCAATTATGACAGATTGATGTGGTTTATAGACAACTACTTAAACCTAGGTAAATAAGTTATAAATTCTATGAGAAAACTGCAGAATTTGCCAAATTAGGAGCCGAATATGCTTTCGTAACACCCGTTCGGGCTCCATACGATCCGTAGTTCATAACTCGCGCTTTTCCATTGTATTCCTATTGTGGGAGTGGTGTGGTATTTAATCAGACATTTACTGGAAATCAAGTATGACTAATACAAGTAGATAAGCTATATACCTGTGCATTGTAGGTCATTTGTCATCAAAAGTGAAGTGAAAATGCAGTCTCTACGAGAACAATCAGCGAAAGATATGCTCACGGGCGAACACCTATGGGGCCTGAAGTGGGACCCCAAAAATCTGGAAATTCGAACGATGTCCGTAGAAAAAACACTCGAACCGCTCGTTCTACAAGTCACAACGCTGGTCAACACGAAAGGCCCCAGTAAGAAGAAGAAGGGTAAATCCAAACGCGCAAATGCCCTCGTCAGTACCGTTGAGAAAGCCACTGAGAATTTTATACAGAAAGGAGAACAAATCGCCTACGAGAACAAAGATATTACGGAAGAAATGCTTTCCGCTGTCGACGAGGTCAGAAAAACAGGTAAAATCAATCTTTTGAAACGATTATTCTTCGATAACTTTGTTTGTTTCGTATTCTGTAAGGTAATGCCATGAGCATAGCAGCTAGGGAGTTTTCTGAAGACCCTTGTTCATCGTTAAAACGTGGTAACATGGTGCGCGCAGCCAGGAATCTTCTATCTGCCGTTACTCGTCTATTAATCCTGGCTGATATGGTTGACGTTCATCTGCTTCTAAAATCGTTACATGTGGTCGAAGGGGACTTGGAGAAGCTGAAAAACGCTTCTAGCCAGGACGAGCTCATTAAGAATATCACAGTTCTGAATCGGAACGTGATTGACCTAATGAACCAAGCTCACAAACGTCAACAGGAGCTGAAAGATCCGCAGTTACGTGACGACCTTGCTGCTGCACGCGCTGTGCTCAAGAAACACTCCACCATGTTGCTGACCGCGTCAAAAGTTTACGTTCGTCACCCTGAATTGGCTGCCGCCAAAGCAAACAGGGACTACGTTCTTAAACAAGTTTGCGAAGCTGTTAATACTATTAGCGACGTCGCTCAAGGTCGAACCCCGCAGCCTACCCAACCAACGTACGATGGACCTGGAGAACTGGCTGCCGCTTTAGACGAGTTCGATGTAAGAAAAATATCTTTTATATATTTTATTTTATTTTTTTTTTATTTTTTAAGTATTAGGGTGCTCGTTATTATTATTTTTTCAAGGGCCACCTTCTTGAAATGTTTAAAACTTTTGCAGTAATTGGTTTATAATTGAATCGGTCGATTCGAAAACAGTACAAGTCCAAAAAGCGAGTTCTGAGTTCCATTTTTAAAAAATGTAAAATTATACAGGATGTTCTATTTGAAAAGGAAAAGGTTACCACATATCTAGAATAAAATGAACATCCTGTATATTAAAAATATATTTAAACGATAGATTGTTTAAAGCAAAGAAACATTTACCTGGAAAATTATTTAGGTGTTCCGGCAATTTTGACGAAGCCTGTATATGGTGTTATGATACTGTTTTCGAACTCGCTGATTCAATTGTAGTGGTCATTTCTGGCTTTCAAACTAATTATTTCAATTTGTCCATAAAATAGGACGTTTTAACAATATTTTGTTGCTTATTCTTAAATTATTAATAAAATATAGGAACATATGGAAATGGAGCCACTGGCATACAATGAAATTCACACCAGACCTTCGCTAGAAGAGCGACTAGAGAGCATTATAAGTGGCGCGGCTTTGATGGCAGACTCTAGCTGCACTCGAGATGAACGCCGTGAAAGAATTGTCGCCGAATGCAACGCGGTGAGGCAGGCTCTCCAGGATCTGTTGTCCGAGTACATGTCAAACGTAAGTATTTACCAAACTATCAAATGAGCAGGTGATGGATATCATGTCTGAATTTGACTTGTCTTGTTTTCTTGCGCATTCTCAGCAAATGCAGGTGCTGCGGGGAGACACTCGGGTAAATATATCGTGTGATCTATGTGTATGACTCTATGTGCACTTCTTTCTGCATCATATCTGATCCATTTGCCCAATTGAGTTTACACTTTTGTTAAATTTTTCGAAACTTTAATTTTCGGAGACTTTAATGATGCATTAGACCAGCGTTTCTCAACTGGGCTTCCGCGGAGCATGGGATTATTATTTGAGATATTGGATTAATAAACAAGGTCAATCCATGAAATTTCTTTGCTTAATTACATATATACTTACCTATTTATAAATTATCACTACCTACAATATCTAAGGCATGAAAAAAAAATACCATATTCTATTAGACATCAAATTGTTTCCATTATATTACACAAGTAAGTTTTCTGTGGCATGTATGTTGATTTGGTGACCACTATATGGCTAGGCAAAATTTACGTACCGTGTGCGTCACAAGTCACAACTACGAACTGCGTCACAAATACGTTGAACATAAGTACTGTAGGCTATTCACGCAAAATTAAAACTATATACTTTCATAATATTATAGATCGCGTAGTTACTGCGTACAGTACCTACAAAATTAGTACTAACATATTGAACTCTTCCCGGACAATACTCGGTAGTCAGCGAACACGACGCCATAGCAGACCCCAACTAACTGAAGGCAAAGACCGATGCGAAAAATCTTAAGATTTTTCGCATCGGTCGTTACTTCTTAAGGAATCTAAACTTGTTATTAGTAGGTCCATATGAAACTTTTTACTCAGAATAAATGTTTCTTAATTTTTGTATTTTAGCCAATGATTTTTTTTTTAATTTATACTAAGTTTATTTATTTAATTATTTGTAAAAGGTACTTTTTGTATTCTTCGTTTTTGCATTGTTTGATTTGTATTTTCTTCTCCCTTCCTTTGGTAATACTTGAAGGAACTAAAAAGAACAAATAAGTTTGTACCTAGAGAGAAATATCTGCAATGAACAAAAAATGCATGTAATAATCTACCAAAAAAAAAGTAAAAGAAGAATGAACTGTTATTGGATACCAGCTAAATTTCTGTATTATTTTTACAGAATTCACATATTCCACAAATTAGCATTAATTTGACAGGGAATTTTTTAAATTTTACAGGAAAAATACTTTATTTTCACAGTAGTAAGTAATGAACTGCGTTTCTTTACAGACTTGTGTCTGGTTACTTGAAATACGTTACACATTTTTCTGTACGCAAAAAAATACTCGAAATGCCTTGGAAAGGGCATTGTATATTTTGTTGTTGGCGTTCCACCAGGTTCCAACGCTATTTAAAGGGTTCCGCAAGAATAAAATGGTTGAGAAACGCTTTCTAGTGCACTTTCGGCTTAACCAGAAACACCACCAACTTTCTTATTTTAAAGGAAATGAATTTTTTTTTTTTTTTTTAATTTTCAGTCTCGAAAAAGTTGTTTACCTATAATGGGCATCCACACTATGTCACTGTCTCAGTTTTTAGCACCAATCTCTTTTCCTCTTTTCATGTGTTGTATTATGTGAAGACGTTGTTGGAAGAATTTAGTTTATCCAAACTTTAGGAGTTTGTTGCTTAATTCTTCCAGAAATGTCTTTAATTGTTGCCAAAAAAACATGATTTAATGTAATAGGTAAAAGAAGAAATCCTGAAAAGTATCATCGTTAATACTAACTATTGATTCCAGATGGGCAACAAGGAGCAGAGCGATGGACTTGCCAGAGCGATCGACCAAATGGGCCGGAAAACAAAAGACTTACGTCGTCAATTACGCAAAGCTGTCGTTGATCATGTTTCGGATAGGTAACACAAAAAAATGCTTTGTTTTCCAGCAGTGCTGCAATACTCATTTTCAGTTTCTTGGATACCAACGTTCCACTACTGGTTCTCATCAAGGCAGCTCAAAACGGAAACGAGAAAGAAGTGGAAGAATACGCTGTTGTATTCACCGAGCACTCGAATAAGCTTGTCGAGGTTGCCAACCTTGTGTGCAGCATGTCGAACAACGAAGACGGGGTAAAGATGGTTCGTTACGCTGCATCTCAAATCGACACTTTGTGTCCGGAAGTAATCAACGCCGCTAGAATTCTGGCTGCGCGTCCACGTAGCAAAGTTGCTCAAGAGAACATGGAAGCTTTCAAGCAGTCCTGGGAGAACCAAGTACGAATTTTAACGGAGGCTGTCGATGATATTACCACTATTGATGACTTCCTGGCCGTGTCCGAAAACCACATTCTCGAAGACGTTAACAAGTGCGTTTTGGCACTCCAAGAAGGTGACGCTGACACCTTGGATCGAACGGCTGGGGGGATCCGAGGTCGCTCGAACAGAGTCTGCAATGTGGTTACTGCGGAAATGGATAATTACGAGCCCTGTATTTACACGAAGCGTGTCCTCGAAGCTGTCAAAGTTCTTAACGATCAGGTGATGCCCAAGTTCGGACAGAGGATCGCCGTTGCTGTTTCCGCTCTATCCAGCAATCCTGCGAAGGATGTCGACGAGAATGATTTTATAGACGCCTCACGACTGGTTTATGACGGCGTACGTGAAATCCGCAGAGCTGTACTTATGAATAGGGTAAGAATTTATTTAAATTTTTGTTTTTTCGATGTTATATTTCTGTTTGATGATAGGCTGATGAAGATTTAGACCCTGAAGATGTCGAACTTGGCGAAAACACTCCTTATGATAATCGGAGTAAATGTAAGTGTTTTTGTTTCAATAATTCTAATAATAATTCTAATTCTAAAGCAAAATCCAAAGGTCAAAAAAAAGAAATCGTAGAAGGTGCTAAGTTGATATTTATTTATACTAGAAAGTAAAACTTGGTGGTATGTGAATGTAATAATTTTGTCTTTAATAATACATTTCGGGTATATATGTTTCATGATATTGTTGTTATGAACTTTTTTTTGTAGATTTGTTGTAGGTCAGTAGCAGTATCTATTGTTTTTTGCTATTTGTAAAATTATATTAATTTCTTTCTGAAAATTTCATTGACGGTGATCTTGAGTGCTCTGTAAAATAAATATTGGAACGCAGCTTCCTTATAGTTGTTGGTGGTATAGCTTGGTGGTATAGCTTTTGGTTTATTGCTTGCCTTTGTATAGTCATGGAAATAAGTAAGTTCGTATCGCTATCGCAGGATTTGAAAATAGTATGTCGGTTATATATTCGTGTACTGTTCTACCTCGACCCGGCCGCTTCGCAAAAAGTTGTCCGTCACGAGATGGTTTTTCGATGGATGTAATGTAACGGGATTTAGTTTATTTTTAGCGTGTCCGACCTTTTCCTTAACGTGATATCTTCGGTGCAATGTAATAAATGAAATATGATAACTACAGTTAAGTTTACGAGTAGGTAATGCATTTAATTAAATATAGAATTACTTTTATAATAATATTAATAAACATGAAATTTAATAATGTGATACGAAAAGCTCATTTTAAGATATTGCGTAATATCATGACACATTATCTAAATTTATTTCATTTAATACACATATTAATTATGTAAATAAATGCACAAATCAACTTGTTGCCAAAGATTATCACTGAATATAGACTATTTCAGAATTGTAATATTAAAATATATTCACTAAATGTAAATAAATTCTCTAAATTTAATTTAAATTTATATTTAGGACGGACCATGTATTTTGTATGAAGGACAATGGAAATTTTATATCTGTATTTACTTTACAGCAGTTAATGTTCAATTATCTTTCATGACATCTAATACATGCTTGACAACCAAAATAATTTAAATTATAGCAATATATACAGGCTGTCCCACGTTTCTTCCGCAAAACAATTTTTTTCAGAAAGTAAAGTACTTTTTCAATTCATTAAAAAGTTACAGCCGTTTGAATTATTAACAATATCTTATTTTAAACGGCTCCAACTTCAGAAGGAACAGAGAAAACCAATAAGACCATATGAAACACATTACTTTCTACTTTCTAGAAAAAAAAAAAACAAAACATTTTGGTATTTTCTTTTGTTCATTTGTTAAGACAAATTATTAAAATTTTACTTATAATTAATAATTTTTTATTGTTGTAATATGTATTTATTGTGTTTCATTTTTGGTTTTGCATTGTTTGATAACTAATTAATGTTTTATTTTTCTTTTTTTGCTAATATTTCAAAGAGCTCTACAGAAGTTTTATTGTAATATAGTTCCAGTTCAATAAGCACACATTTTTCATTTACTATATATTAGCTGGAACATTATTGGAAATTTTATTTCTAAATTTGTTTTCTAAATAAATTAAGAGGCGTGCTTTAACAACGATAATAAGTTAAAAATAACATTTTGACTTATGAATTGTGTACTGTAAGGTTAGCTAAAATGCATATACATTAAAAATGAAGGCCTTTTTAAAGCCTTTGTCAAAGTAATATTATAAGTTAATAATATGGTAACATACAGGCGGGATGTAAATTTTAAATATATCAAAAATTACAGCCACAACTTGAATTTGAACCAAGGCCCTTTGCGTCGCTAGCACAATGTCAATAGCTCAGATGGGACAGCATTGTGCTAGCAACGCAAAGGTCCCTGGTTCAAATCCTCAAGTTGTTGGTTTCTCTTACGTATAGCTTTTATTGCATATGATTGTAAGTAATTAATATGCAATAAACGCTATACGTAAGAGAAACCAACCACTTTTCTTTCTGAAGCGTCTCCTTTTGGGAAATTATATACCCGTTACCAACACAATTTATACTCATCCCAGGTCAAATTTGATGAAATAATTTTTATGTTGTATAAATGTTCTTTTAGATCGTCGTATATTTTGGTTTATTTTTTTTTTATAATAATTATAACATATTTACATTCCATCAAAATTCGTCGAAAATTTAGAGCTTGCTTCCAAAAATGTTCGTAAATTAGTGATATACATAATTGTCATTATTTTCAGTTGTCAGATATTTGAAACATATTGCTGTAAAGTAAATACAAAATAATAATATAAAAAAATAGTAATGATACATTCATGCTATACAAAATACATACTCCTTTCTGTTTATTAAGTTAAACACTGCAAAATATCGTTGAAGCTAAATATCTCGAAAACACCAGTAAATCACAATTAACAAATTACCATAAAGACAAATTTAAAGCAATTTAATTTGAATGTATTTCTATTTTGTGAATAAATGTTAATACATATGTCAGTTCTGAAATAACCTGAAAAGTAAAAATATTGACACAAGGTTTCGCAAATAATAAATTTCCGATATATGAGTTGAAGCGTAAACGGACAATTTTTTGCACTTAGCGGCCGAGCGGTCGACCAGAATAACAAAAAACTTGGATGTATCATCGACACACTGCTAAAATATTTATAGAACTTACTTAATTCCAAGAGTGTACATTGTATCTAAAAAAATGTCTAAAAAGTTTAATTGTTATTTATCCTTTGGACTTTATTTTGTTTTACTTGCCATCTGGTGAAAAGGGAGTTATACCAATGTAAGATTCTAATTCTCTCTAATTGTTTATAGCGAGTGCCCATACTGGTGAGCATGGTGTTGATGAATATCCAGATATCAGTGGAATCACAACTGCTAGGGTATGTCGATTAAATAAAGAAATATTTTTTAAAATCCTGCGTTATCTCTTCGTTTATTATAGGAAGCGATGGGTAAAATGCCCGAGGAAGATAAACAGAAGATTTTGCAGCAAGTGGAGTACTTTAGGAGCGAGAAGCTCAAATTTGACCGTGAAGTGGCCAAATGGGACGATACAGGCAACGATATTATCGTTCTAGCTAAGCACATGTGCATGATTATGATGGAAATGACAGACTTCACCAGGTTTGACGATCAGAGAAATTTTAATTCGATTTATTTGATATCGTATTTTAATTATTTTAATTTTTAGAGGCCGTGGTCCCTTGAAGACAACCATGGATGTTATCAACGCAGCAAAGAAAATTTCAGAGTATGGCACAAAACTTGATAAACTCACTCGGCAAATAGCCGATCAGTGCCCAGAAAGCTCAACCAAAAAAGATTTGTTAGCTTACCTGCAACGTATTCAATTATATTGCCATCAGATGAACATTACTTCTAAAGTGAAGGCTGATGTCCAAAACATCAGTGGAGAATTAATCGTTTCAGGAGTAAGCTTATTAATACTTTAGTACTTAAGTACTTTAATTATTAATTTTTTTTTTTATTATTTAATTATTTATTATTTACTCGTTAGTTGGATAGCGCGACATCTTTGATACAAGCAGCCAAAAACTTGATGAACGCTGTTGTACTTACCGTAAAGGCATCGTATGTTGCTTCTACAAAATATCCTCGACATGGAACTGTGGCGGTAAATATATCATCCCAAGTTAATATAAATTACCTATTGCAAATCGACAATTTTGACTCATTTTTGCATTACTCTGTATTTTAGTCGCCAATTGTCGTATGGAAGATGAAAGCACCTGAAAAAAAGCCATTGGTAAGGCCTGAAAAGCCTGAAGAAGTGCGCGCAAAAGTGCGCAAGGGAGCACAGAAGAAGGTGCAAAATCCCATTCATGCCCTATCGGAATTCCAAAGCCCTACTGAGTCCGTCTAAAGAAAGGGTGTATAAGATAACTTTTAGTTTAGTGTGATCCAAATCTGTATGCTTGTGTATTCCAGAAAAAAGGAAAAAAAGTACCAGACGATGTATTTTAAATAATTAAGGTACATATCGTAGCCGAATTCAGTATTGTATTTGTAATGGCTTCTTTCTTGATTCGGAGTGGGGGTGAACGTGTTTAAGTGCACTGCATATTTTATTTTTACTGTCAACTGAACTACTATGTCTATTCCATCGTTTCTTTTAGTTGTACGCTATCTATTGGTAGCTCTTTAAGACTTTTTATATTGTATTGACATCTATAAGTATATACAAATATATATTATAATAAATTATATTTAAATACAATATTTTTGATTTATTTTCAAACACATTCAATAATTATTCCATCCAGAACTTCCATCCATATGTGATCCATATGCGTTTGCGGCTTATAACTCTAAAACTACTGAACAAAAAAAACTGAAATAAAGTATGTCATACTCCTGAATCATTTCTACATAAGTTGTATGATTGGCGTTTTTGTTTTCTTCAGTTTTTATGTAATAAAGGTTGCTAACAAGATTTTGATGGAAGCCGATATCTCAGGAACGAATGTTAGCAGGACAACGCAGTTAGCATACAAATAATCCTTATTTACTGCGATACATATCCCTTGAATTTAATAGCATTCCGACTATTTATTAATTTTTAAGACCGAAATAAACATGAACAATATTTTGCGCAGTTCGGCTTCCCTCGCTTGTGGGTTTTGGTGCGAGGCAGTCGAACGAGATGCGACGTTTTTACGCGATCAGTGCATCCGTTTGAATCCGTGTTTGTAAAATATTGTTGGGTATGATAAATCAACAAATAGGTTTTTGTTTGCAAATCTTCATTTAAAAATTCTTTGGGTAACCGGTTTTGTTAAGTTAATAGCATCGTTAGATCTGGTGTCTATTTAGATAATATAATCCTTAATTTAAAAAGAAAAAAACAAAGAATTTTAGTCCAACAACAGTATTAGAAGTATTAGAATTTTATTTTAGATATTTTATAAATAAGTCGACGCTTAAAAATTCCTAGAGTATAAAAATGTTATTTCGATTCGAAACATCGTACTAAACACGTTTCAAATTCTCGAAGCGGACCGGCCGGCTGGACAAAAACGTGTTCTATTATCGCTGTAAAATAACTACGCCGAATGTTGCTGGAATATTTGACGAAAACATACTCATTCCGTCAATGCTCCACAGAAAAATACATTTTTCTTGTCAAAAAAAATATTTTCGAGGCACAGTACGAGATATCTTTTTATATTTCAATTTCGACAAGGAAATAATATCCTTGTACGAAGTTTGCACATGTTTGTTTTTGCTGCATTACTAACGCGTTCCGAAAAATATAATAATATGAAATGAATAAGGCATTTATTGTTGACGCCAAGAACACTATACCTACATCACAACAAAAATATTATTTAAATGCTTCCAATAAACAAATATTGTTAAAAATGTACGTTGTTTTTCCGTCGAGTTCAAAAACAGTACATGTCCATGATGATTGTTTTAATCATAGCTCTGCTTTTAATGCAAATATAAATAAAATATGTAATACATTTAATTATCTGTGAACTACTTTATATTTTGTCACAAAATAGCTAACTGCTATACTTTTCAAGATATTGCACTGACAAAATAATTTTGTTTGTTTTCCCAGAACTCATTTTTTCGACTTGTAGTGTTTTCGAACCGACCGATTCAATTAATTGTACATCTATATTCATTATTTGTATTTAACTCGCACTACTATTCAAAATTCCGAAATTAAATTGTTCTGGTCGTATCGCACTAATAATAATTAATCTCCACTGTCCCAGCTACGTTTCCATTTACCGTTACGATTGACGTAGTGCGCGCTGCACGTAATTTATATCATTCAATTAATTAAATCGCCTTAAAATTACTTAAAAATTATTATGCAATTATTTTTCTACAATCGCATTAAATAAAATATGACGATTGATTACGTGTATATCCCGATATCATGCTAATATTCGTTATTTAGATATCGGCCTCCATGAAAATCTTGTACGCAACCTTTATTACACAAAAACTGAAGAAAACAAAAACGCCAATTATAGAAGAGGCTCTAAATGCAACCAGATGAGTACACTGTAACATTTTTTTCGAACATGTCGCAGCTATCTTGTTGGACATCAAAGTTTAGCAAAATCCATATTGTATGTCCGTTTTTTTTGTCTGTTAGTGTATATGTAGTTCCATAAAGATAAGCATCGCGATTATATTCTGCTCGCATACGCATTTGATATTATTACTACAAGGAAAGGACAATCGATATTTTATAAAATGTACTGACCTACAAAGCCGTTGTGTTAGCCTGTTGATCTTTATACCTATGGCTTGGAACAAAATGCATAGATTACGATGATGTAGCGAGTTAGTCAACAAAAAATCGCTGAACTGCAAATTACTGCATTGTTGTGTTTTTTTTTATAATCAATCAACAAGTAGAAAGTCTTCAAAAAGATTGCATTAGAATACAGAAACCAATATAAAAAGACGGAGATTAGAATGTTTGAAACATCCAAACTCGCCGACAAAAGTTGCGTTTAAATTCCTAAATTGTTGACAGAAAGGGGCAGGGTTGTTATGTTTTAAAACATTTGTTTTAAAATATTGTTTTAAACATGTTTTAAAACAAATACTTTGTTTTAAACATGTTTTTAACAGTTTGTTTTAAATGGTTAAAATACTCTGTTTTGACACATTGTTTTAAATATGTTTTAAAACAAATATTTTGTTTTAAACTATTTTATTTCCAACTTGTTTAAAACAGTTTGCTTTAAATGTTTAAAACATGTGGTTTAAACTACCGAAATTTGGACAACATATTTAATTATTTAATCATGTTTGTATTTAATTGTGAGTTGTATGCTGGTCTTCAAGATTTTTATGCATTGATCAATTAAAAAATCAAAAAAAGTATTTAAATATTGTATTTATTAATAAAAGAAGGTCTTTATAAAATATAATAATACATTCACTGATAGCATGTACTACAATAAACAAAAACTTTTATAATAACATAATAGGTACTCCCGTTTTTTTTTTTTGTAAAACTGGGATTATTTGGGATACTCTTGAGGTTAATATGACTTCCGGCTTTTTCGGAAATGACGTCATCATTGAAATTTTAAATGCCACCCTGTATTCTCTGTGTGATATATTCTATCAGGATGACATTCTGACCACAAAAATATATCTATCGTCAATTTTTATCACGAACGCAACGCCAAAATAACTTTTTGTGTATTAACCTTGGTCAAAAAGTCATTCACACAACAGATTTAACTCCACTGAGAACTGACGTATGAAGAAAAACATCATTTTATAAAAAGAAAATGTTTGTTTTGTTCGAAATAAAAAAAAACGCTTTTTTATAGCAACCCTGGGGAGGGGTATGGGGTAGGATTGAGGTAGAGTAAAAAAAATCATATCGTTGACAACATATTTTTATTTAATTTTATAAATTTCATTGAAAGAAATTTCTTATGCAATGACAATAATATAATGATTAAAACATCTGATATGTATACATAATAATAAACCAGCCTTTATCATGTAAAATATATTTTAATTGAGGTAACTTTGAATAAATATATGAAATATATTTATATCGTAATATATAATATGTATATTTATGTATATTTTTTTATCAATTAATAGTAGCACGGGCACGCCTGTTACGTTACTCTTCGTATTAGTTAACTCTTTTGTTTTTAGTTCATTTAAGTCCAGTTATATTTTGTTGGGTGTAGCAACAAATTTAATAGTTTAGATCGGATAGATTACAGATGTGCACGCGACTAGAAACATTTTGCAATCTGGGCACAAAGATCTTTTACTTCTACTAGTCGAAAAAATATATTTTGTATATTTAGCTTATCATCTCTTATTGACTTGATTGTTTGTTTCCTCGTGCATGAGTGATTGTGTACGTTGTATGGTTAATTGTTCAAAAAATCCCTTTGTGCTCGCTGACGATTTTCTGGGCCCCTTCACCGCTCGTGGTAAGTGTCAGGTCGTTATCTTAGCGCCGAACGGACCTAGGCATCGTCTAATTGATATGTACAATAACATCACAATGATTTATAATCAACGCGCTTCAACCGTTTCGTTTTTCGTTTCCGCCTCGAAAGTGCTATATGTGACGTTGGGACAATGCGAGGCCCTACCTTCGCCTTTCTCCAAATGAATAACGTCAAATATGACCCTTTCACCAAGTGGCCAATAAGTAGCATGGTGGACGAATTACCCTATTACTTCTCGACCATCCAGCGTCGTTTCAACTATACCCTCAAACCTAGCGCGGCCTATTGTTCGAAACTTATAGTCAATGATCCAAAATGAAAACTCATTAGTGCCGCAATAATTGTCCCGGGAGTTACTTACTTTCTTTTTTTTTAAATTGTCTTCTTAAAGTAATAATTGTGATCACAAATATTATACGTACTATATAAGAATTATTATAATTTATATAAAGTACAATAAGTAAATATCACTAAAGTCTAGCGTAAAAATGTCACATCTCACACGGTAAAAGTGAAAAAACACCGAGAGTATCGAGGAAAAATACAGCACTTATTTACTCTTTGAATTAAAAAGCTAAATAATTACACTTAGCAATGATATGTACTCGATAATTTATTTGCATTTTGCTTGATATGTAGTCATAAGTTTTGTTCTCGTACCTTTCTACGCGTTTTGGCCGTCACTCGTATTTGATGGGACATTAGAGACAGAGGAGGTCCCATCGGAAAACAGAGATTTTTGATATGTACCTTAGGCCAGGAGTTTCAATCTTCATTCTTAGGAGGAGGGACGGATTCATTTAGACACTGCTGCTGAGAAAACGTGAAGATAGGAAGGGTTTTTCTTTTTTAGTAAGGGAGGTAAGAATAGAACGATTTACTAAGTGGTGCATGAGGTTGAGGGTGGGCGAAGAAAACAGCAGCAGGGTCCAAAATGGTTCAGTCCAAAAAACCGGTGTTCACCAGCTTCTCGAGGAAGAACTTCACATCCCCCAGCTCCGAGTCTTTAATGCCCAATGACTTCAGCATCCCCAGATCGCCATTCTCAACTGCCATGAACACCGACCTCAAATGCTCCAAATCTGATCGCATCAAATGTAACGCCGCACCGAAATCTTCTATCGTTTGAGATTCTACAACACAACATCAACGCTATTTGGGAATTTTTAAAGACCAAAGAGGTTTACCTGACAGAGCAATGGCGACCTTGTCTACACCCCCCAGAGGCTTAAGAGCGTCTCTTGCCTTGCTCCCAAACAGTTTCTCGAGATAGTTTGGTCCATGGCTAGCAAGTAGGGACTTTAAGAAGCTCCCAGTTTCTTCCACTGGTGGTCTCTTCGCAGCGGTGCAGAGCCGCGAGTCTTCATCGTATCCGTCGGGACAGTCGGGTGCTCCATCGCAGAGGTACTGGATGGAGATGCAATTGCCGTCCCCAGGGCACTTGAATGGCTCATAAGGGTGACATGCGTCCGCTAGAAACAATAGGACAACTGTTGCTCGAGATTTTGCCCTGACACGCCTTGATGATGTGGGGCGTGATGACTGATGATGGTATGTAGGGTATGGTTGGACTTACCATTTCGTTTTGAGCTGAGGTGTCCGTATAAACGACTGAGGTCGATGGCCATGACAGCTTTGGGGATGGCTGCACACACAGCCACTACCACTGTGATGAGCAGCAGTGGGTGCGGCGCCATGGCCACCCGCGTCATCGTCGTTGCAGTGGACAACGAAAGAGACGGATGCACGTCTGCAACAACCAGCCTCGGTCTGCGCGCTTCCTCTTTATATAAACTGGCCACCCTAACTGCGTCACAGCGTCTCGCCAATCCGCATCCGTACCTTTTTGCGCACACACCCAGCCAGCTGTTGATTCAATCAATAAGCCACCCCAGTGGCGGTACAACCCTTCGCCAACTGTACCTACCGCCTTCCACCCACACATTATATGAAGCGTATAAATGCAAATTAAGCTCAAATTGGGTGTTTATGCTCCTGAGGCCCAAAAAGTCGTATTCTTCCCGCTAAACTTGTGTAAATGTAATTATGTTATGTTATAACGATGTTTGTCTAACATTATCAACACAATATTTCAATGACAACATTTTAGCTATATAAATGCAACGTATTTCTACAATATTGAGACAACATTTCATTGACAACGTTTTATCTACATAAATACAGCATATGTTTACAATATGGACATAACATTACATTGAAACATTTTATCTACATAGATACATCATATTTATACAATCCCGAGACAATATTGTATTGACAACAGTTTATCTACATAAGTCCATCATATTTTTACAAATTCGAAACAACATTTCAACAACGATATAAATACAAGTTTACAACATTATTTGTAATATGTAACTTTGATGTTTCAGCAACATTGATTGTTATGTAGAATATAAGAGGTTGCCTAGATATAACAATGATATTAAATAATACATAAAACCAATATTACCAAATCACAGAAATATATTGTAGAAATGTTGCGGCAATATTTTTTTGTTTAGCGTGTTCTGTCTGCCTTTGCATCTACATTAGGGTGGTTCAAATTGGCTATTTTTATTTAGAAAGCAACGATCCCCCAAATCGTTTCCAAATCCAAACAAGCTGATGTGGCCAGGCACATGACTGTATCATACTGTATATAAAATTAATAGTTTAGCTGCATAAGATTCTATTTGATCGAGATCGGCCATGTCTGCATTAAAATAAAACTAGTAGAACTAGACAGATATGTCTATGAAAGCTGCGTTCGGATATTGTACTCCGTTGGCACCGGGTACACCGTCCAAATGACACTTACGTGTTAGTGGGTGTAAAAAGTGTAACGGTGTACAATATCCGAACGCAGCTTATATTGATAGTAGGTGTTGTCAAAACATTAGCGTTTGACACTACCACCTGTCATTAGAATCAAAATTTCTGACATATCCTGGCTACTAATTTCAATGCAGTACCATCGATCTCGATGAAATACAATTTGCCCATGCAGCTAAACTATTGATTGTACCAACAAAATTCATAGTCATAAATTATTCAGAATTTCCTCTATTTTAATTTATTATTTAACTATTTCGACGAAATTCCAGAAACGTTGACTTATTTGCAAAATCTTTCAAAAATGCTAAGACTAAACCTCCAGTTCCTTTGGAGCCTTTTCAACAGAAAGCTTTTCAGCTCTAAGTTTGGTCATGAAACTTCTAAATATGAAGTTTCGGCCCGATACCTTTAGTAGTTTCTCCGGAATCGTCGCCACAAAAAACGGGTACACACACAGACACTTTTTGTACCTTTGTCAAAAATGTTCAGAGGCCTCTGTCGAGGCCTCAAATTTACACAAGAAAATGCATGGGAAAAAGACATTTTTTTGTTATTTTCGAATAATTGTTCGGGGTTTGGGAAAACTTAAGACTAAAGTTATAGGACTTTTCAAGGAAGAATTTGACCTATCATACATATGGATTTGATGCCCCCAACCCACCCCCACAGTGCCCTGAAAACTACCCGTAAATGAAAAATGTAGATTCTCTTTTTTTTCTCATAGAAATCATTAAGTCTAGTGGACATTTGTCAGTTAATTTCTATTTGTTTAAACAAATTCTATTGGTTCGAAACTTCCCAATTTCCCGAAAAAATGATTTTAAATTAATTCAATTTTTTCGAGTAAATGATGTTGAAAACGAATAATATTTTACTTAATAATGATTTGAACCAGGTCCCAGATCCTTGGTTCAATTCCAGGTTGTGGCTGTAATTTTTAATTTATTTTAAATCACCATTATGCATTTGAATAATATTTTATTATTTAATAATGGAAATAAAAATGGAAATAATCCCAAAATATAAATGTCACTTGACAATAACAGTTGACCAGACCGATCTAAAAAAATAAATATTAGGAGAATTGCAAAAAATTGTTTAAACAAATGGAATTTGTTTGAACAAATATGGGTTTATTAGCTAATAACATACGTAAGATACCTCGAACATGAAATTTATAAGATAATTTCAGAAAAAAGCTGACTTCTACCATAATTAGAACAACAGTTGAAAATTAATAATCATTGATTGTTTAAACAATAGGAAGAATTTGTTTAATGAATAATGTCACTCTAAGATAATAAACTGCCATTTCGAACTCAGAAAGAAGGGTTAATTTTCTGAAGAATGTACATTTTTCATTTAAGGGTAGTTTTCAGGGCACTGTGGGGGTAGGTTGGGGACGTCAAAGCCATATGTATGATAGGTCAAATTCTTCATTGGTAAGTCCTCTACAAGTCCTATAACTTTAATCTTAAGTGTTCCCAAACCCCGAACAATTATTCGAAAAATACCAAAAAATGTCGTTTTCCCATGCATTTTCTTATGTAAATTTGATGCATCGATAGGCACCATTAAAAATCAAAATTTCGAAGAATAAAAATACGTGTCCACTTTTTTTTTGATTTGGAAACGATTTGGGGGATCGTTGCTTTCTATCATCACAAAAATATCAGACGCTTTTGCAGATCTGCAGGATCTCAACTAAAATAAACAAGACCTATATCAAAATATAAATCCCTTTATTGAGTTTAAATGATACATTGCTAATACTTTGTTATTTTATTTGAAACTACGCCTCCTTATGGTAATGGAAACAAGAGAGCAATTAAAACATGATCTATATAAACGTTGATTTTATTAAAAATATACAATAAACAATATTAAGAGTTAAGCAATTGCGGTTGCTTGAGCTCCAGCGTCAGCATTGGCGAGCCCACCAAAGCCGCCAAAGGCGGTTTGGTAAGGGTTGGCTGCGTAGCTGGCGCTACTGCTGGAGCTACTGCTGGAAGAAGATGACCCAGAAATGCCATTTTTAGAGAACGATTCTGAATTGGCTGTGGACTCGGATTTGGTAAATCCTGGGCCGCTCGCGGTTCCTCCTGAGTTTGCTCCAGATATAATGGTTGCTGCTGCATGTACCCCAGTCCCTTGACTCTGGGAGTTGGCATTAGCGTTAGAATTGACACTGGTCACACCTTCCAAAGGGATGTTTGTATTATGGTCAGGGAAACGTCTGTGGCCATGGCGATCTCTACGTAGCGACCTTACCACCCTATGAAGGTTGGAGTCTTTCGGAAATACTAAAAATGCGTTCAAAATCCGTTAATGTTTAACAGGAAGATGTCTGGACTTACTCTCGTATGTTGCTGCATCAAGACATACAATCGCAAAACATAAAATTGCCACCAGAGGAAACAGTTTCATTTTGTAGTTATGTTCATCAATCGCTATTGGGAAACGAACTGATGATGCTGTGATATTTCTGTTATTTATACATCAGTGATTATTGGGTGAATCTCTTTATTCTTCTAACCCCCCCTACCATGCCATAGTTAACAATAGTTTTTTTTACCAAACAATCCGTGTAACTGATATCCGTTCAAACCGAACGGTACACAACAAATTTAATATTGTCGTATTTCAGTGCTGGATTTACAAATGTGAATTAAACAATATATTTTGTCACAACTACCATCAAAATATTTTGCCAATATTGACATTGTTCTGCTTCTTCTTTCGCTAAAATTTGATCAATTTATCCGTGGGGAGTCCTCGTTTTGCCAAAATTATGATAGCTGCCTTAAGTTAGTGCCTAGGGACTGTCTGTTTTACTTTAAAAGGATATATTATAATCCGTTTTTAATTCAAAATTAAACAATTTTCCCTAGTGATACATCGCGTGCTTGTAATTAAAAACATATCATTTTAAATTCATGTATTCACCGGCTTTATTGATTTACAGCGCTCTCCCATTTTATATCAACTTTTTTCACTATAAATTATTGAATACAACGCAGTTTTTTATATATAAAATATACTTCCAACCATAGCAAATTAGATATTAATTCCTTTCAGTTTCTATACAGGGTGTTTACGGTCTTGTGATTTTATTTTCAAGGGTGATAAACATCTTAAAAGAAGGTCATTAACGTAAAAATGTCACAACAAAAGTTGCACAATAAGAGAGATATCGCTGCTAATATTTTTTGTTTTTATTGTTAAGTGGTGAGTAAGCATTAATCGGAACATATTTTTTAGTTTTTTTATGGAATCCATTTCACTCTAGTTGTTCAAAATTATTGCCGTGTTGTTGACCACAACGTCTCGCTCTACGTATCCATGAATTGCCATAATTTACTAGGCCTTGGTCTTGCCGTCGAATTGTCGCCGCAGCTGCCTCAACGCGGTCACGAAGATCATCTAAATCAATTATTTCGTTGGTGTATACCATGGTCTTCATAACGCCCCATAAATAGAAATCCAGGGGATTAAGGTCGGGTGACCGAGGAGGCCATGGAGCAGGTCCACCTCGACCAATCCACTTATTTTCAACTTTTCAACTTCCTCCAATAGTTCCATCAAATGATTTTGCAAAAAAAAGAGATAATCATTTTCAGTCAATCGATTTGGCAACACAAATGGGCCAATAAGGCCCAAATGTTTGTCGAAAATCTGTGCTGGAAATGATTACGACGAACAGCGTGTGGATTTTCGACAGCCCAGATATGAGTATTATGATTAGTACCCAATACAATGGAAGAAAAGTCTGGAATTTCAGCATGTTTTTGTAGAAACCATCGGCAAAATTGTAAACGTAAAGGATGATCTTCAGGTTGCAAAGCCTGTACTTTTTGTAGGTGGTAAGGATACAATTGATCCTCGCGCGGTGTTCGCCAGACAATTCGATTTGAGACATCTACTTGGCGAGATATTTGTCGAGTATTAGTAGAAGAATCTTCTTCAACAAGATTTAAGATTTGTTCTTCGGAATCCAAAATTCGTCGGGGTCGGCCAGGTCCACCATCCCGACCTTGACGTGTTTTCAGTACACCAGTTTCTCGTGCACGGATTACTAGAGCGGTAAATTTTTGTGGAATAGGTGTTGATCTGTTAGGAAACCACACAGCATACAATCGACTGGCAGCAGCAGAATTCTGGCGTACTTCCCCATAAATTAACAACATGTCAACGTATTCACCATTGGTGCGAAGGACCATTTTTTACTTTCCTTATTAGAATGAATTCGGAAGAATTTGTGTCAAACCAACCGAGCAGTAACAACTGATGAAACAGTTTGACAGATGGGAAAAGTTAGTGACATCAGCCTACTTAGTAAAAAATTCAATGATAACTTTGAATAGTTTATTATGCAACTTTTCTTAAGACATTTTTACGTTAATGGCTTTCTTTTAGGATGTTTTATCACCCCTTGAAAATAAAATCACAAGACCGTAAACACCGTGTATACATACAACCCTATTCTCTTTGCTTAACCGAAATAAGTCCTAACCAAATAAATAATAATTAAATTACTTCTAACATAGAAATATTGCAGCTTCCGCAAAAGGGGTTGGTTAGTATTCGTGAGGCGTACTCGTGTCAAATTAGTCCATTATCCTTTAGCTTGTGAGAGCACGTGAGAAAAATAAGGAAAGTACAATTCAACGCTTTTAGGGTTGCTTCTCAAGGGATTGAATTATGCAACAGCTTTCCAAGAACAAAAAAAGGTATCCAGATAAATAATAAAACCGACGCGATCGCGTTTCTACCATATTAGAGGAAATCGCGTCCATTGAACCTGAGAGACGTGCAAAAAATGAGATTTTGATTTCATGCAGTCAAAACTAAATTTCGACGTCATCGAACGCCAGTAGAGCATGAATTTGTCAATAGTGTTAATGAATCATCGTGTTATTTTTCGTGTACGGCTTAACCTGACCTTGGTATACGGGAAAACCATTTGAACACCAATACACCTGAACTTCCTCAAATTAATTCAATTTACACCGATATTGTGATTATTCGCAATATACATTAACATTATTTGTAGCGTATATGCATACAAGAACGGTTATTTGAGGCAAGAACTAAAAAAAAACATATGCAAATCGAAACCAATTTTGCCCAAGGTTTCCGAAATGTCAAGAAATGTTTCAGTTCTATATTTCGTAATTGTATCAGAATGCGGTTATAACTCACATGTTTCGTAATGTAGAAAATATGCAAATGGGACGAATAAAACACATACAAATTCAATTTCATTTAATAATATATTTGTTAATACGTTTTAGTTTACAGGTATTTTCCCACGCTCGGATTGTATAGATGCAGACCCTTGTAGTCTGCTATTTCGCCTCCTGTTTTCCTTTGTATGCTTCCAGTGTTTCCCAAATTGATTGTGTCAAGTTGAATGAACGATTCAGTTGTGCTCGATGTCAATCGTTTTAAGAACGACTTGCTGAATATCTGTTTGTCGGAGTTATCTGGTAAATTTTTCGGAGTCGAAGAAAAAGACCAGGAATACTTGTAGGGGGATTGATATCTTTTCGAAATAGTATCGAAGATCGATCCAAAGCTACCTGGTTTTGTCGTGGTCGTTGATTGTGTCGCATAATTTGCAAATCTATTGCGGCCAAAACTGTCACCGAAACTAAAAACTCCGTTGAATACTGCTGATTCGATGACTTCACCTTTATCTTCTTCATCTACCTTCTTCGAAGCCTTATTTTTTACCACAAACGAATCCTTTTTCTTCTCAGGCTGGATGAACTTATATCCAAAATTACTATTGGCAAACTTGGAAAAAATACTTAAACCTGAACTTTCTTTTCCGAAGCCATTTATAAAACGTTCAGTCGTTGGTTCAGACCTGAAGGTACTAAGAAAATCCACTGGGCGTTCTTCCTTTGTTCTGGATTCTAATTGGGCAACAGTTGTTGTTTGTCCAGAAGTAAAAAACGGTTCATCGCGTAAGTTATTACTGAATCTTGTATCTAGCAACTGTGCGCTTTTACCAACTTCAGTAGTTGGTAAAAATGATGTGTATGTGGTTGGAGGATCATTACCAACAATTATTTCCACGTTTTTTACCGTGGCTGGTCTATATGTGGTTATGTCTATATATTTCCGCGTGGTACTTGGAATTTCTGACGTACTTGACGTTAAAACATCTTCTGAACCATTGCTGATCTCATTTTCAGTGGTACCCTCAGTGAATTTTGCAGTGGATATCGCTTCGTTTCTGGTGTTGAGAAGCTCTTCAGGAGTTGTAACTGAATCACTTGTGAAATGCCCAAATGTAGGTGATACATATTCAGTGGTACTACCTTCAATTCCGAATCTATTTTCAAGCTGAATATTTGAATTTGTGGACGCATCCAACGGCGTTGATTGCGTTCCTTTCAAATCGTTAAAGCTGATATAAACTGGACTTACACCATTGCAGTTTGATGGCACACAATCGTCTTTATCTTCGTTATGGGTTTCGTTTGAGGAATCAGAACTTGAGGAGCTCTCACCTGATGACTCACTTTGCGATGGGTTGTCTTTCTCTATTGAAGTATCTTCTGCGGAATTGTTATCATCCTCTTCTTCCGATTGTGTTTCTTTGATTTCTTCAATAGTTTCTTCGATTATTCGACTAGTTTCTTCGATTTTTTCACTAGTTCCTTCGATTTTTTCACTAGTTTCTTCGTAGATTCCAGTAGTAGTTAGTTGTCTTTCTGTATTCGGTTGAAGTTCTTGTGGTACGTCGGTTTCTGATGGGGTAGTTCCATCTTGGCTGCTTTTTTCGTTCGAGTATGTCGTTGTGTATGAACTTCTTTCTTCTTGAAGACCAAATCCAATATCCTTTTTAAACGGAGAGTCGGTTCCACTGCTACCGCTGGTCGTTGAAACAACGTCATTGGCGAAGTTATTGTCGTTCCAAATATCAATGATTGTCTTGGTTGTAATGTCGGTTGGGTTGTTGGTCTCTCCTTTGTTTTCGTTTATGTGTAAAACATCAATGAAAGATTCTGAATCGTCGACTTCGTTTTCCAGAGGTGACGGGCCTTCTAGTCCACTCAATTGGGCTAAATTAGAGAATTTATTGTTGACTTATTGATTGAGAATTTATTGATAACAGTAAATGTTTTTCTAAAACTTACTAATTGGAAATGCCGTTGCGTTAGCGATGAGCAAGCAGTATACCACGGCGAATGATTTCATGGTTGGTTGTTCACTTCAAGAAGTCACATTAAAAAATGTTTCCTGGCCCACATTGACCACCTTTATATGATGACATAAGGAGATCTCATAGCATAAATTATCTGGTTCTTCATACTAGAGAAATTAAGGCGAGCCACTTTAGTTTAGTATTTTTTAGTAGTTTGCTCGAGTAGGCTCGATTTTTTTGAGTGCAATAATTAAGAAAATGCTAGTTTGTTTAGTAGCAACACTTAATTTTATTATACTAATGAGTAATTAGCAAAAATTGATGTGGGGGCACATAAGAAAATTCACGTCGAATAATTTTCCATAAATTTAAATAAAACCAGATTGCTCTAAAATTATACATCTTACATAATGAACTAAATAAAGCTCTTTGGGAGAACGTATTTGACATTTGATGGCCGAATAGTGGGCTAAATTCGATGAGTCGGTGACATTGAATTAGAAACCGAAGCAGTTATATAAATATTGACACTTTTTTTAACAAACGCGTTTTATATTTCGACATTTTTCGAGAATTATGTATTGCGATGTTTTTTATATTTTGTTCGACTTCATGTGTATGTATTAGGGTGAACTCGAAAAATCTTTCCCAAAATATATATTTATCTTTTTATTAGTTTTTAAATTCTAATGTTTATTTAAATCTTTACTTATACATTTCATTGCATTGATAACTCTAGCACAAACATCAAGAAATCTCTGGTACGTGTGTTGCCATCTATCGGGCGCGTTTCAGTCTAATCTACCAAACAAGACATACATAACCTCACACTTACGTTCAAGCATCGTTTATTTCATTCGACAACAGTCAATTCTATCATAAATGTATTCAAAAGTCTGGATTCGCAATGCAGAATGGTTAGTATTACTAATTAATAAACAAGTATTCTATGTTTCATTGAAATTATTTTCAGAATCGGTCGACGAACTAAAAGACAAGTTAAAGAAAATCGCTCGCAAGGTTGCCAAGCTAGAAGAAGAAAAGCTGATTATAAACTCAACGTTGATAAAACTGAATGTTGAGAGAAAGGAACTCGAGAGCAAGATTCAAATTATTAATACAAAGGAGTTAAGTACAACATGGAAGAATTATTTGAAAGACAGTTATCCTTGGAGCGAAAAAGCCGAACAAATGTTAAAGGATACATTTTTACTGCCGATGTTCCGGGAATCTCAACTGGCCGCTATCAACGCCGTTATGTCGAATAGCGATGTGATCGTTCTTATGCCAACTGGCGGGGGAAAGTCTTTATGCTATCAACTCACAGCACTCTTACTCAGCGGAATTACTCTGGTCATATCACCGCTTATTTCTCTAATCGAAGACCAGATACATCATTTAACTGCTTTGAAGATAAACGCTGCGAAATTATCTCAAGGAATGGATACCAGCCAAAGAAATGAGATATTTGGTTGTATAGATGGCAGTCGACAACAGTCATTTCATATGTTATATGTTACTCCAGAATTTTTAGTTAATAGCAAGAAACTGATGACATGCCTTCAGAAATGTTACGATAAGAAAAGACTTAGTTTAATTGCAATTGGTAACGTATATTGAAATGTTATATTGAAATGTAGCATCTTTTTGTGCGATATTTGAACAACACTATAGGTATAGCAAGAATGCAACAAACATGATGCATTTATGTAGATAAAATGTTGTCAATGACATGTTGTCTCGAGTTTGTAAAAAGATGATGCACTTATGTAGATAAAATGTTGTCAATGCAATGTTGTCTCTAGATTGTATAAATATGATGTATTTATGTAGATAAAATGTTTCACTGTAATGTTATGTCCATATTGTAAACATATGTTGTATTTATGTAGATACAATGTTGTCAATGAAATGTTGTCTCAAGATTGTAGAAATATGTTGCATTTATATAGCTAAAATATTGTCATCGATAATAATTACATTTATACAAATTACCTTCATATACAATTATAGAAAATTGTTGCAATATTGCTTGTTTAGCGGGATAATATTATGGTTTTCTAGAATAACTATTTTTTTAGATGAAGTTCATTGTATATCTGAATGGGGGCATGACTTCCGTAAAGACTACCAAAGTTTGGGTTTGCTAAGGCAATTATTTGATAGTGTCCCGATAATAGGGCTAACAGCAACAGCAACTGTCAAAGTTGTGGACAATGCCATATCCAACTTGAACATTCCAAACGCTGTGGTAATGAAGACGAGTTTCTTGCGTAGAAATTTGTTTTATCGGGTAATATAGGTTTAAAAGGATTATTATAAATTATACAATTATACCTATAGGTGGATTGGAAACCAGAATCCATGGATGCCTGCATTAGTAAACTTAAGAATTACATGGTACAAGAATTTGTTGCTGAAGGTGGGTCACCTGCAAGTGGTATATTCTATACTTCAACCATAAAAGATGCCAATGAGATTGCCCAGGAGTTGCGCAAACAAGGACTTCGTGTTAATAGATATCATGGGGACCTTTCGAAAGAAGAGAGATCGAAAATATACAAGAAATGGCTGGTGGGAGAATACCAAGTAGTTGTAGCCACAATAGCATTTGGTTTAGGCATAGGTTGGTCATTAATTTTCCTGTTATTCTCTTTATTATATTTGTACTATTTAGATAAGCCAGATGTACGCTTTGTTGTGCATACCTCCATTCCTAAAAGCTTGCAAAGTCTGTATCAGGAGAGTGGAAGGGCTGGAAGGGATGGCCAACCTTCCACCTGTATATTATGGTACAAATTAGACGATTATTTGAAAATAGCATCGAACTCCCATTCGAAGATAGAGCAAGAGAACTCAAAAGGCATTTTTGAATATTGCTTGGACAACTCTAGGTAAATACCTAAGGAAAATATAGTTCTGAATATTATATATTATGATTTTAGGTGTCGACATTCGATACTATTGCAACAATTTGACGAAGTACTTCCAGCTTGTAAAGATTACTGCGACAACTGCAGGTATAAGCCTGTTAGACAATATTCTATAAAACAATCTGCACATGAGATTCAGAGGGTCTTTGCTTCTGATAAGGAAACAAGGTTTACAGTACGGAAGCTCATCCAAGCTTGGAAAAAGCTCAGCAAACATCAAACTGTTCAACAAATATCCGAGTTGGTCATAGCCCACCTGGTGAAAAGCAACTTTTTGAAGCTATACTTCAATTATACCCCTTACACCACAAATGTCTATTTGAAATTGTCTGATCAGAAAGGAACTGAGAGTACATTGGAAATCACTATGAGAGGAAATGAAGAGATGGAAAGATTTCTTGGAATTAGGGATTCAAACAAAGGAAAAGTGCCTAGGAAGCGAAAGGTGGTGGAAATATCTGATGAAAGTGACTAAATTTTGGTTTTTGTTACCCGTTACTCCGAATATAATGTTCTGCTTTTCGTATACGTATTTGTTTTCATTCGATATATATATATATATATCGTTATTATAACTGAATCGGTGGGTTCGAAAACAGTACAAGTCCAAAATTGGCCAACTTGAACTGAAATAGCCAAAATGTTCACTATGATTTATTCTATCGATTGTTGAATCTATCTTTTTTCTTGATTTTTTTAGTTTTTATCCGTTAATAATCGATTAATTGCTTATAACCCAAGGATGATGCATTTTATAAAAAATGATTCTTACAAAAACTCTTAGAATTAATCTTAAAATTAAAAAAATTAAAATATACAGAGATGTTCTGGAAGTAAACTTTGGTTCAAAAGGCAATAAATAAGCAATTAGATAAAACATCATCTGCACTCGTTCTGTTCTTCCAGTATTGAAAAAATTATGCTATTAGCACAAGTGGTAAAAAAAACAAAAAAAAACATAATAAACAAACAACATTACTAAACTTGTCATTAGTCTTCATCATGATTTGATGTTTCCCAAGAAGTAATATGGTAATAAAATTCAATAATAATAATAGGTATTAGGTTTCTGTATGCTGATTTTGTTGGAAGTGTTAACACCTTATGATATCAAATTATTTTTTACCTTCAATTGTACCTTCATTTTTTTTTTAATGATGACCCTATATATTTTAATGAATTTGACAGACCTTTTAAGTGTCTTAGTGGTAGCATAATATTTTCATGGCCTTACATAAGAAAATTTTCGAGAAAGAGACAATTGAAGGTTATGAAATAAAAGTGACAAAATCACCGGAACGGCTCTACCGAATTTAACGAAATTTTGGAATTTAGTATTTTGCAACCATGTGAAGTCACTGGCGTTACTATCGTTGATGCAACGTTTACAGTTTCTGAGATATAACGTCAAACTTTTGAATTTGAAATAGAACAGGCTGTATAGTTTGACATTTTCTGTTACAGTCTTCATTATTATATCAAAAACATCTAGAAATTAACAAAAACCTTTATTACTTAGGTCTAAAAATGAAAAAAATTGATAACAAAACTTTATTACATTTTCTACTGCAACTACTCTAGTTGGTTTATGAGGATTCTCAATCATTGACAAGAACACATTGTTTTAAATTTGATCGGTTTATTTTTCGTTATTAATTTTTAGACCTAAGTTATAAACGTTTTAGTTAATTTCTAGCTATTTTTGATATAATACTGTAACAAGCGTAGTAACATTCATATTCATATTGACTAGGCAATGGAAGACTAACAGAAAATGTTCTATAGTTCTTCTAGTCCAATATATGTGATTATTTTTTTCATATTTTCGAAAAGATCGAGCAAATTTTATACAAAATGACTAAAGTCTAAAATCTAAAGTTTAAAATGTCAAATTTTGGACTAATTCTGTTCTTCCACTCACCAATTCAATTAGAATGAATCTTTAGCCACGCGGCGGCGCTGCGTATTATCGAGTAGTGATACCGCGTGGAAGCAATGTGTCTACTGGTCGGTAGATGGCGCGGAGATAGCCGAGTAGTGACGGTAGTGACGCGAACGTGGACCACGTGAACTACAAAGGAAAGCTTCGGCTTTGGCAGGCAATACTCCAAGACGTTTGCGCAGTTCTTCCAATGTTTGTTTTTGTGCTATGGTACGTATCTCACGATGTTGCCGAAAGTTTGCGAAGTGCTAATATAATTTGGCGAGAATTGTTGACAGTTCGAATTTTCGCATTGTGCCGACAGCATTGCGCCTAACATCGACGGGATCCGTGTCGCGTTTTAATATTGTATGGACCGTCTCGTATTTCCGTATTCTAGAATCTAGAGAGCCCGTCGACCGTTGTGGCAACAGTGGAAGCGCAATCACCAAACAAACATTCGTTAAGGTTTGTGTGTGAGCATGGTGGAGTTATTACGTTCTTGATGTTTTGATCTCTCGAGTGAGGAAAGTTTGTGTATACAACGCTACTACACGCGACCTATTCCAGCATCAAACAGTGCCGTACAGTTGTAGGTTAGTTGTTATCAGTTGATAACATGTGCGAGGAGCTAGCTGCCGCGCCAACACAGGTAAATATAGTTTATTTTGGTTGCATTTTGTTGACCTTAGGCCCTACGACTGCGACAGGCGTCCGCGCTGCTGGACAATTGCAATAACGCCAGCTAAACGAGTATTGTGCGCAATATAGATACGTATTCGTAAATATAGCTGTTGATATGTATAAATAACACTGGTACGATGACATATTTTGGTACGGTTCGATCTTTGTGTTGAAAGTGCGTTTCTCAAAGAACTGATACGTTCACCATCGGAATGTTGATTGATAGTTACGTTCCGTGGCCAGCCGCGAGCTTGTCTACAGGCAGCAATACTATGCTTCATCCTGGCTTCATTCATAAGTCGCACTCGTCGCCATAATAGTATATTACATTACAAGAGCTGTAACTAGCATATTACGTACGAGTGGAAATTTAACATACGAGCCGCGAAGCGGCGAGTTTTGTTATTTTCCACGAGTATGTAATATGCGTTACAGCTCGAGTATTGTACATAATTTTACCTACGACCGACAATTTCAATAAATTGTATCAAAAATGACAAACACATACAGGTAAGAATATTTGACGGTTAACCAATCAATGTATTCGCGCGACATCTATTGCAACTACGGAGAACTTTGTCTGAAGTGTCGATCGAAAATTTCAGTACAAATTCAACATAAATTATCACGTGCAAGTAATAATATGTTACAGCTCGAGTATTGCACTTACTTACGACCGAAAATTTCAATAAATATAAATTGTATCAAAAATTACAAATAAATAATCAAAATATTCGCGCGACATCTGTCATTATGACATTAGGTCGTGCGTTAAAAACACAAACGCACAGCCAAAGGCACACGTATGTTATAAGCGATATACGAGCTAAGTAGTCCGTGACGTAAGGGACATTTACACATACGGTCGTAGGTAAATATATGTATGTACGTGGAAGGGCAGATGCAAGCGATATTCGTCGTTCTTCTGTCTTTTTGGCGGGTCGCTGGCGATAAGAACCTGTTTACCTTCCATAATCGGTGCAGCGGCAAACAAATCGCAGACTGTCTTATGCAGGCGGTGCAGTTTTGTCTGCTCCAAAAGAATTATACCAAATATCGATTCTTAGGTCCGTCACAACAGTTCCCCCCATTGCAGAATTTCGACGAGTAGTACGCTATAAGGCGTGGCTAACCCACGTGCAACACATTTCATTCCTCTGTCATCAGATTAACTACAATCCATTCTGTTACTCTTTTGTTCAGCTTCTTCTGTACTCAATACACAACCGTTGTGAACCAAACTTGGCAATTAGATTTATTCCAGAAGTTCATTTTGATTAGGACGTCACTGCATTTCTCCGTGTATAATCGCAGGCACCACTGATGTTTAATTAACATCAGCAGTGGGTAGTTACTTTTTTCGTCATACAGTGTGAGATGTGTTCCACTTGTAGTGGACTGTTGTTATCTTTTATCATTTGCATTTCAAAACTTAGGATATTGTACAGTGTGCTTGCATCAATTTTTCGTATAATATTGTCTGTCATCAGATTAACTACAATCCATTCTGTTACTCTTTTGTTCAGCTTCTTCTGTACCCAATACACAACCGTTGTGAACCAAACTTGGCAATTAGATTTATTCCAGAAGTTCATTTTGATTAGGACGTCACTGCATTTCTCCGTGTATGATCGTAGGCACCACTGATGTTTAATTAATATCAGCAGTGGGTAGTTACTTTTTTCGTCATACAGTGTGAGATGTGTTCCACTTGCAGTGGACTGTTGTTATCTTTTATCATTTGCATTTCGAAACTTAGGATATTGTACAATGTGCTTGCATCACGTTTTGGTATGTTGTCTGTCATCAGATTAACTACAATCCATTCTGTTACTCTTTTGTTCAGCTTCTTCTGTACCCAATACACAACCGTTGTGACCCAAACTTGGCAATTAGATATATTCCAGAAGTTTATTTTGATTAGGACGTCACTGCATTTCTCCGTGTATAATCGCAGGCACCACTGATGTTTAATTAACATCAGCAGTGGGTAGTTACTTTTTTCGTCATACAGTGTGAGATGTGTTCCACTTGTAGTGGACTGTTGTTATCTTTTATCATTTGCATTTCAAAACTTAGGATATTGTACAGTGTGCTTGCATCAATTTTTCGTATAATATTGTCTGTCATCAGATTAACTACAATCCATTCTGTTACTGTTTTGTTCAGCTTCTTCTGTACCCAATACACAACCGTTGTGAACCAAACTTGACAATTAGATTTATTCCAGAAGTTCATTTTGATTAGGACGTCACTGCATTTCTCCGTGTATGATCGCAGGCACCACTGATGTTTAATTAATATCAGCAGTGGGTAGTTACTTTTTTCGTCATACAGTGTGAGATGTGTCCCACTTGCAGTGGACTGTTGTTATCTTTTATCATTTGCATTTCAAAACTTAGGATATTGTACAATGTGCTTGCATCACGTTTTGGTATGTTGTCTGTCATCAGATTAACTACAATCCATTCTGTTAGTCTTTTGTTCAGCTTCTTCTGTACCCAATACACAACCGTTGTGAACCAAACTTGACAATTAGATTTATTCCAGAAGTTCATTTTGATTAGGACGTCACTGCATTTCTCCGTGTATAATCGCAGGCACCACTGATGTTTAATTAATATCAGCAGTGGGTAGTTACTTTTTTCGTCATACAGTGTGAGATGTGTCCCACTTGCAGTGGACTGTTGTTATCTTTTATCATTTGCATTTCAAAACTTAGGATATTGTACAATGTGCTTGCATCACGTTTTGGTATGTTGTCTGTCATCAGATTAACTACAATCCATTCTGTTAGTCTTTTGTTCAGCTTCTTCTGTACCCAATACACAACCGTTGTGAACCAAACTTGACAATTAGATTTATTCCAGAAGTTCATTTTGATTAGGACGTCACTGCATTTCTCCGTGTATAATCGCAGGCACCACTGATGTTTAATTAAAATATCAGCAGTGGGTAGTTACTTTTTTCGTCATACAGTGTGAGATGTGTCCCACTTGCAGTGGACTGTTGTTATCTTTTATCATTTGCATTTCAAAACTTAGGATATTGTACAATGTGCTTGCATCACGTTTTGGTATGTTGTCTGTCATCAGATTAACTACAATCCATTCTGTTACTCTTTTGTTCAGCTTCTTCTGTACCCAATACACAACCGGTGTGAACCAAACTTGGCAATTAGATTTATTCCAGAAGTTCATTTTGATTAGGACGTCACTGCATTTCTCCGTGTATGATCGTAGGCACCACTGATGTTTAATTAATATCAGCAGTGGGTAGTTACTTTTTTCGTCATACAGTGTGAGATGTGTTCCACTTGCAGTGGACTGTTGTTATCTTTTATCATTTGCATTTCGAAACTTAGGATATTGTACAATGTGCTTGCATCACGTTTTGGTATGTTGTCTGTCATCAGATTAACTACAATCCATTCTGTTAGTCTTTTGTTCAGCTTCTTCTGTACCCAATACACAACCGTTGTGAACCAAACTTGACAATTAGATTTATTCCAGAAGTTCATTTTGATTAGGACGTCACTACATTTCTCCGTGTATAATCGCAGGCACCACTGATGTTTAATTAATATCAGCAGTGGGTAGTTACTTTTTTCGTCATACAGTGTGAGATGTGTCCCACTTGCAGTGGACTGTTGTTATCTTTTATCATTTGCATTTCAAAACTTAGGATATTGTACAATGTGTTTGCATCAATTTTTGGTATATGTTGGCATACACAGAGTTTATAAGTTCAACTTTTAAGATACCTACCTGTTGTTTCGATAAAAGAACCCTCTATACCTAGAATCTACCTGTCAGCATATATACAATGTGTCCCTAGAGGGACTTAACTGCTCTCAAAATTGTGTTGTCTGATGCATGCGCATTTTGATCATTGACACCACTTGGAGACACAGATATATATCTCCGTCTCACATTGGTGGTATCGAGAACACATTGCACCTATAATGAGCGCACGGTATACTTTTCTTATGTATATGGTTTCAAATGGTATAGCCATAGTCCATTATTTTATTGAAGATTTTTATATTCTTCCTACAAAAAGAGGTGCCAAATTCATTTAAATTCAAGATATTAGCTCTCGTTGATGTGACAATTTGTAGGTTGATAGATTTATATTGATTCATCGACCTCCGACCTGACGGTAAAAATTAAATCAAATTATTCGATTACCCTCGGTTAATAAGAGCATCTTTAAATCCACATTCATGAACGGTGTTTGTGCAGTTCACTCTTGCCACTCGACCTATCCAAATAAATATCATTTGGGTGTATGCTTTGTGATTACCAGTGCTTCATAACTCGCACCAATAGTGTAGATGTGATATCCAAATAATATTGCACGTAATCTATCGCAAACATATACAAGTAAACAGTTTGTTTGTTCAGTTCGTTTGCAACTATAAATCAGGTAAAGATTGCTTTCTTTTCTCGTCATGTAATTGTTAATTTCTAAAACTCCCACCGTATTTATCTAGCTCTAACCCACATGCAGAAATGACAATCGCCACAGGAAATTTGTACGCCGTCAATTATAATCAGTTATTGTTTAGCCGAGTGTTACTTTTTAATATTTATTCCATATGACGTGGTCATTCGCAATGTTATTCCGTCTCTATTAAATATTCCAAACCGCTACATAAATTAGCATAACATATGGGCCATATTTTTGCATAAAAACAGATTTTTAGCATAACAATTTACACTACATAGTTGTACAGAAAATTAAAACATCTGTCGAACGATCAGTTGCTGTTTTTGATACGATTATCAAAAATCATATCAAATGTTGATTTTTCGTTTTGAAGCTTTGCGTTTTACTTCTCAGTGTTTACCTTTTCGGACAAACTAACTATCAAATGGTTATTTGAAACAACGCATTTGACCAGAAAACCTGGTCAAAATTAGTTTTTCGCCTATAAGGGCTCTAGATGTGTTCTTTTATTTATGTATAGCATTTTAATCTTCATACTAAGTACTTGAAGGTTAACAACTTTATAAACACAATAAAACAGTACAAAATAGGGAAAAAAGCAAACTGTATTAAAAATTGGTCTTCACTGCAGTACACCTATTGTAAATTAATTACTGCTACAAGATTTGTCATCAATATTTTTGTGATTTTATTTCTGTTACTGTGTGAAATTTACAAAAATATATATGGCATGTCCTGATTAAATACGGATAATAGACGGATTTAAAATTGAACAATACATGTCGATCCTGAGTTATATGAGATAATATTTCTGGGTCTGTTATGTTGTAAGGAAATCATGAAAAAAGTTTTATTTTTAAGACCAGTGGTAGAGGAAGAAAATGAAAGTTTACACCAGTCGATATTGTGTATTGAAACGGTACATACGCTATTCATGCTATTTTCCGTTCGATGCATTCCTTTTAAGACGTGATAGTAGAGGCAGTTAAGAACCTATTTAACCACATTTATCACTATAAAAACTATTATTTTTAGTATTATTAAAATTGTCTAATACTTATTGTTTCCATGAAAACTTTCGAATCACATTTTCCTTAACACACAAAATTACAACCGTTTTCAAGAGCGTCAACTTACGTGCATCTATGTGCAGCCATAGTAAAAGTTTACTTTTTGGAATTTAACAATTTAGAAATTTGATTTATGGCCAGCTTTTTGGGTCAAATACCCCAATGTGCAACGTCTATCGTTTATTGATAGTTTTGTGATTTTCTTTGGGAATAAATTATTGACTTCATCAAGTATTCTGTTTATTGTTAGCCGCATACATCTAGATAAGACAATTTTGTTGTTTTCTTGCTGTTACTCATTCATACAATAAACTTGCAATCACCTTCAAGCGACTTTGAACCTACCATTTGATAGGCTTCATATAAACAATAAATAAACCCAACACAGTCGTAATAATATCTTTGCGAGCTGACCATACCATTTCATTAGGAAGTTTAAAGCATGCAAAGAAATGATTTGTGTTGTTGTTTCTGCACATGTTATTTCCTGATATATCCTTTGGCCAACAATATATACCTCGATTACCCATTCAATATTGTTGCTCCAGAACTGATGAATTGAGGACTTTAAAGCAGTCAACGTTTCGCGCTCTGTTGCAAGAGGCATCTTCAGGACTAAGTTATCAAACCAATTGCTAAGAAGTCTACAATCTAGATATAGTAATTAAGGTTTTTTTCTTTTTGTTTCAGATAATGAGAGAGCAGAACTATACGAAGAAGTGGCGGTCGTCAAGCGGTGTGTCGGCATGCAGAACTCCGAGCATAATATGCTCATCAGCCTGAGTGTGTTCAGCACGGTGAAGGAACGCCGTAGAGCTGGTCCAGCAACCACGCTGTATAACTACACCATCCACTGATGATGGCGTCAACAGTTAGCGAGGAGGTTTCGCATCGCCTATGTCCCTGGGTGCTAGCAATCTGGGTCATTTTCGGACTTTGGTCAGTTGTACAAACGGAACATCTGCCACCGAATACAAACAACGACACCGAGAGTACGTATATTTCATTTATTATTACAAAATTATCCATTTTGGGCACACGAAATAACAAAATCCAACGCTGACCACCAGGAACGACGCAAACACGGGGTTTCACGCGATTTCACGAAAATTAAAAGCATGTTTTGGCCTCTAAATTCAGCAGTTGTATGGAAACTGAACTGTCGTAGCCAACGATGTAATGAACAAATATTAGTGCATTTATTTGTACTAGATGAACATTTTGGCTGTTTAATTTTTCCATTTTTTAATTTCTTTTTGTGTGTAGTAGGTCGTATACGAAGATTGACAATAGATTTGTAATTATTAATAAGATTTTTGATTTTTCTAAAGGTCGAAAACCGCATAAAATTGTAATTTTGTGAAACCGTCAGACAGAAATAAAAAAAAAATTACCTGTCCACATAAACGCAATGTTATTTCTTTCCAAGAAAAACTTACACCATATACAGAGTGTATCCTAAGTTGATGCTTTTCTAGGAACAATATAGATGATACTCATTTATGAGCTTTCAAAATATAACCTTTATGTTAAGTAAAAAAGCTACACAAAATTGTCTCTACTATTAAAATATTTTTAATCGTTTTCGTTTCTCTTCAAGTAATAAACATCATAAAAATTTTATAGACAGCTAAAACATAATTTATTTGGAAAATTATACTTTATTTGCTTGTATCTATATATTTGTCGATTTTTATGATGTTTATTACTTGAAGAGAAACGAAAGCGGTTAAAATATTTTAATAGTAGAGCCAATTTTGTGTAGGTTTTTATTCAACACAAAGGTTATATTTTGAAAGCTCATTTGTTTAAATTTTTGTTTCAAAAGCTAATTGATCTGTATTTCAGACAATATTAGGACATATTTATACAACGAACCTAGTAGTACAATTGGATTTAGTAGAACTTTAAAGATGACGAAGAAACCATATCTAACATTTCTTTTATCGGCAATATCTTCCTAATTTAAATTAAAAAATATATATTTTTCTCATTAAAATAATAATTTATTTAAACTAGTTCACATCAAATGACCAATTGTATTGTCTTACAGTCTGTTAAAATTAGATGCTGCGAATTAATAATACAGAAAGCTGATGAATTAAACAAAAAATCATTAAAATGAAACAAACAGTTTCGTCAAGATTTGTTTTGTAAATTTCCCCAAGAACGGCCTTGTTAGTACGCAGTGAATTCTGCACTTATGTAATTAAAAATATGTCGGCATTATAAAATAAAACCTTGCTTGTTCGTAATCAAATTATCAGTTTGATTTGAAAAAGCTAATGTGCACATAAGGCGAACTAATCAAAAAAATAGGTAGTGCCCATTCGGTATGCACATGTAGCAAGTCCTCAAAGAAGATTTTCACGTATTAGAAAATGCTATGCGGTGATGCATCAATGTCTGATGCATTTACTGTTGCAGTGCAACTCTGACGGTCCGAAATCACAAACGAATATTGTACATATTTGTTGGTATGTCATAGATTTTTTTGAGTTTTATAATCGATTTGCGTGGCAAATATATTTGCCAAATGTTTAACATGTTGGTAAAACCTACTATTCAAGGGCTATTCAGCGTTTAACTGTTTTTTGGTACCTCTATACCAGAAACTAGTTTCTTGTAGCTTCAGGCTCCAGCATTATTTGCGTTATAAGTTTGCGTAATTTAAAGATATCCTACAACAATTGGTTTTATTTACACGCAGATTTCTGTGGACAGCAAACAGCAAATAGAAGAAATGTTGAGCTATTTCTATTCTTGACTATCCGTCTCGTGAGTCCGGATTATATTTAGCTGATGTTTCCGACTGCTGAGCGGGGTATGCCGTTTGTCGCTATCATCAGGACCCACGCTTACCGTGATACATGCATATGGCTGAATGTAGCCTTTGCCAATTGTCCCTCGCTGTTTCCTCAAGTCCTGCGACATTCATTCAGTTCTACAGCGTTTGAAGCTGTCGACAAGTTTGAAGTTGAATAACTTTTGTTATCCTTAACCGATTTTTATGGATTTTTCGCGATTTTGTAAAGAAATTCATGAAGATCATCAAATGCCATTGTAATTTTTAAATCCTAGCGTTTCAGGGGGCTATTCTATACACTAAAGTTTCCAAATATGAAAGAACAAAATCATATTCGATACGCCAGGAAGAGAGGAATGAAATTCATTACGTTTACTATACAATACCGTTAATAATGGCCTCTATCTTTCTCCATCTTTTTGTTTATCGAAAATACCTTATTATGCGGTGAAAGGCATGTCGTGCCGGCCAATAGCGGTATTGAAATGCTTCGCTTTTTCGATGTGTGGAATCGTCTGGACGAAGTCCATGTCAGCGAAAGTTATGAGTATATAATATTATTATTTCTGCACTAGGTTTTAAGCACCCGGTGACATCGTACGAGAGATTAGCTCTAACTGCCATCTCTCGTTTCGATAATATTGACGCTTGTGTTTGAAGGCGCATAACTCTAAAACTACCGAACAGAAAAAATTGAAATAAGGTATATCATACTCATGAATCATTTCTACATAAGTTGTATGACTGTCAACCTATTTTGCCTCTCGGTGTAAACATGAGCGCGAGAGAAATGAGAAAAGGTCCCCGATTTTTGCATTTTTAAATTAACGTTCGTCTTTTCTTTTTTTTCTCGTAAACCGCTTGCCACAAAACTTTCAATTTTTGTTCAGGTTGCATTTAGAGCATCTTCTATAGATTGGCGTTTTTGTTTCCTTCAGTTTTTGTGTAATAAAGGTTATCGGGATATGCACGTAATCAATCGTCATATTTTATTAAATGCGACTGTAGAAACAGAATTGCATAATAATTTTTAAAGCGATTTAATATGAATGATATAAATTTCCTGCATTGCGCACTACGTCAATCGTAACGGTAAATGGAAACGTAGCTGGGACAGTGGAAGATTGTTTACTATAAGTACGGTACGATCAGCAACAATTTAATTTCGGAATTTTGAATAGTATTGCGAGATAAATATAAATAATGAATTTAGATGTAGAATTAATTATACCCAACAATATTTTACAAACACGGATTCAAACGGATTCACTGATCGCGTCAAAACTTCGCATCTCGTTCGACTGCCTCCGTTACGGAAAGTGTTGAGTTTCAATATTCTATGGTGTCCGCAAATTTTATTAGAGCCTTAAACCCCTAAAAGTAACGTACACATTTTTATTAAACCTTATAAAATTCTGCACAATAAAGGTATTTTCTACATTTTCTAAATGCATTGGATCTTAAATTGCAAGTGCCCCAATATAGGAGTTTGCAGTTTAAGAACCAAACTACTTTAATTGACTTTATCTCGAAAACTTTCGTATGTAAAGCTTGTTATTTAAAATATTTCCGGTACCATTTAGACAATTAAATGATGTACCAAAATCAGTGAGAAAAAAATGGTAGTGCAAAATTTGAAAAACAATATCATTGTTCGGGAGCTAAGATCACGAAATCGTGACCGTTTTGCGGTAAATGCGACTGCGAAGATCCGCGAACGTGCACGTGAACGATGAGTTAGGGGTGGATTACAGGCTCAAATCCAATTTCAGGGCGCCATAGGTGATAGGTATTGAAATCCAACATTTTTTCCTCTTCTTTTTGCTAATTTAAATGTGGGAATTAAATTAGGAACTCGGTAAAAATCTCGAATTTTCTGCTCTTACTCATCTAAGTAAGGATTTCGCCGATGAAAAGGCACGAAAAGTTAGTTTCGGACATTAATAAAAGTAGTTTCAAATTATGTTTGTACTCAAATTGTAATATACGTTTTTTCAGTTGACATAATCGCTGATTTATTTTTTCTTTGTACTTTTTAACTCTGTTTTAACGTCATGCAAAAGAGCATTATTTTTGATCAGGTCGATAATGTTATTTACTGAATTCATTGTTGAAACCCTTGGAAAGTCAAAAAACAACGGGAAATAAACACACGCAAGTCACTTCCATCACTGCTAAGCGGTAAGCGGGGCAAACTAGAGAATGTCCAGCTGGCAGGCTAAAATCGATATCAGCTGACAGGCTGAAATCGATATCTATCCCCACCACCCAGCCGCCGTCAGAGTCGACTCCGCTATAGGCGTTGCACTTGCGGGGCAATGTGCGAGATGCCCCGGCTCGCAACTTTCGAAGTTGACGCTGGCTCTGACGAGGTCTTAGCTATTGTTACTTCTAAAAGCATACGTTTGCTTACTTAAAAACATACAAAACTTACTATTTGTTATTAAACTTACCAGAAAACCATACAAATTAGATATTATAATGAATGTATCTATTAGAAGAAATTCATCAGGGGCGGCAGGGTCCCACTGCCCTCCCTGCAGCAGCCGCCACTGAACACGCCGCTAAGCAAGTAAGTCTTGCCGTCTTTAATTATTGCCAATGCAATAAATTCTTGTCTTTTACAATGCGCGCAATTTAATATTCAATTCACAAAAGCTTAACTATCTCTAAAGTCATCAATATTTTAAAATTTTTAATTGACTTTATCTCGAAAATTTTCTTATGTACTTAAAGCTTTTTATTTAAAATATTTCCGGTACCATTTAGACAATTAAATGATGTACCAAAATCAGCGAGAAAAAAATGGCAGTGCAGAATTTTATAAACAATATTATTGTTCGGGAGCTAAGATCACGAAATCGTGACCGTTTTGCGGTAAATGCGAAGATCCGCGAACGTGCACGTGAAGGATGAGTTAGGGGTGGATTCCAGGCTCTAATAAAATTTGCGGGCGCCATAGGTATTGAAATCCAACAATTTTTCCTCTTCTTTTTCTAATTTATATGTACTATTTAGGAACTCGCTAAAAATCTCGAATTTTCTGCTCTTACTCATCTTAGTAAAGAATTCGCCGATAAAAAGGCACGAAAAGTTAGTTTCGGACATCAATAAAAGTAGTTTTAAATTATGTTTGTACTGTTATAATATACGTTTTTTCAGTTGACATAATCGCTGATTTATTTTTTCTTTGTACTGACAATAGAAAAATTTTAATTTGTAATTTTGAAAGGGGCGCCGAGGAGGCTAAGGCCGGCACTGCCTCCACTGGTCTCTCGAAGATCAGTGGAGGACAGGACTGTTGAAAAAACAGTACCAAAACGAAATTAAATGAAATAATGACAAAATCAGGCTTACATCCGTTGGGTTATCTACACATGCACACCGGAGACTCTTGGCGTTTATCTGCTAATCTTACAATGCAACTAAGGGTGGCCTAAGTGTAAGGTTTCCAATTACTGGGGATACGTTTGTTCCTTCGCAACTTTTCCAGTTAATTTGCCAGACATCGTCATTGCTGAAATAGAATATGGTACTTATTGATACGGTAACTCCAGGCAACATGTTTGCTTTCGCATTTGGCAATATACGGTTCCTGTCTCGGCCTCGGTTTGTATGGGCACATGTATGTCAATGGAGTATATTTTTTTAATAAAATAGCTGCTTAAATGGTCAATAAAACCGACATAAATTTGCAATAAATGCCACTAGCGTAGTATTTGTATAGGTAATTATCATACGCGTTCATGTAGACTTGTCGTCAGCAGTAAGGTGTTGCATGCATATCTTGCATGTGTTTTAGGTGATATTTTGGTATTGTATAACCTATATAACAAGAATTACCCCGATTGTTTGGCCGATAGTACATTGTATTTAAGTTAATACACTTTATGCCAGGTGAGGCATGGCCGTAATATTGCCAAGTCTCGAAATAGGTTAACAATAGTTATATAGATGCTCACACGTGTCGATGTAAATATTATTCGCACAAACGCATCCATTAATTAGGTTGATAAAACGTCAATAATAAAGGTTATTTAAACTGTCAATAATAATACAGGTAATTTAAAATGTAATTTGTTAATGAACCACATAAACTATTTGATATATGTAACCCCGCACGAGAGAATCGCCCTAATAACCATCTCTCGTTTCGATAATATTGACCCCTGTGTTTGCAGGCGCATAACTCTAAAATTACCGAACAGAAAAAAATTAAATAAATGTGTATCATACTCCTGAATCATTTCTACATAAGTTGTATGACTGTCAACATTTTTTGCCTCTTTTGCCGAATTTTACACTTTTAAATTAACGTTCGTTTTTCCATTTTTTTCCTCGTAAACCGTTTGCCACAAAAATTTCAATTTTTGTTCAGGTTGCATTTAGAGCATTTTAAAGCGATTTAATATGAATGAAATCAATTTCGTGCTCACTACGTCAATCGAACGGTAAATGGAAACGTAGCTGGGACAGTGGACTACTTACTATTAGTACGATACGATCAGAACAATTTAATTTCGGAATTATGAATAGTAGTGCGAGTTAAATATAAATAATGAATTTAGATGTACAATTAATTATATCCAACAATATTTTACAAACAAGGATTCACTGATCGCGTCAAAACTTCGTATCTCGTTCGACTGCCTCGCACCAAAACCAACAAGCGAGGGAACCCGAACTGCGCAAAATATTGTTCATGTTTATTTCGGTCTTAAAAATTAACTAATAGTCGGAATGCTATTAAATTCAAGGGATATGTATCGCAGTAGATAAGGATTATTTGCATGCTAACTGCGTTGTCCTGCTAACATTCGTTCCTGAGATATCAGCTTCCATCAAAATCTTGTCCGCAACCTTTCTTACATAAAAACTGAAGAAAACAAAATCGCCAATTTGAAATTTTTGTGGTAAGTGTAATTTAAACTGCAAAAATCGGGTACTTTTTTCACTTCTCTCGCGCTCATGTTTACACCGAGAGGCAAAGAATTTTGACAGCGTTGCCAAAGAGAGGATTTTTGGTCCATTTTGTTCCTTAAGAACGTTGACCACTGTCTGGTAATGCCGCGTTTGCAGGATATTTGCAAACCTAACCGGAGTACGAGCCGTAGGCGAGTGTATAAACATTTGCTCGTAAAATAATTTACTATTATATGAAATGGTATTTATGAGTCCTAGATAAAACGTCGTATTTGGCTCGCACATAACGGATATAAATCACTCGCAAATAATATACCCAACTATTGTTATCTTAGTTATAATTTAAACTAAAGTAATGCTTTTATTTTCAGTATGCCGGAGTATAGATATACGAAATTCAGGAGAGAAGTTTGAAAGTCTGAAAAACTGTACAGTGGTAGAAGGATACGTACAAATTCTGCTGTTTGACAATACGAATACGTCGCTGTTCGAAAACATAAGCTTTCCCAAGCTTAAGGAGATCACAGGTTACTTGCTGCTCTACAGAGTGAGTGGTTTAGTAAGTCTAGGCCAATTGTTTCCTAACCTAGCGGTCATAAGAGGCCAACCTCCTTTACTCCTGGGGCACTCTCTTATAATTTTCGAAATGCCTAGCCTTCAGGAGATCAATCTTTACTCATTGACTAATATTATGAAGGGACTCATTCGGATCGATAAGAATCCCCAATTATGTTTCGTCGACACTATTAACTGGGGACAGATACTCAACGTGACGGACGGACACTTCATCAAGAGCGTTAAGAACGAAGACGAATGCCCTGTGTGTCCAATCAACAACACCAGTGGCCAACCGTGCACCTTCTGTTGGAACCATCAGAATTGCCAAAAGTTGTGCCCCAACTGCACAGGGGCCTGCAACAACAAGATGGAGTGTTGTGATGAGAACTGCTTAGGTGGTTGCTCGGCATCAACTTCAATTTGCGACGTTTGCAAAAACTATGTACTGAGGGTGGGTAATAAAGACAAATGTGTTGTGGAATGCCCTACAGCGGATAAAGAAAAAGGACTGTATCCTGTAAGTAATTTTTAGTAATGTTTAGCATTTCTGCATAAGGTAAACGCTCCAAATTTAGACTGTATTAAAAATATGGCTTGTTATATAGTCATCCTAATAGATTACAGTTTAAGAAAACTATTTGTTATTAACTTTCAAAAAAAATATGCGCTATTTCTATTAAAAACAAAAATTAAAATTGAATTTTATTCACGTCCTTTCACGTGATTGAAAACGCTCTGTAATTGGCTCAGTCTCCAGTGACGCATTCGTTTGTACGCTTAGAGCACGTTCGGATTGTCAGGGTAGAGTATGGGGAGAGCAATGCTCAGATAACCTGCGTCGGCTGTCTCTCTATTATATGCAGATAAACGCCGTATGACGTTAGTCCGCCTATTATGCAGCGCGTCACTCTCACCGTACAATACCGGGTTATCCGAACGCACTCTTATGCTTCTCCCGTTTGAATTTAATAGCACTAAAGTGCCATGTAAGCATAACTTTGTAGGTTAGGATAGCCCTAACCTTAAGCTGTCAGATCAGATAATAACTGGTTCGAAAATACAATAGATAACTTATTCTAGTCATTTTACTTATGTCGAAGTAATCTTCACAACAAAAAAGCACTTGTATTGGCCGCTATTTATTTCATTTGGATTTCTACGAGCCAACCACTTTCTTCACAGTTGCAAATCTTGCGGAACAGCTACAAATAGTTTATCCGGAGTTTTTCTTGACGTATTTCTGCATTGTGAATTTATACACCATTTATAACCCATTTTTATGTAGAAATTGCGAAAACGACACATCATACAACACAATTACCAAACGGCGACGATGCTGATGCTGACAGACCATATGGGCCGATTTGACAGCTACTATCGGGTGACGTCACACAACAGAAAGTATCGTTTTGGCGGGACTTTTTGTGATTCAATTTTTACCGCTGATTTTTATAAAATATTGAGGATATAATTACGAATAATAACGCATTTACAATGTAGAGTGAAGGAATAAACACACTAAGACGGTTTTCCAATAATGGCCAAATACCCTATTGTTAGAATTTATATTTATCTGGTGATAATGACTATGTCTACTTTTTTAAACAAATATTTCCTTCTAAAGATATCTGGCTATTCATTTTTAAAGATAATTGATAATAGTTATGTAATTTATATTATATTTCTAAAGTTTAACAATTGCCCCTAATTCCAACACTAAGCATGTATTTTGATCCGAAATATGACACTTGCCGTACATTATTCCAACAAATATAAACATTCAAGTAAATATTAAGTGTTTTAAATACTGTTAAATAAGATTTATTATTAAGAAATGTTAATTAAACATTTATGTTTTACAATTTTTAATGAATCAGGATAAAATAAGTCTTCTTCAGTCTGTCCTCTCTCCCTCATCTGTATTTTAATGTTTCTTGCATCTGGAATTTTTAGTGTTTTTCTTGACACAGCTTTTTATTGTTCCTTTTTCGCTTCCTTTCTTATTTCTCTAGAGTGATTTTCCTTTGTGCTTTCTTCTTTTATACTGATTTTTTTAATGGAGATGGCATGACTTCAACTGTTATCTCCAAAGGCGGTGTATTAATGCCAGAATCGTTACTGTCTGCTGCTAGTGTAATAATTAGGGATTATTGATGTTCGTAATTCCGGCACTTCTGTCGGATATTGGACAAAATGCGTTCAATTAATTGTAATACAGCAAACTATGTAAAATATGTTATTTTCTTGTGTAAAGACACCAATAGAGCCATGTGTATTACTTCTAACCATTTACACAATTCCGACACACATGTCTGATTTAAGGACGTGCTATATTTACATGTACCTAATTCCGACACCCCTAAATTTGTAAATAATAGTGGTTAAAAGAGTAGTACACCGTATTATTATGAAAATATAAAGCATTTTGTGTCAGCCTAAATAGATATTATTAGAATGTTCTTAATTGCTGTTATCTTGTAGCGATGTAAAAATAAGTCGAATTGCAGTTCAACACTCAATTATAAATAAGTTCAATGTTGTAGATTTCTTATTTTATCCAACTGAACAGAAATATGTCGGAATTTAGGACAGTGTCTGAATTTGGAACGTTTACCTTATCTTATTTTGTATTTATTTGAATCTAGCGACTTGTCATTACTGTACTGTGAAGTCTCGAATTTCTAAGTCACAGAAAGACTATTAAATGTGATTTTTATGCGTATAATTTGTTTTTAGTATTTGGGTAGACGTTGCCTTAGCAAGGAGGAGTGTATTAATTTACCGAAGTATGTGGAGATTAGCAACACAAATATCAACCAAGAATATTCTTACAAACTACATGAAGACACTTGCATCGCCAAGTGTCCCCCGAAGTATATGGAAGAGAATAGTACTTGTGTTCCCTGCGCAGGTATGCACCCAACAATATGGCCCCCAAATTCAAAATGATGGCCGAAGAATGTCAATAATTGTAATTTTTTTCTTTGGTTTGTAGGTAGATGTACAAAAGTATGTCCAGGAATTAGTATAGATAATTTAGAATCTGCCAGATCACTCACAGGCTGTACTCATATAAAAGGCTCATTAGAGATAGAAGTACGTGCTGGCGGTAAGTTATCAGAAATCAGTCCTGTCTTATGCATCATACATGATCCTTTTTTTTTTTTTACAGAAAACATCGTCAAAGGCCTCAAAGAACATCTGAACATGATTGAAGAAATTGATGGATATCTGAAAATTGTTAGGTCGTTTCCTCTAATCTCTCTAAATTTTTTCGAAAACCTAAAGGTGATACGTGGAAATATTCTCGACAGTGAAAAGTAAACTAGCCGTTACTAAGCATAATTCTAGCTTACATATTGCTCCGTTTCTAGGTATTCCTTTATCGTATTAGACAACCAGAACTTGCAGGAGATTTGGGATTGGAATAATGGAACTCGTAAATTGGAAATCAAAAACGGAAAGCTATTCTTCCATTTCAATCCTAAATTATGTTACGAGAGAATTACAGATTTACAGAATAACACCATACCAGAGCCTAACTTTACAGATATGGAAGTCGCCAGAAATTCCAACGGTGATAAAACAGCTTGTAAGTACATGCAAGGTCATTGAGCTTCAATGAAAAGAATAGTGTTTTTCGCTAAATGACTACCAAAACCTACGTCTGAAACTCCAACGGAAAAGTTGGGGCTTCTTCCACTAGCTGCAAACATTGTAGTGTCTCTACACCTTTTCCTGCTGTTATTCAGAAAGTAGCAACTTATATTCAGAAAGCAACACTTGATATTCATCTATTCCGATTTATTTTCAGAACGCAGCAGTTGATATTCATCTATTCCGATTTAGTATCAGAAAGTAGCAGTTGATATTCATCTATTCCGGTTTAGTATCAGAAAGTAGCAGTTGATATTCAGAATATGTCATTTGAAATTCAAAAATTGACAAATGATATTCAGTAAATTTAAATAATTATAACTGTATTAATATTTTATTTCGACAATTTCTGAGGAAATTATAAATATATTGTTAGCAACAGTTATTTCCTGGCATGATTTTAGGTCTATGTATTAATATATGTATGTATGTATGTATGTATGTATGTATGTATGTGTACATAGAATAATGTACAACTTGACGTTTTAAAATGTTTTTTTTTCTGTGCTTAATTAAGTTCTCAATTTTAAGTATAAATTTTTAAATATTAAATATCAAATAATTTTGTATATTTTAACTATGTGTCTCTGTTTAGCGTGCATGATATAAAAATACGCTTTGTCATTCTGTCATGTGACATCCATTTGATCTGTATGCGACCCACTGTATAGAGAAGTTCCTTAAAAATATTCTGGAGAATTCTGAATTACTTTTGCTACTTTCTGAATATCAATTGTTACTTTCTGAAAATAATTCGAAATAGATGAATAACAACTGCTACTTTCTGATACTAAATCGGAATAGATGAATATCAATTGCTACTTTCTGAAAATAATTCGGAATTGATGAATATCAACTGCTACTTTCTGATACTAAATCGGAATAGATGAATATCAATTGCTACTTTCTGATACTAAATCGGAATAGATGAATATCAACTGCTATTTTCTGATACTAAATCGGAATAGATGAATATCAATTGCTACTGTCTGAAAATAATTCGGAATAGATGAATATCAACTGCTACTTTCTGATACTAAATCGGAATAAATGAATATCAATTGCTACTTTCTGAAAATAATTCGAAATAGATGAGTAACAACTGCTACTTTCTGATACTAAATCGGAATAGATGAATATCAATTGTTACTTTCTGAAAATAATTCGGAATAGATGAATATCAATTGCTACTTTCTGAAAATAATTCGGAATAGATGAATATCAGTTGCTACTTTCTGATACTAAATCGGAATAGATGAATATCAACTGCTACTTTCTGATACTAAATCGGAATAGATGAATATCAATTGTTACTTTCTGAAAATAATTCGGAATAGATGAATATCAGTTGCTACTTTCTGATACTAAATCGGAATAGATGAATATCAACTGCTACTTTCTGATACTAAATCGGAATAGATGAATATCAACTGCTACTTTCTGATACTAAATCGGAATAGATGAATATCAATTGTTACTTTCTGAAAATAATTCGGAATAGATGAATATCAGTTGCTACTTTCTGATACTAAATCGGAATAGATGAATATCAACTGCTACTTTCTGATACTAAATCGGAATAGATGAATATCAATTGTTACTTTCTGAAAATAATTCGGAATAGATGAATATCAGTTGCTACTTTCTGATACTAAATCGGAATAGATGAATATCAACTGCTACTTTCTGATACTAAATCGGAATAGATGAATATCAACTGCTACTTTCTGATACTAAATCGGAATAGATGAATATCAATTGTTACTTTCTGAAAATAATTCGGAATAGATGAATATCAGTTGCTACTTTCTGATACTAAATCGGAATAGATGAATATCAACTGCTACTTTCTGATACTAAATCGGAATAGATGAATATCAATTGTTACTTTCTGAAAATAATTCGGAATAGATGAATATCAGTTGCTACTTTCTGATACTAAATCGGAATAGATGAATATCAACTGCTACTTTTTGATACTAAATTGGAATAGATGAATATCAACTGCTACTTTCTGATACTAAATCGGAATAGATGAATATCAACTGCTACTTTCTGATACTAAATCGGAATAGATGAATATCAATTGTTACTTTCTGAAAATAATTCGGAATAGATGAATATCAGTTGCTACTTTCTGATACTAAATCGGAATAGATGAATATCAACTGCTACTTTCTGATACTAAATCGGAATAGATGAATATCAACTGCTACTTTCTGATACTAAATCGGAATAGATGAATATCAACTGCTACTTTCTGATACTAAATCGGAATAGATGAATATCAGTTGCTACTTTCTGATACTAAATCGGAATAGATGAATATCAACTGCTACTTTCTGATACTAAATCGGAATAGATGAATATCAACTGCTACTTTCTGATACTAAATCGGAATAGATGAATATCAATTGTTACTTTCTGAAAATAATTCGGAATAGATGAATATCAGTTGCTACTTTCTGATACTAAATCGGAATAGATGAATATCAACTGCTACTTTCTGATACTAAATCGGAATAGATGAATATCAACTGCTACTTTCTGATACTAAATCGGAATAGATGAATATCAATTGTTACTTTCTGAAAATAATTCGGAATAGATGAATATCAGTTGCTACTTTCTGATACTAAATCGGAATAGATGAATATCAACTGCTACTTTCTGATACTAAATCGGAATAGATGAATATCAATTGTTACTTTCTGAAAATAATTCGGAATAGATGAATATCAGTTGCTACTTTCTGATACTAAATCGGAATAGATGAATATCAACTGCTACTTTCTGATACTAAATCGGAATAGATGAATATCAATTGTTACTTTCTGAAAATAATTCGGAATAGATGAATATCAGTTGCTACTTTCTGATACTAAATCGGAATAGATGAATATCAACTGCTACTTTCTGATACTAAATCGGAATAGATGAATATCAACTGCTACTTTCTGATACTAAATCGGAATAGATGAATATCAATTGTTACTTTCTGAAAATAATTCGGAATAGATGAATATCAGTTGCTACTTTCTGATACTAAATCGGAATAGATGAATATCAACTGCTACTTTCTGATACTAAATCGGAATAGATGAATATCAATTGTTACTTTCTGAAAATAATTCGGAATAGATGAATATCAGTTGCTACTTTCTGATACTAAATCGGAATAGATGAATATCAACTGCTACTTTTTGATACTAAATTGGAATAGATGAATATCAACTGCTACTTTCTGATACTAAATCGGAATAGATGAATATCAACTGCTACTTTCTGATACTAAATCGGAATAGATGAATATCAATTGTTACTTTCTGAAAATAATTCGGAATAGATGAATATCAGTTGCTACTTTCTGATACTAAATCGGAATAGATGAATATCAACTGCTACTTTCTGATACTAAATCGGAATAGATGAATATCAACTGCTACTTTCTGATACTAAATCGGAATAGATGAATATCAACTGCTACTTTCTGATACTAAATCGGAATAGATGAATATCAATTGTTACTTTCTGAAAATAATTCGGAATAGATGAATATCAATTGCTACTTTCTGAAAATAATTCGGAATAGATGAATATCAGTTGCTACTTTCTGATACTAAATCGGAATAGATGAATATCAACTGCTACTTTCTGATACTAAATCGGAATAGATGAATATCAACTGCTACTTTTTGATACTAAATCGGAATAGATGAATATCAATTGCTACTGTCTGAAAATAAATCGGAATAGATGAATATCATGTGTTGCTTTCTGAATATCAGTTGCTACTTTCTGAATAACAGCAGGAAAAGGTGTAGCTACAAACATTGTAGTGTCTCAAGTGGAAGTAAGTTTTGGTACGAGCTTTCTGGAAAACATTATTATTCCATGGATGCTTGGTTTGATGACAATATGACACGAAAGGTAATTTTTGACAATATGTGTTTTTTTAGGTGACTTAAAGCCACTAATAGTACAACTTGAAGTTAAGGGCAGTACTTCAGTGCAAATGTGGTGGCCGCCATTCAACATAATTGACTCGAGGAAACTGCTGTCATATCAAGTATACTACAAGGAAGCACCGTCTGAAAACGTTACATTATATGACAGTCGCGACGCTTGTGACCAAGATGGGTAAATACTTGTAAAATGGGAAGCGCTTTGTGAATGTTGGTCTCATTAATTTTGTTGCATTCTTATAGATGGTCGATTCAGGATATAGAAATTCCACGTAACCACTATAACGTTCAAAAAATTCAAGCTACGTTGCAAGGGTTGAAGCCGTTCATGGGATACGCATTTTATGTAAAAACTTACACAATTGCTCAAGAAAGGACTGGAGCCCGAAGTGACATTAGGTATTTTGTAACAAATCCTGACCGTAAGTTACTTGTTTTTCTGTTGAAGAAAATCTAATTGAGCTATTTTGTAGAACCCAGCGACCCAACATCGATAAGATTAAGCTCAAACTCTAGCGATTCAATAATTGCAACCTGGCAACCACCAGCCAAACCAAACGGCAACCTTACTCATTATAAAGTTACTGTAATATTGCGAAAAAGGCCGCTACAAGGAAATAAATATGATTGCTTGGAAAAGCACCCTCACAAAATAGGGCTTCTGACCACAGCGAAGCCTTCTGTCGACCCTCCAGTCGTACAGTCTAATAACACATGCTTATGCTCGGAAGGCAATCATCAAATGGGCATGAGGTTCTTTGCAGACGAGAGAGAGAAGGAATCTCAAATAAACTTCGAAAACGATCTTCAGAATAGAGTTTATATAAAGCAGAGCACAGCCGCCAAGCAGAATCCAACTAAGAAGAGCCGAAGACGGCGGCAACTTTTTCCCATGGCAAACGACACTAACGCCAATGGTTCCTCCAATGGTACGTTTCCAAGTAAGGGCTACAACTAGTATTCATAATTTGTAGAGAGAATTTTAATTTACTACGGTCTACACTTCTCGTGAAAACATTCAGAAATGGCACTTTCTGGCACTCCTAATATTTTGCCATGACAGTTCTCGAACATAACTGTAATCTTTTAACGATTTTCCTTATTGTGGGAGAAACAAAATGTTGTTTCGGTGATCTAGGTTCAAGACAGGAATATTTCAGGAACTTGCTCTCAGGTACTCTGTTACAAAACCATATCAATTCTCAGAGATCTTTTTTTTTATACTGTGTGACACAGTTCAGGGATACAAATTTGAATTTTGATGTAAAGGTAAAAGTTCACGAGATGGATTACATAGAGCATTTATCTCGATTTATTGATGTATTTTACATATTAACATACCTAAATAATGCATCTCATCAACCTATGTACCTAGAAAATAAACTAAATATGGGTGTTTTATCAAGTGTCACACTGTACATCCCAATATCTGATTTTGTTAGAAGACATACTGTTTAAAGTAGCAATTTCCGTACTTTGCTCAAGCATGTTTATCACAACACTTGTAGTTCTGACGATGATTTGATGGTACGCCTGTTAAACTAGTTCCAAGCGTAGATTATAGAATTTTAGAGATTCCTAATGTTTTACTCGATTCATAGATAAGTGCATTCATTAAGGCTCCCGTATCCTACGTCGAAAACGCGTCGATACACCACACAATTGTTTAAATTGTGAAACTATAGCAACTATTAGATTGAATAGGTCCCAAAGAATTTCAATATTTACGCAAATTATACTTGTAAATTTTAGTGTTAAAAAACTGAACTACAAATATAGAAATGCTTTTTGGTCTTACTGGCGCATGATTATTGTGTACTGTAATTTATTATAAAAGTACATTAAATGTTACGTATAACGATGGGAGTTACGGCTTAGCGAATGTAACTAGAATAACATTCTGGGAGAGTTTTAGTCTGTTGGCATTTCAAAATAGTTCAACGATCTGTGGATATATGGCGCTGTTTCAAATTGAAAATGTAAATACAACATAAATAATTTATTTAGACGTATTAACATAAAGAATGCCACTTTAGATTTTTTGTGTCCGTGTTAAATAATATAAATCGTAGCTGTCGTCCTATTTGCATTTGAAGGTCGTTTAAAGTTGTTGTTTTTTTTTAATATAAGCTGTAGGAATAATAAAAATTCAAAATCTGTTATTGTGATCAGTTCAAAATGTCACAAAAAAATCGTTAACTTGGAATCAAACTAAATTCAGATAAACGACCTTCAAATGCAGTTAAGTATCTACGGGTCTTTAAAAATCACAGATGAACTGTAAAATAGTTTTTGATCAAAATGTGTTCAAAAGAATTATTATTATTATTTATTTATATATTTATGTAGATAATATTAATCATATACCTTCCTAACTCAAGGTGGCAGATTTTATTACATTTAAATTGCACAAAGAATTATCTTAAAGGTTTTACGGTAGCATCGTTTAAAACATAAATTGATCCTCAAGATTGCGTAATAAAATATGTATTGAAATATTCCAGTTGCGTCGAGCAACCAAAAAACGACGAATGATACAATCTCCTGGCGTTATTTCGGAATGGGCTGCTGCGTTAAAGGTATGATTAGACGAGTCATTTTACGGAGAACAAAGGTAACTACGTTATGTAATCAACACAATATGAGTTACCGTCTAATCGTACTTAAGGATAATTAACTCAGACCATCTCTGATCTAAATTTAAACCAGCCGCTAATGACATATCGTGTATTCGGACTAAAGTATACAGAGCTGCTGTCCTTGGATGGTAACGTAAAGTTCTATATAGAAATGGAGCACCTTAAACAATATTTAATTAGAAAATATGAAAACCAGTGAAATTGTGTACGTACCTATGAATAAATCCCTAATAAACAAATAATCGATCAATATTCATTCTGAGAGACACACTCGTAAATAAATCGCTCTTGAAAAGTACTGCTTACAATAACAAACATAACCTATATTGAGAAGTATATAACCTTTTCTTGGTATTTTCCGTGGTTGTCATGGTTATGAGAAATTATAATTAGAGATTTGGTAGTTGTGTCGCCATCTACATCTTTTGTTTGGAAGCTCTGGAGAAAAGAGCGGCAAGTCACGTTTGAATGTGGGATACGGGAGCCTTAATCTTGGTGTTATTTTATAAAATCTGGTAATCGAGTTATTATTAATGATAAATTTCTTGTTCATAGTTAATGGGAGTTATATTGCTGTATACAATGTTGTCGGGAGATCAATTTACATAACAAATTTAAAACACTACACCGAATACGATGTTGCTGTGCAGGCATGTCGGGCAGTACTTCCAAATAATGGCGACTTTCACAATGCTTGCAGTAATCAATCAACCAGCTTACAAACCATCAGGACTAAACCAAAATGTAAGTTAAATATTATTACAATGTGCAGTTATTTCAGAAACACCTGTGTACGTCTGAAATATTTATTCCATGATCTTAAAATTGCAGCTGATGCGGACAACATAATTTTAAAGCCAAAATTAGTACGGCAAACTGAAAACAGCATAACAATTTCGTGGAAGCCCCCATTGGATCCAAATGGAGAAATCAACGTGTATATGATAGAATTCAGAAAACAAGATTCCGGCCCAGGCGACAGATGCCAGTCCCATAAGCAGTTTGTAAATGGCAGCAACCAATATACCATAGAAAACTTGGACGCTGGCAATTACTCGATCCGAGTGCAGGCATTTACGGACAGCGGTAGTGGCGCTTATACCGTGCCAATTATAGTGATTATCGAAGAAACTTCCAAGTCGACATCTTTAACAATTGCCGTTACTGTTATCATTGTAGTAATAGTACGAAAAGTGTTCTATTCTCCGTTCTCTTTATTAATAACTTTTGGTTTGTAGATAGTAGCACTTGCAGGGGTGTACGTTGCTAGGAAGTTTAAGCGACAAGAGAGTCCAAGAATGAATCCTTCCATCAATCCAGAGTACAGTTACATTCCCGATGACTGGGAGATACCTCGGAAACAGATTGAGTTGCACAAAGAGTTGGGTCAAGGGAGTTTCGGAATGGTGTATGAGGGCATTGCCAGAGAGTTAAAAGGTAAAGCACAAATGCGTTGTGCGATAAAGACCGTCAACGAACATGCAACCAATGGGTACGTTAGATTCTTAGGGTGGATCTATCAATGCAAGGTTAAATCTTATAGTTAACAAACTGGTAGTTTACGTTAACTCCTAGTTACCAAAATGTCGGGTCTTTCAATGCAGTCTAAACTTCTAGTTAGGCGACTACGGGTTACAGAAGTTGGCAATGAAAAAGCAATGTCGCCAACCATAGAAAAATAACTGGATATATATATTTTCGTACATACCGTACGAAAATATATACTTCCTTTCCTTGATGTGACGATTTTCCCTAACAAATGTCATAGGCCTCAGTAGCTCAGTTGGGAGAGCATTCTGCTAGAAACGGAAAGGTCCCTGGTTCGAATCCAGGTTGTGGCTGTAATTTTTGATTTATTTAAAATTTGCATCCCGCCTGGATATCACCATTTACTTCACATATAGAAAAATAAGATCTTAGTAATTTTCTGGTGATATATAGCGCATTATAATACGTTTTTTTTTTTTTTTTTTTTATTTATATCTCATTTGATAAGTTATATATTTATAATTATATTTTGTTTATTATAACAATATACCTAACCTTGTTTATTTTGATCTAACCTTACGTGGAAAACTGCAATAAGTATTGGTAAAAGATCTTCGAAGAATAAAACTTAACAAAATCGATCATTTTTGTTTTTACATTGTATTTGATTAGTTAGACTACAGGTTAGTCCGGATTATCAAGTTTTCTGTATTTGCAATTAATACTCACCGTTACTCATCAGCGTTCAATACTGTTGGATATCAATTAAGTCATTGTGAACCAAATACTTACCGACAAACGTTACGCTATAAAAAATAAAACACCACTGGGCCGAAAATGGACGAACTCGAAAGCCTAAGCACTGTAGAATCAAATTTCAGCCGATTTTCGTAAATCTTCCTCGGAGTTTCTTAGACTTTTAGTATATAGTAGTAGATAAAATCTCACAACATATGTAACGTTTTACGTTAGGTTAGAATATCCACAGTGCCATTCTGTATGCGGGCGTCACCGTAAACTAGGAGTTAGCGCTTTAACTATCAAAAATTCTGCCGGGTAAAATTAACCACGATTTAAGTGGTAGTTAGGGGTAACCGGACCATTGATGACCCGTAAACTCAAAGTTAAGAGTTAGCCTAAATTAAAGCCGTAGTTACTGTTTTAACCTTGTATTGATAGATCCACCCTTAGAGTTTGTTTTTTATTCTTAGTTTATTCAGTAAACTGATTAGTTGTGTTTTTAGTGAACGAGCGAATTTCTTAAAGGAAGCCTCCGTGATGAAGGCTTTCGATACGTCTCACGTTATCAAGTTGTTGGGCGTTGTGTCCCAAGGTCAACCAACTTTGGTAATAATGGAACTGATGGCCAATGGAGATCTAAAGTCGTACCTTAGATCGCATCGGCCGGACACGGACGGATATACTCATGGCATAATAAGGCAACCTCCGTCTCTAAAGCGTATTCTTCAGATGGCTATAGAGATAGCTGACGGGATGGCTTATTTGTCAGCGAAGAAATTCGTCCATCGGGACTTGGCGGCTAGAAATTGCATGGTCGCCGAGGACCTAACCGTAAAAATAGGAGATTTCGGAATGACAAGGGACATATATGAGACTGATTATTATAGGAAAGGTACAAAAGGTTTGCTACCGGTTAGGTGGATGGCACCGGAGAGTTTAAAGGATGGAGTATTTTCGTCGAGTAGCGACGTCTGGAGTTACGGTGTCGTGTTATGGGAGATGGCTACGTTAGCCTCTCAGCCGTATCAAGGCCTCTCGAATGACCAAGTTTTGCGTCACGTCATCGGTGGAGGCATAATGATGACCCCCGAGAATTGCCCTGATAAGTTGTACACTTTGATGATAAAATGCTGGAAGTACAAATACATTGAAAGGCCTTCCTTTCTGGAATTATGTAGTCTACTGTTGGACGAAGGGACTGACCAGTTCAGTAGGGTGTCGTTTTATCACAGTGCCGCGGGGGTCGAAGCACGTGCCGCGAAAAGTAATCAGCTCAACATTCAAGACGACATCAGCAAGAGTATGACGAAGGAATTCGACGAGAATTTTCCTTTGAATAGTAGCTTAAACGACTCTGAAATGGAGGAAGATTTGCCGCCAAGTCCTGTGCCGTTGCAGTTTCCCTGTAGCTATCCGAAAGTTCAAAATGATTCCGCCAACACGAACGGCTACGTCGGAACAAATGCGTCAAACGGTACTCGAGCGTAATCTTCGCGTTTAGTTGCAACGCAATGACTCGAATTAACAATTCTTACCAAAGATAGTGATAAATAAACTCACGTGCAAACAATGTGTGACAAACTGACGATATACCAAACAGACAGTGGCCACTGCAAGATCGTGTGCATGCAATTGTTTCCCAACGGTTCATCTCTTGCCTAAGTACTATATTTATTAATACAGGTGTAAAGTGCAGTTGAAGCTGAAGATGATTGAATCGTGTTTATCCATTGCCTTATATAAAATTGAATTCATTTGGCAGCTCCAGTATCGTAGCTGTCTAATATGTTCGGGTTTTTTGCCCACGTATTTACAGCATAAGCCTAAGTTCCTCATAACTAATATTTAACTGATAAAACATTATGGTCCCAAAAAAAGTACTGTTAATTAATTTTTTTATCATACCTACTACTATTTATAATTTAATTCATTTATTTTGTACCATCGAGATTGTACATTATGAACAATTTACTTTTATATAAAATTATTGTAGGATATGATATACATGTGTATTACTTACCTATTCCATCCTCTTTTTTTGTTGTTGTATTTTTGTACTAACAGATATCTACCAATAATGGAAACGATGATCATTGATCACCCACAAACACCCACAAACAAAAATGCAACTTTATAAGTCAAGTGTCCAGCAGAAAGTTGGACACTACACCTTTTCCTGCTGTTATTCAGAAAGTAGCAACTGATATTCAGAAAGCAACACATGATATTCATCTATTCCGATTTATTTTCAGAAAGTAACAATTGATATTCATCTATTCCGATTTAGTATCAGAAAGTAGCAGTTGATATTCAGAATGTCATTTGAAAATCAGAAATTGACAAATGATATTCTGTAAACAGAACAGACCTGAAGTTAGGCTGAACCAGCCTCTTAACTTACATCTTCCTCTAACATTCTACAAATAAAACTCAAATAAATAGTTGTGAAACATATATTTATAGCTGGAAATATGATGACCAGCGAAAAGAAATCGGGAAAGCATTAACGTAAAATGTAATAGATTAAAAATACAGTTTGGACAAAGGGCATGTAGTAGTTAGGAATGTAGTATGGACAATATCCTTTAAATTTCCACGATCAATTCTCTCAGCTGTGTCGAGTACAATTTTTTCAACATTTATATTGTTTAAGTGTTCCTGAATTCGCTTTGTGATTGGTGTTTCTAAAGCTTCTGTGATTTGGTAGCGCAGTAGGTTTGGCAAAACATTTCCCACAAGTTCGATGATATAATCCGCTGTCCCGGAACCATCAAATCTAACTTGGATATTCCCGGGATGTATCTTAAGCCCTTCGAGTTGAGGTTTCGTTCTTGTATCCATGCTCTGCATAAGATATATGTCCACCTAAAAGTACAAAGTGAATTATACCGAGGGTATACCGACCAATGACGTTTGCCAATGACGTGTTGATGCACGTTTGGTTGCCTACACGGCGGTATGTATAAAAAAATCCTCTCCTTACCTTTATAAAGTCTATACTGAATGTTGTTGTACCTGAGGTAGGCAATAAGCCACCTACAAATCCCATCTCCCATTGACTGGTCCCTTTGATGGCATCAGTTCCAATTTTGACGTTTCCATAGAGAGTATTTTCTTTCAGTTCGAACGTAATGTTGCCATCTCTATGGATGGAAGTAAGCCCAGTAATCCACGTGTTTGACATTCGAATTTCGACCAATCCGACAGTTTGATATTTGTCGCTTATTTTGAAAGGGTCGCAAGCTCTAGCTCTCAAACCTCGTCTAATTTCCGCTAGGATTTGATCAATGGGGGTTACAGAATTTGGAAAGTTTATAGGTATTTTTGCTGCTTCTTTGTTTACTTTGGATCGCACAAAACTTGTAAATTCGCTCACGACGTACGGCTTGATGGAGTCCATTATAAGATTGGGCATTGTTTTGAAAATATTCTGTACAAATCCGAAGATCATTGATAAATTTTCGAATCTAATATCAATATTCTCGTAGTGGAAATCCATGGCGATGTCCTGAGCTTCTAGATGCCCGAACTCGTTGATTTCCAACGTCGTTCTCGCTTCTGCTCGCATCTTGCGCGTTTTGATTGCGAATGGCCCACTGCTCGAACTGAAGAAATTGCTGATCGAGTAATTTCCGAACAAATCTAAAGTTTCCAGGGATATAGATATAGCAGCTGCCATCCTATTCACATTTATTTTGATAAAGTCAACGCTTAATTTTGACAGGCCGTGTAGTTTGGTGTTTTTAAAAAAGATTGTGTCCACTGACGGCATGTTAGCTTTAATCTCAGCTATGTCCATTGGATCCGTTATTTTCAAAGGCATACCCATCGGGTTCTTTTGTTTGTAATGTTCTATTATAGCCCTAGCGTACTCACTTATTTTCATTTCCCCAAACGCTGTGACGTTTAATGGACCTGTAAGAAAATTTTCTATTTAATGTGTTTTTATTGGGATGGAGGACTTACTTGTAGCTTCCGAAGGACGAGTAACTAAGCACAAAGTAATTATTAATGATATGATTGCAGGACGCATGATAGAAGAGCACTTGAAATAAGAAGCACAACACATCACCATCGTACTGGATTTTTAATGTTACTCTGTATGGTTACTATACCAATGTGAAAAGTTTGAAATGGCCTCTTTCACAAAGAGCCCTTCTATTTTACCTGCGTCCCATGTATAGAATTACAATTGACCCTTCTTCTATAATGCGTCCGACGTCCCTTGCCTGAACAGGATACCCGCTAAACAAAACAAATATTGCCGCAACATTTCTACAATATATTTCTGTGATTTGGTAATATTGGTTTTATGTATTATTTAATATAACTGTTATATCTAGGCAACATCAAAGTTACATATTGCATACATTATTTGTAATATTTAAACAACGTTATATCTCCATATTGTAAACATATGATGCATTTATGTAGATCAAATGTTGTCAATGAAATATTGTTTTGATAATGTTAGACAAACATTGTAATAACATAACATAATTAAATTAACACAAATTGCCTTCTTACAATATTACAGAAAGTTGTCGCAATATTGCTTGTTTAGCGGGATATTTAAAATATTTCTTTAGTACTCATAGTTTTTAGAAATTTTATTACTTGTTACCTTATTATAACAAGTCACTAGAATACAATTTACTTAATTGTTAAATAATGTAAAAAATGCAAGTAGTTAAAAAGCAATTTTGGATAAAGGACACGCATTATTCGTGTTTGTATCCTTAATTAATTCGTCAAATTCTCCATTATCGTATTTCTGCGCTGCTTCCAGGACGGTACGTTCAACATCAGTCTGATTCAGTTGTTCCTGAATCCTCATCTTTACAGGGTTTTCTAACGCATTTACAATCTGATAACGTAACAGATTAGGGATTATATTAACGCCTGCCTCCACCAGATAATCCAGCGTGCCAGCACCATTAAACCTAACTTGTATGTTTCCAAGATCGATTTGCAAGTCCTCTAGTACTGGTTTATGCCTGACGTCCAAGCTTTGCTTCACATATACTTCAATCTAAAACAATAAACAATAAAAACCAACTCATACCAGTAGATTTCTACTTACTCTAACATATTCAACGCTGAAAACAACTGTACCAGTTTGTGACAGAACTCCGCCAACTAAGCCAACTTCCCAATGACTGGAACCTTCAAGTCTTTGGGTGCCAATTTGTATGCTGGCATACAGAGTGTTGTTCTTCAGTTCAAAACTGACGTTTCCGACTCTGTGGAATGAGGTGATTCCGCGAAGCCAGGTGTTTGATAAATCTACTGATACAAATCCAGCAGAATGGTTGTAATCCTTCAGCTGGAATGGATCGCAAGATCTCGCTCTTAGTGCTCGTCTGCCTTCAGCTATGACTTGATCGATAGGTGTGATGGAATTTGGAAATTTGATAGGTATCTTGGCGGTTTCCTTGTTTATCTCTGTACGAGCAACAGTCTGGAGTTGAGCTAACATAAACGGTTTGACGGATTCGAAAATTTGACCCGGCATGGTGTTGATTATGTTCTGCAGGAAGCTGAAGACGAAGGAGAGGTTGTCGAATTTGATGTCGATTCCTTTGAAACCAAAATCCATGTTGATCTCTTGGGCTTCTAATTCTCCGTGCTCGTTCACTTCTAGTTTAGCTACGGCCATGGCTGTGACGTTTCTAGTTTTTATTGTAAACGGACCGGTGGATGAGCTGAAAAACGAGCTGAGCAGGTAATTCCCGAACACGTCGACCTTATCTATAGATATCGATACTACAGCTTGCATTTGTGCCATGTCTATTTTGACGTAGTCGATCCTGAACTTTGATAACCCGTGTATTTTCATTTTCGTCATCACCAGTTTGTCCACTGAGGGTACTTTTGGTTTGGCATCAGGTGCGTCCATTGGTTCAGGGATCTGCTGGATCGGCAAACCAACAGGGTCCTTTTGTTTGTAGTGCTCGATAAGTTTTCTAGCATATTCGCTGATTTTAATTTGCCCTAGCTGCGTAACGTTTTGTGGATCTGCGCCATTAAAATAATCAACAAAATATCTAAAGCAAACTATTTTACTTACCGGTTAGCTGAGCGAATGTACCGCAGAATAATAAGCATACAATAAGCATGCAATAAGTAAACACTTGACCAATTACTACCGACATTGTGGGAGTTAATCTTCATGCAGCAGCACGACTAATACGCAACGGCTATCTTTTAAAGATCTGATGTCAAAGTTCGTAAACTGAATGTTACAGTTTATCATTTGTGGCGGATGTCGCTGTAAAGATACTATAGAGGCTGGTCCTTATAACTTCAATGCTAGCTCATATTGGGATATAGGAGCCCGGCGCGTGACATTTTTCTTGTGTTTAATCAATATGAAATGTCCCAAAATAACGTGAAACCCCATTAAAAACTTCAGTAATTTGGTGAGTTTTTATTCCATGCTGCAGTTGTAACTTCGGAGTTTTGCTGTTTAAAAAGGCAAGGCTGTGCTAGAAAAACTGTTGTTATTAATGTCTTTGACAAGATTATTGTCTTATTTATATGCTTATTCTATCTACCACACATGATGCAATCAATATAATAGTACACTGATAAAAATGAGTGCGAATTTACAAATGAAATTTACATTTTTTCAGTAAACCTACCCTATTTGTCGGCAATTTTACTATAATTTAAGCAAAAATACTAAATATCATTGAAAATTCAGTTACATTAATTGTACAAACTGTATGTAAATTTGCTAACAAGTTTGTAAATTTCATAATAACAATTACTTCAACGGAATAAAATTCCAAACCTATACATTAAAACTACTGTTTGATATGTAAATTTGCCTGCTGCTGCAATTTACCTTTCTAGATGGTAAAGTGCTACCGAGATAATTTTTATCGCGCTTGCGCAATAATGGGATATACAGTTCGAGTTCCGTTCGCCATCCGTTTGGTTGTGTTCACAGCTGTTAAGTTAGAGTTTTATTGAGTCCGATTGTTATCCCTATCCCTATCCCTATCCCTACTATATACTAAAAGTCTAACACAGTCCGCGCAAGAAGTTTACGAAAATCGGCGAATCGGGGGAAGGGTCTGCTCCTCGGAGAAGCGAAAATCGGCGCCGCAGGCGCCGATTTTCCGCCTAAAATTGGATTGTACAGCGCTTAGGCTTTCGATTTCGTCCAATTTCCGGCCAGTTCTCGTTATTTTTTAACTCGATTAGGCTAAATTTATGGAGTATCGTTTCGGACTGTCCTCGCCAGCGTGTCGTCATGCCAATCGATCGCGGTTGCTAGGTAACGGCCGCGCGCTTCGCGACGCGGTCACCAGACGGCGACACATCATGTCGCTATTGAGGTTACGCTAGGAAGCAATAGATGGCGCGCCCGTAACCGCTTCGAACGTACGAGCATTAACGCTTCGGCGATCTACCTAGGTCGACCAGCAGGCCTATTAGGCCTGCACATTCTCCTAGTATACAACTAATTTAACACTGTTAGTGCCTCTGTGACTTATCCCTATCGGTGTGGTGTGGAATAGTTGCTCCATATGGTTCTATAGTATTAAAAGATATCATATTGGCACATTCATCTCTTTGTACATTATGGAGGACTTTGCAAATATATACCACAAAGTGCAGGTAAAAGTTTGCAGTCTTGATATGTATAATTCCACTTTCACTAATTGGATGTTCTTTTTAGGATACAAGTGTTGGTGATACTGACATTCTACAAATTCAAGGACTTGTGTGGTGTCCATAGGTAAGATTTCGTTTATTGTTCTTTCTCGTACATACGGCCTTACAATCAAATTTATTACTAACATGTATAACACATATCATTTCAATCACCAATATAAAAAATACTTTTCAAAGGAAAGCAGCTGCTGACAGTGTTATACCCTGTATATGATATATGACTCATGTACTTCTTATTTTGATTTCAGGTGACACATTTTGGACTATATTATATGCTGTGGTTGGATTATCCCCAGGTTCTCTTACTCTGGAGACGGTTTAGCTTTTTAAAAATTATTCCAAGTCAGGGTTCAAAAACGAATAAGGATAAAACCAAATCCACTGAAAGGTGATCAAACTTATTATGAAAATAAATAAGTAAATGTTTGTATGCAGTCTAAGTAAGTGTGTGACGTAAGTTTACCATAGGTATTTCAACTTAATATTGTTGAAATAATATTTAATTTATTATACGATATGTAGACAAGATTTATTCATCGATTTATTTTATTATACGATATGTAGACAAGTATAGTCCATGGGTTTCTATTTTATTTCATTCACTTGTGATTACATTTTTGTCAAGAACTTCTATTTATTTAACGTTAAACATATGAAATATTTATAAAAAATATGTAGATATATTTATATTATAAATATGTTTCACATGTTATTTATTGTTAAAAATATAATGAAACTGCATACTATTATTTTTTGTTCTTATTTATGATCTCCACATTAATAGGATTTTACTAGTGATTTTACAGTTGACAATACAGGCTTGTCCGAGCAGTCGCAAAACCAGTTTACAAACAGTTCTTTTGTGAGAAACTAGATAATGTTTCATTGGTAACTATAATGGAGTTATCATAACAACATATGTGGCCCATCACAAAAGTACTGATTGTTAACTGGTTTTGCAGTTGCTTGGACAAATTTAATATTAAAGTTGCAGAAGGTTTACTGAACAGCAATTAATTGCAATTCCGTGTTTACGGTAAATTTACTGAACGTCAGTAATTTTACTCACAAAAGTATATATAAAACCGTACACATCGGAAACCTCATTTCATATGATTAGTAAATTTATTAGCTCAAAGTAAAATTACAAACCACATGGTATTTTCCCTTCGATACACGAAGGTTAAAAATGACCGCCGATCCACACGGTAAGATTACCTTTTCAGTTTTATCAGTGTATAGTCGTTAAACGGACGTGACGGGTGTGACACGTTACTGCGGAATAACCCACAACTAGGGGTTGGGCATTTTTGAAAAATCACAATAAAAATTTGTTTCCTCCGTGTACCTCAATCGGTGGAGATATACTGTATTTTTATTTGTAAGGAACAGCTTTAATTTTTAAAATTTCTCTGGTAGTTTGTCATTTTTATTTGACTGTGCAACCGCCTTTTCAACTGACATAATTGCCCTAACTATTCTATTTTTTCCTGGCCCATTTACGTCATTTTTAAATTTGGTAGTCTGTAGTTGGTAAAATCATTATTGTTTAATCATCATCATTGATTAATAAGTTGTAAATACATTTCTCACTTATTTTTAAGATATCTTGGACTGGGGTTTTTAATGCAGATTTTATGTATTTGAACTCAGTTTATGGTTTAAACTGACATTGAAAAATCTAACCTTTAGCGCCCTTTTATTAAGGCTGGATATAGGTTTAGGTCAACAGTTTAGGAAATCTGACTTACTAGGTAAATAAACCAAACAATCTCAACATTAAACTATATTTTATTATCGCAGTGTATTTTATTTTCTCTTTTAGTTCTACCCATCAAAAAGAGTCAGTAAACGTGGCATTTCTGCCGATTCCTGTACATAACAATTTGTTTTATTAGTTATTATGATAAAATGGCAGTAGTATGTTGGTTTCTTACGTTTGATACTGTTTACAAAAAACGAAAAACTATTGGGCTAATATATTACACAGTTACTCGGAGAATTATAAAGTTAAAATAATGTGTGTAAAGTCTCAAAAGGCATACAGTATACAATAATAATCGTTATCATTAGTAAAATTAATCAAATTACATCTATGTTAACTCGTGTGTTTTTAGAAATCATTCGATAAGAGCCAACATTACATATGTTGTATTCGTCAGTCATTTGAAGGTTTATCGTCTAACCATGGTCTGAAGATGGGTAGCGTGGATGGGTAGTGAGTTCCATCTTTGTTTACGCCATGTTCGTCCATATCCCGCAATGGATACGTTGCCATGACGATAGGTAACATCAGCTTAACTTCCTTCTCAAAACTCTTTGGCTCGATGATAAACTGCAGTGGAGTAATACAACAATTAAAACGACAAATCAACGAAAAAAAAAAGAACTCACGTATACGTCGTATTGTACTTTTATTAGATGGCAACCCCTCAAGTTTGTAGGTGGTAGTGGTGGCACATACAGCTGTTCATTTGACCATTCGTCTCTTTCACCTGGCCTTATTTTGCCCCTCGTTAGGGAAGCTAATTCTCTCCTTTCAGACTGCACAACTTTTCCTCTAGCCATATAAATAATTGTCTCTGTCAGTGCAGCTCTTGTACTTTTTACAGTGACTCTGCTTCTGTTATGAACGCTGGCCGAAACGCCTGGTCAGGGACAAATAAACAAATAATGTATTAATGAAAGATAATTAAGTATGTAGGCTTTCACGGCCAGAAGCATTTAGAAAGTAAACTGCTTCCGGGTTATGCCGTGTGTCAAGAATACTGAAGACCCTACTAATGTCAGTGCCGTCCTCGCGATTGATGTTGTCAGGATGTTTGTAAATTTCGATGGCTTCTCCAATAAGCCTTCGATGATAATTACCCACCCTTACCAACATCTTCACGTCATCGAAATCCATTGTGTGTCCCGAATCGTGGCAGTGTTGAGCAACAGCGGACTGTTGAATCTTGCCTAGCCGGGTGTCTCTACTGTGCTCCTTGACTCGACATTCGATGCTTCGTCCTGTCTGTCCTACATAGCATGTTCCAGCATGTTACCCCTTCGTTCGGTAAGCAAGTGAACCCCTTTGACTCTTGCGGTTCCTCTGAGACCTGCGGTTTTCTTTGTGTGACACCCCATATGTCAGACTTGGTGTATCCTGACGCAGGGCCCACTCCAAGTGTTTCCGTTCGTCGGTGCTGGAGTCGCATACCTTCTCGGCTCTGTCGAACAAAGTGTTAATAACACTTCTCTTCCGTTGGGGGTGGTGGTGTGTAGACTGTATGCCCAAGCCTACCTATTGACGTTCTGTATACCAGCACATCCAAGAAAGGCAGTTGATTATCCTCTTCTATTTCCATCGTGAATTTGATGGAAGGACTCAGGTTAAGGAACTCAGTAAGTTTATCTCTACCGTGTGGCCAAACCACAAAGGTATCATCGACATATCTGACCCAGTGATTGGGTTTGAAAGGACTTGACCTATAGGCTTTTTCTTCAAACAATTCCATGAAGAAATTGGCGATTACCGGTGACAGAGGTGATCCCATGACTGCACCCTCTACCTGCTCATACATCGCTCCCGCCCACTTGCAGTATGTGGTGGAGTGACAATAATCTACAAGATCCGGTACATCGGTTGGTAGACCTAGGGGGACAAGTGTTGTCCGAAGGCCTTCGACTGCCTCCTTAACCGGAACACACGTAAAGAGTGATGTTACGTCGAAACTTACGAGTATATCCTGAGGGTCAATGACAACTTCCTTCAGAAGCTGAATAAAATGTTCAGAGTTCTTGACAAAAGATGTAGCATACCCCGGAAGCAGTTTATTTTCTGAAAGATAATTAATTTTAAATATTACCAATACTCTCTCCTGGAACATATCCGCTTCTGTCTAAAGTGACCCTGCAGACTACAGGTCCTGAACCGACGCAGGCGACGCCAAATTTATGCTCGACGTCGCATTGGAAAGGTTGCTGTCGAATAGGCTTTTATGATCGTGGAAAATTTCTCAAATGCGTCGACGTATACTCACTGCTAGCGTCGACGGTTCTAAATTTAAATCTATAGGATTCATCACAATGAAAACCTGTTGATTCTTGTGGGTTAATCCATTGGGTTCCCTAAGAGCAGTCTTGCAGTAATATTGGATCCAGCCGTGCTTTCCCAGAAACGTAGATGGCAAACCCAACGGAAGGCCCAATTTGAAAGGAAAACTGTGGATTCCAGGTGAAAGTACTGATGGACCTTGACCTACAATATTATTTATACTTGCCAAATATCAAATATTTGCCAAGTAGTCTCTAGTCCACCTCTAAAATAAATTTATATATTCGACGTTCGGCTGTGCGGACGAGTTTTTTACGCCATATACTTGGTATTTGCAATACCCAGTTGAAGTGGGTATAGCAAATGCAAAGGCGACAAATATTGGTGCATTTATTTGTACTCAATGAACATTTTAGTACGCTGTTTAATTTTTCCATTTTTTAATTTCGTTGTGTGTGTAGTAGGTCGTATACGAAGATTGACAATAGATTTGTAATTATTAGTAAGATTTTTGATTTTTCTAAAGGGCGAACAACGCTTGTATTTATATATTTGTCGATTTTTATGATGTTTATTATTTGAAGAGAATCGAAAGCGGTTAAAAATATTGTAAGAGTAGAGCCAATTTTGTGTAGGTTTTTATTCAACAAAAAGGTTATATTTTGAAAGCTCATTTGTTTAAACTTTTGTTTCAGAAGCTAATTGATCTGTATTTAAGACCATATTAGGACATATTTATAACCATATCTAACATTTCTTTTATGAGCAATGTCTTCCTAATTTAAATAATAAAATAAATATTTTTTCTCATTAAAATAATAATTTATTTAAACTAGTTCACTACAAATGACAAGTGTATTGTTTTACAGTGTGTTAAAATTAGATGCTGCCAATTAATAATACACAAAGCTGATGAATTGGACAAAAAATCATTAAAATGAAACAAACAGTTTCATCAAGATTTGTTTTCTAAATTTCCACAAGAATGCCCTTGTTAGTACACAGTGAATTCTGTACTTATCCAATTAAAAATATGTCGGCATTATAAAATAAAACCTTGCTTGGTCGTAATCAAATTATCAGTTTGATTTGAAAAAGCTAATGTGCAAATACGGCGAACTAATCAAAAAAAAGAGCTAGTGCCCATTCGGTACGCACATGTAGCAAAAGAAGATTTTCACGTATTAGAAAATGCTATGTGGCGATGCATCAATGTCCGATGCATTTACTGTTGCAGTGCAACTCTGACGGTCCGAAATCACAAACGAATATTGTACAAATTTGTTGGTATGTCATAGATTCTTTTGAGTTTTATAAAAATAAATCACTCATGGCATCGTTTAGACCCATCAGTAACAGCAATTTTCGATTTGCGTGGCAAATATATTTGCCAAATATTTAACATATGGCAAATATTTGATATTTGGCAAGTATACGAATGTGTAGCCCCGGCTTAATATTTATAATCGTACCAGGTTCGCCAAGTAGCCTCATTCTGAAGTCGATATAGTTTTCTCTATCATACACCCTTTCCTGGCGGGCAGTTCTGACGCGTACTACCCCTTCTCCGACAACGTGAAAGTGAAGACCTAAAACAAACATGAAGAGTAATAAGTTTCAAACTAAACGTAATTGCAATTAATAATTGTGGATTGTTTTGTATTTTCGATTTTCTTTGGGCTGAATATGAATCCTGGGTCAAATGTTTTCACAAGGTTTTCCAATGATGATTCATGGGTATGACATACTTTATTTAAACTTTTTCTGTTCAGTAGTTTTAAAGTTATGGGCCTTCAAACACAGGAGTCAACATATATCTATTTTGCTGACAGATGGCTTTGTCATCATCAAACTCCTCCACTTTTGAAATAGATGTCAGTGTTTCAGGGACACCTTCCACATATCTTCAGGATTTCTGGTAGAAGTACAACTTTTAAGATTTACTTTTACACCAGTTTGACTTTCCAGGACACCTGTTGTAAATTGTCAACAATTGATTAAATTACTTCTTTTTTTATTTTGATCTGAACTTTTCGATACCATGGAAAACTTCTCAATGCAATTCGTAAACACTAATTTATTTATTTACATTCACATGTTATACGCTGCAAGTGGTATTTTAATGTTTGAAGCCTTCAAATGTAAGTTTTCTTTTACAATGTGTGACTTTTAATGATTTTGAGGATAGGTCTGAGTATTTCTGATTAGTTATCGGGGTATTTCGTTCTTTTATTAAAATTTTGTGCTCCTGCGTAACTAAATAAAAGTTTTGCGGATGGTACCTACGTGGAATATAGAGTGTTGGTAATGAGATTTCTGTTTCTGGGCATTGTGCAGTTGATAATGCCTCTCGGGGTTCATCAATTATTCTTACCAAGTGCGGGTGTGTCATCCTGTAGTTCGATGAGTACGCGTCCCGACAGGAACTGTCCGGGAAAATACAGGAGCGACGTATTGTCAAATAGTATCAAAAACTTGAGCAACTTGCGCGGCATGGTTTTCACAACACTTAAAATAGTAAATATAATGTCCGCACGCGAATTAAGACTGGGTTACCATATTAGTCACTCGCGGTCCGACTACTTTCCCTCTTGAAGACGGTTATGGGCTTCTACCTTCTACCTCTCGGCCCCCTCTAGCAGCATACCTGTTCGCGTCTCTTGCCTGTTGTCTTCAATTTTTACGATTGCCCATTTCCCCTCCGTGCCTCGGAAGACGCCTACGTGACGAGTTTCTATAGCCTTCGCGCATATCGTTCCATCATTAATAATTATGCAATCATTGATATTTACCACGAACCTATAAACAAATTAACATTGAATATTTTAAACTTGCTGTTTGTTTTCTTCTTAACGAAACGTATGCAACTTATTCTACATTCAATTCCAACCAAATGCCTACCTACTATTGTATGGGTGCTGAGGCGCATGACCCTATGCCTATGGCCAGGGGCCCCAACAGCAGAAGGGCCCCCAACAACAGGACACCCAGAAATCAGTATTTTGAGGGGGCTGTAATTTTCAGAATTAATTACCCAATGTATCTGTGACCAAAGCGTGTATATTAATAATTTTTATCGCATCTAGTTTTCTCGTAATCAAACATGAAGCAAAATCATAACATTCTGTCACCTAAAACATCGTAAACTCTAAGTTTCAAAAACCCTCCTGACCAAACTAAAATATATAGAGGGCTGTAATTTTCAGATTTAATTACCTAATGTATCTGTGACCAAAGCGTGAATAATAATAATTTTTATCACATCTAGTTCTCTCGTAATCAAACATGAAGCAAAATCATAACATTCTGTCACCTAAAACATCGTAAACTCTAAGTTTCAAAAATCCTCCTGCACAAACTAAAATAGATAGAGTGCTGTAATTTTCAGAATTAATTACCCAATGTATCTCTGACCAAAGCGTGTATAATAATAATTTTTATCGCATCTAGTTTTCTCGTAATCAAACATGAAGCAAAATCATAACATTCTGTCACCTAAAACATCGTAAACTCTAAGTTTCAAAAATCCTCCTGTACAAACTAAAATAGATAGAGGGCTGTAATTTTTAGAATTAATTACCCAATGTATCTCTGACCAAAGCGTGTATAATAATAATTTTTATCACATCTAGTTTTCTCGTAATCAAACATGAAGCAAAATCATAACATTCTGTCACCTAAAACATCGTAAACTCTTAGTTTCAAAAATCCTCCTGAACAAACTAAAATAAATAGAGGGCTGTAATTTTCAGAATTAATTACCCAATGTATCTGTGACCAAAGCGTGTATAATAATAATTTGTATCACATCTAGTTTTCTCGTAATCAAACATGAAGCAAAATCATAACATTCTGTCATCTAAAACATCGTAAACTCTAAGTTTCAAAAATCCTCCTGCACAAACTAAAATAGATAGAGTGCTGTAATTTTCAGAATTAATTACCCAATGTATCTCTGACCAAAGCGTGTATAATAATAATTTTTATCACATCTAGTTTTCTCGTAATCAAACATGAAGCAAAATCATAACATTCTGTCATCTAAAACATCGTAAACTCTAAGTTTCAAAAATCCTCCTGAACAAACTAAAATATATAGAGGGCTGTAATTTTCAGATTTAATTACCTAATGTATCTGTGACCAAAGCGTGTATAATAATAATTTTTATCACATCTAGTTTTCTCGTAATCAAACATGAAGCAAAATCATAACATTCTGTCACCTAAAACATGGTAAACTCTAAGTTTCAAAAATCCTCCTGAACAAACTAAAATATATAGAGGGCTGTAATTTTCAGATTTAATTACCTAATGTATCTGTGACCAAGGCGTGTATAATAATAATTTTTATCACATCTAGTTCTCTCGTAATCAAACATGAAGCAAAATCATAACATGCTGTCACCTAAAACATGGTAAACTCTAAGTTTCAAAAATCCTCCGTAACAAACTAAAATATATAGAGGGCTCTAATCTTCAGAATTAATTACCCAATGTATCTGTGACCAAAGCGTGTATAATAATAATTTTTATCACATCTAGTTTTCTCGTAATCAAACATGAAGCAAAATCATAACATTCTGTCACCTAAAACATGGTAAACTCTAAGTTTCAAAAATCCTCCTGAACAAACTAAAATATATAGAGGGCTGTAATTTTCAGATTTAATTACCTAATGTATCTGTGACCAAAGCGTGTATAATAATAATTTTTATCACATCTAGTTCTCTCGTAATCAAACATGAAGCAAAATCATAACATGCTGTCACCTAAAACATGGTAAACTCTAAGTTTCAAAAATCCTCCTGTACAAACTAAAATAGATAGAGGGCTGTAATTTTTAGAATTAATTACCCAATGTATCTCTGACCAAAGCGTGTATAATAATAATTTTTATCACATCTAGTTTTCTCGTAATCAAACATGAAGCAAAATCATAACATTCTGTCATCTAAAACATCGTAAACTCTAAGTTTCAAAAATCCTCCTGAACAAACTAAAATATATAGAGGGCTGTAATTTTCAGATTTAATTACCTAATGTATCTGTGACCAAAGCGTGTATAATAATAATTTTTATCACATCTAGGTTTCTCGTAATCAAACATGAAGCAAAATCATAACATTCTGTCACCTAAAACATGGTAAACTCTAAGTTTCAAAAATCCTCCTGTACAAACTAAAATAGATAGAGGGCTGTAATTTTTAGAATTAATTACCCAATGTATCTCTGACCAAAGCGTGTATAATAATAATTTTTATCACATCTAGTTTTCTCGTAATCAAACATGAAGCAAAATCATAACATTCTGTCACCTAAAACATGGTAAACTCTAAGTTTCAAAAATCCTCCTGTACAAACTAAAATAGATAGAGGGCTGTAATTTTCAGATTTAATTACCTAATGTATCTGTGACCAAAGCGTGTATAATAATAATTTTTATCACATCTAGTTTTCTCGTAATCAAACATGAAGCAAAATCATAACATTCTGTCACCTAAAACATGGTAAACTCTAAGTTTCAAAAATCCTCCTGTACAAACTAAAATAGATAGAGGGCTGTAATTTTTAGAATTAATTACCCAATGTATCTCTGACCAAAGCGTGTATAATAATAATTTTTATCACATCTAGTTTTCTCGTAATCAAACATGAAGCAAAATCATAACATTCTGTCACCTAAAACATGGTAAACTCTAAGTTTCAAAAATCCTCCTGTACAAACTAAAATAGATAGAGGGCTGTAATTTTTAGAATTAATTACCCAATGTATCTCTGACCAAAGCGTGTATAATAATAATTTTTATCACATCTAGTTTTCTCGTAATCAAACATGAAGCAAAATCATAACATTCTGTCATCTAAAACATCGTAAACTCTAAGTTTCAAAAATCCTCCTGAACAAACTAAAATATATAGAGGGCTGTAATTTTCAGATTTAATTACCTAATGTATCTGTGACCAAAGCGTGTATAATAATAATTTTTATCACATCTAGTTTTCTCGTAATCAAACATGAAGCAAAATCATAACATTCTGTCACCTAAAACATGGTAAACTCTAAGTTTCAAAAATCCTCCTGTACAAACTAAAATAGATAGAGGGCTGTAATTTTTAGAATTAATTACCCAATGTATCTCTGACCAAAGCGTGTATAATAATAATTTTTATCACATCTAGTTTTCTCGTAATCAAACATGAAGCAAAATCATAACATTCTGTCATCTAAAACATCGTAAACTCTAAGTTTCAAAAATCCTCCTGAACAAACTAAAATATATAGAGGGCTGTAATTTTCAGATTTAATTACCTAATGTATCTGTGACCAAAGCGTGTATAATAATAATTTTTATCACATCTAGTTTTCTCGTAATCAAACATGAAGCAAAATCATAACATTCTGTCATCTAAAACATCGTAAACTCTAAGTTTCAAAAATCCTCCTGAACAAACTAAAATATATAGAGGGCTGTAATTTTCAGATTTAATTACCTAATGTATCTGTGACCAAAGCGTGTATAATAATAATTTTTATCACATCTAGTTTTCTCGTAATCAAACATGAAGCAAAATCATAACATTCTGTCACCTAAAACATGGTAAACTCTAAGTTTCAAAAATCCTCCTGTACAAACTAAAATAGATAGAGGGCTGTAATTTTTAGAATTAATTACCCAATGTATCTCTGACCAAAGCGTGTATAATAATAATTTTTATCACATCTAGTTTTCTCGTAATCAAACATGAAGCAAAATCATAACATTCTGTCATCTAAAACATCGTAAACTCTAAGTTTCAAAAATCCTCCTGAACAAACTAAAATATATAGAGGGCTGTAATTTTCAGATTTAATTACCTAATGTATCTGTGACCAAAGCGTGTATAATAATAATTTTTATCACATCTAGTTTTCTCGTAATCAAACATGAAGCAAAATCATAACATTCTGTCACCTAAAACATGGTAAACTCTAAGTTTCAAAAATCCTCCTGTACAAACTAAAATAGATAGAGGGCTGTAATTTTTAGAATTAATTACCCAATGTATCTCTGACCAAAGCGTGTATAATAATAATTTTTATCACATCTAGTTTTCTCGTAATCAAACATGAAGCAAAATCATAACATTCTGTCACCTAAAACATGGTAAACTCTAAGTTTCAAAAATCCTCCTGTACAAACTAAAATAGATAGAGGGCTGTAATTTTCAGATTTAATTACCTAATGTATCTGTGACCAAAGCGTGTATAATAATAATTTTTATCACATCTAGTTTTCTCGTAATCAAACATGAAGCAAAATCATAACATTCTGTCACCTAAAACATGGTAAACTCTAAGTTTCAAAAATCCTCCTGTACAAACTAAAATAGATAGAGGGCTGTAATTTTTAGAATTAATTACCCAATGTATCTCTGACCAAAGCGTGTATAATAATAATTTTTATCACATCTAGTTTTCTCGTAATCAAACATGAAGCAAAATCATAACATTCTGTCACCTAAAACATGGTAAACTCTAAGTTTCAAAAATCCTCCTGTACAAACTAAAATAGATAGAGGGCTGTAATTTTTAGAATTAATTACCCAATGTATCTCTGACCAAAGCGTGTATAATAATAATTTTTATCACATCTAGTTTTCTCGTAATCAAACATGAAGCAAAATCATAACATTCTGTCATCTAAAACATCGTAAACTCTAAGTTTCAAAAATCCTCCTGAACAAACTAAAATATATAGAGGGCTGTAATTTTCAGATTTAATTACCTAATGTATCTGTGACCAAAGCGTGTATAATAATAATTTTTATCACATCTAGTTTTCTCGTAATCAAACATGAAGCAAAATCATAACATTCTGTCACCTAAAACATGGTAAACTCTAAGTTTCAAAAATCCTCCTGTACAAACTAAAATAGATAGAGGGCTGTAATTTTTAGAATTAATTACCCAATGTATCTCTGACCAAAGCGTGTATAATAATAATTTTTATCACATCTAGTTTTCTCGTAATCAAACATGAAGCAAAATCATAACATTCTGTCACCTAAAACATGGTAAACTCTAAGTTTCAAAAATCCTCCTGTACAAACTAAAATAGATAGAGGGCTGTAATTTTTAGAATTAATTACCCAATGTATCTCTGACCAAAGCGTGTATAATAATAATTTTTATCACATCTAGTTTTCTCGTAATCAAACATGAAGCAAAATCATAACATTCTGTCATCTAAAACATCGTAAACTCTAAGTTTCAAAAATCCTCCTGAACAAACTAAAATATATAGAGGGCTGTAATTTTCAGATTTAATTACCTAATGTATCTGTGACCAAAGCGTGTATAATAATAATTTTTATCACATCTAGTTTTCTCGTAATCAAACATGAAGCAAAATCATAACATTCTGTCACCTAAAATATGGTAAACTCTAAGTTTCAAAAATCCTCCTGTACAAACTAAAATAGATAGAGGGCTGTAATTTTTAGAATTAATTACCCAATGTATCTCTGACCAAAGCGTGTATAATAATAATTTTTATCACATCTAGTTTTCTCGTAATCAAACATGAAGCAAAATCATAACATTCTGTCACCTAAAACATGGTAAACTCTAAGTTTCAAAAATCCTCCTGTACAAACTAAAATAGATAGAGGGCTGTAATTTTTAGAATTAATTACCCAATGTATCTCTGACCAAAGCGTGTATAATAATAATTTTTATCACATCTAGTTTTCTCGTAATCAAACATGAAGCAAAATCATAACATTCTGTCATCTAAAACATCGTAAACTCTAAGTTTCAAAAATCCTCCTGAACAAACTAAAATATATAGAGGGCTGTAATTTTCAGATTTAATTACCTAATGTATCTGTGACCAAAGCGTGTATAATAATAATTTTTATCACATCTAGTTTTCTCGTAATCAAACATGAAGCAAAATCATAACATTCTGTCACCTAAAACATGGTAAACTCTAAGTTTCAAAAATCCTCCTGTACAAACTAAAATAGATAGAGGGCTGTAATTTTTAGAATTAATTACCCAATGTATCTCTGACCAAAGCGTGTATAATAATAATTTTTATCACATCTAGTTTTCTCGTAATCAAACATGAAGCAAAATCATAACATTCTGTCACCTAAAACATGGTAAACTCTAAGTTTCAAAAATCCTCCTGTACAAACTAAAATAGATAGAGGGCTGTAATTTTTAGAATTAATTACCCAATGTATCTCTGACCAAAGCGTGTATAATAATAATTTTTATCACATCTAGTTTTCTCGTAATCAAACATGAAGCAAAATCATAACATTCTGTCATCTAAAACATCGTAAACTCTAAGTTTCAAAAATCCTCCTGAACAAACTAAAATATATAGAGGGCTGTAATTTTCAGATTTAATTACCTAATGTATCTGTGACCAAAGCGTGTATAATAATAATTTTTATCACATCTAGTTTTCTCGTAATCAAACATGAAGCAAAATCATAACATTCTGTCACCTAAAACATGGTAAACTCTAAGTTTCAAAAATCCTCCTGTACAAACTAAAATAGATAGAGGGCTGTAATTTTTAGAATTAATTACCCAATGTATCTCTGACCAAAGCGTGTATAATAATAATTTTTATCACATCTAGTTTTCTCGTAATCAAACATGAAGCAAAATCATAACATTCTGTCACCTAAAACATGGTAAACTCTAAGTTTCAAAAATCCTCCTGTACAAACTAAAATAGATAGAGGGCTGTAATTTTTAGAATTAATTACCCAATGTATCTCTGACCAAAGCGTGTATAATAATAATTTTTATCACATCTAGTTTTCTCGTAATCAAACATGAAGCAAAATCATAACATTCTGTCATCTAAAACATCGTAAACTCTAAGTTTCAAAAATCCTCCTGAACAAACTAAAATATATAGAGGGCTGTAATTTTCAGATTTAATTACCTAATGTATCTGTGACCAAAGCGTGTATAATAATAATTTTTATCACATCTAGTTTTCTCGTAATCAAACATGAAGCAAAATCATAACATTCTGTCACCTAAAACATGGTAAACTCTAAGTTTCAAAAATCCTCCTGTACAAACTAAAATAGATAGAGGGCTGTAATTTTTAGAATTAATTACCCAATGTATCTCTGACCAAAGCGTGTATAATAATAATTTTTATCACATCTAGTTTTCTCGTAATCAAACATGAAGCAAAATCATAACATTCTGTCACCTAAAACATGGTAAACTCTAAGTTTCAAAAATCCTCCTGTACAAACTAAAATAGATAGAGGGCTGTAATTTTTAGAATTAATTACCCAATGTATCTCTGACCAAAGCGTGTATAATAATAATTTTTATCACATCTAGTTTTCTCGTAATCAAACATGAAGCAAAATCATAACATTCTGTCATCTAAAACATCGTAAACTCTAAGTTTCAAAAATCCTCCTGAACAAACTAAAATATATAGAGGGCTGTAATTTTCAGATTTAATTACCTAATGTATCTGTGACCAAAGCGTGTATAATAATAATTTTTATCACATCTAGTTTTCTCGTAATCAAACATGAAGCAAAATCATAACATTCTGTCACCTAAAACATGGTAAACTCTAAGTTTCAAAAATCCTCCTGTACAAACTAAAATAGATAGAGGGCTGTAATTTTTAGAATTAATTACCCAATGTATCTCTGACCAAAGCGTGTATAATAATAATTTTTATCACATCTAGTTTTCTCGTAATCAAACATGAAGCAAAATCATAACATTCTGTCACCTAAAACATGGTAAACTCTAAGTTTCAAAAATCCTCCTGTACAAACTAAAATAGATAGAGGGCTGTAATTTTTAGAATTAATTACCCAATGTATCTCTGACCAAAGCGTGTATAATAATAATTTTTATCACATCTAGTTTTCTCGTAATCAAACATGAAGCAAAATCATAACATTCTGTCATCTAAAACATCGTAAACTCTAAGTTTCAAAAATCCTCCTGAACAAACTAAAATATATAGAGGGCTGTAATTTTCAGATTTAATTACCTAATGTATCTGTGACCAAAGCGTGTATAATAATAATTTTTATCACATCTAGTTTTCTCGTAATCAAACATGAAGCAAAATCATAACATTCTGTCACCTAAAACATGGTAAACTCTAAGTTTCAAAAATCCTCCTGTACAAACTAAAATAGATAGAGGGCTGTAATTTTTAGAATTAATTACCCAATGTATCTCTGACCAAAGCGTGTATAATAATAATTTTTATCACATCTAGTTTTCTCGTAATCAAACATGAAGCAAAATCATAACATTCTGTCATCTAAAACATCGTAAACTCTAAGTTTCAAAAATCCTCCTGAACAAACTAAAATATATAGAGGGCTGTAATTTTCAGATTTAATTACCTAATGTATCTGTGACCAAAGCGTGTATAATAATAATTTTTATCACATCTAGTTTTCTCGTAATCAAACATGAAGCAAAATCATAACATTCTGTCACCTAAAACATGGTAAACTCTAAGTTTCAAAAATCCTCCTGTACAAACTAAAATAGATAGAGGGCTGTAATTTTTAGAATTAATTACCCAATGTATCTCTGACCAAAGCGTGTATAATAATAATTTTTATCACATCTAGTTTTCTCGTAATCAAACATGAAGCAAAATCATAACATTCTGTCACCTAAAACATGGTAAACTCTAAGTTTCAAAAATCCTCCTGTACAAACTAAAATAGATAGAGGGCTGTAATTTTCAGATTTAATTACCTAATGTATCTGTGACCAAAGCGTGTATAATAATAATTTTTATCACATCTAGTTTTCTCGTAATCAAACATGAAGCAAAATCATAACATTCTGTCACCTAAAACATGGTAAACTCTAAGTTTCAAAAATCCTCCTGTACAAACTAAAATAGATAGAGGGCTGTAATTTTTAGAATTAATTACCCAATGTATCTCTGACCAAAGCGTGTATAATAATAATTTTTATCACATCTAGTTTTCTCGTAATCAAACATGAAGCAAAATCATAACATTCTGTCACCTAAAACATGGTAAACTCTAAGTTTCAAAAATCCTCCTGTACAAACTAAAATAGATAGAGGGCTGTAATTTTTAGAATTAATTACCCAATGTATCTCTGACCAAAGCGTGTATAATAATAATTTTTATCACATCTAGTTTTCTCGTAATCAAACATGAAGCAAAATCATAACATTCTGTCATCTAAAACATCGTAAACTCTAAGTTTCAAAAATCCTCCTGAACAAACTAAAATATATAGAGGGCTGTAATTTTCAGATTTAATTACCTAATGTATCTGTGACCAAAGCGTGTATAATAATAATTTTTATCACATCTAGTTTTCTCGTAATCAAACATGAAGCAAAATCATAACATTCTGTCACCTAAAACATGGTAAACTCTAAGTTTCAAAAATCCTCCTGTACAAACTAAAATAGATAGAGGGCTGTAATTTTTAGAATTAATTACCCAATGTATCTCTGACCAAAGCGTGTATAATAATAATTTTTATCACATCTAGTTTTCTCGTAATCAAACATGAAGCAAAATCATAACATTCTGTCACCTAAAACATGGTAAACTCTAAGTTTCAAAAATCCTCCTGTACAAACTAAAATAGATAGAGGGCTGTAATTTTTAGAATTAATTACCCAATGTATCTCTGACCAAAGCGTGTATAATAATAATTTTTATCACATCTAGTTTTCTCGTAATCAAACATGAAGCAAAATCATAACATTCTGTCATCTAAAACATCGTAAACTCTAAGTTTCAAAAATCCTCCTGAACAAACTAAAATATATAGAGGGCTGTAATTTTCAGATTTAATTACCTAATGTATCTGTGACCAAAGCGTGTATAATAATAATTTTTATCACATCTAGTTTTCTCGTAATCAAACATGAAGCAAAATCATAACATTCTGTCACCTAAAACATGGTAAACTCTAAGTTTCAAAAATCCTCCTGTACAAACTAAAATAGATAGAGGGCTGTAATTTTTAGAATTAATTACCCAATGTATCTCTGACCAAAGCGTGTATAATAATAATTTTTATCACATCTAGTTTTCTCGTAATCAAACATGAAGCAAAATCATAACATTCTGTCACCTAAAACATGGTAAACTCTAAGTTTCAAAAATCCTCCTGTACAAACTAAAATAGATAGAGGGCTGTAATTTTTAGAATTAATTACCCAATGTATCTCTGACCAAAGCGTGTATAATAATAATTTTTATCACATCTAGTTTTCTCGTAATCAAACATGAAGCAAAATCATAACATTCTGTCATCTAAAACATCGTAAACTCTAAGTTTCAAAAATCCTCCTGAACAAACTAAAATATATAGAGGGCTGTAATTTTCAGATTTAATTACCTAATGTATCTGTGACCAAAGCGTGTATAATAATAATTTTTATCACATCTAGTTTTCTCGTAATCAAACATGAAGCAAAATCATAACATTCTGTCACCTAAAACATGGTAAACTCTATGTTTCAAAAATCCTCCTGTACAAACTAAAATAGATAGAGGGCTGTAATTTTTAGAATTAATTACCCAATGTATCTCTGACCAAAGCGTGTATAATAATAATTTTTATCACATCTAGTTTTCTCGTAATCAAACATGAAGCAAAATCATAACATTCTGTCACCTAAAACATGGTAAACTCTAAGTTTCAAAAATCCTCCTGTACAAACTAAAATAGATAGAGGGCTGTAATTTTTAGAATTAATTACCCAATGTATCTCTGACCAAAGCGTGTATAATAATAATTTTTATCACATCTAGTTTTCTCGTAATCAAACATGAAGCAAAATCATAACATTCTGTCATCTAAAACATCGTAAACTCTAAGTTTCAAAAATCCTCCTGAACAAACTAAAATATATAGAGGGCTGTAATTTTCAGATTTAATTACCTAATGTATCTGTGACCAAAGCGTGTATAATAATAATTTTTATCACATCTAGTTTTCTCGTAATCAAACATGAAGCAAAATCATAACATTCTGTCACCTAAAACATGGTAAACTCTAAGTTTCAAAAATCCTCCTGTACAAACTAAAATAGATAGAGGGCTGTAATTTTTAGAATTAATTACCCAATGTATCTCTGACCAAAGCGTGTATAATAATAATTTTTATCACATCTAGTTTTCTCGTAATCAAACATGAAGCAAAATCATAACATTCTGTCACCTAAAACATGGTAAACTCTAAGTTTCAAAAATCCTCCTGTACAAACTAAAATAGATAGAGGGCTGTAATTTTTAGAATTAATTACCCAATGTATCTCTGACCAAAGCGTGTATAATAATAATTTTTATCACATCTAGTTTTCTCGTAATCAAACATGAAGCAAAATCATAACATTCTGTCATCTAAAACATCGTAAACTCTAAGTTTCAAAAATCCTCCTGAACAAACTAAAATATATAGAGGGCTGTAATTTTCAGATTTAATTACCTAATGTATCTGTGACCAAAGCGTGTATAATAATAATTTTTATCACATCTAGTTTTCTCGTAATCAAACATGAAGCAAAATCATAACATTCTGTCACCTAAAACATGGTAAACTCTAAGTTTCAAAAATCCTCCTGTACAAACTAAAATAGATAGAGGGCTGTAATTTTTAGAATTAATTACCCAATGTATCTCTGACCAAAGCGTGTATAATAATAATTTTTATCACATCTAGTTTTCTCGTAATCAAACATGAAGCAAAATCATAACATTCTGTCACCTAAAACATGGTAAACTCTAAGTTTCAAAAATCCTCCTGTACAAACTAAAATAGATAGAGGGCTGTAATTTTTAGAATTAATTACCCAATGTATCTCTGACCAAAGCGTGTATAATAATAATTTTTATCACATCTAGTTTTCTCGTAATCAAACATGAAGCAAAATCATAACATTCTGTCACCTAAAACATGGTAAACTCTAAGTTTCAAAAATCCTCCTGAACAAACTAAAATATATAGAGGGCTGTAATTTTCAGATTTAATTACCTAATGTATCTGTGACCAAAGCGTGTATAATAATAATTTTTATCACATCTAGTTCTCTCGTAATCAAACATGAAGCAAAATCATAACATGCTGTCACCTAAAACATGGTAAACTCTAAGTTTCAAAAATCCTCCTGTACAAACTAAAATAGATAGAGGGCTGTAATTTTTAGAATTAATTACCCAATGTATCTCTGACCAAAGCGTGTATAATAATAATTTTTATCACATCTAGTTTTCTCGTAATCAAACATGAAGCAAAATCATAACATTCTGTCATCTAAAACATCGTAAACTCTAAGTTTCAAAAATCCTCCTGAACAAACTAAAATATATAGAGGGCTGTAATTTTCAGATTTAATTACCTAATGTATCTGTGACCAAAGCGTGTATAATAATAATTTTTATCACATCTAGTTTTCTCGTAATCAAACATGAAGCAAAATCATAACATTCTGTCACCTAAAACATGGTAAACTCTAAGTTTCAAAAATCCTCCTGAACAAACTAAAATATATAGGGGGCTGTAATTTTCAGATTTAATTACCTAATGTATCTGTGACCAAAGCGTGTATAATAATAATTTGTATCACATCTAGTTTTCTCGTAATCAAACATGAAGCAAAATCATAACATTCTGTCACCTAAAACATGGTAAACTCTAAGTTTCAAAAATCCTCCTGAACAAACTAAAATATATAGAGGGCTCTAATCTTCAGAATTAATTACCCAATGTATCTGTGACCAAAGCGTGTATAATAATAATTTTTATCACATCTAGTTTTCTCGTAATCAAACATGAAGCAAAATCATAACATTCTGTCACCTAAAACATCGTAAACTCTAAGTTTCAAAAATCCTCCTGTACAAACTAAAATAGATAGAGGGCTGTAATTTTTAGAATTAATTACCCAATGTATCTCTGACCAAAGCGTGTATAATAATAATTTTTATCACATCTAGTTTTCTCGTAATCAAACATGACGCAAAATCATAACATTCTGTCATCCAAAACATCGTAAACTCTAAGTTTCAAAAATCCTCCTGAACAAACTAAAATATATACAGGGCTGTAATTTTCAGATTTAATTACCTAATGTATCTGTGACCAAAGCGTGTATAATAATAATTTTTATCACATCTAGTTTTCTCGTAATCAAACATGAAGCAAAATCATAACATTCTGTCACCTGAAACATGGTAAACTCTAAGTTTCAAAAATCCTCCTGAACAAACTAAAATATATAGAGGGCTGTAATTTTCGGATTTAATTACCTAATGTATCTGTGACCAAAGCGTGTATAATAATAATTTTTATCACATCTAGTTCTCTCGTAATCAAACATGAAGCAAAATCATAACATGCTGTCACCTAAAACATGGTAAACTCTAAGTTTCAAAAATCCTCCTGTACAAACTAAAATAGATAGAGGGCTGTAATTTTTAGAATTAATTACCCAATGTATCTCTGACCAAAGCGTGTATAATAATAATTTTTATCACATCTAGTTTTCTCGTAATCAAACATGAAGCAAAATCATAACATTCTGTCATCTAAAACATCGTAAACTCTAAGTTTCAAAAATCCTCCTGAACAAACTAAAATATATAGAGGGCTGTAATTTTCAGATTTAATTACCTAATGTATCTGTGACCAAAGCGTGTATAATAATAATTTTTATCACATCTAGTTCTCTCGTAATCAAACATGAAGCAAAATCATAACATGCTGTCACCTAAAACATGGTAAACTCTAAGTTTCAAAAATCCTCCTGAACAAACTAAAATATATAGAGGGCTCTAATCTTCAGAATTAATTACCCAATGTATCTGTGACCAAAGCGTGTATAATAATAATTTTTATCACATCTAGTTTTCTCGTAATCAAACCATGAAGCAAAATCATAACATTCTGTCACCTAAAACATGGTAAACTCTAAGTTTCAAAAATCCTCCTGAACAAACTAAAATATATAGAGGGCTCTAATCTTCAGAATTAATTACCCAATGTATCTGTGACCAAAGCGTGTATAATAATAATTTTTATCACATCTAGTTTTCTCGTAATCAAACCATGAAGCAAAATCATAACATTCTGTCACCTAAAACATGGTAAACTCTAAGTTTCAAAAATCCTCCTGTACAAACTAAAATAGATAGAGGGCTGTAATTTTTAGAATTAATTACCCAATGTATCTCTGACCAAAGCGTGTATAATAATAATTTTTATCACATCTAGTTTTCTCGTAATCAAACATGAAGCAAAATCATAACATTCTGTCATCTAAAACATCGTAAACTCTAAGTTTCAAAAATCCTCCTGAACAAACTAAAATATATAGAGGGCTGTAATTTTCAGATTTAATTACCTAATGTATCTGTGACCAAAGCGTGTATAATAATAATTTTTATCACATCTAGTTCTCTCGTAATCAAACATGAAGCAAAATCATAACATGCTGTCACCTAAAACATGGTAAACTCTAAGTTTCAAAAATCCTCCTGAACAAACTAAAATATATAGAGGGCTCTAATCTTCAGAATTAATTACCCAATGTATCTGTGACCAAAGCGTGTATAATAATAATTTTTATCACATCTAGTTTTCTCGTAATCAAACCATGAAGCAAAATCATAACATTCTGTCACCTAAAACATGGTAAACTCTAAGTTTCAAAAATCCTCCTGAACAAACTAAAATATATAGAGGGCTGTAATCTTCAGAATTAATTACCCAATGTATCTGTGACCAAAGCGTGTATAATAATAATTTTTATCACATCATTTTGACATTTAGTTTCCGCGTTTGTGATTTGTTTGCAGTTGACTTATAAGTGCTTACAAATAAATTAATTATTCATACGAATACTGAAGCACCCCTTTAGCTGTGGTCTTTTTCAAGGAACAAATAACGAGTTACTTGCAAAAATTCTATTAAATGATACTATTTGAAATGTCAACATAGGCCGTACAGCAGTAAAAATAATTAATAAATTAAATTAAATTAATTAATAATATGATAATATTTTAAAGTTAAATTAGGTATATTATTATAGATATAAATCGGACGTTTCAAAAACGTTGTAAAACAGCCAACGCCACGTTATCACAAAATATACCTGAGGCATACCCGCACAAAAGAAAACTGGCCTTCCCCTATAATTTAATACGCGGAACGCATTCACGAAGTCTTTTAACAAATTGTGACGTAAAACGGTTCAAAATTTTCGGGTACATTTCAAAATTGTGGCAAGCTCGATCATGGTGTTTGCCCCGTTATTCGTTCTCAAGGAGAATAAGATCAGTTATCAATACCATACATTTTGATAGCCTGACATCCAAACGTATTTTGTCTTGCTATGTGCTGTGGACATATTGGAAGAAACTTTACAGTGCTAAAGAGAATATATATGACGTTAACTGGCAAATATGAAGGTAATTTATGACTTAATATCTACTTTTTTATAGGTTAGCTAAAATTTTCTTCAATAACATAGATATGAGGTTATAATTTGCGCCAAAGTTCCTCCAATCATTCTGACGCATTATTAGTCGAATGCTTGTAAATCAAGCAATTTCATGATTTCAAAACAAACCTGCTTGATTTGTTTAAAATTACAAACAATAATTTTACCGGAAACCCAGTTTACCTATTTACGTGATTTTTTACATCGAAGCTGCGTTACTTATACAGGGTGTATTAACAGTACGATCTCGGAAGATTGTACCTCTGTTAATGAAGATATTTTAAAATAATTATCGTGTACACTATGAAAAACTGTGCTAAACAAGTTATTAAGGTATCTGTCAGTGGTGGTGATATTGTTAGGTTATATTTGCATAATTTTTGGAAATATGCGAACTTTTCTCATGAGGAAGTAATTGACATGGTGTGGGTTCTTGGCGAATGCAACAAAAATGCGTTCTGCACAAAAAATACTAGTACACACTAGTGCTAAAATAAACCGTTACAGAAATAACTTGTCTTTTTCGTAAAAATTTACATAAAATTACCGCTATAAATTTCTATTTCTTGCAAAACAATATTAAGTATTAATCTTTATGGAAAAATAAATGTACTGTGGTTGATATTGAGTTGCATTGTGAATTGCTTATATTTTAAGATAAGTAAAACTTTATACCTTAGTAATTTGTTTAGCACAGTTTTTCATAGCCTACAGGGTATAAATAAAACTTTATTTCAAATTATAATATAAATTGCACATACAACTTCTTAGCTGGTTTAATGGTTAATTCATGTGTAAAAGCACTTATTGATATGAAAATTGATTTCTTTAAGATTTGTTATCTCTGCAATTGTTTATTTTAGCACTGGTGTGTGCTGGTATTTTTTGTGCAGAGCGATGCGTAGAATTAAAAAAATTAATTAGATACATGGTGTTCCATTGCAAAAATTAACTTTCGCTATTGGCCATATTTTGTTGCAGATTATGACCACTCTGTAGGTACACAATTTGGATAAAGTAACCACGCTAGTAGAACGCTTCTTACTTAAACAACTTACTTACTTACTAAAACAACTTTTACCTGTAACATTTTTGTTCTAATTCCGAAAAACCGATAGTTTACTCTTCGGCCAATTTAACAATTTCGTGTTTTCTAACCATCCTGTATTGTAAATCAAAATATTATTAATGGCTTTCGACTTTTTAGGACATCCAAAACTCTTTATAAAGAATGACTTTTTCTCGAGAAATTAAAAATGACGTCCATTATAGGTATAGTTACGTACATTGGGGAAAGAAAACCAGAAAATATCAGATAACGAGTTGTGTGAGACCTATTATTGTTTTTTTGTTATTTTTGATGTACGTATCTAGAGGGAACGACAAAGAGCAACCACGTAAGCCTCTATCAAAGTGGTGCATCATTATTTTGGCGAACTCTGAATTTAGAGTAATCAGGAGGCACGTATGCGATGGATTTTTTCGTCGGCAAAGTTTGTTAGTGGCGACCTCTACCGGCAACTGCGATCGGACAAATATTTGCGATTCCATCGAAAATTCCCCTGTCGTTTCATTATATCTGCTATGAATAAATCTCTTTCGCAAGGGTTGTTAAATCTTCAAAATATAATATTCCAAAGTTTGTACTTCAATTAATACTTTAAAACTTTAAGAATGTTTTGCAAGCTTTCTTAGACGTGTTCTCACTAAAATCTCCCCGAGAGGGTTATTTCCTCTCCTCGCCTGCGATATTAAAGACATTTCTAAAGTTTCTACATAATAATAAATAATGATGAACTTTCGTGTACTGATTATTTCGTTATCGACCGTCCCACAGTGAGGTATTTGAACCGAAAACCTGGCCAAAATTATTTTTTCACCTATAAAGGCTCTAGATGTCTTGCTTCATTTATGTATAGCATTTTAACCTTCGTACAAATATAGGGAAAAAGCAAACTGTATTAAAAATTGTTCTTCACTGCAGTACACCTATTGTAAATTAATTACTGCTATAAGATTTGTCATCAATATTCTTTGTGATTTTATTTCTATTACTGTGTGAAATTTACAAAAATATATATCGCATGTCCTGATTAAATACGCATAATAGACGGATTTAAAATTGAACAATACATGTCGTTTCTGAGTTATATGAGATAATATTTTTGGGTCTGTTATGTTGTAAGAAAATCATGAAAAAAGTTTTTTTAGGACCAGTGGTAGAGGAAGAAAACGAAAGTTTACACCAGTCGATATTGTGTATTGAAACGGTACATACGCTATTCATGCTATTTTCCGTTCGATGCATTACTTTTAGGACGTGATGGTAGAGACAGTTAAGAACCTATTTAACCATATTTATCACTATAAAAACTATTATTTTGAGTATTATTTCAAAATTGTCTCATACTTATACTTATTGTTTCTATGAAAACTTTCGAAATGTGATCATCCTTCAAGCTGAAACGGTCGTTTTTTTAATGGTATGACCCTAGTACGCATGTTTTGAATCCAGATTCGCATTCCGTATTCCGCTTACTATTGTCTCTCCTCAACAATAATCCATTTTAATGCAGAGAACTGTGTATGCGAATAGGCGCTTTCGATGTATTTTCTTGCCCTGAATATAAATCCGATTCGCTTCAAGCAACAAATTTCCAAGAAATTCACATACAAGTACAAAGTTTAACGTTTTTTTTTTTTCGGATAATTTTTAAGAGTGTAGGTCATCGGGGTTGTTTGCTATGCATGATCCAAAACGAAAAAATATACGTACATAACGGCATTTACAACATACAAGATGCATTGAACATAAAATTGTCAATATCTTGATAACCGTAATCATTTGTATATAGCTAAATATGGTTAAATATGTTCTAAATTACCTCTACTATCACGGTTTTAAGGAATTGTATCAAATTACATATAAGCCCGTACATCAATTTTGTATTTTCCTTTACAACGTGATAGAAATAAAATCACAAAACCGCATCCGCACCTATCCGCAGCAGTTTTTGCAGTAGTTGTAATGTCAAATATGTGTACTATAATTTGAACCACTTTCAAGAGCTTAATTAAGCTAAACTCTAAACTAAAACACTCAAATTCTGCATAAAATTGTTCTTTTATAATAGCGAATGTTCTCGGCCCTGCAATAAACAAAATTGTGGGTAAATTTTAATAAAAACAATGTCGAATGAAAGTTTATACTTGGTTCTAAAGAAGGTATAACAAAAAAGTCACATTTTTCCGTAACACACAAAATTGCAACCGTTTTCAAGGGCGTCAACTTATGAGCATCAGGACACGTGGCGCAGGGCTCAGGTGAAAAAATATTGCCGCCTTTTAATACATCGGTCCTTTACCTATCCCAGAAACTGGTTTACTTTTTGGAATTTAACAATTTAGAAATTTGATGTATGGCCAGCTTTTTGGGTCAAATACCCCTAAAACGTTACAATAGAAATATTGAAATCAAAGTAATGGCATACATTGAACCATCGTATTGAAAACGCTTTTGGAACCATTACCAGTGCTTGTATGATTTTATTTACTTCGAGAACTTTGTCGCGAAATGACCGTGGTGTTTTAATTCCTTTGAGCTGTGCAGTTGGAGCTTCGTTATTTCCCTATTTTTTGCGGTAGGTAGGCTATAATATAATCTCCAAGGTTTTAAACGCGAAATATACAGCTTCCGCTTTCAACAATGGGTTATCGCATTAAGAAATGTTGGCAGCGTAATACATTTCATGACACTTTTATGTGAATTGAACTGCTCTACAGAGCTCTTCTCTTATATAAATCATAAATCATACTTATATGTTAAAGTAACGTGTTGTGGTTTATTCTTTAGTACGATTTGAGTGAAGTATACAAAGTAGGTCGTGTGGGGCGTCAGAGGATAGCTCTTTTTTTTTAGCACTGGTGTGTGCTAGTACTTTTTTTGTGCAGGACGATGCATAGAATTAAAAAAATTAATTAGTTACATGGTGTTCCATTTAAAAAAATAACTATTTTTAAAAGGATTATTCAATATTATTTTCATGTTATATAAATATAAATAAAAAATGACCGATCTAATAAATGAAGAAATAATTGTTTAATCGACAGAATAGACTGTATAATTTTCACAATTTTATTTCACAACCAAGTTACAGACAGGTGATGTATATACATGTAATACGTTTGGTGTCGATCACAATACTGAACACTAAAACTAGACCCGGTCTTCCTCGAAGCATACGAACATAACCGGAAATCAAAATAAATGCGTTTTAAACTCAATATAAAATCTTAACATTCTCCCCCGCGTTGAACAGTGTTGAACAAATAAATAAGAAATATGTATAAAAAAATCAACTTAATTGAATTTTAACAACCATCAATAATTCAAAGATAAATAAAGTACACAATTCATAACATTATAACTTAATAATTCAAATCCAACATATCAGAAATATGATACCTAATTCGTTTTCAATATCGTCTTCACTGTCAGTTTCTGTAAAAACGTAAAGATGTTAATACAATAATTATGAATAGTTACAAATGTATGTATAATTTGAAACAATAATGAAATACATGATAGAGTTTTTAGTGAATCACTGACGTAATTTGGCAGCTGATCCCCTTCAAACCATTTAAAATGATACTGGTTGCTTTCCTGTACCCGCAAACCATTATTTTCTGGTTGACATAATTATACATACATTTGTAGCTACCTATTCATAATTATTGTATTAACTTCTTTACATTTTTACAGAAACTGACAGTGAAGTCGATATTGAAAACGATCAAGCTACGGACTGTAGTAGTGACGAAGATAGATTGAACGATTAAACATTTCTTTAAATCCTGTATTATCTTTATAGTATAAATACATATTTTTTATATTGTACACGATGGGTATGATTATAATATTAAACTATTTTTCATTTGATTTCTTAGTACTGAAACAATTCCTTTCTCTATAACCATAGTAAACATAAAATTTAATGAAATGTCGATATTTGAACTAAATTGAATGTTAAAAAAAAATTGAAATTCATGAAATTATAAAACATTATTTATTCATGTATTAGATGTCTTTTTTTATTTATTTGTATTTATATAACATGAAAATTATATTGAATAATCCTTTGAAAATTTTTTTTTGTCATAAATAATTTTATATAATGAAATTATCCGATAAATCCTAATAACTATCTTCACTGGCACCCGTTGAACGTATGTTGCCTCAGCGCTCGCACCTACAGCTGCCCTTCAATTTTGTCTGGCAAGATGTTAGAACTGTCGAAACTGTCTGGCTTCTCAGAAAACATCTTCTAATAGTTACCCAAGTAACATATATAAAATTCAGCCTTTATAAAAGAACGAAAGTACAATTACAATTTATTAAAGTTTAAGGGTGTCTGGCGAAGGGTTGCCACGATAGTAAGTGTCTGGCAATGGTTAATGAGATTTCTAATATTATTCCGAAGAAAATATAAAAAAATTACGCTTTATACTTTGACGAAAGTAGGTAGCAATTTTCTACCCCTTTGCTACCCGTTACCTGCCAAAGCCACTATGATCCAAACTTCATAGTAGCCAATCGTTCTTTACCTGTGTCTGGGAAATGCACAGAGAAATTTGCAGCTTTTATACTATGAGGAAGGTCTGGCGGTCACGGGCTGTTGGTCTATAAGTATGTATGTAGGTAGGTTCTTTGTTAAAGTCCTAATAGAATGTTTAGTTTTGTTTGTTTACTGTCTACTAAGGCAACGTCTCGCATGTTTTTTCTGTTTTTACCATAATTAAACCTGGACTCGGAGTCGGAGTCGGTACATTTTTTCCGACTCCAACTCCACAACCCCCTGCCTGAAATCCACCTAAGTAATACCATTGAAATTATTGATTAATTCATTGGAAAATGAATTGCTAAAATTAAATAACATTGCAGTAAATTCATCGGCTATTTTTAGAATTTCAATATATCATAAATACGTAGTGGTAAATAACGGTCCTAGATTGTACACTTACCTCTAACCCCCCCACCACAACTCCGATCGGGCCGAGCGTGCAAAAAAACTGGTCCCAAACAACATGTCTCGACTCGCACTTTTCCAGAATATGCACCTCAACGCATCAATAACATATATATTGATGTTTGTCACGTAGGCCAGTCCCGATACGCGTTGGTTCGGTGCGCGTTTCCTTCTTAATTTACCGGTAATTATCGCGATTTTAACTAACATACATTAATCGGTCTTCGTGCTTCGTGTGACGTGAACCATTTGGTCGGGAAACCGTTCATAATTTTGCGGGATAAAGTGCCGATAAGTGTTGTGCGCGACCACGATAATATTTCCATTGTTGCTCTCAAAATATTGCATTCATTTGGATGGTCCTGGTTCGCCAGTATAAAAGGGGCTGCCGACTACTTCCTACACGGATATGCTACGGATTAACCCTTCCTGGACATGGACTTTAGACGGACTTACAACCTCCGCAACTATGATGTTACGAAAGGTCGGGGGAAGACTAGTACTAGCCGTCTTGCTTTCGTTGGGTTAGCGAGAACAGGGGAAAGTGTTACTAAGTGCTGGTTATCAAAGAGCGGCCTATGACCCCGCGATACCTTCCCGAAGGTATATTTGATTCAATTACCGAATTTTGATAGCATAATCTGTGGAAATATTATCTGGTGCCGACGTGTGTCAACGGACTAACCATAAGACCTACGAAGAGAACTGGAGGGACAACACCAAGGTAATTAATTCTTTTAGTATTGTGTCATAGTCATAAAAAAAACACTGATATGTTTATCTATGCTCAAGGCGTAGATGGCATCATTTTTATCGCAACTACTTTGCTCGTAATCGCACATGAAGCAAAATCTTAACAATCTAGAGTCTACCTAACGATCCCCCCAAATCGTTTCTTCGAAATTTTGATTTTTAATGGTGTCTATCGATGCATCAAATTTACATAAGAAGATGCATGGGAAAAAGAAATTTTGTTGGTATTTTTCGAATAATTCTTCGGGGTTTGGGAAAACTTAAGATTTAAAGTTATAGGACTTGTAGAGGCCTTTCCAATGAAGAATTTGAGCTATTATACATATGGCTTTGACGCCCCCAACCCACCCCACAGTGCCCTGAAAACTACGCTTAAATGAAAAATGTACATTCTTCAGAAAATTTACCGTTCTAATCACTTCATTCTCTTTTTTTCTCATAGAAATCATTACTATAAGTCTAGTTGAATGTTTATAAACATTTGTCAGGTAATTTCGATTTGTTTAAACAAATTCCATTTGTTTAAATAATTCGCTTTTCTCGAAACTCCGTCGGACATCTGTTTTCTGAGTTCGAAATGGCTTTATTATCTTAGAGTGACATTATTCATTAAACAAATTTTTCCTATTGTTTAAACTATTAATGATTATTAATTTTCAACTGTTCTAATTATGGTAGAAGTCAGGTTTTTTTGTGAAATTAACTAATAATAAACCTAATAAACTAAGCTAATAAACCCATATTTGTTTAAACAAATTCCCTTTGTTTAAACAATTTTTTTGCAATTCTCCTAATATTCATTTTTTTACATCAGTCTGGTCAACTGTTATTGTCAAGTGACATCATATATATTTTGGGATAATTTCCATTGTTTAAATAATAAAATATTATTCAAATGCATAATGATGATATACAGGTAGTATGTAAATTTTAAAATAAATTAAAAATTACAGCCACAACCTGGATTTGAATCAGGGACCTGGGACCTGGTTCAAATCATTATTAAGTAAAATATTATTCGTTTTCAATATTATTTACACGAAAAAATTGAATTAATTTAAAATCCTTCTTTCGGGAAATTGGGGAGTTACATTTCTTTTAAAAATATTAAATTTTCTACCATAGTTAGAAAAAAGTTGAAAATGAATAATAATTTATTGTTTAAACAATAGGAGGATTTTTTAAAATGAATAATGTCAGTCTAAGATAATAAACTGCGACTTCGAACTCAGAAAACAGAATTCAGACGGATTTTCGAGAAAAACGAATTATTTAAACACCTAAAAATTTGTTTTATTATATTTTTATATTATATATATTATTATATATTATATTTCATATTTTTCATTAAAACTATCTTTATTGCTTGGTCCATATTGTCCCACACGTTTTGAATTGCAGTTTTTAACCTATTTGATGATGAAAATATTATTTAGTAAACGTCTATTAATTACCAATTACAGATTCTCAACCACTCAGGAGTCATCATCAGCATCTCATCATGAATCTTTTGTATGAAAGCCATCGGACGTATACGAAAATTGACACGTATAGAAGGAACAACTTCAAATGTAAGTACATATTTAAGTACACTGCAAATGCATTTGGTGAAGACATTTGTATGGTGTAAAATAATATTTTATTGGCTCAAATAAATATTTTTTTGTACCAAATACGTTTCCAATTACAGATTCTCAACCACATTTTGGTCAGGACTCATCATCAATCTTTTGTACGAAAGCCATCGGACGTATACGAAAATTGGCATGCATAGAAGGAATAACTACAAATGTAAGTACATATTTAAGTACACTGCAAATGCATTTGGTGAAAACATTTGTTTGGAGTAAAGTAATATTTTATTGGCTCAAATAAACATTTTTGTTGTACCAAATACTTAAGTTACTAACATTATAATCGCCACTTTACTCCATTTCGCTTTGTTTTCATTGTTTTTATTTGAAATATTTCGAAACGCCATTCATTTTAAAATATTTTAACCCCCTGACTCAGATTTGCGCAGAAGATATTTTAAAACTGTTTTCCCTCATATATACAGGACGCCGCGGCGCACATTTTAAAATAATTATTTTACCTACAGGACATGTTTTAATATCTTTTGATGTTGTTTCTCTTTTTACTAACATTCCAAAATCTTTGTTGTTGGATGTTTTAAAAGAAAATTGGCAATTAATATCAAACAATACAAATTTGAGCGAAATTTCCTTTTTTACTATGATAAGATTAATTTTTAACAACGATTATTTTTCTTTCGATGGAGTATTTTTTTCACAAATTGACGGAACTCCCATGGGTTCTCCAATTTCTCCAATTTTGGCCAAAATTATTATGGATAAACTTTTAGACGATATTATCCCAAAATTTAAAAAATTTAAATTTTCATTTATTCATAAATACGTTGATGATATTATTTGTGCGTTGCCTGAAGACCAAATTGAAAATACCTTAGATTGTTTTAATAGTTTTAATAAAAATATTCAGTTTACTGTTGGAAAGGAAAATAATTTTAGTGTTTCTTTTTTAGATATAAATATTATTAGGACAGATGTAAGTATTTTGCTTTTAGATTGGTTTAGAAAAGTTACAAATTCGGGTAGATATATTAATTTTTTCTCATATCATTCAATTAATCAAAAATCAACACAGTATTGGCATTAAAAAATAGAATAGAAAAAATCTGCAATTCCAAATTTAGGCACAAAAATTTAAAAACTTTGTTTTCGATATTTTTGAATTATGGTTTACCAAAAAAGTTGCTTAATCGTTTATTATTTTGTTCTCGGTCAAATTATAATTATAATGTTCCTTTTTTCAACAACCTCGTTTGTTTTTAAAAATTCCGGATATAATGGGTTTAATTAGTAGTAGTAATTACTATCTAGTTTAACCAAAATTTTAAAAAGTAATAACATTATATTTGCAAAATATAATTTGTTAAATGTTAAAATTTTGGGTGTTTGTAAAAATCAACGGAATAGAAATTTTTTGGAAATATTGTTTATTAATGAATTAAATACATGTAATTTTAAAACTGATGTAGAAAATGTGAGCATAATTTATAAAAAATTATTAACGTTATTGAAATCTTTTAAGGGTTGAAATTTTTAATCAATTTATATATATTTGTTTCCATGGATATTGAGATATCATTTTAATTTACGTTGTTATGAAGTATTTTGTTTGAAATTTGTCAGAAGCTTTAAAAAAAGTTTTATGAGTATTGGTAGTTTATAGTTTACGTAGTAAGTATTTATAAATTTGTTATATTTTTTGTTTGAAACGTTCCTTGTAGATTTCCTGACGAAGCCTATGTTATAGGCGAAATATTGAAAATTAAAAAAAGCTAAAAACTTCATTGTTGCCGATTTTCCGAAAAATTTAAGAAATAACTAATATATATATATATATATATATATATATATATATATATATATATATATATATAACATGAAAGATCGAGTAGAGGTGTCTTCAGCAATCGAGGCTGAGAGGTTGAATTTTGCACTGTCAGCATAGCACGTTACGGGGCGCTGGCGTTGGGACGTTGTGACGTCCCGAGGACTGTTCCGGGCGGGCCGCGGGCCGCGGGCCGGTCTATCGCTCTCCCTTTCGTAGTAGAATCTAATGAAAGCCCTTTCCCTGTTATGTATCCCGCGTGTCGTTCTGTCACGGAATGCTAAAATCGGGAGGTAACATATCACATTCGCCGTTAAATGACGGGGCTGTTGACGCCCCTGCCCCGCGCACCCCCGCCGGATGGGGGTGGGACGGTTCCCTTGCAGCCCGATTGCTATTCAGCCCACGGTATCATCAGAATCGGGCACACGGACATTCTTGTCTTTCTACGCTATTTTTTATCCCTAGAAATAACACGATTTATTGCCGCCCGACGCGACGGCAAAATCGCCATTCGCATGCAAGCTGGGTGAATTTTTTAAATCCACTCCAGATAGAAAACACACTGGCTAAACAATAACCACCTCCGTCTACCACTTTATCCGCTGAATACGTGCCTTACATTGATAAAAAATGAACACAAACGCCGTCAACCTAATCATTATTTACTGCACGCTGTTGTTTTTCAATGTAGCATCCCTTAAGCTGCACATACACGATCCGATAAAGTATCCTTAAGGATACTTATTTAAATTAAGATTTTGGTCCATGGTACAGTTTTCGACGCTGATTGCGCTGGAGTAATTGATTTTTTTCTATACGGAACGGTACGGAAGTTATGACATCTCAAAGTATCAAAAATTGCTAAAATTGCCAATTCACTATATTTGGAATTGTCAAAGCGAACTGTGTTTGATCTAACCGCCCGATTTTGACGATTCCGACGTTACTGGATAGGAAATTGACCTAGGAAACTATTTCTGAACACCGCTTTGCTCTAAGTCGCGCGGTTCGCGAGAAAAACGCGAAAAAACCGCGGAAATTCTAATTTTACTATTTCTGGACAAACCGTAGGCTTTACGGGAAAACCGAGCACACCGTTAAATTCAGCACAGCCCAATGCATAAGCATGGCCCCATTAGACAGCTCTATCTCTAAAAAAAAAAGTGATACTTTTTTCGATTTAAATTTAGCACATTGAGGTAGAAAAAAATTTTAAAAAATTTAACTTTGCAACCGTTGGCGATAGAGAGATTTTCCCACCACCAAATGATAGCTCTCGACGAGTACATCAAGAATATGTAAACTTTTATATGCCTAAGGCGTACCATTTTGAAGTTATGTGGTCCAATTCGGTTATATTCCTGTTATTTGAAAAAACGTAATTGGAGCACAACTCGGTAACCAGTAGAGATAGAGACCTGTACTATGTAAATTCGTAATCAGCGCACTCATTTTAGTAAGATAGCGAAGGTTTCATATCGATCCGGATACTAGATTTCAAATTAGCTGTGCCAGTTTAAATTTAAAGTGAAAAAGTACGATTTCTATCAAAATTTTGACCAGTTGGAAAAAACAAAACTACCTCCCACCGAATTAAGATTTTGGTCTATCGTACAGTTTTCGACGCTGACTGCGCTGGAGTAATTGATTTTTTTCTATACGGAACGGTACGGAAGTTATGACATCTCAAAGTATCAAAAATTGCTAAAATTGCCAATTCAATATATTTGGAATTGTCAGAGCGAACTGTGTTTGATCTAACCATCCGATTTTGACGATTCCAACGTTACTGGATAGGAAATTGCCCTAGGAAACCATTTCTAAAGACCGCTTTGCTCTAAGTTGCGCGGTTCGCGAGAAAAGCGCGAAAATCTGCTGAAATTCTAATTTTACCATTTCTGGACAAACCGTAGGGTTTACGGGAAAACCGAGCACACCGCTGAATTCAGCACAGCCCAATGCATAAGCATGACCCCATTAGATAGCTCTATCTCTAAAAAAAAAATTGATATTTTTTTCGATATAAATTTAGCACATTGGGGTAGAGAATTTTTTTTAAAAATGTAACTTTGTAACCGTTGGCGATAGAGAGATTTACCCACCACCAAATGATAGCTCTCGACGAGTACATCAAGAATATGTAGACTTTTATATGCCTAAAGCGTACCATTTTGAAGTTATGTGGTCCAATTCGGTTATTTTCGTGTTATTTGAAAAAACGTAATTGGAGCACAACTCGGTAACCAGTAGAGATAGAGACCTGTACTATGTAAATTCGTAATCAGCGCACTCATTTTTAGTAAGATAGCGAAGGTTTCATATCGATCCGGATACTAGATTTCAAATTAGCTGTGCCAGTTTAAATTTAAAGTGAAAAAGTACGATTTCTATCAAAATTTTGACCAGTTGGAAAAACAAAACTACCTCCCACGCAATTAAGATTTTGGTCCATGGTACAGTTTTTGACGCTGATTGCGCTGGAGTAATTGACTTTTTTCTATACGGAACGGTACGGAAGGTATGACATCTCAAAGTATCAAAAACTGCTAAAATTACCAATTCAATATATTTGGAATTGTCAGAGCGAACTGTGTTTGATCTAACCATCCGATTTTGACGATTCCAACGTTACTGGATAGGAAATTGCCCTAGGAAACCATTTCTAAAGACCGCTTTGCTCTAAGTTGCGCGGTTCGCGAGAAAAGCGCGAAAATCTGCTGAAATTCTAATTTTACCATTTCTGGACAAACCGTAGGGTTTACGGGAAAACCGAGCACACCGCTGAATTCAGCACAGCCCAATGCATAAGCATGACCCCATTAGATAGCTCTATCTCTAAAAAAAAATTGATATTTTTTTCGATATAAATTTAGCACATTGAGGTAGAAAAATTTTTTAAAAAATGTAACTTTGTAACCGTTGGCGATAGAGAGATTTACCCACCACCTAATGATAGCTCTCGACGAGTACATCAAGAATATGTAGACTTTTATATGCCTAAGGCGTACCATTTTGAAGTTATGTGGTCCAATTCGGTTATTTTCTTGTTATTTGAAAAAACGTAATTTGAGCACAACTCGGTAACCAGTAGAGATAGAGACCTGTACTATGTAAATTCGTAATCAGCGCACTCATTTTAGTAAGATAGCGAAGGTTTCATATCGATCCGGATACTAGATTTCAAATTAGCTGTGCCAGTTTAAATTTAAAGTGAAAAAGTACGATTTCTATCAAAATTTTGACCAGTTGGAAAAAACAAAACTACCTCCCACCGAATTAAGATTTTGGTCTATCGTACAGTTTTCGACGCTGACTGCGCTGGAGTAATTGATTTTTTTCTATACGGAACGGTACGGAAGTTATGACATCTCAAAGTATCAAAAATTGCTAAAATTGCCAATTCAATATATTTGGAATTGTCAGAGCGAACTGTGTTTGATCTAACCATCCGATTTTGACGATTCCAACGTTACTGGATAGGAAATTGCCCTAGGAAACCATTTCTAAAGACCGCTTTGCTCTAAGTTGCGCGGTTCGCGAGAAAAGCGCGAAAATCTGCTGAAATTCTAATTTTACCATTTCTGGACAAACCGTAGGGTTTACGGGAAAACCGAGCACACCGCTGAATTCAGCACAGCCCAATGCATAAGCATGACCCCATTAGATAGCTCTATCTCTAAAAAAAAAATTGATATTTTTTTCGATATAAATTTAGCACATTGGGGTAGAGAATTTTTTTTAAAAATGTAACTTTGTAACCGTTGGCGATAGAGAGATTTACCCACCACCAAATGATAGCTCTCGACGAGTACATCAAGAATATGTAGACTTTTATATGCCTAAAGCGTACCATTTTGAAGTTATGTGGTCCAATTCGGTTATTTTCGTGTTATTTGAAAAAACGTAATTGGAGCACAACTCGGTAACCAGTAGAGATAGAGACCTGTACTATGTAAATTCGTAATCAGCGCACTCATTTTTAGTAAGATAGCGAAGGTTTCATATCGATCCGGATACTAGATTTCAAATTAGCTGTGCCAGTTTAAATTTAAAGTGAAAAAGTACGATTTCTATCAAAATTTTGACCAGTTGGAAAAACAAAACTACCTCCCACGCAATTAAGATTTTGGTCCATGGTACAGTTTTTGACGCTGATTGCGCTGGAGTAATTGACTTTTTTCTATACGGAACGGTACGGAAGGTATGACATCTCAAAGTATCAAAAACTGCTAAAATTACCAATTCAATATATTTGGAATTGTCAGAGCGAACTGTGTTTGATCTAACCATCCGATTTTGACGATTCCAACGTTACTGGATAGGAAATTGCCCTAGGAAACCATTTCTAAAGACCGCTTTGCTCTAAGTTGCGCGGTTCGCGAGAAAAGCGCGAAAATCTGCTGAAATTCTAATTTTACCATTTCTGGACAAACCGTAGGGTTTACGGGAAAACCGAGCACACCGCTGAATTCAGCACAGCCCAATGCATAAGCATGACCCCATTAGATAGCTCTATCTCTAAAAAAAAATTGATATTTTTTTCGATATAAATTTAGCACATTGAGGTAGAAAAATTTTTTAAAAAATGTAACTTTGTAACCGTTGGCGATAGAGAGATTTACCCACCACCTAATGATAGCTCTCGACGAGTACATCAAGAATATGTAGACTTTTATATGCCTAAGGCGTACCATTTTGAAGTTATGTGGTCCAATTCGGTTATTTTCTTGTTATTTGAAAAAACGTAATTTGAGCACAACTCGGTAACCAGTAGAGATAGAGACCTGTACTATGTAAATTCGTAATCAGCGCACTCATTTTAGTAAGATAGCGAAGGTTTCATATCGATCCGGATACTAGATTTCAAATTAGCTGTGCCAGTTTAAATTTAAAGTGAAAAAGTACGATTTCTATCAAAATTTTGACCAGTTGGAAAAAACAAAACTACCTCCCACCGAATTAAGATTTTGGTCTATCGTACAGTTTTCGACGCTGACTGCGCTGGAGTAATTGATTTTTTTCTATACGGAACGGTACGGAAGTTATGACATCTCAAAGTATCAAAAATTGCTAAAATTGCCAATTCAATATATTTGGAATTGTCAGAGCGAACTGTGTTTGATCTAACCATCCGATTTTGACGATTCCAACGTTACTGGATAGGAAATTGCCCTAGGAAACCATTTCTAAAGACCGCTTTGCTCTAAGTTGCGCGGTTCGCGAGAAAAGCGCGAAAATCTGCTGAAATTCTAATTTTACCATTTCTGGACAAACCGTAGGGTTTACGGGAAAACCGAGCACACCGCTGAATTCAGCACAGCCCAATGCATAAGCATGGCCCCATTAGACAGCTCTATCTCTAAAAAAAAAAGTGATACTTTTTTCGATTTAAATTTAGCACATTGAGGTAGAAAAAAATTTTAAAAAATTTAACTTTGCAACCGTTGGCGATAGAGAGATTTTCCCACCACCAAATGATAGCTCTCGACGAGTACATCAAGAATATGTAAACTTTTATATGCCTAAGGCGTACCATTTTGAAGTTATGTGGTCCAATTCGGTTATATTCCTGTTATTTGAAAAAACGTAATTGGAGCACAACTCGGTAACCAGTAGAGATAGAGACCTGTACTATGTAAATTCGTAATCAGCGCACTCATTTTAGTAAGATAGCGAAGGTTTCATATTGATCCGGATACTAGATTTCAAATTAGCTGTGCCAGTTTAAATTTAAAGTGAAAAAGTACGATTTCTATCAAAATTTTGACCAGTTGGAAAAAACAAAACTACCTCCCACGCAATTAAGATTTTGGTCCATGGTACAGTTTTTGACGCTGATTGCGCTGGAGTAATTGACTTTTTTCTATACGGAACGGTACGGAAGGTATGACATCTCAAAGTATCAAAAACTGCTAAAATTACCAATTCAATATATTTGGAATTGTCAGAGCGAACTGTGTTTGATCTAACCATCCGATTTTGACGATTCCAACGTTACTGGATAGGAAATTGCCCTAGGAAACCATTTCTAAAGACCGCTTTGCTCTAAGTTGCGCGGTTCGCGAGAAAAGCGCGAAAATCTGCTGAAATTCTAATTTTACCATTTCTGGACAAACCGTAGGGTTTACGGGAAAACCGAGCACACCGCTGAATTCAGCACAGCCCAATGCATAAGCATGACCCCATTAGATAGCTCTATCTCTAAAAAAAAAAATTGATATTTTTTTTCTATTTAAATTTAGCACATTGAGGTAGAAAATTTTTTTAAAAAATGTAACTTTGCAACCGTTGGCGATAGAGAGATTTTCCCACCAGCAAATGATAGCTCTCGACAAGTACATCAAGAATATGTAAACTTTTATATGCCTAAGGCGTACCATTTTGAAGTTATGTTGTCCAATTCGGTTATTTTCGTGTTATTTGAAAAAACGTAATTGGAGCACAACTCGGTAACCAGTAGAGATAGAGACCTGTACTATGTAAATTCGTAATCAGCGCACTCATTTTAGTAAGATAGCGAAGGTTTCATATCGATCCGGATACTAGATTTCAAATTAGCTGTGCCAGTTTAAATTTAAAGTGAAAAAGTACGATTTCTATCAAAATTTTGACCAGTTGGAAAAAACAAAACTACCTCCCACCGAATTAAGATTTTGGTCTATCGTACAGTTTTCGACGCTGACTGCGCTGGAGTAATTGATTTTTTTCTATACGGAACGGTACGGAAGTTATGACATCTCAAAGTATCAAAAATTGCTAAAATTGCCAATTCAATATATTTGGAATTGTCAGAGCGAACTGTGTTTGATCTAACCATCCGATTTTGACGATTCCAACGTTACTGGATAGGAAATTGCCCTAGGAAACCATTTCTAAAGACCGCTTTGCTCTAAGTTGCGCGGTTCGCGAGAAAAGCGCGAAAATCTGCTGAAATTCTAATTTTACCATTTCTGGACAAACCGTAGGGTTTACGGGAAAACCGAGCACACCGCTGAATTCAGCACAGCCCAATGCATAAGCATGGCCCCATTAGACAGCTCTATCTCTAAAAAAAAAAGTGATACTTTTTTCGATTTAAATTTAGCACATTGAGGTAGAAAAAAATTTTAAAAAATTTAACTTTGCAACCGTTGGCGATAGAGAGATTTTCCCACCACCAAATGATAGCTCTCGACGAGTACATCAAGAATATGTAAACTTTTATATGCCTAAGGCGTACCATTTTGAAGTTATGTGGTCCAATTCGGTTATATTCCTGTTATTTGAAAAAACGTAATTGGAGCACAACTCGGTAACCAGTAGAGATAGAGACCTGTACTATGTAAATTCGTAATCAGCGCACTCATTTTAGTAAGATAGCGAAGGTTTCATATTGATCCGGATACTAGATTTCAAATTAGCTGTGCCAGTTTAAATTTAAAGTGAAAAAGTACGATTTCTATCAAAATTTTGACCAGTTGGAAAAAACAAAACTACCTCCCACGCAATTAAGATTTTGGTCCATGGTACAGTTTTTGACGCTGATTGCGCTGGAGTAATTGACTTTTTTCTATACGGAACGGTACGGAAGGTATGACATCTCAAAGTATCAAAAACTGCTAAAATTACCAATTCAATATATTTGGAATTGTCAGAGCGAACTGTGTTTGATCTAACCATCCGATTTTGACGATTCCAACGTTACTGGATAGGAAATTGCCCTAGGAAACCATTTCTAAAGACCGCTTTGCTCTAAGTTGCGCGGTTCGCGAGAAAAGCGCGAAAATCTGCTGAAATTCTAATTTTACCATTTCTGGACAAACCGTAGGGTTTACGGGAAAACCGAGCACACCGCTGAATTCAGCACAGCCCAATGCATAAGCATGACCCCATTAGATAGCTCTATCTCTAAAAAAAAAAATTGATATTTTTTTTCTATTTAAATTTAGCACATTGAGGTAGAAAATTTTTTTAAAAAATGTAACTTTGCAACCGTTGGCGATAGAGAGATTTTCCCACCAGCAAATGATAGCTCTCGACAAGTACATCAAGAATATGTAAACTTTTATATGCCTAAGGCGTACCATTTTGAAGTTATGTTGTCCAATTCGGTTATTTTCGTGTTATTTGAAAAAACGTAATTGGAGCACAACTCGGTAACCAGTAGAGATAGAGACCTGTACTATGTAAATTCGTAATCAGCGCACTCATTTTAGTAAGATAGCGAAGGTTTTATATCGATCCGGGTCCTAGATTTCGAATTAGGTGTGCCAGTTCAAATTTAAAGTAGAAAAGTACGATTTCTATCGAAATTTTGACCAGTTGGGAAAAACAAAACTACCTCCCACGCAATTGAGATTTTGGTCCGTGGTACAGTTTTGGACGCTTATTACGCTGGAGTAATTGATTTTTTTCTATACGGAACGGTACGGAAGTCATGACATCTCAAAGTATCAAAAACTGCGAGTGTCGTTATAATTCGGCCGGAGCGCAACCCTCGCTCGCGGGGGAGTCCGGAGTCGTAGACCTCCGGCAGCGCTAAAATGCGACATTTAAAGGTCGCTGATGGCTCTCGCCGCCTTTAGCTTCTAGATTAACATTTTGAAAGTTAACCTGAGATCCGAAACCGTAAACTGCCATTGGTTAATTCTATCAAAAACAGGTATCCCACAATTCGGCGACCGCGACGCGGCGGGTCGGTTACGGAGATGACATAGATACGGTTCGAACAGATAGCTTAATTGTATACCGCGGGCGAGGACGGGGGGGCCGAGAGGCGGCCGGGGGCGGTTTGTCCGGAGAGTGTCCGGACTGCTAGTACCGCCGCCGTTGTTGCTACTGGTGTTGCGGTAAGTCACGATTTCCATTACTGACTGTATACACTGGCATCGGCACATATTCGTGTTCCGGCATCTGGAATGGGCCTGCGAGACGTGCCGTTCTCTGTCTACCGCTTTCAGCGAGGCGTCGCGACGCCTCTCCGGGACGCCGCGGCCGGCCTATCATCGCCTTTCCGCATGTTTGCCGTATAACCCTACGATTACTGTTTCTTTCTTATACATTTTATGATATTGCATGCAAAGCGACGCCCGATTGCTTCACATCTTTACACTACCACCACCATTATCTCCATGTCGCTCTTATACGTTTACCACTGCAGAAGGTTATCGTACTTACCCTGTTTAAGGCTCCCGTCTCCTACCCCCGAAACGCCAAAGTAACTCACGCTATAATTATTGCGCCAATCGTGAAATGCTTGCTACCATTCGATTCTGTAGGTCTTTATGCTACTGCCATCGGAAAGGATTTCAATAATTATGCAGATTATTTATGCAAATTTTAGTGTTAAAAAAATGTGGACTTCAAATATAGAAAAGCTTTCCGATGGCAGTGGCATCTGATTATTGTCTGCTGTAATACATTATAAAAGTGCATTAAATGTTAACTGTAAGATTAGTTCGGATTATCGACGCTCTACTGTATATGAATTATTTTAATAAATACGAAACTCATATGAAACTTTTTACTCAGTATGACAATTACTTGAAAAATAATTTTGTGGGAAAAAAGTGGGACACCTGTATATAAATTATATATCATACATCACATATAATTTCCGCGGGGAATAGTGGAACAGTTACATTATACGTATAAAGGTGAACGTTTACTGTCTATTATACATGTCAACAGACTGAAAAGTCATGACGAACTTTCTGGAAAAAGGGCAAAAACTTGGCACTTATGACACTATTCTCTGCAGAAACTGTACAACATATTTGACAAAGACTTCTTATTCACTTCGGAAGGTGTCACTGTAATCTTCCACCGCTTCCAGTGATATGCATGTGTGTATAGTAAGAAACAAACATTTCAACATCCTCGTTTGCTCCCCACGCATTATCAATAGTCAAATTCACACTGCTTTCTCGCATCTCCACAGCAGAATCTTCCACAGTATCCAGTGACAACGGTTCCGGACAGTTCGGCTGTACATCACCATATCTAAAATAATAATATTTTAATTTATAGCCTACCTATTTGTATAAAATAAAACATACCGTAAAACCTCTTGAAATCTTGCCCACCTTAGTTTTGCTACCGCACTTCGTGAATTTGAGCCCTTTTTTTTCAAATAACTCTTTCGAGAGTGGGATAAGCGACCCATTATTCCAACTATGACTGGTAAATTTAGTATTGTGGGCAGAAAATATATGTATTTGTCACATGTCACACAAACGAGTTGTTTACAACCTAATCTACTAAATCTGTTTATAACTTTTATAACTGGAAACTATATAATCACCACTCAAAAATAATATAATACAAACATATACTACAAACTCCCACACACTTTATAACTCTAGAACACTAAAACTCATCTATAAATAGAAAACAAAGACCTAAACGTGAACTGGCAATTATAGTAGTAGCACTGACACGGCGTCGGGATTCCCCTACTACGCCGCAAACATACGTTAAATCGTCAAATGTGGTAAATACGAAATAAATTCAGAATTGGTTATATTGGCGCCATCTACATCTGGTAATTTTTCTATTTCGAAGCTTTGGAGAAAAGCGCGCCATTTGAATTGAGACGGGAGCCTTAAACCGACTTTCAAGACTTTATATAAAGAGGAATCTCACTAAATCGCCAATTCTTCATCAAGAACTGACAAGGATTTGTGTTAGTATTTGAGCACGAAAACCTGACTGTTGGTCAGTAATAAATTCATTTTCATCCAAGTACTCACTGAGCTGTTGTTTAACAAAAATGTCCAGTATTTGTTCTAGTTTTGGTAACATGTTAATAGGCCGAAACTCTTCGCATTTGGTGGTGTTCACAATTTTTTGTATTGGTATAATGGTGCATTAATTAAATCTGTTGTAAATTGTCCCACAATAGGTAATGCATCCTTTATTACCTTAATTGATATAGAATCGGTGCTATTGGATTTTTTTTGTCTAATTTACCACAGAATAAAGGTGTTGAACACTAATTGTCTTAAAGTGGAATGATTGTGTACTGCGCATTATTTGGGATACTTCTCGCACTGACGTCACTTGTAGGCGCGGCCGATGCGGGTGAGCAGACCGTTGTGGACCGTGGTTGTGCGTGAGATGGAATGGGAAAATGTTGGGAAGCGCTGATTTAAAGAGATGCGTATTTATGAGTTCGCAATGTCGCTGCGTTGGCGTGGGGAGGGGGGGGGGGGGTGGTCTCGTAAAATATACCGTATTTCTTCTTTATGTGATTACTGTACCATAAAGGAGTTGGTAACAAATTTATTTATAAGTGTGCGTATGTGTGCGAGGCCGCGGGAGCAGGGGGGCGGGTGACGGATTAAGTGCGGTCTGGCGGAGTGCGATAGAGGGTAGTTGAGTTATGGCCGAGAGGTGGCAGGTCGGTGTTCCGGCAATCGTCTTTGATTGTTATTTGAGCGATTCCCCTTTTTTCCCGAAAACATGACGCCGTACTAGTAAAGTCCTCCCCTAAAATCGGGCAAACGGCCCGTGGTGAACTAAGAACCTCACGACCAGTGGCGTGCGGCCCACACGTGCAGAGCGTGCAGTACACACCCTAAGATTTAGGAAAAAAAAGGAAAAATATTAAAGATAGTCCAGCCAAAAATGATATAATATGCAGACATTAACTTATATTTCTTTGTAATAATAATTTAATGTAATTTACACCACATGGTGTTACATCATATCACACCATATCATTGCTACTTGCTAGAGCCGAGCGCTCCCGTCTCGACCGACACTCGCCTTTGCGCTACTGCCATGTCGGGCAGCCACAAACGGTGCACGAGACGGTGCTATTTGGGTTAAAATCGGCAAACTAAAGAATCATAGCTGCTTCATACTTCTGTAAATAATGTATGAACTATCGCACCTCTCTACCACTGATCAAATAAAACTATATTCTAGAGAATGAATACAGAACACACTAATGTATTTGTCCGCTGTACGATCTTTACAACTTTAGGTTCGTATATACGCGAGAGATTATTGACGTCAACCAAGAAATATTATTTCTTGGAATAATTACTAGATATAAGAACGTTGTTACACTGGTGAAGGAAGTAAACAGTCTTCAGTGAAGTGTATATTTTTATTCCCGGTAAATATTTTTAGCTACTTAATGTAAGAATTTTAAAGATTTGGCACAAATACGTTTCCTATTGCTAATTAACAAGATAGGTATGTTATATTTACTTACTCGTTCTAACCTGTTGCGTGCCTTACGTCAAATTATTCCGTGTTGAAACGTTTATTGTACACTAATCACAAGGCACATCCCCTACGGGCACTTCGCTGTTGTTTTCGGACTAGATTTTGCTCCTCTACGGCGCCAGCCCTACGCGCGGGCGCGCGAGCCTTGACAAAATCACGATGCGCATATTTATTCCAGAGAAAGGGATTACTTGAAAGAAGTGAGAATCACTTCAGTTAAATAATTGGTGGGTTTTTATTCAGTAAACAATACTTACTTATATTAAATGTCTTATATTTTCTTGGATCAAGTAACTACGCACTTGGATGGATTTACTATTACTTCGTTGGAGCAATTGACATTTTTGGGACGAAAAATTCTATTACTTCTTTCGATATAATATTGGTTCTTATAAAGAAAGAATTTATTTGTCGACAGCATTTATCTGAGAAATTATTTTACTTATATTGAGTATGTGGCATTTCTTGTATATACCTAACTTTCTACATCCAAGTAATTATGCATTTGAATCTAGTAAATAAATTCAAGAAATTCTGTTTTCTCGTTCCAAATAATCACTTTTCTGTGTGTATGTATTCTTTAAACTGCAATAAATAATACAGAGAAAGCCTGATCAGATTTTTTTTATGTATTTCGCTTAGATTTGCGTATTCGTTAATTTAAATTCGCCTTAGGGCAACGTATCTCCAGCGTGCAGCAGCGTTGTGTTAGAAGTGCTTGTTGATTTTGAAGTATGAATTATTTGTGTACATTTTTAAGGCAACTCCTATCTTTTACTAAACATTTACAAATATTTATTCTCCACTGGACACCTTGTGAACAAATGCACCGCACGCTACTGCTTACGCCTTACGCCTCACGCCTCACGCTCGTTCCACGTCCATTCAATGGCGCGGGGCTGCTTAATAACCCACCAAGGAGTATATTACGTCTAAGCCATTCATCACGAGGTGTTAAGGACGTTTATCGTTGTTTCTGTTTCATCTTACGTTCATTACACCAGCCGCAGTATATTAAGTACCTTAGACGACCGCATTGTTTCGTCGTTTCACTTGCGCCCGCCGCGCGCCTCCGCCTCCCTCGCCGATTACAACTGTTGCCGGTTCACCAATTATTAATTAGTTCCGCTGCTCTACTTTCTTCCTGCGGCCCCACAGAGATGGGCCGGTGCACGCTCCACCTTGCCGAGCGTTACGCCGCAATTATCTCAAACATGTGACGATGTTACAAATTATGTGGACGCGGCCTTTGAGACGGCTTATACTTAAGACCGCGCGCGCGGGAGCCGCGCTCCCCCAACAGCCACTGTCAAATTTCATCATCCAGAAGATCCATTCTTCTACAAATAATTACCCAACGCACCAACCTTAAACAAACACCGCAAGTACAATTCATGCCCAAAATATGTCTGCTTTATGTGAGACAACTTACTTTCCAGCTAAATTCAACTTGTGGAACTAGATTCTGCAGCTTTCAGCATCTTTTTTTCACATCATTAACTACTATTTGGAAGTTGGCCACCTAAACTGACAACTGAGACAACTGACAACTGCATTCATAAATTGACAAGTAGCCGACCGTATAGGCTGATATTTTTAAGGCTCCCGTCTCAATTCAAATAGCAAACTGTAGCTAACTTCTCTCCAAAGCTTCGAAATAAAAAAAAATCACCAGATGAAGATGGCGCTACTATAAACATGTCTGTTTTTATATCGTATTTATTACATTTGACGTATGATATAAACTAAAGAAATAAATGTATTGCTTTCTATTTGTAAAAATATTCAAACTGGACTGTGTTTGAGTTTTCTAGTCGATGATACTAGTACTTTCACAATCGTAACTATTGTAAACAAGCTTGCCAACTCACTACAAACACGCACTACAATACTCCAGTGTGCAAGAATAGAGAAGGTCAGAAGAAAATAACTTGTGCTCTTATAGTTAACATTTAATAGGGTATTACGGCACTTTTCAAATTCTGTTCTATTACAAAGTAGGTCACCCTTTTACACGTAAAATGCCAAACAACGCTTTAATTTAGGAGAAAACGCATTCTGAAATTCAAATAAAAATCCTACTTGTGACGTCACAAGGAGGGATTATAATGCGAAACTTGACAACGTCGCGCATAGTTATTTTATGTTGCTGTGGTGCCAACAGTCGCGTACTTCACTCTGTTTACCGTTCGTGTATTGAGGTTAGGTGGTCAGTGATTTTTTAATATATCAACACCAGCAAACGCCATACATAATCAACATGAGCAAACAATAATATAGTTTGTTGTGTGCCGGGTTGCAACAGCAAATCAGTCGAAACACCAGAATTCAATACAACATTTAGACGAAATGGTGTATCTACCTTGTAGTTTCATAAACACACAGGAATATATTATAAGAAATGTATTGTCAATATGTATTATTAATAAACTTCTATTTAAGGAGTTATTTTTTACTACTAGTCTTTCCCTCTACATTCAAATTTCTTTGTGAACCATGTGATTGGGGGATGTTTCATTACTTTATCGTTAATTTACTATGAACAATTGCAAGCTGGTTGAATAATATGTATGACAGTGTATGATCGTCGGCAAATTTTGCGAATTCGCTTTGGTAAAATCATCTTCCACAGAACACATGCTTGCACTGGTAACTTAACAACTTATAACAACTTACTTAATAAGTAATAACTTTACGATACGCTGTAAATAGTACTGTCGAAGTTTGTCAACACACATACAAACAAACAGCGGTGCAAACACTGTTACAAGAAAATTCCCTAGGTTTTGATCAATTTCTTGGCTACGGTGCCAATTCTACACTTGGCCAATCACGACAGTGATCGGAAAATTCAAATTTTAATTGTAATTTTCTCAACAAATTCTGAATGTAATTTAATTTTAACTTAACAGAATTTCGGGTTATATACTGTAAAAACGCTTAATACACGCTTTTGCTTAAATTTCCACATGACCGTAATACCCTATTATTTGAATTACTTGTTTTATTTAAATCGTGGATGGTCACACTTTTACTTTAAATCGTATATTTCCTCAGAAAGATGCATCATAATAGCCTTAATAACTGGTTTAAAATTCATATTGATTGACTTTTAAATTAAAATTTAGAAAAAAGGGGTAAATCATCTTAAACACTGGACAAAAATGACAGAAATGATAAAAAGGCCGACAAAAAAGTCAAACTTCAAGAAAATAACAAATAGCACGGCAAATAGAACAAGGAGTACAGGGCGAAAAAGATTAAGCGGACATAAATGACATGACATGTCACCTGTTGTTTTTAAAAGTTGTCTTATATTAAGATAATAAAATTTTAAATATAGTAATACATACAGAGAAATGGTTGTGTAATGTACTTGTAATAAGAATATTTCTTTAATATAAAACTCTCTAAATGTTTGCTTTGAGAAACCGACTGTTTTGATTTAGGAAAGTCGTTGTTTTGAAAATAGTGTGAAGGATACCGATAGATGGCGCTTTAGTTTCTCGTCGTAAGAGGGGTCTCCTAGAGGGTATATGCATACTTGCCATTGTGCTATTATATCGTCAATGTCGTCGAAATGTCCAACAACTCTAATTTTGATGGAAAGAGACTACAACTACAAAATTGTACAATCTTAAAGTAAGAAAAACAACGATCCTTGGATAGTTGAATCTCCCAGTAGCGATGAGGATAATATATGTAGTAATGTACAGTCGTTTCAAGATGAACCGCCAAAACAATCTACTTCCGGTCAAAGTGAGTAACTAGAAAATCTTATTTGTTGTCAAAGTTGACTACAAGAAATATCTTACATGTTTTAATGTATTTTAATATGTCAGAAAATATTTTTCTTTTTACATCACCTAACACTGAAACGCTATATGAGCATTACAGCTCATTTTGACCAGTTTGGATTAGTGCCACTTTGACCGTTAGTAACAAACCCTAAGAAGGCAGGCGATTTCATAAAAAAAGCCACAGAAAGAACTTCCCGAGAAAAGACGCTATCAAGGAAACAAAATACAAATGTATTTTTTTCTGTTTTTACTTATTTTCGGGAATAAATATTTTGTCAGATTATTTTTTTGAACTAATGAAAAAATATCAAAATTTCTATTAGAAAACAAAAATAAACATTTAGCTTTATTTTGGTGTAGGTATTGCTTTTGAATTTCTAATATCAAATAGCTTGGTAATCGCCGGGAAAGCTTACTTGTTTTGCGTGTAAAATGCAAGCGCACTGAGTCCTTCCGCGAAAAACTAGTTCCGTTCATCGCCCCGTAACTTCGTCAAATTTTATCTGATTAATCTCGGATAAATGACATGTTAAAGTATAAGATTCCAGCATTCGGAATCACGATAACTACCGTAATTATGAAATTTGGTAAACAAGTTCATCTGTTAAAAAGTAAGGACAAGTTCTTGAATGGTGGAGGGTATTTTAACTTCGGCCCGGTTGAAGATAATTTCCTTACTAATTTTCTTTTCATTTTGCCATTTACTCTTTTTATCGTATTATCATCTTTTTTGTCCGTTTTGTCTCCCGATATATAATCTCATGTGTAAGCTCAACTGCAACTTATAACAGTATTTCTTTTTTATATAAAAACTACAAGTAGTGTTTGGTGAACTATTGTCAACTGAAATAAAAATTTCTGAAATAAAAGAATTTACCAGATGGTAGATAAACGGTCTATGAATGTTGCCTGATCGGAATTTCAGGCCAGTATTTTGGTAACTGAATCGCTCATGGTGTGGGAATCCTCGTCGAAAAATCGTTTATATAGCTGCAATGTCATCTCTGGTAGTTGTGCACACATCTTTGATAGTGTGTTGGGGGGAAAGAGCGTAGGGCGTAGGGAGTAGTCGGGGAGGTCTAGGGCGTCCTATGTGTAATGAAACCCTAACCGCGACTTATAACTTTGTTTTCCATGTGGCCGGATTCTGCGATCAGGACTGGAGGGAAGCTGGTACGCTGCCTCTCCGTGCTCATGATGAAATTGCATTCCTGTGCAGATTTCCGTGAGGGGGCCTGAACGCGCGTTCGCGTCCCCGGTCCCGGCGTCCCCCAGGCCCGCTCTGCTACAAGAGCAACAGTTACTTCGCTCCTCGGCGTATTTGTTTCAGCGGCGCTTCAGGGGGCGTGGTGTCCGCCGATGCCGCTCCCACGAAACTACGGAGCCGGAGCCGAAGCTCGGTACCCCTCGGTTCGAGCACTACGTCCCACAGTAGTCGAATTTGCACTTTCACCAGGACAAAATTATTTTTTTTCTAATGCACTTAAAATCTTCGATATACAGGTTTTTGGTCTTGTGATTTTATTTTCAAGGGGTGATAAAACATCCTAAAAGAAAGCAAAGTACGCCTAACAGATCAACAGCTATTCCACAAAAATTTACCGCTCTAGTAATCCGTGCACGAGAAACTGGTGTACTGCAAACACGTCAAGGTCGGGATGGTGGACCTGGCCGACCCCGACGAATTTTGGATTCCGAAGAACAAATCTTAAATCTTGTTGCAGAAGATTCTTCTACTAGTACTCGACAAATATCTCGCCAAGTAGATTTCTCAAATCGAATTGGCTGGCGAACACTGCGCGAGGATCAATTGTATCCTTACCACCTACAAAAAGTACAGGCTTTGCAACCTGAAGATCATCCTTTACGTTTACAATTTTGCCGATGGTTTCTACAAAAATATGCTGAAATTCCATACTTTTCTTCCATTGTATTGGCTACTGATGAAGCAACGTTTACACGTAACGGCATAACTGTCATAATACTCATATCTGGGCTGTCGAAAATCCACATGCTGTTCCGATATCATTTCCAGCACAGGTTTTCGATAAACGTTTGGGCCGGACAACTTATTGGCCCATTTCTGTTGCCAAATCGATTGACTGGAATTGATTATCTCTTTTTTTTGCAAAATCATTTGATGGAAATTTTTTAAGGACGTTCATTTGAATGTACCTCGACCAATGTGATTTCTTCAAGATGGCGCACCGCCGCATTTTAACCCGGACTTTTCTTACCCGTACTTTTCTTACCCGCACCTTTCTTACCCGGACTTTTCCTACCCGGACTTTTCTTACTCGGTCTTTTCTCACATATCTGGGCTGTCGAAAATCCACATGCTGTTCGTCGTAATCATTTCCAGCACAGATTTTCGATAAACGTTTGGGTCAACGGACAACTTATTGCATTTGTGTTGCCAAATCGATTGACTGGAAATGATTATATCTATAAACCGAATAATATGTGGCGTGAAAATATATACATTGAATGAACCCACACACACTATAGTCGGCTGAATTCTTCCAACAGCACTCACTTTCAGAACGTTAAATTAAATCATAGGTCATGTGTGGTATCATTGCAAAGATATTTTCAAACGGAACAATTTCTGCTGGAAACTCTTCTTTCCAAATCATGCGGTTTACAAAATAAACCATACGATCTCGAGCTATCCTTTGTTGGACAGGTGATTGTCCTAAGGTGACTTGTTGGCTTTAAGGTTTTGTCATCAGACGTCTCTTCACTACTAACAAAATAAAACATGAATACGTGGATTGTTCTTCTAATCACAGCTTATACAGACAACATAACTTATGGCTTAATTTGTGAAACGTATGGTTTAGAAAATTTTTAATCAAATAAAAGTTGTTTCTATTTAAAATATCTATGCAATGATACCACACACCACTTAGGTTCTCGTTTGAGAAATATTATAATTGATGCCATAAAATACGTCAGGTAGACTTATGTTATGCCATTTTTTTCTGAACCTCTATGACGTCATATAACAAAGAAAAACACATGTATCTGTATTTGTAGAAGCTCTCCAGATGACAAGGGGCTCTCTTCAACAACAAAAAAGCGTTACCGGCACCTAACTTTAGCTAATCCTACAACTATAACATCGAAGCTCAGCAATAGAGCACTTAATCCAGTCGTACTCCGTCGTACTTTTTTTTATAACCTTATGGTGAAAGTTAATTTTATTAAGCGCTTAAAAACTCAAATTATTACATCAGTACAGCTTCCATAAAGTAGTACGCACCACTACACGTCTCCTCCATTGTAGTTATTCGAAATAATTGACAAAAATTAACGTAAACATGCGCTCACACTGACCTTGATGAATTTGCGAATGGGTATGCACTTTTGCAACTGAGCGTAAAGTTCAGTTTGTGATGGTGCCACACCCGCGCATTTGAAATTTTGACGACAAACTTGTTAAGAGACTGATCTTTGACTATTTCTCTTAATAATTAGTGCAGTTAGAATTAAAAATGCGAAACTTCATTTTTCAATTATGTCCAGCTAGCGGAGCAGAATCGACTACCGTGCGTCGAAATACCGCGCGAATCCGGCGAGCGCTCACCGCTGATCGCAGTACGCTCGCGGTACCAGTTCGCAACGGGACGGGACGGGACACCAGTCAACCCCTCCGAGCACCGATATCGCGCGTCGGCCGAATACGAATTCGAATACGCGCCAATTTTTTTCCCCAGTCTTCAGGTTCGTAGAATATTTTCATTTTATTTTATTGAGGAGATTTATTGTGAAAACTTCTGACCTACTACCTATAATAATTAATCATTTTCGCAGGTAATTAAGAGATTGCAATGTGCGCGGAGCGCGTTTCACGAGAGTTTGTAGTAATATTGCAAAGAGGGGGTTACGTTATTAGTAAAAAGAGAAGCAAGCCGTGATATATTGTGGTGTTGGTGGCCACGGCAAATTTTAATTATCTAATGTGTTGCGAATTTCTTCGCACGGTCAAAAGCGGGCATACGGCGCGACGGTTCGCCCGGTTTTGGTTGCATATTAAAAAAGTGACGAATGATATTTTAATTATACATTCCGCGGCCACTTGAGAATCTCGCCAAAAATTTGCTCAATCGGTAATTGCCGGTGTCGACGGCGTAAATCAACATTTTTATTGTCGCGGCTTTTATTAAAACCCATTATTTTCTGGTGGCAATGCGCGGGACTTGCGGTGCGATATGCGCGCTATCTTACGGCCGTCGCTCGGCGGGACGGGCGTCGCGGCGCGAGACTTCTTTCGCCCGACGTCGGCCCGCGGGATTCCCCATAAATTTCACTTAAATAACATCCGATTAATAAAAACTGATTTTAATTACTAACAGTCTACCATCGTTAATATTTTACACCCGTGCGATCTCTAAAATAATGATGTTTATTTAGTTAACTTGAGATACAGAATTCTGATACGATCTTAGTTATGCTTCGGGCCGCACTCAATTTAACGGTGTGCAAGGTTTTCCCATGAAATGTACGGATTAGCTAGAAAATTTAAAATTACCTAATTGGTGGAGGAGCCGGAAGATATTTTCTTCAGTGAAATTTATATATTTTTTTAACTGAATAGGTTAATTTTAACATTCTAAATCGATATAACCCAACTCTTCTATATACAAAAATGTCTAGTTTCTAAGCTATAGCTAACTAAAACTACAATACACATGGTGTAATGTTTTTTTTGTGGTATAGCGTATCAATTTCATTCTAATCTTGTCATTCCATATGACAGCTATTCAGGATTTATAGGTGGTGAAAATAATAATAATGATGTTTTAAAAGGACTTAGCGAACTACTGTTTTTTATATCACTTGGTAGGCTGTTAAATATCTTCAGTGCTTTATAATAAAATGAATTTTGCGTACTGCTTTTTGTATATTTTGGTAATCTGAAGTGGTCCTTTTGCCGAGTATTGTATTCATGCTGCTGCCTATTGTATGTTAAATAATTACTCATATAATTTGGGAGTTTATTATTTATGCATTTATATACCAAGGTGAGTGCCTGATATATCGTTCCTTGTTTAACATTCAAGAAATCTAATTTATTCAACATTGACTTGATTCTGGTTAACTTGGAGCTTTGTAATAAAATTCTGAGTGCTCGATTTTGTTGTACTTGAATCTTTTTAATGTCTTTGTCTGTACACAAAAATAATATACTGCTGCAATAGTTAAAATATGGTTCTATAATCGTATGGTACAAAGATATTCTAGCTTTTAATGTTAGTTTATTAGATATTCGTCCTAAGTAGCTAATCTTTCGGCTCGCCTTTTTAACTATAAACTTCAAAGTATTATCTAAAATGACACCTAGATATTTAAATGCGTCCACTATCTCAACAACTGTGTTATCGATAACTATTTCTGGTGTAGGGTTTACAGAATTTCTATTTACCAATATCATCACTTTTGTTTTCAATACATTCAAACATAACTTATTTTCTTTATACCAATTTGATATTGAAACCAGTTCAGAGTTCAATGTCGCGATTACATTAGGTAAGTTATCTCCTGTAATTGATATTAGTGTCTGCAAATAGGTGCGAAAGCCGTTGTTTCACAATTGTAGTTTTTTACAAAGAAAAATATGAATTACTCATTTTAGGTAACTTACATACTATACTAAATATAAATTAATATTCATTTTTGTTAACAACTAGACTCTAAGCTAAATGACTAAAAAGCAGTTCCTTCTGTCATTTGCAATCAATTGCAGTATTTTAACAATTGTAACCATTTTTATTATTTTCAAAGTTTGATTGGATACTGACCGTGTTTTTTTTTTACGCAAAGCAAGAATATACAGAAACTTAATAGAAAACACAGAATCTTAGCAATACTTGAAATTACATTATTATTTAATATTTTTGTACGTTTTTGTAAAATCGTAACTATAATCTGTAAAAAGAATTTATGGATTTTTGCATTGTTTGGCGAAAATCACAGGACAAAATTAAATTGATTTAGAAAACCAACCTACCTTTTGCTATACGTGTGTAAAATTTCGCTAACACGTAGCAACATTTGATATGTCGACTGACGGCTTAAACGGTAAACGAAAGTTAGCTAAACTTTGATATTCAATAAATTTTGTAGATTTTGACAGATTTTCATTATTTTTTCGAGACATGCAAAGAAATTTATCAGATTTATCATATTAATATAACTTTGATAATTAAAGAAAATAAGATGTTCCAGCTGATTATTTATTCTAGGAGATCAAAAATAGTGCTTTTGGTCTAAGTTTGAGACATCCTGTGGGATAATTAAGGAACTTGTTCTCTCGCAGGTTGGCAACTAAGTACTCTCTTACAAAACCATATCAATTCTCAACATCTTGTTTTCTAATTCATCTCGATATCTGAATTTTTGTAGAATATATACAGTTTGAAGCAAAATTTTGTATTTCACTCATAATCATGTATCATTTCCTGCAAAGTTTAACAGCAAATTTAAATTGCTAAGTTTTATTTGAAATTTGAAATTGTTTATCTTCTACAAAATTCAGATAGTGGAATGAACTAAAAACAAAATGTTGAGAATATGGATGTCTTTTTAACAAAGTACTCCAAAATTTGCTCATGCTCCGCAGTTATTTCACAGCGTGTATCGAAAGATCAAAAACAACATTATGGTCTGTTTTTCAAAAATTACAAAAGAATGTGCTTATCTCTAAGAAATTCAATGAATTTCTTTAAAATGAATTAAAAAATAATGAAAACCGGTAAATGTTACAAAAGTTTAGCAAAATAAGCGTTGCTTTAATTGTGCCGGTCAGTGTATTTTTTTTTAAACTATACCTTTAAACTTGGCATATCTTGTTGTGCTGTACAGAGTCGTTAGATTAGAACATATGTTTGTTATCTTTTTACCATAAGATTTATGTGTTTATGAAAATCCTAGAATTTGTCTATTTTCGAGTACGATCTTTTGAAAAGACGGTTGGTTTTAATTACTACCGCCCACCGTTCCGCTTTTCTACAATAAAAATCTGGTCACCCTAATCGTGGTGGAATGCTTTCCTCCAAAATTTGGAGTTTTGTAAATTCTTGTTTTGGTCGATAAATCCATGGTATTTTTTTCAGTTGTTCTCGGAGAACATTTGCGGGGTCGGGAGTATACGTTCGGACGAGAGGGTGGTGTTGATTGGACGTTTCGGCGAAACGTCCAAGGGAACGTTGAGATAATAAAACTAACGTTCCATCCCTTGTCGAATAAAACGTATTCCTTTATGTTGCAATGCCGCTTCTAACTCGTTAAATTGATTTCTTGTACGCCCGCTTTCGGTTGTCCGACAGGGCAGACCGGGTTGTTGGCTAGCGTAGCGGCTGTGCCCTCGGCGCTCGGCCCTCGGCCCTCGGCCCACGGCCCGAAACATTAATTTCCCGTACATGTCTTCCCGTTCCGCTGTAAAGTGAATGAACACATGCGCAAACCCGCAATTTACATGTAATCTGACAGCAATCTTACTTAATTGTCGATAGATTGGTCTTGGACTCGTGGATCGGATTCCAATTCATCAAATATCCATTTCCGCTGCGGCCCCGTGGGAAAATAGCTAATTTCTACTGGACATCGGAAATAATTTACACTTGTTTTAATCTGAAAGCACATGGGTACACCAATTTACCCAACCAGAATCTATACAGGCCGGTTCAACTTACACTGCCGCTCATGGAAGTTCGGACACATAGTAAACATATAGGAAATAATAATAATAATAATAAGAATTTTCTAGTTTCCAATAAAAATGATTAAATACGAAATAACAAATAGAGTCATAAATACTGCATCTCAGACACATGTTGCGACCCCATTTTGACCAGATTTTTGTATCAAATGCTCGAATTCGTATTCAAACGAGTCTGTGCCTGCAATCTGTAGTCTGCACAAGATAACTCTGTCACGCGGAAGACATCATGCGACGCGGAAAGCCAACAAGCAAGGAACAGCGTTCTGTAATTATCGCTTTTTATCAGGAACGATTGTCAGTTCGTGAAAATGCAAGAAATAAGTCAACGATAAGTGAGTCAACGAACCACCTGAAACCACCTGTAATCACCTCTGAAGTAAATCGCGATGGTGAAGGACCAATTTTCGTAAGCACAGGGAAACGACGTCTCCAAGCGGAAAATCTGCATGGACGCGTTGCCGTACGCTAACCATTGCGTGCCCACTGAAGGCGTTTCTGACGACTTCCCCGACGAAGCAATGGTTTTCGTACGGCAACGCGTCCATGCAGATTTTCCGCTTGGAGACGTCGTTTCTCTGTGCTTACGAAAATTGGTCTTTCACGATCACGATTGACCTCAGAGGTGATTTTTAGGTGCGGTCAATTTTCTGTTTTGCTTAAAAATTAATTTTAATCGTTCTTCATCCGCTTGGGAAATTATTCGTGATAGTCCCGGCCGAATACGTCATCCAAATTCCATGTTTCTTCATATTGGTGAACAATGTCACTTATCGTTGACTCACTTATCGTTGACTTATTTCTTGCTTTGTCACGAACTGACAATCGTTCCTGATGAAAAGCGATAATTACAGAACGCTGTTCCTTGCTTGTTGGCTTTCTGCGTCGCATGATGTCTTCCGCGTGACAGAGTTATCTTGTACAAACTACAGATTGAAGGCACAGATTCGTTTGAATACGAATTCGAGCGTTTGATGCAAAAATCTGGAAAAAATGGGGTTTCAACATGTGTCTGAGTGGCAGTATTTATGACTCTATTTGTTATTTCGTATTTAATCATTTTAATGGAAACTAGAAAATTCCCAACAACCAGTTACAAAACAGCATAAATGTTGCATAATAATTAAATATAAAAATTATTTTAAATTAGCACATTTAATGATGTCGTATGTTACTGGAAATCAACGTTAAGAATGTGTTCGAAATAGAGGTGCATATTGCTACGTTATCAATGCTTTTATCATTATTTCCTATATGTTTACTATGTGTCCGAACTCGGGCAGAATGTTGCACATTGAGTCATGGACAAACATCTTTATTATAAACTTTTCTGAAAATTTTATTCTACGTTTTATTCTACAGCTTCTGAATTGTTACCAAAACTATGAAAAACACTGAAGAGTTGTAGATAACAATTAAATAACAAATAAATAACAAATAAATAGGAAATAAATAACAAATAAATGACAAATAAATAGTTACTACTAAGGTAGCTATCCTTTATGTTCAAAGCTATGTAAAAATATTATTGGAACAAAGTATTTGGAAATATTAGAGGTCTTTAAATACGAAATTATAATCACCTTATGCGTTGCATATGCCGCGTGCTTCCAAAAAGATGAAAATGTCGTAAGAGAAAAGTAGTAGCTTTATCTTCAAAGTTATGCCAAAATATTATTTGAAAAAGTATTTCAAAATATTAGAAGACATTGAAGCGACCAGAAAGATTATAATTACGTATGCAATGCCCTCCAATATTTCTAAACACTTTTTCAAATAACATTTTTGCGTAGCTTTTAAAATAAAGTTACTTCACTCTTTAGTGTTTTTCATAGTTTTGGTAACACCCGGTACACGCAAGCAGATATTACATTTTAATATTTGCATCCTAGGTTTAAGACAATTAGAAACTTTTATGAAGAATAAAATTTTCTGACAAGCTATGTTTCTACCGAACGGTTTTTAATAACAAATTTCTTTTGAATTTATTCTTTTGGTTAAAAATACATTTGTATGTCTCAAAAAATATTAACTCCTGTCTATGTACCTTATTATTTTCTTGTAGAGAATAATTTATTGGAAATTTATATGTGACCCCGCCCGAGATAATCGCCCTAACTGCCATCTCTCGTTTCGATGGTATTGACTTCTGTGTTTGAAGTCCCATAACTCTAAAACTATTGAACAGAAAAAATTGAAATAATGTGTGTCATACTCCTCAATAATTAAAAATTAAATTTCAGTTTTTGTTTAGGTTGCATTTAGTGTCTCTTTTATAGCTTGGCGTTTTTGTTTTCTTCAGTTTTTATCATACTTTATAATTGCGAAACGGCGTAGCCCGCCTAAACTTATTGGCGTATCTCCTCTGAACTGGCGAAACGTACGGCGAAGCGAGAGCCACCAAAATGAGCGTCGTTCTTTTTCGAATCACATGAATGTATTTTGGCAACGGTCATCCAAGCGCGTGTGCCCCAAAAACGCCCCCGAATGGGGTAGTGCAGATCCCCCGAGCAAATATGGCGGCGTGTGACGTCAGAGTCTCTGAGAGTCTCGCGCTCCGAGAAACGTCAGATTAATTTGTCAAAACTGACAATTGCATGTTTGCGTTTACATGTGTAATGTGTATGTACTGTGTATGTATAGGTTAACTGACGCCGCAATCGGCGTAATTATGACCGGAAAACTGCGAAAACGGAGGAAAATTGCCATGTTTCATGTAAGCGCGATAACATTGCTCCATATGTGTGCCGAGATCGTCAAATTCCCATGGTGTTCGCGATGCGACGTAACGCAGGTAATAGGTGTTCAAGTTGCCATGTTTAGTGAAGTTTGCATCGATTCAACGCAAGCAAATCAGGTGCCATGCAATTTTCATTAGCAAAAGCGACACGGACAGACAATTTTCTAGATTTTAATCATTAGAGGTTAGGAGACAGGTCATATACGTGAAATTCAAAACATTTTGCCAAGTGGTGCCGTGGCCGAGAGGTGTAGGGCGTTGACGTTTCAATTTTTCCAGTGAATAACTGCGGTTCAAATCCAGATGGGAGTTTTTTTTTAATTTTTTTAACGCTTCATATGATTTGTTTAAGGTACATATTATGTTTTTAATGCTTTGTTTATTTTTTTATCATAATATACAGGAGATAATATAAATTACAACGACGTAACACGAATTTATATAAAAAAAAACTGCTTACTAATTTAGAATAACAGTATAAATCGATCTTGAAATTAACGACAATTATTATTTATCACTAATTAAAAATTATATGGGCAGCATATAGATATTTTACCGTGTCCGGTAGAAAGTTTGACAACACTAACGGGACAAAATTATTAATATAACCTTTTCAGAAAATTGTACTCTTCATAAATGCTTCTGATTTAATTCTTCTTTCGTCTTAAACCTAAAATGCAAATATTAGAATGTAATTATCTGCGACGAAAGAAATGATAATTTCGTATTTAATGCCCGCTAATATTTCTAAACACTTTTTGCACCGGACACGGTATATAGCAACATTATTTGTTTAAGCAACTTGAAAACGCTTTTCTAACCAAAGAAAGCTTATCCAAAAGTTAATTCAGAGCAGAGCAATCAATATTTTTCAAGTTATTGGCATTTAAACATTAGAATTGAAGCTAACCAGGCGCGGGGGATTTTTTCAGCATCTAGAAACAAGCCTTCTTGCTTACAGACAAGCTTTTACGTAATGTAGACAATGAACAGAGATTTCATTTGTCAATCTTCTTTGCGGTCATACACAATCTAAAGAAAATCCCATATATGGGCATATTTTAAACTACGAACGTTATAATAACTGTTAAAAATGTTAAAAGTTCCCGATTTCTGAAAAACTACTTTCAGTGGTGGCAAAAATTTTAAAATCTGGTCTGTTCGGAGCTTTCAGTAATTTCAACCAATCAAAGTAGTGTTTCATTTGATTTTCTTTTGTATTTTAAAATTTAGAGTATGATCGATGGAAATTTAACCGATGTGGCCGTCATTCTGCTCGGTCAAGATGTTCTACAATGACCTCTGGTAACTCCAGAACGTTATAATAATTTCGGCTGCTGAAGGGGTGTAAAGCCATTGCTTTTTTTTGAAAAATTACCGGTAATATCACGTCTTCGAAAAATGTGGGTTATATATTACGGTTCAATGCAGAAACACTAGGGTGGTCCAAATTTATACCTTGCAAAATCTTTTTTTTTGCTGGAGGGCAACTCGATATCCAATCCAATTTTAAGCCATGAGCTTTATACTAACTGTGATGTAACGTTGGTAGAAGTTTTCGACTTCTCAACAAACCTGTTAAAATTAAAGGCTTTTGACTTTGATAAGTACTGCGATTTTACAAAATAGAGATTGAAAGCTATGATACAATTGACAATAATATAATGATCATATGCAATCTGTCAGAACATACAACCGGACCGAGGAGTGATTTTGAAACCGAGGAGTGCATTTAGTAATCACTAAACAATGCACCTGCAAGGCAAATACCTGATGGGGAGTCATATGGAATAGCGTCCTGTATAATTCACATATTTTGTCTAATCAACTGAATTCTTCAGTTTTGAGCAGTCTATCGATTTCAGCGGCCCATCGACTTTGTTCTTCTGCTCATGTTTGCGGTCTATTGGCTTCGCTGGACTACCGAATTATGCGGTCTACCGAATTATACGGTCTACCGAATTACGCGGTCTACCGAATTAGGCGGTCTACCTATCTATTCGGTCCAAACGTCAACTAGTCATACTTTATAATTGCGAAACTGCGTAGCCCGCCCAAACTTATTGGCGTATCTCCTCTGAACTGGCGAAACGTACGGCGAAGCGAGAACCACCAAAATGAGCGCCGTTCTTTTTCGAATCACATGAATGTATTTTGGAAACGGTCATCCAAGCGCGTGTGCCCCAAAAACGCCCCCGAATGGGGTAGTGCAGATCCCCCGAGCAAATATGGCGGCGTGTGACGTCAGAGTCAGTGACGGAGTCTCGCGCTCCGAGAAACGTCAAATTTATTTGTCAAAACTTACAGTTCCATGTTTGCGTTCACATATAGTGCATTTAATAGGTTAATTGACGTTTACGGGTGAATGTATTGTCACAATCGGACCTGTTCCTGGATATTTTGATCGAGAAAATGGAGGAAAATTGCAATATTTGAAGTAAAGCGAGTTAAATGTGCGGGGTACAAGTTTGCCGGGAAACGTCATGATACAATGTGGTTAGGCAATGCGACGCAGGTAGGTGTGAAAGGTGCTATAGTTAGCGCAGTTCGCGTCGAAACAACGACTACTAAGCAAAGCTAAGCAATCTTCATTTGAAAAAACCATGCGGACAGATAATTTTCTCGATTTTACACGTTAGGAACATTATAGGTTAGGAGGAATTAATTTATATACGTAACTTACGAATTATTTTGCAAGCAGTGTCGTGGTTCAGTGGTGAAGATGCGGGTGTTTGGATTTTTTGAGAGCGAGGGTCCCGGTTCAAACCCCGGTGAACAATGTTTTTTTTTTTTTATATTTGATATCATTTGTTTGAGTCAATATTGGATTTTTAACGCTTTGTCTAATTTTTATCATAATATACAGGATGTAACATAAATTACAATGACGTAATTTGAATTTATCAAACTAATCACATATAAGAAGATGAATTTAGGTACAGAACATGGAAATAACACAAAAACTGTCGTTTATTAACAACACATTTTACTAAGTCTTTAAATACAAAATTATCCTCTTCCATTGCATATACCGCGTGTTGCCAAAAAGCTGAAAATGACAGAAGTGTATCTTCCTTACCTGTATCTTCAAAGCTATGCCAAAATATTTTTTAAGAATTATTTCAAAATATTAGAAGGGATTAAATATGAAATTATAGTATCACTGGGTACATGCAAGCAGATAATTACATTATAATATTTGCATTTCGGTTTAAGACAATCCAAAAGCTTTGATGAAAAATATAATTTATTGAAAAGTTGATATAAAAAAAATCCGTTAGTAACCAACTTTCGCCGGACGCTTATCTAACCAAATGAACTTTATCCAAAAGGTATTGCAGAGCAGTGCAATCAGTATTTTTCAAGTTACTGGCATTTAAACATTAGACTTGAAGCTAACTTGGCGCGAGGGATATTTTCCGTCAGGAAACAGGCCTTCTTGCTTACAGATAAGTTTTTACGTAATGTACACAATTCACAGAGATTTCATTTGTCAATCTTCTTATATGTCATAGAATTTAATGGGAACCCTCATGTAGGGCCCTATTTTAAACTACTGCTCTTATGTTAATCGATGTTAGTAATTTTAAATGTTTAAGAGTGTGGTCGATGGAAATTTAAGCAATGTAGCTGTCATTCTGCCCGGGCAGATGTTTTACATGACCCCTGGTATACTCCAGAACGTCACAATAATTTAAGATAGAAAGTCGGTTAAATGGACAAAGTAGTGCATATTTATGTGCTCTTTCATAATCTGTTCAGAAAACAGTTGAATTCCAAACGTTTCTCAAGCTATTTTGAAAAAACAAAGAATGTATTTTTTTAATTATAGTCATAACTTCATTGTATGTGATCTCATCAAAAAAGCGCTTTGACATTATAAAGGCACTTTTTTGTCACTAACGGGACAAATTTATTAATATTACCTGTTCAGAAAATTGTATTCTTCATAAATGCTTCTGATTTAATTCTTCTTTCGTCTTAAACCTAAAATGCAAATATTAGAATGTAATTATCTGCGACGAAAGAAATTATAATTTCGTATTTAATGCCCGCTAATATCTTTTCCACTTTTTGCACCGGACACGGTATATAGCAACATTATTTGTTTAAGCAACCTGAAAACGCTTTTCTAACCAAAGAAAGCTTATCCGAAAGTTAATTCAGAGCAGAGCAATCAATATATTTCAAGTTACATTAGAATTGAAGCTAACCAGACGCGGGGGATTTTTTCGAGCATCTAGAAACAAGCCTTCCAGACAAGCTTTTACGTAATGTAGACAATGAACAGAGATTTCATTTGTCAATCTTCTTTGCGGCCATATACAATTTAAAGAAAATCCCATATATGGGCATATTTTAAACTACGAACGTTATAATAACTGTTAAAAATGTTAAATGTTCCCGATTTCTGAAAAATTACTTTCAGTGGTGGCAAAAATGTTAAAATCTGATCTGCTCGGAGCTTTCAGTAATTTCAACCAATCAAAGTAGTGTTTCATTTGATTTTTTTTTGTGTTTTAAATATGATCGATGGAAATTTAACCGATGTGGCCGTCATTCTGCTCGGTAAACAAGTTCTACAATGACCCCTGGTAACTCCAGAACGTTATAATAATTTCGGCTGCTGGAGGGGTGTAAAGCCATTGTTTTTTTTTTTAATTATCGGTAATATCACGTCTTCTTCGACAAATGTGGGTTATATATTACGGTTCAATGCATAAACACGGTTTTCTATTTCAATTATCAACTTGGTGACGAGTCAAGAGATCTAAATTTTTGAAAATGTTGTGCATCTTCACCTTGAAAACCTCCATTTTAAATTTTGATCTATTGGTTAAGGAGCAATTTCTTTTGTGCATAAATTTATATCTAGGATCTTAACACCCCACTGCCACTAACATCGATATCCAATCCTATTTTAAGCAACAATTTATTATTGTCCATTATTATTGCATATGTATTCCATTATTTCTTTCAAAGTGTTAACGTCAGGTACGGTACCATTATTTTCATTAAATTACATATAATATACCTATTCAAAAAAAGGCTTTGCTAAATAATGTTTTTTAAATCATGTCACCAAGTTGTAAATTTCTCAGTTTTTGTCGAAGTAAATTTTCCGATAAATGTTATTTTAATATAATAGAGATACCTACATACAGTGTCTGGCATTAAGTTGAAAAATGTTTATTATCAATTTTTCAGAAAATTTTATGTTATTTTTCAAATAACATTTTTGCATTGTTTTTAGGAGAAAGGTACTTTACTCTTAAGAGTTGTTCATAGTTTTGGTGAGACCCAGTATATGCAAGCAGATAATTACATTCTAATAGTTGCATTTTAGGTTTAAGACAATCTAGAAACTTTATTGAATAATAAAAATTTCTGAAAAGTTAGTACCGGACACAGTATGTATGTACATAAAATTTAGTAGAGCTTTTCTTAAATTTGGAATTTGAAATTCTTGAAGGTAAAGCGCTCATGTATTATTACTACTACTACTGTATTGATATTATTACTACTACTTATTATGGTTTTTGTGCTTTACAATTATAATATTTAATATTAATAAAGAAAGGCTTAATAATTACAGCTTACTTATTTTTTTATAAAGTGCAGTTTTCGAAAAAAGAAAAAATAATCATTGCATTTCATTTGTGAGGGTACTGCATCATGCAAAAGAAAAATTAAATTCTACTGACACTTGCAAAATATGTTTATACAAATTTACAAATGGTTCTCTCAAAATTTTTTTTTACACGTATTACCTAAAAATAATCATAGACTATATTGAAACAAACGATAATTCAAATAATTACAGCAAAAATATATGAATTAATTTTGTCTTACACAATAATATGACATATACAGCCTGTCCCCCACTTTTTCCTGACAAAATTATTTTTTTGCGAGCAAATATCATTGTGAGAGAAATATTTTATAACCATGGCCTAGCTCCCCTACCGCGTATCGTCATGGTTAAAGCATAGGTTACACATGGTACTACAGCTAGGCCATCGATATGAACTTAATTGTTTTTCACATCCTTAAGAAATTATACCCGTTTGAAGTAGTATTACAAAACAAAGAGAAAAATAAAATATAAAATAGATACCAAACAATGCAAAATAAAAAAAACCAGAAGGCGTAAAGTGTAGCTGGTAGGAAAGGTTTAATCGATAAAATTGTTGTTACCTTTTGTGTTTAGATAATGTATAGAGATGAAATAATATAAGATAAACATCTGGGAAGTAAAAAAATGAACAAAAAATAAAACAAATTAAAAAAAAAACATGAAAAACAAGAGAAAACCTACCACAGGAAGCGGGGTTGGTAGTTGGTTAGCGCGCGTACGGATTGTGGTTACCTTTTTTTAATTTTTTTTGCTTCCCAACCCTTATATATTTCATCCCTATATATCATCTGTACACAATAAAAACAAAATTTTTCAACATTTTGACTTTTCCTGTAAACAACTATTTCAATACCCATTACGACAATAAAAAGTGAATATAAAACTACTGTAGTAATTTAGTAATAAGTAAAAATATAAAAAATAATTTTTGGAGTTTTTAAAATAAACCGTTTCAGAGAATTTTGATATTGTTCGAAAGCATTCAAATTTTTACCATTTGTTATTGATGCATGATTACATCGCACCGATTTTGACCATTCTTACGCGGGGGTGTAAGGGGAGAGGTCGAGGGGTTATGTACCTGATGGGGAGTGATATGGAATAGCGGCCTGTGGCGCGCTCTGATACGGATTGTGGTTTTAATAATAAAAACTTAATTGTCAAATAAATAATTCATATGTTTTGTATAATCAAATGAATTCTTTAGTTTTGAGCAGTCTATCGATTTCAGCGGCCCATCGACTTCGTTCTTCTGCTCATGTTTGCAGTCTATGGACTTCGCTGGACTACCGAATTATGCGGTCTACCGAATTATACGGTCTACAGAATTATGCGGTCTACCGACTTAGGCGGTCTACCGACTTAGGCGGTCTACCGACTTAGGCGGTCTACCGACTTAGGCGGTCTACCGACTTAGGCGGTCTACCGACTTAGGCGGTCTACCGACTTAGGCGGTCCACCGACTTAAGCGGTCTACCTATCTATGCGGTCCAAACGTCAACTAGTCATACTTTATAATTGCGAAACGGCGAAGCCCGCCCAAACTTATTGGCGTATCTCCTCTGAACTGGCAAAACGTACGGCGAAGCGAGAACCACCAAAATGAGCGCCGTTCTTTTTCGAATCACATGAATGTATTTTGGAAACGGTCATCCAAGCGCGTGTGCCCCAAAAACGCCCCCGAATGGGGTAGTGCAGATCCCCCGAGCAAATATGGCGGCGTGTGACGTCAGAGTCTCTGAGAGTCTCGCGCTGCGAGAAACGTCAGATTTATTTGTCAAAACTTACAGTTGAAACTTTGCGTTCACATGTGTAATGTGTATGTACTGTGTATGTATAGGTTAACTGACGCCGCAATCGGCATAATTATGACCGGAAAACTGAGAAAAACGGAGGAAAGTTGCCATGTTTCATGTAGTCGGGATAACATTGCTCCATATGTGTGCCGAGATCGTCAAATTCCCATGGTGTTACGCGATGCGACGTAACGCAGGTAATAGGTGTTCAAGATGCCATGTTTAGTGAAGTTTGCATCGATTCAACGCAAGCAAATCAGGTGCCATGCAATTTTCATTAGAAAGACACGGACAATTTTCTAGATTTTAATCATTAGAGGTTAGGAGACAGGTCATATACGTGAAATTCAAAACATTTTGCCAAGTGGTGCCGTGGCCGAGAGGTGTAAGGCGTTGACGTTTTAATTTTTCCAGTGGATAACTGCGGTTCAAATCCAAATGAGTTTTTTTTTTTTTATTTTTTTTAACGCTTCATATGATTTGTTTAAGGTACATATTATGTTTTTAATGCTTTGTTTATTTTTTATCATAATATACAGGAGATAATATAAATTACAACGACGTAACACGAATTTATATAAAAAAAGCTGCTTACTAATTTAGAATAACAGTATAAATCAATCTTGAAATTAACGACAATTATTATTTATCACTAACTAAAAATTATATCGGCAGCATATAATTAATTAATTAATTAATAATATTTTACCGTGTCCGGTAGAAAGTTTTACAACACTAACGGGACAAAATTATTAATATAACCTTTTCAGAAAATTGTATTCTTCATAAATGCTTCTGATTTAATTCTTCTTTCGTCTTAAACCTAAAATGCAAATATTAGAATGTAATTATCTGCGACGAAAGAAATTATAATTTCGTATTTAATGCCCGCTAATATTTCTAAACACTTTTTGCACCGGACACGGTATATAGCAACATTATTTGTTTAAGCAACCTGAAAACGCTTTTCTAACCAAAGAAAGCTTATCCAAAAGTTAATTCAGAGCAGAGCAATCAATATTTTTCAAGTTATTGGCATTTAAACATTAGAATTGAAGCTAACCAGGCGCGGGGAATTTTTTTCCAGCATCTAGAAACAAGCCTTCTTGCTTACAGACAAGCTTTTACGTAATGTAGACAATGAAGAAGATTTCATTTGTCAATCTTCTTTGCGGTCATATACAATCTAAAGAAAATCCCATATATGGGCATATTTTAAACTACGAACGTTATAATAACTGTTAAAAATGTTAAAAGTTCCCGATTTCTGAAAAACTACTTTCAGTGGTGGCAAAAATTTTAAAATCTGATCTGTTCGGAGCTTTCAGTAATTTCAACAAATCAAAGTAGTGTTTCATTTGATTTTCTTTTGTATTTTAAATATTTAGAGTATGATCGATGGAAATTTAACCGATGTGGCTGTCATTCTGCTCGGTCAAGATGTTCTACAATCACCCCTGGTAACTCCAGAACGTTATATTAATTTCGGCGGCTGGAGGGGTGTAAAGCGATTGTTTTTTTTTTTTAAATTACCGGTAATATCACGTCTTCGAAAAATGTGGGTTATATATTACGGTTCAATGCATAAACACTAGGGTGGTCCAAATTTATACCTTGCAAAATCTTTTTTTTTTGCTGGAGGGCAACGACGCCCCCCCCCCCCAATCGGCTCATTTTCGGAAAAAAAGATTCCCCAAAATTTGAGAAAAATCGGTTAACGTTAACACGTGCCACCGAACACCTCAAACTTCCCATTTGAGTGTGTGTGAATTATTATTTTTCTGACAGAAATGACTATTATTAGATTACTGACATGTTTTTTGTCATTTATTAACTAACTTAAAAACTAAAAAATTGTTTAAACAATTACCATTTGTTTAAACATAAATATACGATGTTACGAACTCATTTTTCCATTTGTTGAAAAAATTATTAAATTATTGCTTTTTGGTCATGTATTAACAAATTAGCAAATGTTTAAACAATTACCATTTATTTGTTTAAACAAAAATATATGTTACGCACATATTTTTCTAATTTTGCAGAAATTATTAGATTATTGGATTTTTTTTCATTTATTAACTAATTCGTAATTGTTTAAACACACTTTGTGTTGTACAAATTTATACATTGTTACGAAAAAAAATATATTATTAAATATATTAAATATATTTGTTATATTTATTGTAGAAACTATTAAGTATTAAATTATTGGCATTTTTTTTTGTCATTGATTAACGAATTTACAATTCTTTAAACAAGTACCATTTGTTTAAAAATATATATACATATATATTATATATATTTTGTAATGGACATAATTTTCTAAATTTGTTGCATAAATTATTATTAGATTATTGGCAGTGTTATGACATTTGTTACCTAATTTGTAATTGTTTAAACAAATACTATTTGTGCAATTGTTTGAACAAATAAATTTGTTTAAACAATAATATACAATGTTAGTGCGTACCTATTTATTGACAAAAATTATTATAGGTTTTCTGGTCTTTTTTGTGATATTGGAGGGTTTACGATATCGGTCAAACAGGTATTGTGGTTGCAACACTAATTATTATTATAGATTATAATTGAAAATTAGTTAACAAATGGTTCAAACAAATGGTATTTGTTTAAACAATTGCAAATTAGTTAATAAATGACCAAAAATGCTCCTAATAATAACTTTAAAAAATTGAAAATATGTCCGCAACATTGTATATATATTTGTTTAAACAAATGGTATTTGTTTAAACAATTGCAAATTAGTTAATAAATGACCAAAAATGCTCCTAATAATAACTTTAAAAAATTGAAAATATGTCCGCAACATTGTATATATATTTGTTTAAACAAATGGTATTTGTTTAAACAATTGCTAATTAGTTAATAAATGACAAAAAAAACAATAATTTAATACCTTCTGCAAAAAAATGGAAAAATATGTTCGTATCATCGTATATTTTTGTTTAAACAAATGCTAATGGTTTAAACAATTTCAAATTAGTTAATAAATGACAAAAAATATGTCTTTAATCCAATAATAATCACTTCTGCCAAAAACAATAATAAAGTACGTAACATTGTAAAATTGGGGAAACTTTTGTCTCATATTTAGAGTACTATGGGGAGGGTACGGGGTGGTGAACAAAATAATAGTGGTGGTGGATTTGTTCCTAGGGGAGTTCTGAACAATTACTGATAATCTCCTGCAACTTTTTTTCTAAATCCGAAACCGGAAAAAAATAAGGAAAAAAGATGCATTTTTGCAATGTATTTTAAATGGGAAATTTGAGGTGCTCGGGGGGCACGTGTTACCGTTAACCGATTTTCCTCAAATTTGGGGGGAATTTTTTTTTCTGGAAAAGGAACAGATTGCGGGAGATCGTTGCCCTCTAGCGAAAAGTCTGTTTTTTGGACCACCCTAATAAACACGTTTTTCTATTTCAATTCTCAACTTGGTGACAAGTCAAGAGATCTAAATTTTTAAAAATGTTGTGCATATTTGCCTTGAAAACCTCCATTTTAAATTTTGATCTATTGGCTAAGGAGCAATTTCTTTTGTGCATCAACTTTATATCTAGGATCTTAACACCCCACTGCCACTGACATCGATATCCAATCCAATTTTAAGCCATGAGCTTTATACTAACTGTGATGTAACGTTGGTAGAAGTTTTCGACTTCTCAACAAACCTGTTAAAATTAAAGGCTTTTGACTTTGATAAGTACTGCGATTTTACAAAATAGAGATTGAAAGCTATGATACAATTGACAATAATATAATGATCATATGCAATCTGTCAGAACATACAACCGGACCGAGGAGTGATTTTGAAACCGAGGAGTGCATTTAGTAATCACTAAACAATGCACCTGCAAGGCAAATACCTGATGGGGAGTCATATGGAATAGCGGCCTGTATAATTCATATATTTTGTCCAATCAACCGAATTCTTCAGTTTTGAGCAGTCTATCGATTTCAGCGGCCCATCGACTTTGTTCTTCTGCTCATGTTTGCGGTCTATTGGCTTCGCTGGACTACCGAATTAGGCGGTCTACCTATCTATTCGGTCCAAACGTCAACTAGTCATACTTTATAATTGCGAAACGGCGAAGCCCGCCCAAACTTATTGGCGTATCTCCTCTGAACTGGCAAAACGTACGGCGAAGCGAGAACCACCAAAATGAGCGCCGTTCTTTTTCGAATCACATGAATGTATTTTGGAAACGGTCATCCAAGCGCGTGTGCCCCAAAAACGCCCCCGAATGGGGTAGTGCAGATCCCCCGAGCAAATATGGCGGCGTGTGACGTCAGAGTCTCTGAGAGTCTCGCGCTGCGAGAAACGTCAGATTTATTTGTCAAAACTGACAATTGCATGTTTGCGTTCGCACTACATTTCATGGGTTAACTGACGTTTACGGGTGAATGTATCGACGCAATCGGGATAATTATGACCGGAAAACTGAGAAAACGGAGGAAAATTGCCATGTTTCAGGTAAGCGCGACACCATTGCTACATATGTGTGCCGAGATCGTCAAACTCCAATGATACGCGATGCGACGCAAAACAGGTAATAGCTGTCCAAGTTGCCATGTTTAGTGAAGTTTGCATCGATTCAACGCAAGCAAATCAGGTGCTACGGAATTTTCATTAGAAAAAGCGACACAGACAAACAATTTTCTAGATTTTAATCAGAGGTTAGTAGACGTATACACGTTATATACGTGAATTTCTAAGAAATCGTTAAGTGGTGCCGTGGCCGAGAGGTGTAAGGCGTTGACGTTTTGATTTTTCCATTGCGGTTCAAATCCAGATGAGAGTTTTTTTTTTAATTTTTTTTAGATGTTTATGATTTGTTTAAGGTACATGTTTTTAATGCTTTGTTTATTTTTTTATCATAATATACAAGAGATAATATAAATTACAACGACGTATTACGAATTTATCATACGAATCACATACAAGAAAATGAATTTAGGTATAGAAAATGGAAATAATAAAAAAAAGCGGTTTACTAATTAAGAATAACAGTATAAATCGATCTTGAAATTAACAACAATTATTATTTATCACTAATTAAAAATTATATAGGCAGCATATAGATATTATACCGTGTCCGGTAGAAAGTCTGACAACACTAATGAGACAAAACTATTAATATTACCTTTTCAGAAAAATATGTTCTTCGTAAAAGCTTCTGATTTAATTCTTCTTTTGTCTTAAACCTAAAATGCAAATATTAGAATCTAATTCTCTGCTTGCAAGTACCGGGTATTACCAAAACTATAACAAACTCTTGGGAGTAAAGGTTTATGTTCAAAGTTATGCAAAGTTATGATATTTGAAAAAAAAGTAGTTAGAAATATTATAGGTATTATAGGCTGTTTTTATTTTACCAAAAAGATACAAATGACATTAGCTAAAGTACGTTTATCTTAAAAGCTACGCCAAAATATTAATTGAAAGAGTATTTCAAAATATTAGGAGGCAGTAAATAAGAAATTATAATCACCTTTGAAGTTCCATATACCGGGTGTTCATGCAACGACGCTAACATTTCTAAACACTTTTTTTCACCGGAGACGGTATACAATTTTTTCAAATAACATTTTGCATAGCTTTTAAAAGAAAGGTACTTTACTCTTAAGAGTTGGTCATAGTTTTGGTAACAGTTTTGGACACGGTATGTACAATATGTACATAAAATTTAGTAGAGCTTTTTTTAAGTTGGAAATTTGAAATTCTTGAAGGTAAAGTATGTATTACTACTACTACTACTACTGTATTAATATTATTACTACTACTTATTATGGTTTTTTGCTTTACAATTATAATAAATACTTTAATTTTAATAAACAAAGGCTTAATAATTACAGCTTACTTATTTTTTTATAAAGTGCAGTTTTCGAAAAAGGAAAAGACAATCATTGCATTTCATTTGTGAGGGTACTGCATCATGCAAAGGAAAAATTAAATTTTACTGATACTTGCAAAATATGTTTAAACAAATTTACAAATGGTTGTCAAAATTTTCTTTTACACTAAAACTAAAAATAATAATAGTCTATATTGAAACAAAAGCTAATTCAAATAATTACAGCAAAAAATATATTAATTAATTTTGTCTTACACAATAATATGACATATACAGGCTGTCCCCCACTTTTTTGCTGACAAAATTATTTTTTTTCGAGCAAATATTGTGAGAGAAAAATTTTATTACCATGGCCTAGCTCCCCTACCACGTATCATCATGGTTAAAGCATAGGTTACACATGGTACTGCAGCTAGGCCATCGATATGAACTTAATTGTTTGGACCCCCGCAAAGGTCACCACCTGCATTACCTTACGTGACTTATCTTGATCACACACCAGTCCTGAAGAAGCCGAAGATTACAATGGCGAAACGTAGGCAAATGTGAAAGTTCCAAGAATTACACTCTCAAAGACTGATAACCGTTTCTATTCTCTCCTCCCGAACACATATCACAGTCGAAAGTCCCCAAACAACAATAAATTAATTTTGTCTTACACAATAATACGACATATACAGCCTGTCCCCCTTTGTAGAGAGCAAATGTTATTGTGAGTTCAATATTGTATATCGATGGCCTAGCTGCAATACCATGTATCATCATGGTTAAAGCATAGGTTATACATCGCACTACACCATAGGTTAGGTACTACAGCTAGGCCATCGATATATACTTTTTTTTCAATTCCTCATTTGTTTAAACAATAATATACAATGTTAGTGCGTATTTCTTGACAAAAATTATTATAGGATTTCTGTTCTTTTTTGTAATATTGGATGGTTTACGATATCGGTCAAACAAGTATTGTGGTTGCAACACTAATTATTATTATAGGTTACAATTGAAAATTAGTTAACAAATGGTTCAAACAAATGGTATTTGTTTAAACAATTGCAAATTAGTTAATAAATGACCAAAAATGCTCCTAATAATACCTTCCTTTAAAAAATAGAAAATATGTTCGCTACATTGTATATATATTTGTTTAAACAAATGGTATTTGTTTAAACAATTGCTAATTAGTTAATAAATGAAAAAAAAAACTATAATTTAATACCTTCTGCAAAAACATGTTCGTATCATCGTATATTTTTGTTTAAACAAATGCTAATGGTTTAAACCATTTCAAATTAGTTAATAAATGACAAAAAAATATGTCAATAATCCAATAATAATCACTTCTGCCAAAAGCAATAATAAAACACGTAACATTGTAAAATTGTAAAGTTGGGGAAACTTTTGTCTCATATTTAGGGTACTATGGGGAGGGTACGGGGTGGTGAACAAAAAAATAGTGGTGGTGGATTTGTTCTCCTAGGGGAGTTCTGAACAATTTCGGAACAGATTTAACAGATTTAAGGAACAGATTGCGGGGAATCGTTGCCCTCTAGCGAAAAGTCTGTTTTTTTGGACCACCCTAATAAACACGTTTTTCTATTTCAATTCTCAACATGGTGACGTCAAGAGATCTAAATTATTAAAAATTTTGTGCAATTTTGCCTTCAAAGCCTCCATTTTAAATTTTGATATATTGGCTAAGGAGCAATTTCTTTTGTGCATCAACTTTATATCTAGGATCGTAACACCCCACTGCCACTGACATCGGTATCCAATCCAATTTTAAGCCATTGGCTTTATACTAACTGTGATGTAACGTTGGTAGAAGTTTTCGTCTTCTCAACAAACCTGTTAAAATTAAAGGCTTTTGACTTTGATAAGTACTGAGATTTTACAAAATAGAGATTAACAGCTATGATACAATTGACAATAATATAATGATTATATGCAATCTGTCAGAACATACAACCGGACCGAGGACTGATTTTGAAACCGAGGAGTGAATTTAGTAATCACTAAACAATGCACCTGTAAGGCAAATACCTGATGGGGAGTCATATGGAATAGCGGCCTGTGGCGCGCTCTGATACGGATTGTGGTTTTGATAATAACTTAATTGTCAAATAAATAATTCATATATTTTGTACAATCAACTGAATTCTACAGTTTTGAGCAGTCTATCGATTTCAGCGGCCCATCGACTTCGTTCTTCTGCTCATGTTTGCGGTCTATTGGCTTCGCTGGACTACCGAATTATGCGGTCTACCGAATTATACGGTCTACCGAATTATGCGGTCTACCGAATTATACGGTCTACCGAATTAGGCGGTCAACCGAATTAGGCGGTCTACCGAATTAGGCGGTCTACCGACTTCGCTGGTCTACCTATCTATTCGGTCCAAACGTCAACTAGTGTAATAAAAGTGGCGAACCAAATTTTGATGGAAGCCGATATCTCAGGAACGAATGTTAGCAGGACAACGCAGACATTATTTAGGTGTCTCAGAAAAATAGTACAAATTAAATTCGATGCCGAAGAAATTCTCCAGCTATGAACCGAATGTTTTTTGTGCGTTTCGGAAACTTGCACGCTTTTTCTCGAGTATAATTTCTTTTTCTTTTAGTTACTTTTTTATCACGGCATAGACTGCCTAATTATTCTTGTTTGGCCAGCCAATATTGACAGATCGGGTGTCAAATCAGCAAACAGACCCTGTGGGTCTGCGAGGATGTTTTTATCGATACCTATGTGTGCATACCGATGGAAGGGCATGTATTCGGTTGCGGAGTCACACCTTCTCGGTGTTCTGTAGTCTATATTCTGTGCACGACGCGTCGAAATTACAAATGGATGCCATTTAATTACGTTGTCTTAGGGAGTTGCTGTAAAAATAACGCGTCCGGTACCTTACCGCCCTATATCCCGGCGCTTTTTGATGTATTCCACGGAATGCCGGCGCTATTTTATTTATTTGCTGCCTCGGTTAATGCTTTTGCAGAAAACAAAGGGACACGTAGACGCTATCGATATTCGTCCCTGCAGCCCGCACTCCCTTTTACACCTTATCGTTTAATAATAAAACAGCAGATACGACATGTAATTTTAAAAGTATCACCTACCCTGCGCACGGCACCACCTCCCGTGTGATAACCTACAAAAAGAGGCGATATGTATATGGAAATGCTATACAACACAACTAGCTCACACTACACCACTTTATTTTTAGACCCTGAAGTTTTCATTTCCATGGTTCAAATGTAAATGAAAATTTTAGTTCTATTTTGATTTTAATTTATATACATTTTCAAAGTTTTGTGGTGTTTTTGTTGTGTTATATCATCCTGCATGTTTTAAAACAGCGATTTTAGCTGTTTTAGTTTTCCTTTCTTTCAGGACAAGTGGTCCGAGTTCCTAATATGTAATAACTCTATTAAAAAGAATGATTTATAATCATTTTTTAAAAATAATTTCACTTGAATCAAAACTGGATTTCTTTAGCGAGCTATATATATATATATTTTACTATTATTAAAACTACTGAACAGAAAGAATTGAAATAAAGTGTATCATACTGTATCATACTATTGGTATATATAAAACAGCCGTTGTTTTGGATTAATAAAGGTTGATTTGAATTGAGACAACGCACATTGGGGTATTTGACCCAAAAAGCTGGCCATAAATCAAATTTCTAAATTGTTAAATTCCAAAAAGTAAACCAGTTTCTGGGATAGGTAAAGGACCGATGTATTAAAAGGCGACAATATTATACACCTGATATATATAATACACCTGAGCCCTGCGCCACGTGTCCTTGTCAGCCAAAAGTTAGATTTTACTATGGCTAAACATAGATACACATAAGTTGACGCTCATGAAAACGGTTGTAATTTGGTGTGTTAAGGAAAAATGTGACTTTTTTGTTATACCTTCTTTAGAACCAAGTATAAACTTTCATTCGACATTGTTTTTATTAAAATCTACCCACAATTTTGTTTATTGCAGGGCCAAGAACATTCGCTATTATAAAAAAAAAAACTGTTTTATGCTGAATTTGATATTTTAGTTTAGTGTTTAGCTTAATTAAGCTCTTGAAAGTGGTTCAAATTATAGTACCCATATTTGACATTACAACTACTGCAAAATCTGCTGCGGATAGGTGCGGATGTGGTTTTTGTGATTTTATTTCTATCACGTTGTAAAGGAAAATCCAAAAATTGATGTACGGGCTTATATGTAATTTGATGCAATTCCTTGAAACCGTGATAGTAGAGGTAATTTAGAACATATTTAACCTTATTTAGCTATATACAAATGATTACGGTTATCAAGATATTGAGAATGGTATGTTCAATGCATCTTATATGTTGTAAATGCCGTTATGTACGTATATTTTTCCGTTTTGGATCATGTACAGCAAACAACTCCGATGACCTAAGGGTCTTAAAAATCATCCGAAAAAAAAACATTAAGCTTTGTACTTGTATGTGAATTTCTTGGAAATTTGTTGCTTGAAGCGAATCGGATTTATTTTCAGAGCAAAAAAATACATCGAAAGCACCTACTCGCATACACAGTTCTCTGCATTAAAATGGATTATTGTTGAGGAGAGACAATAGTAAGCTTGTGACTAGAAACTGGTTAGGCGTTTTCGATAAATGTGTTTATACGGAATGCGAATCTGGGTATTAAGGTGCTCCCACACACAGTGCCAATAGGGGCCATCATTAGCCATCGGAGTGCTTCGCGTAGCGGGACCCAACTGTGCCAATGCACATCGCCAATATGTCGACCTTGTCCGCTTTATTTCATTCTGTTTTAGCATTGTACGTACTACCGATGAAAAGTATAGTTATCTATCTATGTTTTATTATATATACTGCATTATTTATGTTTGGACGTACTTTAAGGACAATGATGATTTATTATTTGCCCAAATGCCTGATTGCCCAAATGTAAAAACATGAAAACATTTTTTAATATTTTGTAAATTTATTCACAATAATTATGGTTCTTATAAGCATTATATTAACCTTACAGTTACAATAAATTAACAAGCAATAAAATAATATTCTGAAGACAATATTGAAGTCGTTATAATGGGTGACCCACGACATAGGTACGTTTGTTTATATTTTGTTTTTGACGCCGAAGGAATGAACGTTGTGTTAATAGACAGAAAATGCCAATTTATGGGATGGTGTTGAGGTTAGTATGACGGGTTTTCCAGAAATGACGTCATCATTAAAATTTTAAAAATAAATTCACACACAATGGGGAGTCGTACGGTATTTAGGTTCTGGGATTGCGGTCAACCTTATTCACTAGGGTGGGGTGGGAAAGGTGAGGGAGGGGGTTGGAGGGATGCGGGATATGAATCTACACACGATGGGGAGTCATACGGTATAGGGGTCCAAGGACTGCGGTCAACCCTCTTCCCTACAATCTTGACTACAATCAAACAAAGTTGCGTTTATATAATTAACAACAATTAACTATTTATTAATTAACAATTTATAGATTAGTTTTAAGCGGCAAATTTAAATAATCTCATGTATTTAATGTATTCAACAAAGTTTAAAAACTATACTGGATGCTTTTCCTCATTTTGATTATCAGAAAAATATCAAAAAGTATATCTGTTACTAAAAATATTGGGTTGATAATAAATATACCTACATAATATACATACACGGAGTTTTAATATCTATAATAAAACTCCGTGTATGTAAGGGTTCTCAATTTTTCTTTGTATCTTATTATAAATAATTTCAGTTTTATTATATAAATTATGTTTTAAATCAAAATTATGAATTCATAGATTTGACTGAAATGAAATATTTATATAAAGAAACGACACAAATTAACAGGGTCCTGCATAAAAATATAGACCACTCAGTTTATCAGATCTTATCCCATCTTATTCCGCATTTGTTGCTTGAAACATAAAGAAAATAAAAAGGGAGATTTTTTTTAATGTCACGTGGCAAATATAAAAGCTAAATATTTTTGTTTCCTGTATTGCTGTATATTTGTATTCCTTAATGTATTTAATATTTTCGAACGTACTGTATAAATAGTGACCGAAAAACATGTTTAATATTTAACAACCTTATTAAACAGTGTCCTCTTTCGAGGGTTCCTTTTTTTAATTCTAAGCAACAATGCACTGCTTAAAATAATGGGAGCTGCGGCAACAGCAATGATATCGTCTTCACTGTTCATTTTTAATTCTCTACGGGACGCTACGAGCCTTCTTCGATACACAGAAATACCTTGCGCCCAATACCAACGTTGGCCAATGTTGGCGAAGTGAATGCGCACACTACGCGCAGCGTGTCACATCACCAACGTTGGCGGGACGTTGGCACTGCGTGTAGGAGCTCCTTTAGGGTCACACCACTTAAAAAGCTTGAAGGGTGATCACATTTCGAAAGTTTTCATGGAAACAATTTTGAAATAATACTAAAAATAATAGTTTTTATAGTGATAAATATGGTTAAATAGGTTTTTAACTGCCTCTACTATCATGTCTTAAATGGAATGCATCGAACGGAAAATAGCATGAATAGCGTATGTACCGTTTCAATACACAATATCGACTGGTGTAAACTTTCATTTTCTTCCTCTACCACTGGTCTTAAAAATAAAACTTTTCATCACTTTCTTATAACGTAATAAATCCGAAAATATTATCTCATATAACTCAGAAACGACATGTATTGTTCAATTTTAAATCCGTCTATTATGCGTATTTCATCAATCATCAGTAAGGTTAAAATGCTATACATAAATAAGGCAACCCATCTAGAGCCCTTATAAGTGAAAAAATTATTTTGGCCCGATTTTTGGGGTCAAATACCCCACTGTGCGTCGTGGAGATTGATTTTAATACTTGGGGATGATATTCAAGAAGTTTATTTTTTTGATGGTTTTTTTTCTGCATTATTTTAAGAAGTTGGTAGGAGGGTTGTAATGGCTGTTGTGTAGTCTAATTGACCTTGTACGTTTTATAAACGGCTCCGGGGTGGAGCTGTCACGAGCAATATAATGTGTCCCATCCGATCGGTCCCTGTCTGCAATGAGCTATGCGAGTTTGAAATCGTAAGCGAAAAAACTCTTCATTAGTACTCGGAAAATGATCGCTGTCAGCAGCAGGCAACCATCAGACTGTCGGTCAATCATTTAGTCATTAATGCCAATACGCTAGACAAAACACATAGTCGGTTCCAATAGTAGAACTCTGACGGGGGGACGATGTGGAGCGCTATCTGCTCTGGGCGGACGTGTTAATAAAAAAGTGAACATCAGGCCACGTTTTCGATTTGGTAATACGCTCGCAACGTTTCGAAACTTATAAATTGAGGCAATTATAAACACGTATTTAATTGAAAACGATATTTCCCATCGCGCACTCGCACGTCGACGAGCCGTCCTACAGCGGTGTTCTTTTTAATCGAAACCTTAACGCCACATGTTTAACGTAGTTGTCTGGTTTTACTGGCCATTAAGATCAGCCCAGATGTTAGTAAATGTTCTAGGAGGGCCCCAGCAAAAAGCTCCCTCATACACTTTGTCGCCATAAAATACACCAGAAACATTGTTATAGTTATACAAGTATGTATTAACCAATAACCAGACTTATCTTCCACCGTTATCTTCCTATTGCCTTATATACATTTTCGTCCATTTTTGTGAGAATGCAGGATTGTGTTTATTTGAAGATATAAATTTACTTAGGCCGGGTATTTTAAACGACCTATTAAGGTGCTCCTACACGCAGTGCCAATAGAGGCCATCATTGGCCATCGGAGTGCTTCGCGTAGCGGGACCCAACTGTGCCAATGCACATCGCCAATATGTCGACCTTGTCCGCTTTATTTCATTCTGTTTTAGCATTGTACGTACTACCGATGAAAAGTTTAGTTATCTATCTATGTTTTATCATATATACTGCATTATTTATGTTTGGACGTACTTTAAGGACAATGATGATTTATTATTTGCCCAAATGCCTGATTGCCCAAATGTAAAAACATGAAAACATTTTTTAATATTTTGTAAATTTATTCACAATAATTATGGTTCTTATAAGCGTTATATTAACCTTACAGTTACAATAAATTAACAAGCAATAAAATAATATTCTGAAGACAATATTGAAGTCGTTATAATGGGTGACCCACGGCATAGGTACGTTTGTTTATTTTTTGTGTTTTTGACGCCGAAGGAATTAACGTTGTGTTAATAGACAGAAAATGCCAATTTATGGTATGGTCTTGAGGTTAGTATGACTTCCGGGTTTTCCAGTAATGACGTCATTCAAATTTTAAAAATGAATTCGCACACAATGGGGAGGCATACGGTATTTAGGTTCTGGGATTGCGGTCAACCTTATTCGCTAGGGTGGGGTGGGAAAGGTACGGGAGGGGGTTGGAGGGAAGCGGGATATGAATCTACACACGATGGGGAGTCATACGGTATAGGGGTCCAAGGACTGCGGTCAACCCTCTTCCCTACAATCTTGACTACAATCAAACAAAGTTGCGTTTATATAATTAACAACAATTAACTATTTATTAATTAACAATTTATAGATTAGTTTTAAGCGGTCATTCCGATTTCTTTTCTCCTAAACCGCTTAGCACAAAAATGTCAATGTTTGTTCAGGTTGCCTTCAGAGTCTCTTCTATCGATTGGCGTTTTTGTTTTCTTCAGTTTTTATACAATAAGGTTGTAAACAAGATTTTGATGGAAGCGGATAGATCAGTAAGGAATGTTAACAGCACAACGCAGTTAGCATGCATATAATCCTTATTTACTGCGTCACATATCGCTTAAATTTAATATCATTCCGACCATTTGTTAATTTTTAAGACCGAAATAAACATGAACAATGTTTTGCGCGTGACTCCGCCTGAGTCCGTTTTTGTGTTTATTTATTAGTAATATTTAAATACAGGCAAAAACAATATAACATAAATACAACTCTTGATATATTACATATATTACAAACGGCAGCTCTGAGCGTATAAAACTGATAGGTCGTTATATTGTGTCCGTAAACACTATTCTCGGAGTAACTTTTGAGCCCGGGCGATCTCCCACTACCGGCAGCGTCGCTGTCGATCCCTTCCCCCGCATCACCCCGAAAACCGAAGACCGCCGCGTCAATTGCGGCGATCATGAGATGCTTCAACACGATCTTTTGTAGGGAAAATGCAAGATAAACAATGATTCTGTAATAAACTGTAAATATATGATTTCTTATGTAGCCTATGATCGACACTTCATCATCCTAGCTCTTCTAATAACGAAATTGCTGGCATTGCATAATATAGCTTTTTGTGGGTTAACCACTACTCCGATTATTTTACAAAATGCACATTGAAAGCTACCATTCCGCAGGTGATTTTACTTTTTAGTTCGTTGAAATCTATGGATTATTTCCGGAGTAATTAATTGCTAAAGTTAAACGAATGAAATTCATGGGTCAAAAGCAGCGCCAATTCTTCTTAATTTGGAAAAATCGGGCAAACGCCAACATATACAGCTCTCTAATTTTTATGCGTTGTAGTATATTAATCAAGGACAGGACCAGAATTTTTTCAAATTTTTTCGCCCCTAGATTGGCGAGAAAATCGACATCAAAAGAAGGGACATTAAATTTAAAACGCCGTTTCTTTACGCCAAACAAATCCACTAATTTTGATTTAACCAAATGTATATTTGTATACACGAAGAGATTTCTTTCCTTCAAAGAAATATTTTTACTTTTGCTTTTTGGTGCGAATAATAATAATAGCTTTTTTTTTAATCAAACACACGTTTCTGGTAAAAAAAAACTGTATATTTCAACAAAATATAATGTAAATTTCCCGAATGTTTAAAGAAATATTTGTGTTTAAAGTCGACATAAGGTTTAGGTAAATTTGTTTTCTCTCAAATGAAAAATTAAGCACAATCTACCATATAAGTACATATTCTAATATTAGTTTTTTTGTATAGTAAATTTTAAACAGTTTAGTGGTTTACCGAATCACGTAGTTTAACTGCAAATTCCGGTGAGGGTTTGTGGGATGATAAATAGATTTAAATATTTCCCCTTAGCTATTTAGATATCGTGTTAACCGTGCGGAGAGGCTTATTGTTTCATTCGAACGTGGCCCGTTTTCGTTTTTCGCATATTTTGCTGTTACTTCGTGCGGTGTTATCGGCCCTTTTCGGACATGAACACGACTGTGCTCTCGTGAGCTAAGACAGTATTATTCGGTTTGAAGTCGGCTTGAGCGACCTTATCGTCGTATCAAAACAATTAAAGCGAAATACGGTTATTGGGTTTTTATTTACACGCGATGGGAGCACACTGCAACGAATTTATTGTTTATTGAAAATGCGTAAATACGGTACCTACATACTTTATTTTAGCAAACAGCAAATGTCGTAAAAATGATATTTCATGTATAAATATCGCTTATACGTGTGCGAATCTGCGAGTGTATATGAGTGTATATTACTGTGTGGATCGCTGGGAGATATATTTTCCCCTGTGGATTTTTGTATCGTTTTCTCACTTCCGGACAAACCGGCGGTGGGAGCAAAATGATTTTTCTTAATTTAGAACTTCTTGTTGGACATGCCGATCAATAGTATATTTCTACTAAAACTATATTTCGCTCCTCAGTAAAATAAAAAACAATGAAGTTAATTGTTTATCACTTGCCAAATATCAAATATTTGCCAAGTATATGAATATTTTACCTTGTTCTGGAAGTCTGGAATATGTATTCATTTACAGCCTGTACAAGTAGCCAGTTTATCATGGAGTCATGTATGTAACCGTTTGAGATAAATGTGTTTGTCGGAACAGTTTAGGTAAAAAAACGCTGGGCAGGTGTTGAGGAAAGTTAAATGAAGGTTTAAGCGTTGTGGGTTTTGGTCTTGGGGGTTAGTACAGCAGTGGCGAGGTGGAGAGGGAGAAAGGCTAAAGGCAAGGGTGGGGGGAGCGAGCGAAGGGTCGAAACGGTTGAGTCACGTATTCATATGCCTTTTGCGACGCGGCGGAACAGAGGCAATCTTGTAGGTTGCAGGAAGTCTCAGGTGCTGGGACCAACTCAAAAGCGAATGAATGTAAACGATTGAAAACAATCAATAAATACATGGGGCCATCTTTCGGGGGGCCTGCAGTCCGCGCGACAAGCGACAATGACTGGGCTTCGAAGAAACCGACTGAACCGAGGCGGCTCCGACGTCGCGTCGGAGAGCTTCGAACAAAAGAGGTAAAGAGTCGACTCCCTTGGGATTGACTTGATGAGTACCTCCCGCTCAGCTTTTAACTACTCGAGGCCCCATTGCGAGCGGTTACTTCCGGATAACAATACACTTCTGACTTATAAATGTCACCGAAGGGTTGCATGAATTGGTGTCTGTGAACGGAGAAATTAATTTTAGTCGCCTGTTCGGATATTTGCCAAATACCAGTCGAGAATTGTGATTGTATGCCCCTTGCTCCACACCCCCCACACCCTGCCCCGAGCCCTCCCTTGCTCCGAAATGATCCCGACGAATGTATGCATGTTACAGTTGACACTACCTACCCCCTCTGGTGTTATACTCCTACCCGGTCGGTTTTTATTTTGTCGTGTGTTTTTTTCGAACGTACACAAACGGAAACTGTTTGCAGAAATGTAACCCCCTCCTCCGGGGGTGCCCTCACCCTACAGCAGTGGTTCTTAACCTTTTTGAAGCCAGGGAGCACGAAAAATTCGCAGACCACCAAAAACTAGCCATAATTTGTATTAAAAATTAAAACAATTATTACATAACAGTTAAAAATAACATTAATTAGTTTTTAGAAATCCAATGTCATTCTGACTGTGGCGCAGCGGTAGAGCGCTTGACTAACAGTCTGGGGGGGCGTGAGTTCGAGTCTCACGTCCTGCTTTCAGCGTGAGGTTTTTCGGTGGTTTTCTTTAACTCCTCAGCGAATGCTGAAAGCCAAACAACTTAAGACGTGCCACAGACGCTGGCACTGGCATGCTGACAATTCAGGCCTGCCGATTCCCCCGTAGTGGCGAAAGCTGTTGGGGGATGTTAAGGCGTGGATTATTATTATTATTATTGTTTCAAATGTTAAAAAACAAAGAAATATAAAAGATAAAATACATTTCAAACAATACGAAAACGAAAAAATAACAAGCACTACCCATTACAACAGTAAAAATAAATTTAAGTAATAATATGAAAAATAACGAAATAAAATAACTTCTACCGATTTTCTTCTAGAAACTAAATGTCATTCCGAGTAATACCGTTCATATGGCGTTATTGGTTTCCTCAATTCCTTTAGAAGTTGTAGCTGTTTATAATACAGTTTTGTTGATATTTTCATCAGCTCTAACGTTTTACCGAATTGAAAAAAAAAACGAATACTCGAATGAAATTTATTTGCGACGAAAATCATTAATATGATATAGAAAACCAAAAGATATATTTGTGTATAAATTCCGAAAATATACGGCAGTTATGTACCACCTACACACAGAAAAGTGATTATTTGGAACGTCAAAACATAATTTCTTGAATTTATTTACTAGATTCAAATGCATATTTAGTTGGATGTTAAGTTAGGTATATACAAGAAATGCCACATACTCAATATAAGTAAAATAATTTCTCAGATAAATGCTGTCAACAAATAAATTCTTTCTTTATAAGAATCAATATTGTATTGAAAGAAGTAATTGAATTTTTCATCCCAAAAATGTAAATTTCTCAAACGAAATAGTAAATCCATCCAAGAGCGTAGTATAAGTAAGTATTGTTTACTGAATAAAAACCCACCAATTATTTAACTGAAATGATTCTCACTTCTTTCAAGTAATCCCTTTCTCTGGAATAAATATGCGCACCGTGATTTTGTCAAGGCTCGCGCGCCCGCGCGTGGTGCTGGCGCCAGCCTAACCTAGTACGCAAAACAACAACGAACTACCCGTAGGGGATGTGCCTTGTGATTTATTGGGGATGTGTATTGTGATTTATAGTGTACAATAAACGTTTCAACACGGAATAGTTTGATGTAACGCACGCAACAGTTTAGAACGAGTATGTAAATATAACATACCTATCTTGTTAATTAGCAATAGAAAACGTATTTGTGCCAAATCTTTAAAATTCTTACATTAAGTAGCTAAAAATATTTACCGGGAATAAAAATACACACTTTATTGAAGACTGTTTACTTACTTCACCAGAGTAACCACTTTCTTAAATCTAGTAATTATTCCAAGAAATAAAATTTCTTGGTTGAAGTCAATAATCTGTCGCGTTTATACGAACCTACCAACTACTTCAGGCAAGTAATTCTCTCTTCGTTCGAGAGATCACTTTCTGTGTGTACTCAAGTAATCTTGATAAGTTCATTTTTGATACAGCTTTATACTAATATAAAACTTACTAGATGAGGGCAAATATATATATTATCAAAACATCATATTTATTATGTTTATTTTAGGAAATATGTTTCAAAATGTTTGCATATTTTCCGTACTTTTTATGTGACATGTGTAGCAGAGCTATACTCATTTTTAGTTTAAATGTATTATGTTCAGAATTCTTTATTTATTTTATTCATATTTATTACTATTTGTAAATTGTAAATATGTTAATTGTTAGTTTTGTAGAAGTTAGAATGTGTTGTACGTTAATAATATACAAATATTATTATTTCAATGACATACGGTAAATGAATCAACAATTTCGGCTTTTATAATTTTGCGGAGCACTTGCAACAAGGTTACGGACTACCGGTTAACCCTACAGAGTAGTAGACGATGCATGACTCTAGAACTGGAAACAATTCTCACCTCAAATCAAATTTATCGGAGTGAATTTATTCCGGCCCGATCGGTCTTTTTCACTTGGCCCTTATAATATAGGGTCGGGCCGTTGTGGAACAGTCGCGAACGAAAACACACTAGACCCACATACCTACAGGTGTAACCTATCAGATCCCCGCCATCCAATAACCCAACTGACTGTGAATACAGATTTACTTTCTCTCATTTTTAAACAAATTTGTCCCCATTCTCCAAAGGAATTTACCGATTTATTTCTATTTTATTTTATATGAAACTGGCAGATCAATAGATACAGCAGATTATAAAGTTGTACACAAATAGAAAAGAATCTTAGGGAAAATAATTACGTCAAAATGACAAACAACTTTTGCGAATTTATAATGGATGTACTAAATATAATATAAATCTTTTACGTAAAGTGTTAAAAATCCTTAAAAACGCAAACTAGCAAAAACTAACGTCAAGCATCTTTAAACCCCGGATTCGTACGCAGCGTAAAGAAATCAATAAAAAAAAAACACGTTATTACAAAATTAAAATTTTTTTGATCCCATACAATTTGTACTGTATCTAAGGCAATGTTATTAAAGGATCTATCAAAATAAAAGAGAAAAAGGAGTAGATATTTCAAAATATATTCATGAATGTCATCTGTCAAAAACAATTGAAACCGATAATTGAATTTTGTATAAAAATATATTGTAATCAAAGAAAATAAATTTGTTATAATATCAAGCAGTTTCAAATTGAATTACTTAATTACATACTTTTTCTACAAACTCTACATAATTTATAACATTTTTATTATCATTGATTGTATTTGCGTTGGTTTAATTAAATGCATAAAATTATATCCATTCTTTTAAAGACATCACATGCCTATTTTTAGATTTATTAAATTCGACTATTTTGTAAACTGAGACATATCCAATATATCGCTTAATATTTCTTAAATATTAATGCCTTTGTAGGTTAAGATAAATTTAACCAAGTCAGGGTTGCCAATATAAAATAAACTCCTCTATTAACCTACAGAAAAATTAATTAAAAATCATTGAAAATAAATGTCTAGAAAATTTTGTTCTTCTACTCTTCTAATTTTGGCTTTGTAATCACCAACCCCAGTCCTTTAACGTAAGAGATTTTAAATATCTCTTTCTCTTTATTAAACAAATGAAAGCATTAGAAGAAACGCTTTTTTGGTCAACAATTTTATTTCAAACCGGATATCCGACAAACCGTCCGGTTCGGCCGGTTATCCGTCCCGTCGCTAGTACTGCGGCTTGAAACGTCTTTAAAAAAGAGCGCATAAACTCACTACAAACGATACAGTGTGTAAAAGGGTTTTATAATTGTTAAATCACGCACCGAACGGCGGGTTTAAAGCTTACAAAAGCTCCCGTTCTGCAGGAGCACCTCACAAAGGAGGGACTGGAAGGCAAAAGAGCGACGAATAGAAAAAAAAAAGAATTAAGGTATATATGTATTTTATTTTAACTGAAATTAAGGCAAAAGGATCTTATCTGGCCGTAGGACAATGTCGGCCGCTTTAAATTATTCAATTTGGCCCCCGATTAACTCCGTTAAAGGGTTGTGCCCTTTATTCTGCCCCGGGAAGCCCCCTTAATCAGAAGGTGCGCTAAGTATGTTAATTTTTTCATCAAAAATGTCCCGCGTCTTGGAAAAATTTTAAGAGGTTCTAATTTTCCAGTTAATTTTCCGCATAATTACACATCAAAGAGTTCGCCCTGTAATGTATATAAGCCATTAACAAAGTTTTCTTTTTGTTCCCAAGAAGGCTTTGCTTCTTTTTTAACCTGATATGTCAACTATCCTTTACCAATTTATTTAATTATTCCACCGTCTAATAGCATAAATCCAATTTAAACATTATAATTCGCACAAATTTAAAACTGATAATTAAAAAACTAATAATGTTAGAGTTTGACGAATAAGTCTGCCAGATTGTTGTTTCCTAGAGGTTATTTTGTTTTTATGTAACAGATAATTGTAAGTAAATGAGAAACGCTGGTCTGGGGGTAGGGGGGGGGGGGGGGAGAGAAATCACTGGAGAAGTTGGAATTTTGGAATTCGTTAGTTGGTGTTGCATAGCGGCAGAGATAGTTATATATGCCCTTGGAGTGAGTGCAAAGGTCGATTAAAGTCACCAAACGGAAGAGAAATAGGACTTAAATTGCTGAGCATTTCTTAACGGGGGTGAATCTGACTTCTCGGGATGTTTTACAGCTACTATTCGGACATAAATGAGATGTGTTCGCGCCATTTCCAGTGGCGTACGAAACTCCCCTCCTCTCCTTTATTAAAATTAAATTCGATCCTTACACCAAACCTTAACCCCCGCCCCAACGGCACTGATGCCGGTCCCTGTATCCACTTCGCAAGAAATCCCAGAACTTTAAGAATGTGTCGATAGAATTTCCTTTAATTAAACTCGAAAAGCGAGAGGTAGATTCGGGTAAATCGGTTGAAATTAAACCTAGAATTCGTTCATCGGCTACGGTCAAAGATATGACGTTTACTAAGAATCAATATTTAATCTTTCCAAGTACGGTCGTGGAAAATATTAACTATCAATCCTGCATTTGCGATGGCTATTTGTTTGTATTAAGAGTCGGGTCCAACAGCTGATCGACAGAGGCTTGGCTGTTTTTGATAAGTTTAGAAAAATCAGTCGAGAATTGGTCTTTGCGTGGGGATGTCGACGTTTTCGCTAAAGCTACTTTGGAACAAGATAGACTTCGCCGACGTGCGGTCAACATTATATGATCTAACGTCTTTAACGCTGTTTCAATTTATTTTTGCACACGTAAGCAGGCTGTCTAGTGATTTTACAACGGTTACAACATAACATAGTAACTCTAAATTACTGTGATAAATTATTGACATAACCGTGACATAACGTATGTGGAGAATGTGAGATATTTATCATATATTTATGTATATGATAAATAACTTCAACATTTGTCTACGGTTTATGAAGTGATATATGCAAAAACACACGTACTATGAATATGTGGAATATTTGAAAGTGTATTGAGATTATGCGCCCATATACATTTATACCTCCTAAAAACAAACCCCGTACCAATAACTTTGGTCACAGATTACTTACTCTTGGTACGATAGATTATGCACTCATTTCTCAGCCGATAATACACTTATGTCTAGCTACTGAAAAACAAATACATATCGACCCATGCAACGAAGACTATCGTAACTAACAAACTAAATGTAGTTACTATAGTCTTTGTTGCATGGGTCGATATTACATACGTATGTACATCCACAGCACAGGGATCTGATGACGTATAAGAAAAACAAAACAGTTAATAAGTTATTCTTTATTTACCAATTTGTAATTCATATATTATTAATAAAAGACAATTAGACAACATAAGCTTTATGATATTATATAGCTTTATTAATATTATATTATAATATCAAAATCACAAAAATGTTGATCCTCGCTATCATGAGACCACACGCATACGGGTCGTAATGCTTGTTCGGTTCTTCGGGGCTAATTGCAATACTATCTGCGGTTTGTTGTGTTAAACGTAATTCTCCATACACTTTGCACTTGAGAAGAAAAACATCTGGAGTCAGTGGTTGACAAGTCGACTATGTCCCATTATACATTTCTCATATAATAATGTTATAGACGTCTTCCAGTAATATTACCAAAAAATTTGATAAAAAATCGGTAATCTTCAGCATACCTCGATAATTTTATTGTCAGTTCATGGAAATTATGAAAATTAGTAATCACATCTCTTGTCTAGAAATCCTCTTCGATCAACAAAATAGTACGTAAGGATTTTGATTCCTCGTAATGTGATTTGAATCCAATTACAAAACCCGTAATGAGCTATCTGCATCATACCATACTTGGAGCTTGAATTCTCTGGTAGTAGAATGGATAAAACAGCACTGTTTATATGTAGATTCTGCTAACTAACCTAACAATTGAAAAGGAAATTTTAAAAAACAATACTATACTTCTTTAGGCACAATCCTGATTGGTCTGATATAATAGTAGAAATTTTATGTAATCTCCTAATTTCGATTAGAATACTTCTTTGTGCAGTGTCCCCAAGTTTTCTACATTTTCAGACTATATCGGATTTGTAGGTTAGAACTCTCGAAATCTGTCCAGTAAATATGAATGTGTGAATTTTAGCGAGTTACAGCCTTTTTTTGTGGTATATGGTAGATAGAGATAGACCCATTACTATCTTCGTCTAATGACGTCTAGTTCTCGAGAACATCGTAGATGGCCAGACTGTCCAGCCTCGAACATGGATGGAAAAATTGGGAAAATACGACGCCGATTTTTTCAAAGTGTGGCTTTATTTCGTTTTATTTATTGGTATTTTCACAAATATTACATTGACGTAAAGTGAAACTACGGCGGACTTGACACAAAGACATTAATTACATTGTTATTCCTGAAATCACGACATCTAATTATACGTCTATTTTGAGCAGCAATTGTTTAAAATTGGGCATGGGTATAATAGATATCGAGCAAGTCCGACCAAGAAGAGTTAATTTAGATTGTTATAATCTCATAAGATGCTATCGTTATTCAATAATAAACCCACACGAGCACTAAACAGTTTGAATAATTGGACCAATAGGGGCCCACCAGAACAGACCTGAAGTTAGGCTGAACTAGCCTCTTAATATTTTAAATAATTTTGTGGGTTTATCAACGCCATGTGTTTCCAAATCCCTTTCTTTAATTTGTGAACTAACATCGGCAATATTACCACTTCAACATATTTTTTTCTGTATTAATTTTGTTAACAAATAGGAGTTGAGGTGGGCTAGTGGATAAGGCGAATGCCTTCCACTAAGAACCCCAGGGTTCAAGCCAGCAGGTTAGGCAGGGATTTTAAAAATACTCCGTCTCCACGACCGCCGCACAGACAAGCCAACAGGGTTTGTACACATGGAAACATCCCAAAAAAAAAAAGAAAACATGGACATGTTGCAACAGAATGATCAAGAACATGTCGCGCATATCACTATGGTTTTCAAATGATGAATTATATATAATTCTGTCGGATTTTGCACTCAAAATTATGTTAGGAACGTGCAAAAAATATAGACAAATCCAAAGAAAAAATCCTGCATTTGGAATGATAAAGTAATTTGATTTGGTAGACATTGTCGGGCTTCTGGATTCGTGTTTGGCGATTGCGGGAGGTTAGCGAAATCATTTATAGTTTCGTAAACGGTGTTTAGTTGCAAATAACGCGGGCCCGCGGCCAGTGGGTAATTGTAACGCTGCAGTGTTATTTAATTGTAGGCAGGGTCCGGCTTCCCCCGACTGGCGCGAGAGTGTTTTATCGCCGGTATAAATTTCGTTGATTAAAAATTGTAGAATGGTATTTTAATTACGCGTGGAATTAAGGTAGTAAAGCAGACAATAATTGCATGTGTATAATATTAATATTAACAAGATGGCGGGCGCTGGCGGTAAGCCTCCGGCCAACTCGCTGGGATAATTCAGGTTTAATTGATATGTCCTCGCGTAGGTAAATTTTAACCACACTCTAGGGCCGGTCTTGCCGACTCCGCGCCGGAACATAATCTCACGTGGACGTTGCAAATACAGGATGAGAGTTAATATTGTTTTTATGACCGGCAGTAGATTTACGGAGTGGCATATTGCATTCCAGGCTACGTGCGACAATTTCGCCCGGTTTAAGGTAATAGTGAACCCTAGGACAGAAGGTGTACATTTGTTATCAACATCCTTTTCGTTATGTCCACTTCTGCACACCCCTCGCATCTTTCGCCACCCTCCTGCACGCCTTTCGCCAACACGCTACCCATCATATCCGCGTTATCACTCCTTAAATTATTTTTTAATGGCACTTTACAAACTACGTCCCTGTCTGTCACAAGATCGATATCCTATACAGAGTGTAGTTGAAGATATACAATACAACAAGACATTTTTAGATTGTTAATATTCTATTTGTCAATCAGTAAAGTCATTTGTTTTTCTTCCTTGTATACTGATACAAGGTGCACATGAATAACTATCACAAACTTCTAGGGTTGTTGGAGAACAATTTTTAGTGACGAAAATCAGGAAAATGCTCCCACTTTTAGTGACAGCAATGTTAGAGTAGGTTGTGTGAGGTGTCATAGGATAATTTTTGTTTTAAAATCAAACATAGTTTGTCTTGAAACGCAGTTAGCATGTAAATAAGCCTTATTTACAGAGAATTAAATGTAGATATTACATATTTTATTTATATTTGCATTAAAAGCAGAGCTATGATTAAAACAATCATCATGGACATGTACTGTTTTTGAACTCGACGAAAAAACACCGTACATTTTTAACAATATTCGTTTATTTAAAGCATTTAAATAATATTTTTATTGTGATGTAGGTATAGTGTTTTTGGCGTCAACAATAAATTATTTATTCATTTCATATTATTATATTTTCCGAAACGCGTTAGTAATGCAGCAAAAACAAACATGTGCATACTTCGTACAAGGATATTATTTCCTTGTCGAAATTGAAATATAAAAAGACATCTCGTACTGTGCCTCGAAAATAATTTTTTTAACAAGAAAAATGTATTTTTCTGTGGAGCATTGACGGTATGAGTATGTTTTCGTCAAATATTTGAGCAACATTCGGCGTAGTTATTTTACAGCCATAATAGAACACGTTTTTGTCCAGCCGGCCGGTCCGCTTCGAGAATTTGAAACGTGTTTTCTAAGTGCACATGTACCTACAATGTTTCGAATCGAACTAACATTTTTATACTCTAGGAATTTTTAAGCGTTGACTTATTTATAAAATATAAATCTCAGTTTAATTTGCTTAGACGAATAATATACTGGGTATTAAAACAACTTAACATTTTTTATAATTTAATTCGTTGCAGAAATAATTCTGCAACGAATTAAATTGAAATTCTAATACTTCTAGTATTGTTGTTGGACTAAAATTCTTTGTTTTTTTTTTAATTCAGGATTATATTATCTAAATAGACACCAGATCTAACGATGCTATTAACTTAACAAAACCGGTTACCCAAAGAATTTTTAACTGAAGATTTGCAACAAACATTTATTTGTTGATTTATCAAATGAATCGGTCGGTTCGAAAACACTACAAGTCCAAAAAGTGAGTTCTGAGAAAATTAACAAAATAATTTTGTTGGTGAATATCTTGAAAAGATAGCAGTTAGCTATTTTATGCCAATAGACAAAATATAAAGTAGTTCACAGAGAATTAAATGTACTACATATTTTATTATTTATATTATTATTATTATTAAAAGGTGTGGCTTTATTTCTTTTCATTTATTGGATTTTTTCAAATTGTACATTGACGTAAAGTGGAACTACCGCGGCAAATCGCAAAAACACATAATTGAAATGTTATTTCTGAAATCAGGATATTACCCGTCTTCCAATTTTACGTCTATCTTTGAGCAGCAATTGTTTAAAATTGGGCATGGGTATAATAAATATGGAACTTTGGCGCACTAGAATAGTTAATTCAGATTGTTGTCATCTTATAAGATGCTATCATTATTTAATAATTAACCCACAGGAGCATTGAACAGTTTGAATAATTAGACCAATATGGGACCACCAGAACTGACCTGAAGTTAGGCTGAACCAGCCTCTTAAACAATCTATTTTAAAAATAAAATATGTCTGGCGATCATTAATTTAAAAAGTTTCTTGTAATCGAAAGTAATGTTTGGCATTGAATTGTCGGGGCGATGTTGTCAGTGCGGAGTGCGAGTCGTTGTAATGAAATCGGTATCTTATCATTTATTTAAAAAGTTTGCGAATTTGTCACGTCGGTTTTGAATGCGTCATGAGCGACGCGTTGTGAAATGATTTGCGCGCGATAAAAAGTGCTGTCGAAAAGTTTCGCTGATAGGTTTTCTGGGTCATAAAGCGGAATGCGGCTGGTCTTAATTTAAGGTGCCGGTTCGGCCGTTTGTTCGGCTACACACGGTCGGTCGTACTTTTTTATTAAATTTCCTCCCAATTTTAGCAACCGCAGTGCAAGTTGCTAAAGTGTTTGTTCTGTTTTTGCGATCGTTCGGAAAATTGATGATTTGGTGGCCCCGCGAATGGATGCGGCCTGCTCCCTCCGTGTTATTTGAACGAGAGTAATCATGAAGTGTTTAACACGAAGAGGACGTGCTGCTGAAACCCCGGGTTTTCAGTCGCCTCCGGGCACCATCTATACAGAATTTCAGATCCCCGTTCAGCAGACTTTAAAGAATGTGGTTGAGATAATGCCCTGTACAGTATCAGCAGCGGAAATGCGCACTGCTAGAACCAGCAGTCATCAATCAGATGCAGATATTATGGCCCGGATGGTTATGGTCTAACACCGCGATTTCGGTCCGATTTCGACCTATGATATTCGAATCCGTCAGTTGATGAATGTGCCAGTATGTTTCAGAAACTAAGGCGCGCGCCGGCACAGTCAAAGCCCTTCGCAGGATCATTTCAATTTCAATACGATCCACTCGCCGTGTGCCGTCTTATCATTCCTCATCAATATCGCATATTTTTCACGCCAGGCACCCTTTCACCGCTCTTTAATCTTATTCCGAAGAACGCATAAATATACCATCACCTATTCCCATCGCACTTCATCTCCCCAATATTTATGCTGCTCGCATTATTGCTGTACGAAACTCACAACACTCCAATTTTATTTATTATTTCTTAGATGACATTGCTTTATTAAAGTGTTATTCAATTATCTTTTCTTGATTTACATATTCGTATACTTGCCAAATAAAAAATATTTGCCACATGTTAAATATTTGGCAAATATATTTGCCACGCAAATCGAAAATTGGTCTAAACGATGCCATGAGTGATTTATTTTTATAAAACTCAAACAAATCTATGACATACCAACAAATTTGTACAATATTCATTTGTGATGTCGGACCGTCAGAGTTGCACTGCAACAGTAAATGCATCGGACATTCATGCATCGCCGCATTTTCTAATACCTGAAAATTTTCTTTGATGACTTGCTACATGTGCGTACCGAATGGGCACTAGCTATTTTTTTGATTAGTTCGCCTTATTTGCACATTAGCTTTTTCAAGTCAAACTGATAATTTGATTACGAACAAGCAAGGTTTTATTTTATAATGCCGACACATTTTTAATTACATAAGTGTAGAATTCACTGCGTACTAACAAGGGCATTCTTGTGGAAATTTACAAAACAAATCTTGACGAAACTGTTTGTTTCATTTTAATGATTTTTTTGTTTAATTCATCAGCTTTCTGTATTATTAATTCGCAGCATCTAATTTTCACAAACTGTAAAATAATTGGTCATTTGATGTGAACTAGTTTAAATAAATTATTATTTTAATGAGAAATGTTGGATATGGATTCTTCGTCATCTTTAAAGTTCTACTTAATCCAATTGTACTACTAGGTTCGTTGTATAAATATGTCCTAATATTGTCTGAATAAAGATCAATTAGCTTCTGAAACAAAAATTTAAACAAATGAGCTTTCAAAATATAACCTTTTTGTTGAATAAAAAAGCTACACAAAATTGTCTCTACTATTAAAATATTTTTAACCACTTTCGTTTCTCTTCAAATAATAAACATCATAAAAGTCGACAGATATATAAAAACAAGCAAATAAAGTTTAATTTTCCAAATAAATTATTTTATAGACATGCTGTCTATAAAATTTGTATGATGTTTATTACTTGAAGAGAAACGAAAACGATTAAAAATATTTGAATAGTAGAGTAGCTTTTTTATTTAACAAAAAGGTTATGTTTTGAAAGCTCATAAATGAGTATCATCTATATTGTTCATAGAAAAGCATCAACTTAGGCTACACTCTGTAGATGGTGTACGTTTTTCTTGGAGAAAAATAGCATTGCGTTTATGTGGACAGGTAAAAACAACAATATTTTTTTAAATTTCTGTCTGACGGTTGCCGGAAAACTGTTTGTCTGACGGTTTCAAATAATTACAATTTTATGCGGTTTTCGCCCTTTAGAAAAATCAAAAATCTTACTAATAGTTACAAATCTATTGTCAATCTACGTATACGACCTACTACACACAAAACGAAATTAAAAAATGGAAATATTAAACGGCATACTAAAATGTTCATAGAGTACAAATAAATGCACCAATATTTGTCGCCCTTGCATTTGCTATACCCACTTCAACTTGGTATTGCAAATATCAAGAATATGGCGTAAAAAAAAACTCGTCCGCACAGCCGAACGTAGAATATATAAATTTATTTTAGAGGTGGACTCGCTACGAATTGAATAGAGCAGGTTTATTTCTTGACAAGTATTAACAAATATAAGATATTGGTTATCGTTCATATAGGCAACACACGATTCGTGTTCTGGAAAGCTAGTTTCCAGACTCGCGTGGTCAAAAAAGCGAAAATCCTGCCGTTCAATATTATTTTAGCGCAATGGCCCAATTGAATACAAAGTGACATAAACATGATCTTAGATAATCAAATGACTGGAAAGCAACCAGTTTGCTACCGTGGAAAATTTAGATAACATACAGTAAGTTGTTAAAGCCCGATGTATGAATTTAATACTAATTTTTACTTTCCGCATCAATTCTCAATTGTTGTGTTGAACAATTTGTTACTAAACGATTGTGAATGTCGTTGGTGTAAACTTTAATATACGTAGCTCAATTATCTGAGGATGAACCTTGATTTTATATTTGATATTTATTAGATGTTCACAATTCATATATCGAAAGTAGTGATAACTGCATGAGGTTGGAATGTATAACCAGAACCTAGGTCGTGTGTGGTATCATTGGATAGATATTTTAATAAGAAACAACATTTGATTGAAAACATTGTTTATACATCATACAGTTTACGAAAGAAACCATAATCAGTGGCATTTGCGTTAACTGTAATCATGACGATAATTACAGGATGTTTATTGTTATGTATGTTATGTTATGCCTAGCCTTTTTCTGAAGTTTATGATGTGTCTGTGTATACAGTAGTGATGTAAAGTATAGTTACTTTCGAGTACTTGTAACTACCCGTTACTATTAGGTACAGTACCCGTTACTTAGTACCCGTTACTTTATTACAGCTACTTTTTGCCCGTTACTTTGTACCAGTTACTTTCTTTTCTACCCGTTACTTTCTACCCATTACTTTCTTCTAGTAGCGATTGAGTACTCGCACCATCGTTTGCTTACCTATACGAGTACACGTACCTATATCGTATTTGTAAAAAGTAGCTGTGTTGTCGTAAGCTTGAAATGCAAATATTAGAATGTAATTATCTGCTTGCATGTACAGGGTGTTACCAAAACTATGAAAACATTGAAGAGTAAAATACCTTGATGTTCAAAGCTATGCAAAAATATTAGTTGAAAAAAGTATTTGGAAATATTAGATGTCTTTAAATACGACATTATAATCGCCTTGTCCGTTGCATACACCGCGTGTTGCCAAAGAAATGTAAATGACATTAGTGTAAAGTACCTTCATCTTCAAAGCTATGCCAAATAATTATTTCAAGATATTATAAGGCATTAAATATGAAATTATAATCTCCTTCGACGTTCCATATACCGGGTGTTCGTGCAACGACGAAGCAGTATATAACTTTTTGTTTAATACTCTCTAATATTTCTAAACACACGTTTCAAATAACATTTTTGCATAGCTTTTAAAATAAAGATGATAGTTTACTATTTTTGAGTTTCTCATAGTTTTTGTAACACCATGTACATGCAAGTAGATAATTACATTCTAATATTTGCATTTTAGGTAAGACAAATCAGAAAGAAGCTTTATAAAGAATAAAATTTTCTGTAAAATTGATATTAAAAATGTTTCCCATTTGTATCCAGGTTAGTGCCGGACATAGCATAAATATACGCCAACTGTCAACTTGACAAATAAAAAACCTAAAATTACATGATGTAAAAATTAGCTGTACCACTTTTTTTTGCGAGCATACTACATATTATATTAAGTGACAACAAACAAACAAAAGAATCATACAGAAATTACCGTTTGATGTTGTTGGTTGTTTTGATACAGTCCGTGATATTTCTTTGAGAATTGTGGGAGGTTTTGAAATTACATGTTTTCTCAAATTGGTTGAGTTTCCCCCTCTATACGAATACTTATATTTAGACATATTGCAGACGGCTTTTTTATTTTCTGTCGCAGTAAAATGAAGCCAAATTTCGCTTCTTTTTAGTGTTTTTTTACTCCGCGGACATGGTATGTCTAAGAATTAATTTATTTGTTTAGTTAAACTACCTGATCTATGTCTAATTTGTCAGATTTATTTATTATTAAACCACAAAATGTTTTAACGCTCACTGACTTACTACTTACTACAAAAACTTGTCAATGGTTGAACTAAATGTAGTCACGAGTTACGATTTACGATACAATGTTTTGGGATTCACATAAATGTTCAGTAGTTTTTACCCGACGACGGCAAACCCAGAACGAATTCCTATTAACTGAACCGTCGTCCTATTTCCTAATAGATGGCGCAGGTTCAGTATCTATAACTTTATATTTTTCAATGGACCAAGTTTTACAATCAAACAAACTAAAGGGGAACAGATAATTACTTTTAAAAAGTAATACCCGGAAAATTTTACACTTTATGCTAAAGATCCTATCTGGTATTTACACCAAGAGGTGACGGGGTATGCTTGGTTGCATAGCGGAAAGTTGACGTTCAGTTGTTATTGTGCGGGTAGTATCGGTGGTATGTTATGTAGGTAGTGACTAGTGACTCTAGTGAGTGCAGAGCCGAGTGGAACAGGCGACCGGCAGAACAGTGAACACGCGAAACCAGTACCGATAGTAAAAGTAACGGGTATACGTTCATATCGGTACCCGTTACTTTGAATCTCGCCGAGTACCCGTTACAAAGTAACTAATAGTTACTTTTTTTACATCACTAGTATACAATGTCCTATAAGGAGATAGAAATCGTTCTTAGGCCTTCCTTTCACAGCTCGAGGTACTGTCTTGTCCTTATGGCAGAAAATCAGATAACAAATTCTGCCTGCCTCTTCCAAGACGAGTGTACTCTGCTAGAGTTCTTGACTCTTTCTTCCCAACTCCGTATCCAAACTCCAATATTTTGGAGGCGTTTAGGAAAACGTTTTGGAAAATGTCCTTTAAAAAAACCGTCCATGTACATCCGCTTATTGTGGTAACCTTTTCTACGATTTGATTATAAAGACGCAGCTATGATGGTATATCATGATAGTACACTCTATGCTATGTTGTTTTTAAAACGGATAACAGTAATTTCTATTAATGTGGTATGCAGTTTCCTGAAGATAATTGCTCATTGATTTGTGTTAGATGTGCTTGGGAATTTAGGGCAGTGATTTCGCTTGGAAGTATTTTAATCAAACGAAGCAAAGAAGTGGTACGTCCGCAATCTTCTGTATAATTTTGCCAAACATTTGGGAGAATTTATCTCGGGTTGGGGACATAAAGGAGGTCGCAGTGGAGTTTCTGGCGGAAATTATCCGGGGAAGTATGAAGTGGTAGTAAAGAATTCACGTCGGCGATGTAACTCGAATGAGGGAGTTCTTTCGCGGCCGATTTTTTAAGTGGTGCAGGAGCTATGGCGGCATATCCATCAGCTATCACACGTCCGGAGTTCGCGCTTCAAAACCATTCGACGCCGATACCCGTTTTAATGCTTTCACCGTTGTTCAAGGAGTGACAAATCCCTAATTGGAATTCCTCAGCTCCCTACCCTAGCCGACTCACTTTCTAATGACACTTACAAGTCCGGGACCCGACCTGGCTCCGAACATTTTCACGTCTTGCTTTCTCCTTCGCCACTATTCGCACCCAACCATAAGCATCTAACAATTTTAATTGACTTCCAACCAACCTTACAAAAAAAACACAACACTGCGTCAAACAAATAACTCCTAGAACTTCTCTGCATTAAACTCTAAGGAGTTGATCTTATTTTCCGGATATTGTCCATCAAACTTTGATAAAACAATAATAATAATGTAGAGTGAAGATGGTTGGGCGAGACCCATAGCACCTAGGTTATAGTTGGCCCTTTGTGCAAACCTCCCCTGCTCACTCAGGTCTCGTAAGCCAGTCTAGGCTGTGGAAGAAGGTAACGAGGCAAGAGAACTTACCTTCTGGTCTTCTAGGGACCAATTTCTGACTGATCCTGACAGCAAATTAAGCATAATAAGACGAAGCTTACGTTTGGAAAGCTGCGTATGTTTCCTGGCTTCTGTAATGGACAGGTACTTGATCGTCTCCTTAGCCAGCAAACAACCTGGTGCGTTGTCTCACCAATGGAGGAATTCGTCGTGGGTGATGTCCTCACCATGTTCCTTAGGGCGGTGTTGGAAGGCAGGATGAAAGGTTCTGGTTCGATAAGTCCCTCTACTAGAGATTTATGGCACTCCAATGCTAACCATGAGGTGAAACGACACTGATTTACTCGATTCGATGATTGTGTCAGATGGCAAACCTAGCACGTCATGTTTTGTCTTACGATGGGACATGTCTTGTCTAATATCGACACGAAGTGGTGCTGTTTTATGCAGTTTCCTCCTTAGTAATCACCCACGTAGTAGTTCCCTGTAACGTGTCGACTAAAGTTGTTGTTGTACGTCAATTGGTAGAAGCAAGTTTGTTGTGGTTTGTAGTGAAATTAAGCCGAGTTTTCTTTTGTTGTACTGAAGAATTTTAATAAGACATAACAAAGTCGATCACAGCGCTTTTGCGTGCAACGGTAACGCGGGATTCATATTCCGCCATGGGCGTCCAAATTACTTCTTTCAATACAATATTGGTTCTTATAAAGAAAGAAATTGTTTGTTGACAGCATTTCTCTGAGAAATTATTTTACTTGTATTGAGTATGTGGCATTTCTTGTATATAACTTTCTACATCCAAGTAAATATTAGTGATGTAAAAAAAGTAACTATTAGTTACTTTGTAACGGGTACCGATATGAACGTATACCCGTTACTTTTACTATCGGTACTGGTTTCGCGTGTTCAGTGTTCTGCCAGTCGCCTGTTCCACTCGGCTCTGCACTCACTAGAGTCACTAGTCACTACCTACATAACATACCATCGATACTACCCGCACAATAACAACTGAACGTCAACTTTCCGCTATGCAACCAAGCATACCCCGTCACCTCTTGGTGTAAATACCAGATAGGATCTTTAGAATAAAGTGTAAAATTTTCCGGGTATTACTTTTTAAAAGTAATTATCGGTTCCCCTTTAGTTTGTTTGACTGTAAAACTTGGTCCATTGAAAAATATAAAGTTATAGATACTGAACCTGCGCCATCTATTAGGAAATAGGACGGTTCAGTTAATAGGAATTCGTTCTGGGTTTGCCATCGTCTGGTAAAAACTACTGAACATTTATGTGAATCCCAAAACATTGTATCGTAAGTCGTAACTCGTGACTACATTTAGTTCAACCCTTGACAAGTTTTTGTAGTAAGTAGTAAGTCAGTGAGCGTTAAAACATTTTGTGGTTTAATAATAAATAAATCTGACAAATTAGACATAGATCAGGTAGTTTAACTAAACAAATAAATTAATTCTTAGACATACCATGTCCGCGGAGTAAAAAACACAAAAAAGAAGCGAAATTTGGCTTCATTTTACTGCGACAGAAAATGAAAAACCCGTCTGCAATATGTCTAAATATAAGTATTCGTATAGAGGGGGAAACTAAACCAATTTGAGAAAACATGTAATTTCAAAACATCCCACAATTCTCAAAGAAATATCACGGACTGGATCAAAACAACCAACAACGTCAAAAGGTAATTTCTGTATGATTTTTTGTTTGTTTGTTGTCACTTAATATAATATGTAGTATATACTATGCTCGCAAAAAAAGTGGTACAGCTAATTTTTACATCATGTAATTTTAGGTTTTTTATTTGTCAAGTTGACAGTTGGCGTATATTTATGCTATGTCCGGCACTAACCTGGATACAAATGGGAAACATTTTTAATATCAATTTTACAGAAAATTTTATTCTTTATAAAGCTTCTTTCTGATTTGTCTTACCTAAAATGCAAATATTAGAATGTAATTATCTACTTGCATGTACATGGTGTTACAAAAATTATGAGAAACTCAAAAATAGTAAACTATCATCTTTATTTTAAAAGCTATGCAAAAATGTTATTTGAAACGTGTGTTTAGAAATATTAGAGGTTATTAAATAAAAAGTTATAAACTGCTTCGTCGTTGCACGAACACCCGGTATATGGAACGTCGAAGGTGATTATAATTTCATATTTAATGCCTTCTAATATCTTGAAATAATTATTTGGCATAGCTTTGAAGGTGACGGTACTTTACACTAATGTCATTTACATTTCTTTGGCAACACGCAGTGTATGCAACGGAGAAGGCGATTATAATGTCGTATTTAAAGACATCTAATATTTCCAAATACTTTTTTCAACTAATATTTTTGCATAGCTTTGAACATCAAGGTATTTTACTCTTTAATGTTTTCATAGTTTTGATAACACCCTGTACATGCAAGCAGATAATTACATTCTAATATTTGCATTTCAAGCTTACGACAACACAGCTACTTTTTACAAATACGATATAGGTACGTGTACTCGTATAGGTAAGTAAACGATGGTGTGAGTACTCAATCGCTACTAGAACAAAGTAACGGGTAGAAAGTAACTGGTACAAAGTAACGGGTAAAAAGTAACTGTAATAAAGTAACTGGTAGTTACAAGTACTCGAAAGTAACGAAACTTTACATCACTAGTAAATATGCATCTGAATCTAGTAAATAAATTCAAGAAACTATGTTTTCTCGTTCCAAATAATCACTTTTCTGTGTGTGGAAGATTTCTGTTAGATGTTCTGCAAAAACACAGGTGGGACGTGGGCCACTAGCCTCTTGTATTTCCTCACTGCTTTCCACAGCGAGTAATCTGTTTCTTTATCGGTAGTCAATTTGTTTAAGAAGGATTCCAATGATGCTTCTTGTAGTTTTTGAATTTTGGGATTTATTATTAACTATGGTTTTGTCAGCTGGATCTCGTGACTGTTGCCATCTTCTTCTAGCTTGTCTTTGGGTCATTGAACAACAAATGCCGATTTAGTGTGCAAAATTTTCAGCAACGTGTCTCATTTTCACCTACGCCGTGGGGGCCATTACTAGAAGAAAATTGAAGACAAAGCATGTTTGGTAGGCAAATTTGTCAAACTTTGCCCCATAACGGTAATTTTTTCGCCGAGTTCTGTTCTGAGTTGGTTTGAACGATATCGAAATCAGTGCAAGCCGTTGAGGTGAAAGCAATTAAATGTTTGTTAATCTGGAAGAGTGCGTGTACAGGATCTCGGCCGAATGTGGTTGGAAACGTGGGCGGCATACCGTATAGAGGAGGAGGCGGTCAGCGGTGGACAGGATGCGAGGCGAAACAGGAGCGGATAGCTCGCGCGGATAGAGAACCGCGGCGAACTCGGCGAACATCAATCGGTTGAATTTGTTTGAAACATACAGTCGTAGCGGGCTAAAGCCTTCCCTACATACATCAGTCTAATTAATAAATGGCACGGCCGCGTACATAAGATGATTAAAGCTATCGCAATGTTTATGCCCTGACCCGGGGCGCGGAATATAACCGCCCAATGCCACCACCGTACGGTAATCAAGAGCCCTCCCAGAAGAACATTTGCATACTGCACAGGCGACACGTGATAATTATAATTAGAGCGCTTGTCCAACAATTGCGGCACTGTTAGTAAACGACCGACAGTCTAATTGAATCTGAGCGCCATCTCCACACTGTCGTTTTTAATTATTTAAATGAACTCTAAGTGCAACGCCGAGTTGCTGCACGATACACATTCAGAGGGGGGGGGGGCAAATTTTCCACCCAAGCCCAGCGACACTAACAATAAGATCACTCCAAACGTCTTCCAAACGTCACCCGATATATCTCGCCAAAAAACAATCCACGTAGGTACAACTTTAAACTGCTACACACCGAAAAGTGATTTTTGGAACGAGAAAACATAATTTCTTGAATTTATTTATTAGATTCAATACATATTTACTTGGATGTAGAAAGTTAGGTACTACCATGTTGTTGTTTCCACGTTCAGATCCATCCATACCTTGATTCTTTTGTTTGTAAAGTTAATGTGGGCTGATTTCCGTTCGTTTAGTTTGCATATTTTCTAGCTGTGGTTGGATACTGCCTATAATAGAAAGACAATTGCAAGACAATACCCCTGCTTTTACTTCTTTTAATTCCTATTTGTTTTCTTCTGAGTAGTCCGAAAATCCGAAAAGGTTTTAAAGTTACCATCATAGTTAATTTGTAAGTGCTTTGAATAATTAAACAATAAGCAAAGGTAAACCGAGTCAGAGGTTATGGCTAGAGAGAGTTGGCAGGGGCGTAAAGGGGTAAGGAGCAGGCCGAAAAGTTGGGAGTGCTTTATTAAATCGGCAAGATTCTCTCATATCCGTCATTTGGCACCTAGACCGTCTCTCCAGTCGAGGGCCCTTTAAGTAATCCACTCTGTTCGGGCGCTCGTTTTCTCATTTTGATTCTTTTGTGAGGACACCGACTCGCCGCCCTCACCTTCGCAGTGATAAATAATTACTACTAATTCGAAGAGTTTCCCTAATATATCGTATTCGCTGACATTCAACGGGACTTCTGCGCTTTGGTAAACACGGTGTTCTTCCAAAGGGGATTTTTAATTCACTATCATGCCATTAGCAACCTCCGCATTTGCCTCGCTCAATTCATTTGACGAAAACCCCACTTTTTCTGACACAAATCTTAGAAAGCACTACGCTTCTCTTCGTAATATTTTATTTAGATTTACGTCCCAACCACACACCACACCACCTTTTTGATGTTTTTAGTTGAAGAATTATTTACGTATTTCGGTAATTTTGTCTATATTTGATTAATTGCTCATAAGTCAAAAATTATGGTGAGAATTAAAATGTACAATTATGTAGGATGGTTCTATTTGAAAAAGGAAAGCTTACCAGATATCCAGAATAATATGAACTCCCTGTATATTAAAAATATATTTAAATGATAGATTGCTTAAAGCAAAACACCTTACTTGAATTTTTTTTGAAATTGTTTACTTTACGGTTGGAGAATTATTTGTTTTTATTGATTATTAATTATTTGTGGTAGTCGGTCCGGAAGTCACGTGGTAGTAAAATTCTAAATTTTCACGAATTACATACATACTTGAGGCTTTTTTTATTATTATTCTATCTTTTTGATATTGATATTCATATTGATTACTTAGGCGTACCTCAACAACGATTTGAATATAAATTACGAAGTTGACAAATGTTTAAGACTGGTATATCAGTAGAAACTGAGTAGAAACGCGTTGCATGAGTGTTTTTTTAAAATTTTATTCTATAATCTTAACACTAAACTAATCTAAATATTGCCAAAAGTGTTTGACATTGACATACGTCAAACTAACTCGTTAATTCGTTAAAATGCGGGACCTTCGAACTAGTCTTAGGAATACAGGTACCACTTACCAAAGTTGATATAAAAAGTATTTTTATTGTTGTCCCTGCTTTCATTTTATTAATGAATTACTACTATGGAATCAGGAAAAGCATCAGCGATTGGTGTTTATCTACAATATAATGACTTATAAGGCTGTACCCAAATTTCTTTTTACATAACTTACTGTCATCGGTAAATTATCATTTTGATCTACCCGGTAATTTAAGAAAATATAATTTACAATTGCAATTTTTAATTATGTGGTAATTTAAATTTGAAAGTAATAATTTTATTTTCAGTTTTAGTCAGATTGCTAGTTATCTACAAAATAATGATTTTTATTTACCAAACATTTTTATTAACATAAGTAGCATTCATAATCTACAGTGATCGGTATTAACGTTGGTTTAATTTACCATTTTGAATTTTTATTTACGTTGTAATTTAATATTTGAAATCAATAATTTTTATTTCAACGGAAATGTACGAAAAAAAATAATTACCGTTATTTAACATTCCTGGCCCTAATACATCTCTTATGGTTTCCGTCTTTTACAACAAATCTTAAGCACTTAAGCACAAAATCTTACCGAAATTCAATATTTATCCTGCTTTTAAAAGCAGTGATACCATTTACAACTTACTTTCAAATTTAGAAACCCGTAAATCAGTTATGGACGAGTCTGGAGTCTACTCAGTCGAATGCTCTAATTGTGATGCTGTTTATGTTGGTCAAACCGGAAGGAAGTTGGCAAAACGGATGGCAGAACATAAATATAAAACTTACAATACAATGAACCTACATTACTTCACAAATGTAATAGAAATTACAAATTAGATATATTAGAACAACTTGAAATAGAAAAGCATAGAAGAAACCCCAATATCACCTTACTAGAGGAAGAACAAATATTTGTGCCAAATATACGAATATGTAGCGCCACCTTTATACGGAATTGTTAATTTGTTGGTTATAGGTGGCGTGATGGTGCTGAGTGATATAAGTGGGGATTTGTAACGTTCGCTGGTTGTGTTGCCGCTCTTGGCGGAGTGGGTGGAAAAAACATAAACGATATGTTGCCGAGTCAGCCGGTGAAGGCACGTACCTACACCGTGTTATTCCTTGACGGCGCGGGCGCTCGTCCTTTTTTATCTTCACCCGGCCTCCGTCTTCCGGGCCACGCTATGCCACGCTCGGCGCAAATAGATTTCGCCGTCCCCTCGTTGTCCGCCTTAAATTAGGTGATAATCCTCTTCACAATTTTCAATATCACTCCGACCCGCGCCCGCCCCTCAACGTCCCCCCCGAACGCCCCCCTAATACATCTCGGATATACTTGTATTTCTCGGATGGTCCCGAGACATTCTTGCCGTTTATACCAATATCAGCAATTCGAGGAATTTCTATTGGAACACATAAATATCTGAAGAATATTTTAATATACTATGCGATCTTGAAAATGCATTGTCATGCAAAATATCTTCCCCACTTAATAGAGCTCGGGAGCAGTAAATATTATATTATTTTATCTCGTGTATAGCACGTTCAGTTTAGTAGGAATTGATTGAAGGCGTTCCACAACATACGCGGTCTTAAAGCTCTTCTATCTCTTCCTGTCTTTGATTTTGGATTGGTCAAGTTTGTGACTTCTTGAGGTGTTGGTTGGTCTGTTGGTGGCCAATGGAACCATGGATCATCATTCCTTCCAGCATTTGAACAGAAGAAGGTTTGTATCTTCGTCTTGGACAGTGCCATCACATCACCTGCTCAATGTTATTCTTTCTATCCTGATCTTGATTGCTGGAAGGAAAAGGCAGGATGCCTTTAGCTTTGGTTTGGTCAACTTGTTGACTTCTTGAGCTCTTGGTTGGTCTGTTGATGTCCAATGGGACCATGGATCATTATTCCTTAAAGTATTTGATCAGAAGAAGTTTTGTATCTGCGTCTTGGCCAGTGCCATCACATCATCTGCTGAACGTTACTTTTTATATCCCGATCTCGACAGTCTCCAGGTCTCCACACATCTGTTAGCTTATATAATTTTGTCATAAGTTTGGTATGCGTTCTGAACATTCATGTCGTTCATCCACACGGTTGAGATCAAATGTGGGACAGGTCTTGAAAAGCAATAAGATATGACTCCGTGTTGTGCTATTATGGTCTGATTTCTACAAGGCAGGATGCCTTTAGTTTTGGTTTGGTCAAGTTGTTGACTTCTTAAGGCCTTGGTTGGTCTGTTGATGTCCAATGGGACCATGAATTATTATTTCTCACAGTATATCATGAGAATAAGTTTTGTATCTTCGTCTTGGCGAGTGCCATCACATCATCTGCTCAACGTTACTTTTTATATCCTGATCTCGACAGTCTCCAGGTCTCCACACATCTGTTAGCTTATATAATTTTGTCATAAGTTTGGTATGCGTTCTGAACATTCATGTCATTCATCCACACGCTTCTGAGATGAAATGTGGGACAGGTGTTGAAAACTATTAAGATATGACTCCGTGTTGTGTTATTATGGTCTGATTTCTACAAGGCGGGATGCCTTCAGTTTTGGTTTGGTCAAGTTGTTGACTTCTTGAGCTCTTGGTTGGTCTGTTGATGTCCAATGAGACCATGGATCATTATTTCTCACAGTGTATGATCAGAAGAAGTTTTGTATCTTCGTCTTGGCTAGTGCCATCACATCATCTGCTCAAAGTTACTGTTTTATATCCTGATCTCGACAGTCTCGTGGTCTCCACACATCTGTTAGCTTATATTCTTTGTCATAAGTTTGGTATGCGTTCTGAACATTCATGTTGTTTATCCAGACTGTTCTGAGATATGGGACAGGTGTTGGATCGGTGTCGGAATCAGATGGGTAAAGTGTTATGGTCTACTTTCTACAAGTAAATGAGATGGGCGTGTTGTGAGTGTTTTCTGGCGAAGTAATTTTTGCACGAAATAATAACGAGGTTATAAAAACGGTGTTTCCTGTGTTGAAAAGTTGGATGCTCGTGTCCGAGGGTATATCTTAAGTAGTTAGGGGGATGGTGTAGCGAGAAGGTGGTGGGTTGGGTGGCATTTTGATGATGAATCGGGGTAACTGAGGCGACGATACAGGAGCGCGACTACGTGCCGAAAAGGCGGGCGTTATTTAAAAGCGAGACGACGCTTTGTTAATTTACATTACCGTGACGGCGTGATGGAATGTCACATCACTTCTGCGGAAATTGAGAAAGTATTGTAATAGCAGAGGGTGAGTGACAGGCGCGCTTCTTTATCAGCGCAGTATATTCTGGCCGCCTGACACCTTCCTGAACGCACACTAAACTGTTCCGTGCCGTGACCCGCGTGCACGTCGACTCCTGCGACGCCGACGGCGACGACGACGACTCCCCGCGGCCACGGTCCCGTCGGCGCCGCGACGCCAAGAACATCAAACTAAATTTTATCTCACGTGTGACATCCATCGACGACTGCTCCCCCAAGATAGGGTAAGCACATGATCCGGCATAATGCGCCGCTCCCGCGAAACCTATGACCATTCAACATTTTCGGACACGGCAACCCTTACATTAAATCACTCCATTTAAGACACGCATAAAACTATCACCACCAGTCTTATCAACAGAGTACCCAAAGGAAGTGTATACATTTTAACAAGTGCTTATTTATCGTCTCCTTACTCGTTTTACAAATAAAATGTCCTTCCATGGAAAAGTGTGCAAAGTTTAATTCTATACAATTTCATTACAAGATCTATTTGAGCAACTGGAAATAATAGCAACTGGTGCTTGGACCAATAAGAGTTTATTTATTACTCCAAATATATGGGAGGTTACGTACCAATTAAAATTGCGATACCGAAATCATTTATTTGTCAGATATGCTTAAAGGCAAAACAATTGCTGGTGACATGCACTTGCAATGAAATATGAATTAACGTCACCATTAAATCCGTTCGGTTATAATTACAATGTTCATTGATATTAAAAGCACTATTACGCAATTATCTATCTATCGCGTATTGGACAATCGCTTAGTTGTTTAACTCATTTTACAAGTCGTTACGGACCAGAGAGTATTTGGATTCATCACTGTACACCATTTTTTGGCAATCTGACTAGTGTTTTGCGACATGGGGCTTTATTCCTTATGGAAATAGGTCAGAAGACGAGGACGAGGACGAAGACGAGAAGACGAGAAGACGAGAAGACGAGAAGACGAGAAGACGAGAAGACGAGAAAACGAGAAGACGAGAAGACGAGAAGACGAGAAAACGTGAAGGCGAGAAGACGAGAAGACGAAAAGACGAGAAGACGAGAAGACGAGAAGACGAGAAGACGAGAAGACGAGAAGACGAGAAGACGAGAAGACGAGAAGACGAGAAGACGAGAAGACGAGAAGACCAGAAGGCGAGAAGGCGAAAAGACGACGAAGACGAGAAGACGAGAAGACGAGAAGACGAGAAGACGAGAAGACGAGAAGACGAGAAAACGTGAAGGCGAGAAGACGAGAAGACGAGAAGACGAGAAGACGAGAAGACGAGAAGACGAGAAGACGAGAAGACGAGAAGACGAGAAGACGAGAAGACGAGAAGACGAGAAAACGTGAAGGCGAGAAGACGAGAAGACGAGAAGACGAGAAGACGAGAAGATGAGAAGACGAGAAGACGAGAAGACGAGAAGACGAGAAGACGACAAGACGAGAAAACGTGAAGGCGAGAAGACGAGAAGACCAGAAGGCGAAAAGACGACGAAGACGAATATGAAGACGAAGACAAAGACGAGGACGAAGGCGAAGACGAAGACGAAGACGAAGACGAAGACGAAGACGAAGACGAAGACGAAGACGAAGACGAAGACGAAGACGAAGACGAAGACGAAGACGAAGACGAAGACGAAGACGAAGACGAAGACGAAGACGAAGACGAAGACGAAGACGAAGACGAAGACGAAGACGAAGACGAAGACGAAGACGAAGACGAAGACGAAGACGAAGACGAAGACGAAGACGAAGACGAAGACGAAGACGAAGACGAAGACGAAGACGAAGACGAAGACGAAGACGAAGACGAAGACGAAGACGAAGACGAAGACGAAGACGAAGACGAAGACGAAGACGAAGACGAAGACGAAGACGAAGACGAAGACGAAGACGAAGACGAAGACGAAGACGAAGACGAAGACGAAGACGAAGACGAAGACGAAGACGAAGACGAAGACGAAGACGAAGACGAAGACGAAGACGAAGACGAAGACTAGATGACGAGAAGACGAGAAACCGTGAATGCGAGAAGACGAGAAGGCGAGAAAACGACGAAGACGAAGACAAAGACGAAGACGAAGACGAAGACGAAGACGAAGACGAAGACGAAGACGAAGACGAAGACGAAGACGAAGACGAAGACGAAGACGAAGACGAAGACGAAGACGAAGACGAAGACGAAGACGAAGACGAAGACGAAGACGAAGACGAAGACTAACATGAAGACGAAGACGAAGACGAAGACGAGAAGACGAGAAGACGAGAAGGCGAGAAGGCGAGAAGGCGAGAAGGCGAGAAGGCGAGAAGGCGAGAAGGCGAGAAGGCGAGAAGGCGAGAAGGCGAGAAGGCGAGAAGGCGAGTAGGCGAGAAGGCGAGAAGGCGAGAAGGCGAGAAGGCGAGAAGGCGAGAAGGCGAGAAGGCGAGAAGACGAGAAGACGAGAAGACGAGAAGACGAGAAGACGAGAAGGCGAGAAGACGAAGACGAGGACGTAAAATGCATGAATAAGATAAAGAAGACATCCCAAAAGAAACAAGGGAAGGTGAAAGCTTTGACAAGGAAGAAAGAACAACAGTGAAACGGTGAAGACGAAACATGACGAAGAAGAAACGATGAAGGATATCATCGAACTATACATTAAACAGCTAAATTGCAATAATGATAAGTAGTTGCTTTATATATGTGCCATTCATAGAGGCTCTAAGTGTGATACATGGAAATAGATTTTGAGCGACGAATGTTTTTGATTGGTGGTTCTGTGCAGATCCCTATCCCTGTTCGTGTTTTCCATCGCGATTCGCTCCTTCGAGAGTCACGACTGTCCGATTGTAAATGCATTTGATTTATTACAGGGACATATTTTAAAAACGGGTTCGCGTCCTCGTGTATATTCACAGGCGGTACGATGGAATGGAAGTTCCATGCCGTCGTATGGGATGGGTGGCGAGATGCGAGGTAGTGGCTGCGAAGAGTGTTGCGAGGGTGGTAGCTATCTTTAAGCTGGCATAGTAATACGTATAACACATTGAAAGTCGTCGGTGTTCGGTTATTCAGTATTCCGTTTGTAGATACCGATAAGAGGTCGTGTCGGTAAGGAAAGAGTAAACGGAAACGGCACTCAGCCTTTTATTTGTTACAGGGATATGGAAGTTAGCGGCCAGGCAGCCGGTGTGGATTGAGGCCCGCCGCCATGGCCTTTGGAAGGGCGCTTGCTTCCCTAACGATCTTTCTTTTCGAGTGTGTCCTTGTCATTCTCCTGCAATTCTTAGGTAAGTACCTCTAATGGCTCAACACCACGCAACCATAATCTCACCAACCTCCTAAATGTTTCAACGATTGCCATCTCTCTAATATCCATAACATATTCTTTAAAGCCTAAAGATCAATTTGCATTTAGCACCGTTATTTAGAACCTGCTTGATGTCTTGATTTCAATAATTCGAGTTTTAATTTCTGCTTCATTTGACAATTTGTGCTTGGCAAACCAGTCTATTTGTTAAATCAAAATTCTGACTATGGCTTTGGTATGTTTATGCCATTCAAAACTTTTACTTGTCGAGAAATTTAAGTTATGTTCCTTTATAGGCAGAGTCGCTAAACCATTTCTTGGACACGTTGTATTAGAAATAAAATCAAATTTGGTTCTTTAGCCCTAGGACGTGTGCTACTTCAAAATTAGCAGTAATTTTGCCCTGTATATTAATGTAGAATTGGTAAAGGCTATTTTACACTACTTTCGTCTTTTTCTAAACTTTTTAGTAACTAGAAAGAAGCTATAAACTAAAATAACAAGAGAGGGGTATATACTGCGTCACTGTGAGGTTAAACATGTCAAAACAAAACAAAATGTCTCCCGTTGGCACTGTTGGCTACACAGTTACATTACTAGTTACATGTTCTCAACAAATTTAGTACCACTATAAGTAACGTATAAGTCTATCTGGGGAGACACCGTATAATACCTTATGACGATACCATATTTAGAAGAAATATATTTACAATTAACAGTAATATCCATAATCAATCTATTGAGTATAGCATAGTCTGTGTTAATTTGCAGGATATGCACAATTATGTTCTAAACTGGTGTATTTATTGATATCATGTCATACACATGTAAGTCACTGAATTTGTTTGCTCTATCGACATTGCAGAACACCGGTAGAGTAAACTGAGAGGCAGATGGTGACAGCAACAGGTACCAACAGCTGGCCAGATACATATATGACTATTATTGACAATTCAAGTAAAAATTCTATTGCCCAGATTAAATCGATCATAGAAAAATAATAATACAAATAAAACATATCATGTTTTGACTGTTTTATAACAACAACAATTTCAATGAACAACCAAACAATAAATATATAATAATAAATATAGGTGAGATCATTATCATTACTTTTTTGTGTAGATGAGATTATTTTCTTGGTTATTTACACAGTAAAGTAGTTGTATAACGTTTAAGAATAATAATAAGAAAAGTACTGATACCTATTAATGTATGTAGTCGAACTAGATTAGTATTGTGGAAGATACTGCAGGAATATACGGGCAACATGTCAATTTTCTGCAATATTGAGTGAATGTGGCTGTAACAAAGCACTGTTATGGCGGCAGCGGTTCATATTTGCAATTAAAACAAACATGGTCTAACGGTAAAATATTAAAGTGGTTCTAGTGTTTGGTATGTTATGAAATGTTGCTGTTGTTTGCGGTAAATATTAAACGTGGTCTAGGTTTTCATTAATGAAATATACCCGCAAAATCTGTTAATTACTTGTAAGTGGCCAAATAGGGTCTTCACTGTTCACTGTTCAATAAACAGTAAAATTTGTCGTTCCTTTGTGCTTGGTGGAAAATGATGAATTCACTAAAATAAAGGGGATTGAACAAATAATTTCGTTACGATGCCTTATTCAGTCAACTTGCCATGGGCTTGATTCCGCGCGTTTTTTCCGCTCTGCAGTATTTTTCGCCGAGTGAATTTTCAAGTAAAACGAATTAAGAATTTATGCGTAAAATGCACGCATACACAGGCCCTGGCCAGACCAGGCTAATTTTCCGCATCGCCGAACATTCGCACTGTTTGCATAACCGAAAATTATAAATTTGATTTACTCCGCGTTTTCTTATTAAAAAGACTCAATATCGCTCATAACCTATGTTATTCGTATCCGTATTCATTGTTTGTTCAATTTCTTATTAATGGGTCGGCTTCTTTGAAGTTGTCATTATGTAAATATAATCATTTATTCGGCGTTCGGGAATTTTTATTATACATTGCAAAATTAAAACATGAAGCAAAATCATAACATTCTGTCACCTAAAAGCATCGTAAAATCTAAGTTTCAAAAATCCTACTGAACAAACGAAAATAGATAGAGGGCTGTAATTTTCAGAACTAATTACCCAATGTATCTGTGACCAAAGCGTGTATAATAATAATTTTTATCACATCTAGTTTTCTTGTAATCAAACATAAAGCAAAATCATAACATTCTGTCACCTAAAACAACGTAAATTCTAAGTTTCAAAAATCCTCCTGAACAAACTAAAATAGATAGAGGGCAGTAATTTTCAGAATTAATTATCCAATGTATCTTTGAGCAAAGCGTGTATAATAATAATTTTTATCACATCTAGTTTTCTCGGAATCAAACATGAAGCAAAATCATAACATTCTGTCACCTAAAACATCTAAACTCTAAGTTTCAAAAATCCTCCTGGACAAACTAAAATAGGTGGAGGTCAGTAATTTTTAGAATTAATTACCCAATGTATCTGTGACAAAAGCGTGTATAATAATAATTTTTATCACATCTAGTATTCCCGTAATCAAACATGAAGCAAAATCATAATAGTCTGTCACCTAAAAACATCGTAAACTCTAAGTTTCAAAAGTCCTCCTGAACAAATTAAAATAGATAGAGGGCTGTAATTTTCAGAATTAATTACCCAATGTATCTGTGACAAGGGCGTGTATAATAATAATTTTTATCACATCTAGTTTTCCCGTAATCAAACATGAAGCAAAATCATAACATTCTGTCACCTAAAACATCGTAAATTGTAAATTTCAAAACTCCTCCTGGACAAACTAAAATAGATAGAGGGCTGTAATTTTCAGAATTAATTACCCAATGTATCTGTGACAAAGGCGTGTATAATAATAATTTTTATCACATCTAGTTTTCCCGTAATCAAACATGAAGCAAAATCATAACATTCTGTCACCTAAAACATCGTAAATTGTAAATTTCAAAAATCCTCCTGGACAAACTAAAATAGATAGAGGGCTGTAATTTTCAGAATTAATTACCCAATGTATCTGTGACAAGGGCGTGTATAATAATAATTTTTATCACATCTAGTTTTCCCGTAATCAAACATGAAGCAAAATCATAACATTCTGTCACCTAAAACATCGTAAATTGTAAATTTCAAAAATCCTCCTGGACAAACTAAAATAGATAGAGGGCTGTAATTTTCAGAATTAATTACCCAATGTATCTGTGACAAAAGCGTGTATAATAATAATTTTTATCACATCTAGTTTTCTCGTAATCAAACATGAAGCAAAATCATAACATTCTGTCACCTAAAACATCGTAAATTGTAAATTTCAAAAATCCTCCTGGACAAACTAAAATAGATAGAGGGCTGTAATTTTCAGAATTAATTACCCAATGTATTTGTGACCAAAGCGTGTATAATAATATTTTTTATCACATCTAGTTTTCTCGGAATCAAACATGAAGCAAAATCATAACATTCTGTCACCTAAAACATCGTGAATTCTAAGTTTCAAAAATCCTCCTGGACAAACTAAAATAGGTGGAGGTCAGTAATTTTTAGAATTAATTACCCAATGTATCTGTGACAAAAGCGTGTATAATAATAATTTTTATCACATCTAGTATTCCCGTAATCAAACATGAAGCAAAATCATAATAGTCTGTCACCTAAAAACATCGTAAACTCTAAGTTTCAAAAGTCCTCCTGAACAAATTAAAATAGATAGAGGGCTGTAATTTTCAGAATTAATTACCCAATGTATCTGTGACAAGGGCGTGTATAATAATAATTTTTATCACATCTAGTTTTCCCGTAATCAAACATGAAGCAAAATCATAACATTCTGTCACCTAAAACATCGTAAATTGTAAATTTCAAAAATCCTCCTGGACAAACTAAAATAGATAGAGGGCTGTAATTTTCAGAATTAATTACCCAATGTATCTGTGACAAGGGCGTGTATAATAATAATTTTTATCACATCTAGTTTTCCCGTAATCAAACATGAAGCAAAATCATAACATTCTGTCACCTAAAACATCGTAAATTGTAAATTTCAAAAATCCTCCTGGACAAACTAAAATAGATAGAGGGCTGTAATTTTCAGAATTAATTACCCAATGTATCTGTGACAAGGGCGTGTATAATAATAATTTTTATCACATCTAGTTTTCCCGTAATCAAACATGAAGCAAAATCATAACATTCTGTCACCTAAAACATCGTAAATTGTAAATTTCAAAAATCCTCCTGGACAAACTAAAATAGATAGAGGGCTGTAATTTTCAGAATTAATTACCCAATGTATCTGTGACAAAAGCGTGTATAATAATAATTTTTATCACATCTAGTTTTCTCGTAATCAAACATGAAGCAAAATCATAACATTCTGTCACCTAAAACATCGTAAATTGTAAATTTCAAAAATCCTCCTGGACAAACTAAAATAGATAGAGGGCTGTAATTTTCAGAATTAATTACCCAATGTATTTGTGACCAAAGCGTGTATAATAATATTTTTTATCACATCTAGTTTTCTCGGAATCAAACATGAAGCAAAATCATAACATTCTGTACTCTAAAAGCATCGTAAAATCTAAGTTTCAAAAATCCTCCTGAACAAACTAAAATAGATATAGGGCTGTAATTTTCAGAATTAATTACCCAATGTATTTGTGACCAAAGCGTGTATAATGATAATTTTTATCACATCTAGTTTTCTCGTAATCAAACATGAAGCAAAATCATAACATTCTGTCACCTAAAACATCGTGAATTCTAAGTTTCAAAAATCCTCCTGGATAAACTAAAATAGATAGAGGGCTGTAATTTTCAGAATTAATTACCCAATGTATTTGTGACCAAAGCGTGTATAATAATAATTTTTATCACATCTAGTTTTCTCGTAATCAAACATGAAGCAAAATCATAACATTCTGTCACCTAAAACATCGTGAATCCTAAGTTTCAAAAATCCTCCTGGATAAACTAAAATAGATAGAGGGCTGTAAATTTCAGAATTAATTACCCAATGTATTTGTGACCAAAGCGTGTATAATAATAATTTTTATCACATCTAGTTTTCTCGTAATCAAACATGAAGCAAAATCATAACATTCTGTCTCCTAAAACATCGTGAATTCTAAGTTTCAAAAATCCTCCTGGATAAACTAAAATAGATAGAGGGCTGTAATTTTCAGAATTAATTACCCAATGTATTTGTGACCAAAGCGTGTATAATAATAATTTTTATCACATCTAGTTTTCTCGTAATCAAACATGAAGCAAAATCATAACATTCTGTCACCTAAAACATCGTGAATTCTAAGTTTCAAAAATCCTCATGGATAAACTAAAATAGATAGAGGGCTGTAATTTTCAGAATTAATTACCCAATGTATTTGTGACCAAAGCGTGTATAATAATAATTTTTATCACATCTAGTTTTCTCGTAATCAAACATGAAGCAAAATCATAACATTCTGTCACCTAAAACATCGTGAATTCTAAGTTTCAAAAATCCTCCTGGATAAACTAAAATAGATAGAGGGCTGTAATTTTCAGAATTAATTACCCAATGTATTTGTGACCAAAGCGTGTATAATAATAATTTTTATCACATCTAGTTTTCTCGTAATCAAACATGAAGCAAAATCATAACATTCTGTCACCTAAAACATCGTAAATTCTAAGTTTCAAAAATCCTCCTGGATAAACTAAAATAGATATAGGGCTGTAATTTTCAGAATTAATTACCCAATGTATCTGTGACCAAAGCGTGTATAATAATATTTTTTATCACATCTAGTTTTCTCGTAATCAAACATGAAGCAAAATCATAACATTCTGTCACCTAAAACATCGTGAATTCTAAGTTTCAAAAATCCTCCTGGATAAACTAAAATAGATAGAGGGCTGTAATTTTCAGAATTAATTACCCAATGTATTTGTGACCAAAGCGTGTATAATAATAATTTTTATCACATCTAGTTTTCTCGTAATCAAACATGAAGCAAAATCATAACATTCTGTCACCTAAAACATCGTGAATTCTAAGTTTCAAAAATCCTCCTGGATAAACTAAAATAGATAGAGGGCTGTAATTTTCAGAATTAATTACCCAATGTATTTGTGACCAAAGCGTGTATAATAATAATTTTTATCACATGTAGTTTTCTCGTAATCAAACATGAAGCAAAATCATAACATTCTGTCACCTAAAACATCGTGAATTCTAAGTTTCAAAAATCCTCCTGGATAAACTAAAATAGATAGAGGGCTGTAATTTTCAGAATTAATTACCCAATGTATTTGTGACCAAAGCGTGTATAATAATAATTTTTATCACATCTAGTTTTCTCGTAATCAAACATGAAGCAAAATCATAACATTCTGTCACCTAAAACATCGTGAATTCTAAGTTTCAAAAATCCTCCTGGATAAACTAAAATAGATAGAGGGCTGTAATTTTCAGAATTAATTACCCAATGTATTTGTGACCAAAGCGTGTATAATAATAATTTTTATCACATCTAGTTTTCTCGTAATCAAACATGAAGCAAAATCATAACATTCTGTCACCTAAAACATCGTGAATTCTAAGTTTCAAAAATCCTCCTGGATAAACTAAAATAGATAGAGGGCTGTAATTTTCAGAATTAATTACCCAATGTATTTGTGACCAAAGCGTGTATAATAATAATTTTTATCACATCTAGTTTTCTCGGAATCAAACATGAAGCAAAATCATAACATTCTGTCACCTAAAACATCTAAACTCTAAGTTTCAAAAATCCTCCTGGACAAACTAAAATAGGTGGAGGTCTGTAATTTTTAGAATTAATTACCCAATGTATCTGTGACAAAAGCGTGCATAATAATAATTTTTATCACATCTAGTTTTCTCGGAATCAAACATGAAGCAAAATCATAACATTCTGTCACCTAAAACATCGTGAATTCTAAGTTTCAAAAATCCTCCTGGATAAACTAAAATAGATAGAGGGCTGTAATTTTCAGAATTAATTACCCAATGTATTTGTGACCAAAGCGTGTATAATAATAATTGTTATCACATCTAGTTTTCTCGTAATCAAACATGAAGCAAAATCATAACATTCTGTCACCTAAAACATCGTGAATTCTAAGTTTCAAAAATCCTCCTGGATAAACTAAAATAGGTAGAGGGCTGTAATTTTCAGAATTAATTACCCAATGTATTTGTGACCAAAGCGTGTATAATAATAATTTTTATCACATCTAGTTTTCTCGTAATCAAACATGAAGCAAAATCATAACATTCTGTCACCTAAAACATCGTGAATCCTAAGTTTCAAAAATCCTCCTGGATAAACTAAAATAGATAGAGGGCTGTAAATTTCAGAATTAATTACCCAATGTATTTGTGACCAAAGCGTGTATAATAATAATTTTTATCACATCTAGTTTTCTCGTAATCAAACATGAAGCAAAATCATAACATTCTGTCTCCTAAAACATCATGAATTCTAAGTTTCAAAAATCCTCCTGGATAAACTAAAATAGATAGAGGGCTGTAATTTTCAGAATTAATTACCCAATGTATTTGTGACCAAAGCGTGTATAATAATAATTTTCATCACATCTAGTTTTCTCGTAATCAAACATGAAGCAAAATCATAACATTCTGTCACCTAAAACATCGTGAATTCTAAGTTTCAAAAATCCTCCTGGATAAACTAAAATAGATAGAGGGCTGTAATTTTCAGAATTAATTACCCAATGTATTTGTGACCAAAGCGTGTATAATAATAATTTTTATCACATCTAGTTTTCTCGTAATCAAACATGAAGCAAAATCATAACATTCTGTCACCTAAAACATCGTGAATTCTAAGTTTCAAAAATCCTCCTGGATAAACTAAAATAGATAGAGGGCTGTAATTTTCAGAATTAATTACCCAATGTATTTGTGACCAAAGCGTGTATGATAATAATTTTTATCACATCTAGTTTTCTCGTAATCAAACATGAAGCAAAATCATAACATTCTGTCACCTAAAACATCGTGAATTCTAAGTTTCAAAAATCCTCCTGGATAAACTAAAATAGATAGAGGGCTGTAATTTTCAGAATTAATTACCCAATGTATTTGTGACCAAAGCGTGTATAATAATAATTTTTATCACATCTAGTTTTCTCGTAATCAAACATGAAGCAAAATCATAACATTCTGTCACCTAAAACATCGTGAATTCTAAGTTTCAAAAATCCTCCTGGATAAACTAAAATAGATAGAGGGCTGTAATTTTAGAATTAATTACCCAATGTATTTGTGACAAAAGCGTGCATAATAATAATTTTTATCACATCTAGTTTTCTCGTAATCAAACATGAAGCAAAATCATAACATTCTGTCACCTAAAACATCGTGAATTCTAAGTTTCAAAAATCCTCCTGGATAAACTAAAATAGATAGAGGGCTGTAATTTTCAGAATTAATTACCCAATGTATTTGTGACCAAAGCGTGTATAATAATAATTGTTATCACATGTAGTTTTCTCGTAATCAAACATGAAGCAAAATCATAACATTCTGTCACCTAAAACATCGTGAATTCTAAGTTTCAAAAATCCTCCTGGATAAACTAAAATAGGTAGAGGGCTGTAATTTTCAGAATTAATTACCCAATGTATTTGTGACCAAAGCGTGTATAATAATAATTTTTATCACATCTAGTTTTCTCGTAATCAAACATGAAGCAAAATCATAACATTCTGTCACCTAAAACATCGTGAATTCTAAGTTTCAAAAATCGTCCTGGATAAACTAAAATAGATAGAGGGCTGTAATTTTCAGAATTAATTACCCAATGTATTTGTGCCCAAAGCGTGTATAATAATAATTTTTATCACATCTAGTTTTCTCGTAATCAAACATGAAGCAAAATCATAACATTCTGTCACCTAAAACATCGTGAATTCTAAGTTTCAAAAATCCTCCTGGACAAACTAAAATAGGTGGAGGTCTGTAATTTTTAGAATTAATTACCCAATGTATCTGTGACAAAAGCGTGCATAATAATAATTTTTATCACATCTAGTTTTCTCGGAATCAAACATGAAGCAAAATCATAACATTCTGTCACCTAAAACATCGTGAATTCTAAGTTTCAAAAATCCTCCTGGACAAACTAAAATAGGTGGAGGTCTGTAATTTTTAGAATTAATTACCCAATGTATCTGTGACAAAAGCGTGCATAATAATAATTTTTATCACATCTAGTTTTCTCGGAATCAAACATGAAGCAAAATCATAACATTCTGTCACCTAAAACATCGTGAATTCTAAGTTTCAAAAATCCTCCTGGATAAACTAAAATAGGTGGAGGTCTGTAATTTTTAGAATTAATTACCCAATGTATCTGTGACAAAAGCGTGCATAATAATAATTTTTATCACATCTAGTTTTCTCGGAATCAAACATGAAGCAAAATCATAACATTCTGTCACCTAAAACATCGTGAATTCTAAGTTTCAAAAATCCTCCTGGACAAACTAAAATAGGTGGAGGTCTGTAATTTTTAGAATTAATTACCCAATGTATCTGTGACCAAAGCGTGTATAATAATAATTTTTATCACATCTAGTTTTCTCGGAATCAAACATGAAGCAAAATCATAACATTCTGTCACCTAAAACATCGTGAATTCTAAGTTTCAAAAATCCTCCTGGATAAACTAAAATAGATAGAGGGCTGTAATTTTCAGAATTAATTACCCAATGTATTTGTGACCAAAGCGTGTATAATAATAATTTTTATCACATCTAGTTTTCTCGTAATCAAACATGAAACAAAATCATAACATTCTGTCACCTAAAACATCGTGAATTCTAAGTTTCAAAAATCCTCCTGGATAAACTAAAATAGATAGAGGGCTGTAATTTTCAGAATTAATTACCCAATGTATTTGTGACCAAAGCGTGTATAATAATAATTTTTATCACATCTAGTTTTCTCGTAATCAAACATGAAGCAAAATCATAACATTCTGTCACCTAAAACATCGTGAATTCTAAGTTTCAAAAATCCTCCTGGATAAACTAAAATAGATAGAGGGCTGTAATTTTCAGAATTAATTACCCAATGTATTTGTGACCAAAGCGTGTATAATAATAATTTTTATCACATCTAGTTTTCTCGTAATCAAACATGAAGCAAAATCATAACATTCTGTCACCTAAAACATCGTGAATTCTAAGTTTCAAAAATCCTCCTGGATAAACTAAAATAGATAGAGGGCTGTAATTTTCAGAATTAATTACCCAATGTATTTGTGACCAAAGCGTGTATAATAATAATTTTTATCACATGTAGTTTTCTCGTAATCAAACATGAAGCAAAATCATAACATTCTGTCACCTAAAACATCGTGAATTCTAAGTTTCAAAAATCCTCCTGGATAAACTAAAATAGATAGAGGGCTGTAATTTTCAGAATTAATTACCCAATGTATTTGTGACCAAAGCGTGTATAATAATAATTTTTATCACATGTAGTTTTCTCGTAATCAAACATGAAGCAAAATCATAACATTCTGTCACCTAAAACATCGTGAATTCTAAGTTTCAAAAATCCTCCTGGATAAACTAAACAAGATAGAGGGCTATAATTTTCAGAATTAATTACCCAATGTATTTGTGACCAAAGCGTGTATAATAATAATTTTTATCACATCTAGTTTTCTCGTAATCAAACATGAAGCAAAATCATAACATTCTGTCACCTAAAACATCGTGAATTCTAAGTTTCAAAAATCCTCCTGGATAAACTAAAATAGATAGAGGGCTGTAATTTTCAGAATTAATTACCCAATGTATTTGTGACCAAAGCGTGTATAATAATAATTTTTATCACATCTAGTTTTCTCGTAATCAAACATGAAGCAAAATCATAACATTCTGTCACCTAAAACATCGTGAATTCTAAGTTTCAAAAATCCTCCTGGATAAACTAAAATAGATAGAGGGCTGTAATTTTCAGAATTAATTACCCAATGTATTTGTGACCAAAAGTGTGTAATAATAATTTTTATCACATCTAGTTTTCTCGGAATCAAACATGAAGCAAAATCATAACATTCTGTCACCTAAAACATCTAAACTCTAAGTTTCAAAAATCCTCCTGGACAAACTAAAATAGGTGGAGGTCTGTAATTTTTAGAATTAATTACCCAATGTATCTGTGACAAAGGCGTGCATAATAATAATTTTTATCACATCTAGTTTTCTCGGAATCAAACATGAAGCAAAATCATAACATTCTGTCACCTAAAACATCGTGAATTCTAAGTTTCAAAAATCCTCCTGGATAAACTACAATAGATAGAGGGCTGTAATTTTCAGAATTAATTACCCAATGTATTTGTGACCAAAGCGTGTATAATAATAATTTTTATCACATCTAGTTTTCTCGGAATCAAACATGAAGCAAAATCATAACATTCTGTCACCTAAAACATCGTGAATTCTAAGTTTCAAAAATCCTCCTGGATAAACTAAAATAGATAGAGGGCTGTAATTTTCAGAATTAATTACCCAATGTATTTGTGACCAAAGCGTGTATAATAATAATTTTTATCACATCTAGTTTTCTCGGAATCAAACATGAAGCAAAATCATAACATTCTGTCACCTAAAACATCGTGAATTCTAAGTTTAAAAAATCCTCCTGGATAAACTAAAATAGATAGAGGGCTGTAATTTTCAGAATTAATTACCCAATGTATTTGTGACCAAAGCGTGTATAATAATAATTGTTATCACATGTAGTTTTCTCGTAATCAAACATGAAGCAAAATCATAACATTCTGTCACCTAAAACATCGTGAATTCTAAGTTTCAAAAATCCTCCTGGATAAACTAAAATAGATAGAGGGCTGTAATTTTCAGAATTAATTACCCAATGTATTTGTGACCAAAGCGTGTATAATAATAATTTTTATCACATCTAGTTTTCTCGGAATCAAACATGAAGCAAAATCATAACATTCTGTCACCTAAAACATCTAAACTCTAAGTTTCAAAAATCCTCCTGGACAAACTAAAATAGGTGGAGGTCTGTAATTTTTAGAATTAATTACCCAATGTATCTGTGACAAAAGCGTGCATAATAATAATTTTTATCACATCTAGTTTTCTCGGAATCAAACATGAAGCAAAATCATAACATTCTGTCACCTAAAACATCGTGAATTCTAAGTTTCAAAAATCCTCCTGGATAAACTAAAATAGATAGAGGGCTGTAATTTTCAGAATTAATTACCCAATGTATTTGTGACCAAAGCGTGTATAATAATAATTTTTATCACATCTAGTTTTCTCGGAATCAAACATGAAGCAAAATCATAACATTCTGTCACCTAAAACATCGTGAATTCTAAGTTTCAAAAATCCTCCTGGATAAACTAAAATAGGTAGAGGGCTGTAATTTTCAGAATTAATTACCCAATGTATTTGTGACCAAAGCGTGTATAATAATAATTTTTATCACATCTAGTTTTCTCGGAATCAAACATGAAGCAAAATCATAACATTCTGTCACCTAAAACATCGTGAATTCTAAGTTTCAAAAATCCTCCTGGATAAACTAAAATAGGTAGAGGGCTGTAATTTTCAGAATTAATTACCCAATGTATTTGTGACCAAAGCGTGTATAATAATAATTTTTATCACATCTAGTTTTCTCGGAATCAAACATGAAGCAAAATCATAACATTCTGTCACCTAAAACATCTAAACTCTAAGTTTCAAAAATCCTCCTGGACAAACTAAAATAGGTGGAGGTCTGTAATTTTTAGAATTAATTACCCAATGTATCTGTGACAAAAGCGTGCATAATAATAATTTTTATCACATCTAGTTTTCTCGGAATCAAACATGAAGCAAAATCATAACATTCTGTCACCTAAAACATCGTGAATTCTAAGTTTCAAAAATCCTCCTGGACAAACTAAAATAGGTGGAGGTCTGTAATTTTTAGAATTAATTACCCAATGTATCTGTGACAAAAGCGTGCATAATAATAATTTTTATCACATCTAGTTTTCTCGGAATCAAACATGAAGCAAAATCATAACATTCTGTCACCTAAAACATCGTGAATTCTAAGTTTCAAAAATCCTCCTGGATAAACTAAAATAGGTAGAGGGCTGTAATTTTCAGAATTAATTACCCAATGTATTTGTGACCAAAGCGTGTATAATAATAATTTTTATCACATCTAGTTTTCTCGTAATCAAACATGAAGCAAAATCATAACATTCTGTCACCTAAAACATCGTGAATTCTAAGTTTCAAAAATCGTCCTGGATAAACTAAAATAGATAGAGGGCTGTAATTTTCAGAATTAATTACCCAATGTATTTGTGACCAAAGCGTGTTTAATAATAATTTTTATCACATCTAGTTTTCTCGTAATCAAACATGAAGCAAAATCATAACATTCTGTCACCTAAAACATCGTGAATTCTAAGTTTCAAAAATCCTCCTGGATAAACTAAAATAGATAGAGGGCTGTAATTTTCAGAATTAATTACCCAATGTATTTGTGACCAAAGCGTGTATAATAATAATTTTTATCACATCTAGTTTTCTCGTAATCAAACATGAAGCAAAATCATAACATTCTGTCACCTAAAACATCGTGAATTCTAAGTTTCAAAAATCCTCCTGGATAAACTAAAATAGATAGAGGGCTGTAATTTTCAGAATTAATTACCCAATGTATTTGTGACCAAAGCGTGTATAATAATAATTTTTATCACATGTAGTTTTCTCGTAATCAAACATGAAGCAAAATCATAACATTCTGTCACCTAAAACATCGTGAATTCTAAGTTTCAAAAATCCTCCTGGATAAACTAAAATAGATAGAGGGCTGTAATTTTCAGAATTAATTACCCAATGTATTTGTGACCAAAGCGTGTATAATAATAATTTTTATCACATCTAGTTTTCTCGTAATCAAACATGAAGCAAAATCATAACATTCTGTCACCTAAAACATCGTGAATTCTAAGTTTCAAAAATCCTCCTGGATAAACTAAAATAGATAGAGGGCTGTAATTTTCAGAATTAATTACCCAATGTATTTGTGACCAAAGCGTGTATAATAATAATTTTTATCACATCTAGTTTTCTCGTAATCAAACATGAAGCAAAATCATAACATTCTGTCACCTAAAACATCGTGAATTCTAAGTTTCAAAAATCCTCCTGGATAAACTAAAATAGATAGAGGGCTGTAATTTTCAGAATTAATTACCCAATGTATTTGTGACCAAAGCGTGTATAATAATAATTTTTATCACATCTAGTTTTCTCGTAATCAAACATGAAGCAAAATCATAACATTCTGTCACCTAAAACATCGTGAATTCTAAGTTTCAAAAATCCTCCTGGATAAACTAAAATAGATAGAGGGCTGTAATTTTCAGAATTAATTACCCAATGTATTTGTGACCAAAGCGTGTATAATAATAATTTTTATCACATCTAGTTTTCTCGTAATCAAACATGAAGCAAAATCATAACATTCTGTCACCTAAAACATCGTGAATTCTAAGTTTCAAAAATCCTCCTGGATAAACTAAAATAGATAGAGGGCTGTAATTTTCAGAATTAATTACCCAATGTATTTGTGACCAAAGCGTGTATAATAATAATTTTTATCACATCTAGTTTTCTCGTAATCAAACATGAAGCAAAATCATAACATTCTGTCACCTAAAACATCTAAACTCTAAGTTTCAAAAATCCTCCTGGACAAACTAAAATAGGTGGAGGTCTGTAATTTTTAGAATTAATTACCCAATGTATCTGTGACAAAAGCGTGCATAATAATAATTTTAATCACATCTAGTTTTCTCGTAATCAAACATGAAGCAAAATCATAACATTCTGTCACCTAAAACATCGTGAATTCTAAGTTTCAAAAATCCTCCTGGATAAACTAAAATAGATAGAGGGCTGTAATGTTCAGAATTAATTACCCAATGTATTTGTGACCAAAGCGTGTATAATAATAATTTTTATCACATCTAGTTTTCTCGTAATCAAACATGAAGCAAAATCATAACATTCTGTCACCTAAAACATCTAAACTCTAAGTTTCAAAAATCCTCCTGGACAAACTAAAATAGGTGGAGGTCTGTAATTTTTAGAATTAATTACCCAATGTATCTGTGACAAAAGCGTGCATAATAATAATTTTTATCACATCTAGTTTTCTCGTAATCAAACATGAAGCAAAATCATAACATTCTGTCACCTAAAACATCGTGAATTCTAAGTTTCAAAAATCTTCCTGGATAAACTAAAATAGATAGAGGGCTGTAATTTTCAGAATTAATTACCCAATGTATTTGTGACCAAAGCGTGTATAATAATAATTTTTATCACATCTAGTTTTCTCGTAATCAAACATGAAGCAAAATCATAACATTCTGTCACCTAAAACATCGTGAATTCTAAGTTTCAAAAATCCTCCTGGATAAACTAAAATAGATAGAGGGCTGTAATTTTCAGAATTAATTACCCAATGTATTTGTGACCAAAGCGTGTATAATAATAATTTTTATCACATCTAGTTTTCTCGTAATCAAACATGAAGCAAAATCATAACATTCTGTCACCTAAAACATCTAAACTCTAAGTTTCAAAAATCCTCCTGGACAAACTAAAATAGGTGGAGGTCTGTAATTTTTAGAATTAATTACCCAATGTATCTGTGACAAAAGCGTGCATAATAATAATTTTTATCACATCTAGTTTTCTCGTAATCAAACATGAAGCAAAATCATAACATTCTGTCACCTAAAACATCGTGAATTCTAAGTTTCAAAAATCCTCCTGGATAAACTAAAATAGATAGAGCGCTGTAATTTTCAGAATTAATTACCCAATGTATTTGTGACCAAAGCGTGTATAATAATAATTTTTATCACATCTAGTTTTCTCGTAATCAAACATGAAGCAAAATCATAACATTCTGTCACCTAAAACATCTAAACTCTAAGTTTCAAAAATCCTCCTGGACAAACTAAAATAGGTGGAGGTCTGTAATTTTTAGAATTAATTACCCAATGTATCTGTGACAAAAGCGTGCATAATAATAATTTTTATCACATCTAGTTTTCTCGTAATCAGACATGAAGCAAAATCATAACATTTTGTCACCTAAAACATCTAAACTCTAAGTTTCAAAAATCCTCCTGGACAAACTAAAATAGGTGGAGGTCTGTAATTTCTAGAATTAATTACCCAATGTATCTGTGTCAAAAGCGTGCATAATAATAATTTTTATCACATCTAGTTTTCTCGTAATCAAACATGAAGCAAAATCATAACATTCTGTCACCTAAAACATCGTGAATTCTAAGTTTCAAAAATCCTCCTGGATAAACTAAAATAGATAGAGGGCTGTAATTTTCAGAATTAATTACCCAATGTATTTGTGACCAAAGCGTGTATAATAATAATTTTTATCACATCTAGTTTTCTCGTAATCAAACATGAAGCAAAATCATAACATTCTGTCACCTAAAACATCTAAACTCTAAGTTTCAAAAATCCTCCTGGACAAACTAAAATAGGTGGAGGTCTGTAATTTTTAGAATTAATTACCCAATGTATCTGTGACAAAAGCGTGCATAATAATAATTTTTATCACATCTAGTTTTCTCGTAATCAAACATGAAGCAAAATCATAACATTCTGTCACCTAAAACATCGTGAATTCTAAGTTTCAAAAATCCTCCTGGATAAACTAAAATAGATAGAGGGCTGTAATTTTCAGAATTAATTACCCAATGTATTTGTGACCAAAGCGTGTATAATAATAATTTTTATCACATCTAGCTTTCTCGTAATCAAACATGAAGCAAAATCATAACATTCTGTCACCTAAAACATCTAAACTCTAAGTTTCAAAAATCCTCCTGGACAAACTAAAATAGGTGGAGGTCTGTAATTTTTAGAATTAATTACCCAATGTATCTGTGACAAAAGCGTGCATAATAATAATTTTTATCACATCTAGTTTTCTCGTAATCAAACATGAAGCAAAATCATAACATTCTGTCACCTAAAACATCTAAACTCTAAGTTTCAAAAATCCTCCTGGACAAACTAAAATAGGTGGAGGTCTGTAATTTTTAGAATTAATTACCCAATGTATCTGTGACAAAAGCGTGCATAATAATAATTTTTATCACATCTAGTTTTCTCGGAATCAAACATGAAGCAAAATCATAACATTCTGTCACCTAAAACATCGTAAACTCTAAGTTTCATAAATCCTCTTGTACAAACTAAAATAGATAGAGTGCTGTAATTTTCAGAATTAATTACCCAATGTATCTCTGACCAAAGCGTGTATAATAATAATTTTTATCGCATCTAGTTTTCTCGTAATCAAACATGAAGCAAAATCATAACATTCTGTCACCTAAAACATCGTAAATTCTAAGTTTCATAAATCCTCCTGTACAAACTAAAATATATAGAGGGCTGTAATTTTCAGATTTAATTACCTAATGTATCTGTGACCAAAGCGTGTATAATAATAATTTTTATCACATCTAGTTTTCTCGTAATCAAACATGAAGCAAAATCATAACATTCTGTCACCTAAAACATCGTAAACTCTAAGTTTCATAAATCCTCCTGTACAAACTAAAATAGATGGAGTGCTGTAATTTTCAGAATTAATTACCCAATGTATCTCTGACCAAAGCGTGTATAATAATAATTTTTATCACATCTAGTTTTCTTGTAATCAAACATGAAGCAAAATCATAACATTCTGTCACCTAAAACACCGTAAACTCTAAGTTTCATAAATCCTCCTGTACAAACTAAAACAGAAACTGATATTTGTATTGTATTGTATTGTATTGTAGTTCTTATGTCAGAATACTTAATTTAATTGGAAATTGTCGGAAAATTACGCGTCCTTGAAAGTGATTTTGCCCGAGTGTATGGTACAATCGGCATAGCGTAGGCGTTCAGTGGGAATGTTAGAGATAGTTTTTGGTTAGTCTGGCGACGTAGGTGAGTGCGCGTGGCGGACGGTGCGGGCGGTGGGGGCGGCGGGAGAGATTCTGGTCGACCCCCCCTGTTCGTCAGGCTGAATAATTAACTAACCGCGCTAGAATCACAATTTTGGTACGTGTTCGGCATCGTAACGTTCTTCGTAGCTAACAATATACTTTATTAACGAGCTTAGATTGGCTATCAAGCCGCTTATGATCGTCCCGGAGTGTGTTGGAGATCGCGACAATCTATGGTTCCGGGCGACCGGAAGTGGAGGCGCTCCACTCCCCGATTTACGTAACAGTCGCTTCCCGTACGAAACGGCGCAAACCGTACCGTACGTTCGCCCCGCATGCCGCTTTGCACAAATGCATTATACAATAATTAAATTCCATTACGGTCGCATTTGTATTGCGTGCGGTTTGTATAGTGTGACGTACCCCCGGTTAAATTGCATTGCATACACCTATATTACAATCCCGCGTACTCATAATTTTATTACTGTTGCCGGAGAACGGACCCATCTCTGCACAGCCGCGAACAAACTGCAACGACACAAGCAAGAATCTCAATAACCCCTATTCATTTCGATTTCCCATGTCCCACCCCCTCCTAAGTACCCTGGCTACTCGCTATCCAAAGTCGTACTTGCCATTAATACTGCTACTCTAATAGTTTATTATTATACGACTTTTATTATACGTCTAACTGGCGCATGAGTGGCACTCGTCGCTACGCTCCTCGTCCCCTAAATGAACGAATGCGCGGGGAGAACAAAGTGATGACCTTCAGATGCCCATATAAGGCAATTGTCTTTGTTCACACTACACGCAGAAAAGTGATCTCTCGAACGAAGAGAGAATTACTTGGCTGAAGTAGTTGGTAGATTATTGACTTCAACCAAGAAATTTTATTTCTTGGAATAATTACTAGATTTAAGAAAGTGGTTACTCTGGTAAAGTAAGTAAACAGTCTTCAATGAAGTGTATATTTTTATTCCCGGTAAATATTTTTAGCTACTTAATGTAAGAATTTTAAAGATTTGGCACAAATACGTTTTCTATTGCTAATTAACAAGATAGGTATGTTATATTTACTTACTCGTTCTAAACTGTTGCGTGCGTTACATCAAACTATTCCGTGTTACACGTTTATTGTACACTATAAATCACAATACACATCCCCAATAAATGACAAGGCACATCCCCTACGGGTAGTTCGTTGTTGTTTTGCGTACTAGGTTAGGCTGGCGCCAGCACCACGCGCGGGCGCGCGAGCCTTGACAAAATCACGGTGCGCATATTTATTCCAGAGAAAGGGATTACTTGAAAGAAGTGAGAATCACTTCAGTTAAATAATCGGTGGGTTTTTATTCAGTAAACAATACTTACTTATATTTCAAAAAAACTACGCACTTGGATGGATTTACTATTACTTCGTTCAATTATTTCTTTCAATACAATATTGGTTCTTATAAAGAAAGAATTTATTTGTTGACAGCATTTATCTGAGAAATTCTTTTACTTATATTGAGTATGTGGCATTTCTTGTATATACCTAACTTTCTACATCCAAGTAAATATGCATTTCAATCTAGTAAATAATTGCAAGTAATTATGTTTTCTCGTTCCAAATAATCACTTTTCTATGTGTATTTCTTCTAACCATGTACACAATTCCGACAGACATGTCTGATTTAAGGACTTGCATGTATATACAGAGTGAGTTATTAGTATCCCGGCGATCGATAGTCATCAAATCGTTTGAGCAAGAAAAAAAAAGTTTTATACAAGCGTTAAACGTAAAATTATTGCATTTAGGCGTGACTGAAAGTCAGTAAATTTTTTTAAATGTAACGCCCTGTATATCATGTCGGATTATGAATACTAAGGAAGTTGTCTTTCCAACTGTGTAGGATGTACCTGTGTAAAGTAGATAGTTCTTGAGATATTCAATAATTGTTTGTCAAAAAATTGGCAATTGCAGGCATTTCTTAAAAACTACGTTAATACTAGCACTTAATACTTGCACATATTGTCCTAAAAATGTTGTCACATAATAACTAAACCCATAGCCAGATGCTGATGTCATGAAAAATTTGATTCGCTATACAGGTTGATCATAGCAGCCACTAGTTTTTAAACATTTTTAAATCGCTTTTTCTTGAGATTTTTAAATGGAACACCCTGTATATTATTTGCTAATTGAAATGTCCCTTAAGTTCTTTGTAATTTATATTCGCTATATCGTATATGAATGTTTAATAGTTTTTGTGATGTTTGGAATTTAAAGAGTAGTATGCTATTTAGTATCTTAATATTGCTTTGTATACAGTGTGCTGGGTAGCATGATGCAAAATATTTAGAGCGTTATAGAAGAAGCAGTTTAGAACCTATTTAACTAGTTTTATTCATAGAAAAAGTATTACGGTTATCAAGGTATTACACAATTTTATAAGTATGTTGTGCAATTGTTACAAACGTACAGCGAGCGAACCTGAAGACCTAGTAACTTCAGTTGGGCCCCGAGCTAAACCATAAACAGTGTAGTTTTGGGGGGGACTATCGTGAAAAATTGTTCACCTTTATGAAAATTGTGCGGAGACGTTTCATTGTAAACAAAAAACAACCAACAATATCTACTTACTATTGTTAATTGGTTTAAAATAGGTTATTTTTCTGGAGAGACAGTTCAAACTTGGGATGATATGAATGAGAGTATGAGTAATATTGATAATGTGAATGGAAAGTGGGTTATTTGGAAATGTTTTTAATAGAATTTATCCTATGAATGAAAATTCGAATCTAAAAATGCCTATCAGTTTGTTTTTGTTGCATATTTGGTTTTTGAGTATGCGCACATAAATCACATAAAAAAAATCTGATTTTCAACACTCAGAAGTCAATAAATTTTCACGATAGATAACCTAAAAGTACAGGGTTTAGGGTTTACTTTAGCAGTAATTAAAAATTTTTAAATCGCGTGTTCGGTTGTCTTACGTTACACGGCAAAATACACTTACAAAATTTCATATAAAATTATTACTATGTTAATAACGGTAATACTTTGTAGTATCAAGCTGGTTAAATCGTTTCTAAATTATCTCTTCTATCGCCACTTGAAGACTTTACATCAAACTACCAAATACCTTATTCACAGCAATATTAAAATTTACAATTGCCTTACATTTTCGTTAAATTGCAAATATCACAAAAAATAGTAACATTTGGTGTACGACATACTAGATGTAAATTGGAGCGAAATGAAGGGTTATTACAGCCAATACATATTTACAGGATGTTCCATTTAAAAAAACTCGAGGAAAAGCCATTTGAAAAACATCAAATTTACTAAGTTCAATGAACAGCCTGTATAGTGTATCTAATATCTTTGGATACTATCATCTACCTACTGGCTTTGATTAATGTCTCACATAATTTAAAGGCAAAATCGGCAAAAATGTCGTTTTTACATAGTTTTTAAAAAGGTCCTGTGTCCAGACAAATGGTACTTTCCTACCAAATATACATAATATGCACTCTGAATCTCAAGGAAGAAAATTGTTATTGTGGAGACATTAGACTGTCCGTGGGAGATAAGGGAAGGTATAACTGCAGAAAGCACGTACGTGTTAGAAATAGGGGTTAAAAGCTATTAGCATACATATAAATACGTATAACATTTTCTGCGTGAGACACAGGGTGTTTTAATTTTGAGCGAAGCGTCACTCCGTGATGGTAAAAAATGGCTAGTTATTTTTCTTTTGTCCGTGTAGACTGGATGCAAATTGCTGGGTGTTGCCGGCAAGGCCGCAGAAACATGACTTTAGCGACGGACGCGCTTATTATTATTATTAGTGGGGTGAGGTGGCGGTGCACCGTGTCTCTGGCTAGGACGGTGGCGAACACTAAATTTACATCTGCGGTTGGCATTTGGATCGTCCCTCCGCTATCCATAAGACCCCCTATAATTCATCCAGAAGCATCATAACGTCCTCCTCCGCTCAACAAAAAAATCCAGCCGAAAATTTCAAAAAATTGCCTACAATTGAAGAGTTGAAGTCAATAACGAACTAAGTGCCAAAAATATTATTCCGAGATATTTAGAAAATAGGTGCAGCAAGATAAATGTTTTATAGAAAGCCATCCCTAATTGTTTGTGCATATTTAAACAGCAAATTCAAAAATTCGTAAAAGGTGCTAAGTGCCACAATATTTATTTATACATATTTTAACCTAAGTTCATATTTTTTATACTCGAAAGTAAAACTTAATAAAAATAAGTTGCTTGACCAAGTATACTTCATACAGAGTGTCCGTTGTTCGAAAAAATACATGGGGACCTCGTTTACTGAAAGCCATGCAAAATTTGATAGTTCTGCTCAATTTTATAGTCATTAATTTTCTTTAAAAATTCGTTTATTTGTTATTTTGCAAATGTACTGAAAAGCTGTTGTTTTTTGTGCAATCTTTCTAATCTAAAGATGTTTATATAAAGTTTACATTGAAAATGACTTATTTTTTCACAAACTACTCAAGGTATCACACAGTATTGATACTAACAATATCGTAGATTTTCTTTTTATTAAAAATCAAACAAATGTAATTCTAAAATAAAAACAGAAATAACATGAACTTTTTTGTAATAATAAAATTACCAGAACACGCAAACAAATCGCCAACCGTAAAAAATTAAAAAAAAAATTCAAACAAAACTTTTTTTGGCTTTAAACAAGCTATCTTTTAAATATATTGTATTATGGATTCAAATAGACCCTGTATATTTTTACATTAGATTAATTCTAAGAATAGTTTATAGGAATCATTTTTTTTATAAAATCCATCATTTTTTAGTTAAAAGTATACAAAAGTTATACCGGGTGGTCTTTTTAACTTGAGACTCCTCAATATCTCGAGAAATATACACGGTACGACAAAAGTATTAAATAGACTTGTAGGACGCAAAGGGGAAAATGAGATGGCGATATCAGTTCCATTGCAGATGGCGCTGCAATCGGTGAAAATGAGGTTAACTTTTTTTTTAAATGAAAATACCAAACTTTTTTTATAAAAGTATGATTTTACGCTAAATAAGAACAATCTTTTGTCTGAACATTTTTTTCGTACGATGCATCTATCAAAAGTTATTGACGATAGAAGTTTGTGGCGTCTGCGGTAGTTACGACCGCTGCCACTGCATGGGATGCGCTCGCCGTCTGGCAGTCAAAGTGACGACTGAGTAGACACTTATGGTACAACGTAGGAAGGTATGTGCATAACGGGGGCTCGTTTTGGTATCTCACGGGGTGCCCCGTCATGCGCATAGGACGAAAAAATGCATCGTACGAAAAAAGATTTAAGGCAAAAGATTCTTCTTATTAATATTTTAATTATAAGCAACTACTGGCACTGACCAAAGGCACTTAGCGCGCTGTTTACGAAAATACGCCGAAAGTTAACTCATGCGAGATCGAGCGATACATTAAAGCCAGTGATATCCAGCCCACTTTAATGTAATAAAACCAATTTTTCAATTTTTGGCGCTTAGTTCATTATTTACTTCAACTCTTCAATTGAAAAGTAAATATTCCTGTATATCAATTTTCATAAGCGATGCAAAGAAAAGTGATAATACGGCGGTGGCGGTGGCGGTGAGATATTGTCGGTTGAAAGAGTATCTTTGCACTTAGGCCCCGCCCACTTGAGACGAGCGAGGGCCGGGGTGGTAGTTGGTATGCTGCTTATTACTTTGAAGAGGGCGCTATTTTTTAAACGGAGGCCTTAGAAAAATTAGGGCATAGAATTTGTTCGCGTCAGTTCGAGGAAGAATATAAATGAGCTCTCCAAAATATCTGTTGCTTGGAAGTTAAAACAGGCACCAACTTTGGCGAATTTGCATAATCAGTTCGTGAGTAATTGTTTACCAAGATGTAATAGTGGCGCGAGGATAAAAGAAATTTACGGCGGTTAAGTTTGACAGTTAAGATTATTAGATGGCGCGGCGGTCGCGTGGGCAGGTAGGGAGTCAGGCGGGAACGTTCCGGTATCAAGCGCTAGACCAAATGGATTAACAACATAAAAGTGGTTCGTAATGGTAATTAAAGCGAGTGTGGCTGCACGTGTGGATCTCAGGCAGCGTACAATAACTTGAAACGGAGTAAAAAGCAATTCTGCTAAAACCCCAGGGTGTATCATCATGCCGTTCTCGGCGACAATGCTCATGAGTTCACTTCTAATTGCTGACGGAAGCACACGGCCGAAACGCAGCGCACCAGCATCCAAAACGCATAGGCACGGGCGGTATTCTATGCTTTATGCATAACGGAAAGTACTTCCAGCCCCCATTTCACCACCTCCGCCACAACGCTCCCCGGCGTATAGCTTTAAAAGCAGGGAAAAAATCACTTTCCGAAACTAATCGAAATACCCTCCCGTATGTTTCTAACCTATCCAACAGCAACACTAAACCCCACACAAAGCAGACATGACCAAATGCGTCCCACTCAAAAAAAGTTTCATTTTAAAACGACAATTAATAGATGACATATTTGAATGTGGCCAGATAAAAATGACAATAATAAGACAATTGTACGGCTCAAAAAAATTAGGGGGAACACGTTTTTCATAACCTGTAACTTTTTAAATAATATTTCTAGGCAAAGCAAATTTGGTATAATCAACGGCATATATTTAACTAAAGAAAATTACAAAAACTATGTTACAACTCTTAGTTACACTTAATGCAAAATAATAACGCAAAACAAAACAAATGACTGTCATAATATCGATGTATGGCCCTCCACGAGCACAAATCACTTCCTTACACCTGCGTGGCATGCTTCGCACTAGTCTGCAAAGGGATTCTTGGGGAATGCTTTCCTAAATCAGGGCTTGCTTACTTACTTACTTACTTACTTACTTACCTACTTACTTACTTACCTTACTTACTTACTTACTTACTTACTTACTTACTTACTTACTTACTTACTTACTTACTTACTTACTTACTTACCTACTTACTTACCTACTTACTTACTTACTTACTTACTTACTTACCTACTTACTTACTTACTTACTTACTTACTTACTTACTTACCTACTTACTTACTTACCTACTTACTTACTTACTTACTTACTTACTTACTTACTTACTTACTTACTTACTTACTTACTTACTTACTTACTTACTTACTTACTTACTTACTTACCTACTTACTTACTTACTTACTTACTTACTTACTTACTTACTTACTTACTTACTTACTTACTTACTTACTTACTTACTTACTTACTTACTTACTTACTTACCTACTTACTTACTTACTTACTTACTTACTTACTTACTTACTTACTTACCTACTTACTTACTTACTTACTTACTTACTTACTTACTTACTTACCTACTTACTTACTTACTTACTTACTTACTTACTTACTTACTTACTTACTTACTTACTTACTTACTTACTTACTTACTTACTTACTTACTTACTTACTTACTTACTTACTTACTTACTTACTTACTTACTTACTTACTTACTTACTTACTTACTTACTTACTTACTTACTTACTTACTTACTTACTTACTTACTTACTTACTTACTTACTTACTTACTTACTTACTTACTTACTTACTTACTTACTTACTTACTTACTTACTTACTTACTTACTTACTTACTTACTTACTTACTTACTTACTTACTTACTTACTTACTTACTTACTTACTTACTTACTTACTTACTTACTTACTTACTTACTTACTTACTTACTTACTTACTTACTTACTTACTTACTTACTTACTTACTTACTTACTTACTTACTTACTTACTTACTTACTTACTTACTTACTTACTTACTTACTTACTTACTTACTTACTTACTTACTTACTTACTTACTTACTTACTTACTTACTTACTTACTTACTTACTTACTTACTTACTTACTTACTTACTTACTTACTTACTTACTTACTTACTTACTTACTTACTTACTTACTTACTTACTTACTTACTTACTTACTTACTTACTTACTTACTTACTTACTTACTTACTTACTTACTTACTTACTTACTTACTTACTTACTTACTTACTTACTTACTTACTTACTTACTTACTTACTTACTTACTTACTTACTTACTTACTTACTTACTTACTTACTTACTTACTTACTTACTTACTTACTTACTTACTTACTTACTTACTTACTTACTTACTTACTTACTTACTTACTTACTTACTTACTTACTTACTTACTTACTTACTTACTTACTTACTTACTTACTTACTTACTTACTTACTTACTTACTTACTTACTTACTTACTTACTTACTTACTTACTTACTTACTTACTTACTTACTTACTTACTTACTTACTTACTTACTTACTTACTTACTTACTTACTTACTTACTTACTTACTTACTTACTTACTTACTTACTTACTTACTTACTTACTTACTACTTACTTACTTACTTACTTACTTACTTACTTACTTACTTACTTACTTACTTACTTACTTACTTACTTACTTACTTACTTACTTACTTACTTACTTACTTACTTACTTACTTACTTACTTACTTACTTACTTACTTACTTACTTACTTACTTACTTACTTACTTACTTACTTACTTACTTACTTACTTACTTACTTACTTACTTACTTACTTACTTACTTACTTACTTACTTACTTACTTACTTACTTACTTACTTACTTACTTACTTACTTACTTACTTACTTACTTACTTACTTACTTACTTACTTACTTACTTACTTACTTACTTACTTACTTACTTACTTACTTACTTACTTACTTACTTACTTACATACTTACTTACCTACTTACTTACCTACTTACCTACTTACCTACTTACCTACTTACCTACTTACCTACTTACCTACTTACTTTCTTACTTACCTACTTACTTACCTACTTACTTACCTACTTACCTACTTACCTACTTACCTACTTACTTACTTACTTACTTACTTACTTACTTCCGCTATACGCTATACGTGTTCTATATGTTCGAACATACAGAAAACGCTTTCCGCTCCGCTATACGCTCTATGTGTGTCCGTTCCCTTAGACTACCCCCCCATTACCTATTACAATGACGTTCAATCTATTACGCTGAAAAGTCCCAATCTAGTAAAATTTTTTCTTTGGAGGTGGCAACACTGGGTCTAGAGCAAACCCCATTCGCGCTGCTTTGTGATGCTGCGTAAGGCGTGGTGCGCGGACTGGTCTTCTTGGTTTCAAATTCGCTTCTTTTAATCTGTTTCTAACAGTTTGATCAGAAATTTCTATTCCATGTGCTCGTCTTAGGTCGTTTGGGAGGTCTCGTGCTGTGGAAGTACGCTGACGTAGAGAGGAAAGGACGAGAATCCGATCTTGATTTTCGGTAGTTTTTCGATTTCGACCTTGTCCAGCTCTTCTAACTTATTGGCCAGTCTCCCGAAATCGATTCCATAAACGCTGAATAACAGAAGGGGAAACTCGAAGGTCCCTGCTAACATGTCGAATAGAATAGCCATGCTGAATAAGGGCGACAGCACGAGCAACTTGCACTTCACTAAGATGCCTCATTTTACTTCTAATGACGCTTCTAATCAACGAAAATTGACAACTGAATTTATTTGTCATCTTTAGTAGGCTTTTATACGTGAATTCAAAGCATACTTGACATTTTTCCCATTTTGTTTTGCGTTATTAATTTACATTTTAAGTGTAACTTAAAAAACGTGTTCGGAAAAACGTGTTCTCCTAATTTTTTTTGAACAGTGTATATCAGTAGAAATTATAACAACCGATTCATTCGTTCCTCATTCTCGCACAAAGAACTTCTAAGGCCCTGTCCGGTAAATTGTTCACTTTAAAACTTTAGTAATTTCCACAGGCAATAAATTTTGAATGTTGTTAGAGATTTAAAGGGCTGTACCACTGCGCCCGGGCTCTTTTAATTGTCGCTTTGCGGACGAACGCTTTCATTTCATTTGCCCAAAAATGCCAATCTATTTGCAATGAACTTTTAACAAGTTCATGCCAAATTCCCCCACGTAATTTTCGTAATGATGTGCCTTTATTTAATTTAAAACCGCACGAAATAGGTCCAATATGTATAATACACAAGTTGTTCTCTTCAAAATGATTCTAAAATGGGTCTACGTTCACTCTGCCATGTTTCTACAGACTTTCTACACAGTTTCTACAGGTACCATTTTCCCATTATCTATTAATAACAAATAATTACAGCAACGAAGAAGAAGATTAAGAGTTGATAGTTGGAGAAATGTTTTGAAAAGTCTGGAAGCAGATAATATATAATATAAGGTGTGAAGTTATGACTCTTTACAACCCTTCCTGACCTACAGCCGATACAGCAGTAATAAGTTATGTTGAATATATCCCTAAGCCAAAATGCTGCGTTCCAAGTATTCTGCGAAGAGTACTATTATGGTTTTCTCTTTGCCATTTCTAGCCCAGGGGGTCTATTCTCGTCATCTTTTTGAAGCGAATGCGAGACTTCTCGAATGGTTAGGTGAGAGTGGGGATATCGGCGGTTGCCCTGTGTTTGGAACGTATAGAGAGAAACCGCTGATATCCCCACTCCGTCCACCTAACCATTCGAGAAGTCTCATATTCGCTTCAAAAAGATGACGAGAATAGACTTTCAGGTCCCATCGGGTCTTTTACTCATTGTATTTAATTAAGGATTTATTGATATCTTCTTGGATGTCTTGCGCCATTTGAGTGTAGGAGATTAGTGTGTGGGTTGCTTAACGTTTTGGGGGCCGTTAATAGTGGCGTGGTAAAAATAGTGGCGGTAATGTAGGAGGTAATTAAAGTGGGCGTCGGGGAAGATTGCTGCGGCGGCAAAGATTTGCGAGGTTGGCCGAATTCGCATTAATCGAATTAATTGTTTTAAAGTTGTCGGTTATATATCATTGGCGTTTGGAATTTTTCGGGCCCGCGGGGCTTGTGTTATCGCGCTGAATAATAACATTCGATCTTGGGCGGTCCTCAGGGGGGCCTCCGGCGCCGGGTACGTCCGATCGCCTCGAGTATTGCCCGACGGACGTGGAGAGATGGTCAGAGTCGGAATGAATCGCCTGGAAAAATTGTCCTAGTCGCTATAATCTCAACGGATTTGCGACGCGTGGGGCAATCCAGGTCCCAGATCATGTTTTTGCATCCAATTCCGCCGGATACCCGACGCCGATGCCGACGCCGGCGAACATTTGTCAGTCGCGGGTGTTGGGCCGAGTGCGGCTTGTCCGAGTCAATACGTCATCGTGGCAATCGCACCCTCAGCGCCAATCATTCGCACTGTTCGAAATTGAAAAAGCGTGAGTCACGTCTGCAATAAAGTGTAGAGAGCCAGGGCCATGCGTCTTCTGCGTTTATCACTCCGGGCTATATACCGCACTATTTTCCTGCCCGGAATAGAATCGTCTCGCGAAAAAACCTATGACCGGAAACCGGAAACTCTCGTAACGTCCGCTCTTCCCATCCGTATCCCAGTCGGCGAGCGCGTCGCGACGCCCGTCCTGCCACATGCCGCGCCGCACTACCGCTATCGCGATCCATCATTTTCGGTGCACTTTTGCCTTTTACATCACATACAATCTGGTAAAAGAAACGAAACAATTTTTACTCGTAGTTCCAGTAATATTTGGTCATTTCAAATATGTCCAACGAATATTATGAAGATTCAAAACGTAGCATATTTGCAAAAACAGCGTATTTGAATGTATATCGTGAACTATTTTCTACGAAAGTTTAAAGGCTCTCAAAAGGTAGAAGCGATGATGGCTTTGCCAAAAATAGCATATAGAACGTAGCTCGTGTGATGCTCAAACCAAAAAAATTCTAAACCAAAAAAAATTAAAATAAATTCTGATGAAACTGACTTTTTACTTACTTACTTACTTACTTACTTACTTACTTACTTACTTACTTACTTACTTACTTACTTACTTACTTACTTACTTACTTACTTACTTACTTACTTACTTACTTACTTACTTACTTACTTGGTTGCTTGCTTGCTTGCTTGCTTGCTTGCTTGCTTACTTACTTACTTACTTACTTACTTACTTACTTACTTACTTACTTACTTACTTACTTGCTTGCTTACTTACTTACTTACTTACTTACTTACTTCCTTACTTACTTACTTGCTTGCTTGCTTGCTTGCTTGCTTGCTTGCTTGCTTGCTTGCTTGCTTGCTTACTTACTTACTTACTTACTTACTTACTTACTTACTTACTTACTTACTTACTTACTTACTTACTTACTTACTTACTTACTTACTTACTTACTTACTTACTTACTTCCTTGCTTGCTTGCTTGCTTGCTTGCTTACTTACTTACTTACTTACTTGCTTGCTTGCTTGCTTGCTTGCTTGCTTGCTTGCTTGCTTGCTTACTTACTTACTTACTTACTTACTTACTTACTTACTTACTTACTTGCTTACTTACTTACTTACTTACTTACTTACTTACTTACTTACTTACTTACTTGCTTGCTTACTTGCTTACTTACTTACTTACTTACTTACTTACTTACTTACTTACTTACTTACTTACTAACTTACTTACTTGCTTACTTGCTTGCTTACTTACTTACTTACTTAGTTACTTACTTGCTTGCTTACTTACTTACTTACTTACTTACTTACTTACTTACTTACTTACTTACTTACTTACTTATTTGCTTACTTGCGTACTTGCTTGCTTACTTGCTAGACTTGCTTACATTGTAGATATTGTTCTCTAGGTATAAACTTTTTTGTTCTTTATAGTTCCTTCAAGTATTACCAAAGGAAGGAAAAAGTAAAAACACATCAAACAATGCGAAAACGAAGAATACAATAAGTACTTTTTACAAATAATTAAATAAATAAATTAATTAAAAAATTTTAAAAAAATCATTGGTCAAAATACAAAAATTAAGAAACATTTATTCTGAGTAAACAGTTTCATATGGACCTATTGATAACAAGTTAATATTCCTTAAGAATTTAGAGCCACTTAAAATACTGTTTTATTAATATTTTGTTATTTATTAAGGTATTGCAAAAATAAATAAGTCCTTATGAAACATTTTAGTCAGAATAATAATTACGTTATGAGAAAAAAATGTGGAAATACACACCCAAGTAGAAGATATTTGTACACACTAATTTCTCCTATAACAGGTGAGCTCTATATTTTCTCTTAAAGTTTGTTAAATAAGAAAAAGCTTGCTCATACATACACAATGTTGAAAATTGAACTGATACAAGGTAATTTATAACTCGAGGTGAAAGTTAAATGCAAAAACTGACCAAACTATAAATAACTTTGATTTAATTATTTTTTGTTTAATTAAATGCAGTCACGAAATTTGAAATTACACTTTACTTTCCTGTCCGTATAAATTTTCGTCTAGAATTGCAAATCACTCTGTATATTTATTGATTTTCTATGAATGGAACCGACATAATTCTCGTCTTAGAACCTCAGAACTTGTCTGATAATAGGTTAGTTATCTTATATGGAATGTAAGATCATATTGAAATCCACCACCTACAACTCTGTTCTTCTCCTAAAGTACCATTATGAGCAGCAGATTCAAATTATAGGTTTATTTTGTCACACATTTGTAAAGGCAAAAATATTGAAAACAAATAATGTTAGTGTTTGACCAATAACTGCCAGATTGTTGTCTTCTAGAGGTTAGTTTTGGCGACAGCCACCGCTATTTGTTACCATTTTTCCGCGGAACCCCAGGGTTCCGCGGAACCCCGGTTGGGAAACGCTGCACTAAGGCATTGATACGATATAGCCTGTTCTAGTGACACTTCTTGTTTGACCTTATCTGGTAAGAGTCTTCGAATACCCTTCGGTTCGAGCGGGTTTCAGCTGGCATTCGGGGCGAAACCGTGCGTAAACTATGCATAAACTTCAATATAAGATGTTTGCGCAAATATTGTTCGGCACAACATAACGGTTGGGGGGAGATGCGTTCCGTTGCGGCCACCGCGACAGGATGAAAGTGACAGGAGGCGAGCTTAACGTCAAACCAAACAAAATTAAACAAACTTTTCCTCTTAGGCAACGTGCTGGTAAGATGCCGGCTTGAGTAATGTCGGACTGGCGGAAACTTTTCGCGTCTAAGTTTTCTGCCGCTGCTAGCCGGCACGCTGCATCGGCTCCGCGTTTCCAAAACAGCGACAAATTATAATATCGATGTTGTTCCACTGTTCCACTACCCACCGGGCCGCCCCGACGCCCGCCGCCCCGTCTTCCGCGACGCCAATGCGAAAATGCCGTGCGACACTCCAGAGCGCTGCCCGCTCATTCAAACTATGCACTTCCACGTCTTTAGCCATTACCCTATCATTCTTATAAACTTTACCACGCAAGGTCTACTCAAACCAGTTTGAATGCTATGTACGCCAACAAACTGCCCAGATACAAATACACAATGACAAATAAACTAGAGCGATCGCATTGCACTGCCATTAGTTATCTTCATACAGGGACATGGATCTTTTGGAACAACTAGAAATTGAAAGGCATAAAAGAATTATAAATGTCACATTACGCATGACTTCAGGGATGTAAAAACGTAATTACCGCTTAAATTACCAAATTAATTACCGTAATTAAGGGTAATTTATCAGTAATTTACCGAAAATTTTAATTACAGTTGTTAATTTACCGGAATTTATAAATTAATTTCAAAAATCTTCCATCAGTACTTGCGTGACTGTACCCGTAAGCAGTCGACAAGTGCACTGTTGTTTGTGCTTTGCCTGGGAGGTACTTAGGGATGTAAGAGCGTAATTTATCGGGTAAATTACCGTCATTAATGGTAATTTCCGGATTTTTTACTTAACTATTAATAATTACTTAATTCAGCGAAGCCAATTTTAAATCAGAAGCCATCTACCTACTATCAAATTCATGATTTAATAAAGAAACGTTCTGGTGATCCGGATAAAAAGCGATCATTGTTTGTGGTAATAAATTACAGTATTTTATACTATAATTATTGAAATTCGGATATTTAATTTGATGTGGAATAGATCCAATTAGTTATTATTCAACAATAAATTCCTTATTCATTTCATATTATTATATTTTCCGAGACGTGTTAGGAATGCAGCAACAAACATCTGCATACTTCGTACAAGGATATTATTTCCTTGTCGAAATTGAAATATAAAAAGACATCCCGTACTATGCCTCGAAAATAATTTCTTTCGACAAGAATAATGTATTTTTTTGTGGAACATTGACGGTATGGAGTATGTTTTCGTCAAATATTCGAGCAACATTCGGCGTAGTTATTTTACAGCCATAATAGAACACGTTTTTGTCCAGCCGGCCGGTCCGCTTCGAGAATTTGAAACGTGTTTTGTACGATGTTTCGAATGGAAATAACATTTTTATACTCTAAGAATTTTTAAGCGTTGACTTATTTATAAAATATCAATCTCGGTTTAATTTGCTTAGAGTTTAGACGAATAATATACTGGTTATTAAAACAACTTAACATTCTTTTTTTATTTCTGCAACTAATTAAATTGAAAATTCTAATGCTTCTAATACTAATAACTTCTAATACTGTTGTTGGACTAAAACTCTTGTTTTTTTTTAAATTAAGGATTACATTATCTAAATAGACACAGGATCTAACGATGCTATTAACTTAACAAAACCGGTTCTCCAAAGAATTTGTAAATGAAGATTTGCAAAGAAAAAGTTATTTGTTGATTTATCAAATTTATTATGCTGTTAGGCTGTCCATTTTATAAATTGCTGGTATGAAAAGTATTTTGATTGTAGTCCCTGCTTTCATTTTAATAATGAATTACTTAAATCAGGAAAAGCATCAGCGATTGGTGGTTATCTACAATATAATGACTTATATTTTTTTAACACTTACTGTCATCGGTAAATTATCATTTTGAATTACCCCGTAATTAAAAAAAATATAATTTAACAAATGCAATTTTTCATTACGTTGTAATTCAAATTTGAAAGTAATAAATTTAATTTTAGCGGTAATTTACTGAAAAAAATAATTACGGAAATTTAACATCCTTAGTCAGATTGCTAGTTATCTACAAAATAATGACTTTTATTGACCAAACTTTTTTTTTCCAAGTTAAGAACGCACACTGTCGCATAACGAGGCTAGCGATCGGATTTTTTGATATTTCTATATAGTTTAAGAAGAGGAGAATCGAATGGTTCATATTTTTTTGCCAGCATGTCGTGTCCCTGTATATTATTCCATATTGCACATATTTTAAAACATTTTGGGGATGCATATAGCAGAAGTGTTTGCTGGAGGTATATGAGAAAGTGGATTGTGGGGAGGTGCAAGGAGGGAAATGCGTGGCGTATACCTTGTTACTGGGTGTACAAATAAGTTAGAATAGAGTGCGACTGTTTACATAGCTAACACCCATATGGGGAGCAAGCTCGGGCCCAAATGTTTATCTACACTTTCGGTAATAGAAAATGGCATTTCGCGTGTTGTTGCAACTCTTGAGTGTCCGAACGGAAAGAATTTCGTTTCACTAACACAATTACCTATCCGCTGACTTTCTGCGTGTCGACACCCAAATAGGACCACTCCTATGTTCCTATCTCACGAAGTACAGCCATATCTATTTGCCGTCTCGGTCTATCTCGAGTCCGTTCCGGCAGGTTACACCTCAAAAGAAGTAACAATACCAAAGCTACACCACGTACGCCCCCCAAATCTACGCTTCCTTCCCATCGAAAACTTTTCGAACTTCAACAGTAGCAACACTGATTTCTCAAGTCCACGCATTTCCGACGATTACATACATCAAACTCTTTTAGACAACAGCAATTAAGTCCTCTACGAACGAACTTATTAGGAAATATTCTCTGAATTGTTTTATTACTTCATGATGGCAATTCATGATGGAAAGGGGTGTTGACAGTGAGTTTTTAAATCAAAGGTAGCGGATTGAATAAGCGTCGGAGGGTGCATTTATTTGTGTAGTTTAAAGAATGGGGCAAAATCGTAAGGGCGCCGTCAGCCCTTCTGCGGTCGGTGGTCAAAAGATCGAATGGCCCCGGTCTCTAATTTCCACTTTATTCAAAACGGGGCCGTACTATGGGACTGAAGTTTAGAAGGCACCGAACAAAAAGGGTCCTGATTTATGTAGCCTAGTGAGGGAAGCCCTTTCGGCGCCCAGACAGGTAAGCGCTTGTACAACGCGGTATATTTCATTTTGAATAAACGCATCCTAGGCAATGAAGAGACGTATTTAAACGCCCCACGTTCCCGGCTCACTAATTAGGTCGACTGATTAAAAATAAATATAAAAAAAACGCTAGCCCCACGACAAAACTGCCCCAACAAACCGCCCGCCCTCATGCCACCTGTCTCTCACAGAAATCCTGAACTTATTGCCAGTACATAATAGTATTCTATCAGATATATACAGGGTTAGCCATAATTACCGGAACACAACTAAATAATTCTCTAACTGTAAGAGATTTCCAAAAATTGTTCAAACAAAGTTTCTTGGCTTTAAACAAGCTATCTTTTAAATATATTTTCAATATACAGGTTGTTCATTTTATTATAGAAATTTGGATTAATTCTAAGAATTTTTTATTGGAATCGTTTTTTTTTATAAGATGCATTATTTTTTAATTAGAAGCTATTAACCAAAAATAGTCACCGGAACGGCTAAATAATTCTCCAACCGCAAACAAATTCGAAAAAATTTTCGGTTTTTGGTTTTTGGGTTTTTGGGCTTAAACAACCTCTCGTTTAAATATAGTTTTAATATACATCGTTTTATTATGGAAATTTGCAAACCATTCCATTTTCTAACAGAACACACGTAAATTTTTTAAAAATGCATTACTTTTAAGTTATTAGCAATTAAGCAAAACTACTAAATTCAAATTAAGAATATTTTCCCACATACATTTAATTCTATTTAATTGTGTTGTTATTTTCTCTTGATTTTTTTTTATTTTTTCACCCGTTTGGTTAAAGTAAAAGTTCATGAGTATTGATTAATTGCTTATAACGTTACAACTAAAAAATAAAATTTTATAAAGAAATAATTCCGGCATAACATTCCTAGAATTAATCTTAGCATTTAAAATTTTTTAAATATACAGGGTGTTCTGTTATAAAAAGGGAAGGTTTGCAAATTTCCATAATGAAATAAACAGCCTGTATATAAAAATATATTTGAACGCGAGGTTGTTTAAACCCAAAAAACTTTTATTTGAAACATTTTTTTGATTCTTTTTACAGTTGGAGAATTATTGAGGTGTTCCAGTAATTTTGACTATTTTAAGTTAATAGGATATAAATAATTTCTATAATAAAATGAGCACTCTGTATATTGAAAATATATTTAGACGATAGCTTGTTTAAAGCCAAAAAATTTTTGTTTGAACAATTTTTAGATATTTCTTACGGTTGCAGAATTATTTAGGTGTTCCGGTAATTTTGGCTAACCCTGTATATGGTGTGCATTTACAATAATTCGAAACTCATCAAACACATATAGCGAGCGCGTCGAGTATGAAAATATTACAACGGTTTGTTAATTTTAAAATTCTTCGAATACGTCGATTTATTTATTATCAAAATACCATTATTTTATTTCAAATTCAATTTTTGACCGTCCATTTGAGTTGTAAATAAATAAATATTGTAGTGTAAATATTTTATGGTCTTTAATCAGTAATCATAGGTGGCAAACAGCATGAAACTTGATAGTGTAATAAACTTTGTAAACAAAGCTATTATGGAATCGACATCTTTTATTTTTTGACGGCAAGTCTTGGAAACTGAAGGACACGTTTGTTCTGGGCGAGTTCTATCGGAGGACGAAACTCAATAGTGGTATCCAGTCATGGCAGATTTTCATGTCATGGCAACAGGACCTGGAGGATGTGGTCCCCAAGTTCTGGGAACCAAAGGCCATGCTTCTTGTGGGCGAGCCCTATTAGTAGCTTAATTGAATATTGTGCACAATAGTCAAGTATTGTGCACTGTCTTATATGTTTCCAACACTCACAAATTCTACTACTTAGATAGTATTTTGATGTATGTTTTTGTTTCGTTCTGTTGCAGTTGAAGCTGCTGGATATGAGCCGGACTTCCTGTATCCGTTAGAAAACATAACGGTGGCTCAGGGTCGCGATGCGACATTCACCTGTGTTGTTAATAACCTGGGGGGATACAGGGTGAGTGGAGATCCAGCTACAGCGAGGGTGTGTATCCAACATGTTACTTCTGTGTGCAATGTGCACTAACGTTAACACAAATCGAGGCAATTTCTAGTCTTAACTCGCGCGGCTTATCTGGAAACAAATTCCGAACAAAGATTGCTGATCAAAGACAAGAAATAACCACTGGTACTCGCTGTTAAGAGACATGATGTTGCCTCGATATGGATTATGCGTTACCAATATGCACCGACGCACCACTGCACCTGCACCAGGCACCGATGGCATTTTGGTACGATGGCACAAACTGCACCCTAGCACCTTGCACCCTACGCGGACCGCCACTGACCGATGGGCGGGCCGTGCACGTCACCCGATGTAATGGACAGCAAGCACGTTTTGACGCCGAATCGCGAATTTCATTGTTTTCACGCGAGCAACCGATTATTCCTCTGTCAGAAATGGAATGATCGCGTAAAATATTTACGTTAAATAAATGCCAACAGTTGTTAAATATAACCCGGAGCGCGCCCGAAAATGTTATAAATGGTTAAACTGTTGCTTTTATAATACAATCAATCGCCCGTTTGACGTAAAATATTTATTTCCGGCCATCTGCCATCAATAATAACAGACCAGGCACTTTTCTAGGCGTATAGATACATTAGATGAAGAAATGGCTATGAGTTGGGTTTGGGTATGAATATAGGTGTGGTCCAGTTGTTAGGTAAGACAGAGAGTTGTTTGTGTCCTAAAACATCTGCATCATGACTATTACTTTTACTAAATTTTACTGATCCCACACGTGTTCAATAAGATTCAGGTCAGGAACGCCGGTCATTACATGACCTGAATTCCAAGTTCTTGTAAAAAGTATCTGGTGATGCCGGCGGTATATGGCTTTGCATTGTCCTGCATTGGGATGAAGTTTTGAAGACGCCATATACAGCAGGCACCACATGATCCTCCAAGATGTTTTCGATGTAATTCATGGCATTTAGTCTACCACAACAAGATCTGATTGTCTATACTGATTCCAGCCCGAACCATCACAGATCCACAACCAAATCTATCCACTTCCTGTATAGTAAACATCTGCACTCACATCCAGAGAGAATCCAGCTTCTTCAGAATAGTGACTTAGGTCTTCACTGAAAAAAACTAAACTTTTGTGTTGGTGAGCTCTGTCTTTGGAACATCAGTTATAAAGACAGACCACAGTGTTATGTGACCAAAAACCTTAGAATGAGTGGGTAAAATCCAGTATAGTCCAAACTATGTGTTTGAACAATAAGAGTAGTACCTCTATGGGATGAGTAATACATGGAGGGATATTATGGATGTTTTCTCACTTGGTCGAGATAAGTATTTGCAGTGGTGGAGGCAGCGAAGGTGAATAACTGCTATTCAGATTTGCATATGAAGGCTACTGCCGGTCTGGAGGCTGGATCACGATTTTCGGATGTCCCCGGTAGCCGTCAGCCGCAGACTCGTATTTGCGATAACATCAAATCCTATTGCACGACTTCGTTGCTGTAAAAGTGAATCGAAATTATAAGTACTGGGTTCTGTGGGGCCAGGCAAAGTCCGGATGCCGACTAACTCCGAAGCGCACCCCATTGTATGTCATATACAATTGCATATTGTTGAAACAGAAGGATTATGTGATCTCCACAGAGGAACTGGGCCACAATAGGGAGCGTAATGCTTCTGTACAAATGTTCGCATTAACATTCAGTAAGAGGCTGCCCCCTGCAGCCTGCCGGCCGTTGCGTACCGTCTGCAAATTGATCTGATTTAATCCACCTCCATTGTAAAATCGCCGCCCCACGACCCTACTATTACACGCCGATCAGCAAATTTCACTTACATTAGGTATCTCACTGTTATTCGTCGACGATCAAACCACAAACATTACACGAAATTGAATATTAATGCTGAATATTAAGACTGCGTTCTGAAAACATCGCAACTCCCAAACGAAATATTTCGTGGCCATGTTTTCTTTTTGTTGGGAGTGGTCAGCCTGTCCCCCACCAACGTCAATCAGTACTCACCAGTTCTAGGCGGTGTTTAAAGCTCCTGACGGGTTAAAATTGTACTTAAATAAAAAATCTATTTTTGTATGGGCTAGCTGTTTTATATTTGAAAACAAAGCCAAAGATGTAGAAATAAAATAATTTTTATCTTTTGAATGTCATACACATACCATAGCCATTAGTCAAAATTAACATACAGGCTGGTTTGCAAAGCACAAATTGTCAAATTTTTTCAATAGTAAACTACCAGTTTTCCACAGGGTCTGTGAAGCAAATGAAACACAAATTAAAAATCGAATTATTGAAATCAGGACTCAGTAATCTAGAGATAGAAAAAGATATTTTTTGGTATTTTTCGAATAATTGTTCGGGGTTTGGGAAAACTTAAAGTTATAGGACTTGTAGAGGACTTTCCAAAGAAGAATTTGACCTATTATTCATATGGATTTGACGCCCCCAACCCACCCCCACAATGCCCTGAAAACAACCCTCAAAAGAAAAAAATTTACATTCTTCAAAAAATTGAATTTCCATTCGTTTATAGAAATTCTATTTGTTTAAACAAATTCTATTTGTTTAATTAATTCGTTTTTTTTTTTCGAAAATCCGTCTGAATTCTGTTTTCTGAGTTCGAAATGGCAGGTTATTATCTTATAGTGATTATCCATTAAAAAATTTCTTCAAATTTTTTAAATAATTAATTATAATTCATTTTCAACTTTCTTTATAATTATGGTAAAAGTCAGCTTTTTGTAAAATTAACATATAAATATCATGCTCGAGATATCCTGGCTATATTATCTAATAAACCCACATTTGTTTAAACAATTACCTTTTGTTCATTAATATTTTGGGAAGATTTCCACTGTTTAAATGATAAAATATTATTCGTTTTCATTAGTCCATCAAATTAGAGTACAGGGACGAGTTTCCAGACAGCAACAAATTGACATTATCTTGCGACATACGGTGGCAGGAAATCAGAATAAGAAATAGAGAAAAAAATGTGATTGGACTTTAGGCAATATAATATTTTTAATAGGAATATAACTCCCCAATTGTCCGAAAATAGGATTTTAAATCAATTCAATTTCTTTTTCAATAAATGATAATGAAAACCAATAATAATTTATTATTTAAACAATGCAAGAAACTTGAATTTGAAGAGTGAATTGCAAAAAAGATTCTTTAGACAAAGGAAATTTAAAAAAATGTCGGTGTATTAGATAGTATAGGCAAAATATCTCGAACATGATGAAATTTATAAGTTAATTTTACAAAAAAAGCTGAATATTCAACCATAATTAGGAAAAAAGTTGAAAATGAATAATAATTGATTGTTTAAACAATAGGAAGAATTTTTTTAATGAATAATGTCACTCTAAGATAATAATTTGCCATTTCGAACTCACAATTCAGACGGATTTTCGGAAAAACTCTGTAATAGGTCGCCATGGTTTTGGACATATATAGAAAACAACACTGCGAAAAACATCATCAAAAAACACCATACCTGGAGAATAGTGAATCATGTTATACCTCGCTGATCTATGTTATGGTGACAAACGCAACAATCTGATATTGCAATGGTATTTCATCGATATCCGCGTGTAATGAATTGTATTCCGAGTGGAGTTGCAATTTCGTCAATATTAACCGTTGACATCTATCTGGTACTTTTATCTGTGCCAGTCAACCATGTGCTGGCAATTAATAAATGCACATGCGTCGTGCGCACAGATAAATTGTAATTGATTGATTATACCGAAATATGGGTAAGCTGCGCGGGGCCCAAATTTGCGTGCTACCAATTGTAAGATGTGTTAATAATTCCCTTTATAGTCAAAAGCGGATATGGCCATGTCGGCCTCGCCGATATAATCATTACATTGTGCGCGGCCACTGTTGACAATTCGCTTCTGTTTATTACGAATCTGTTATTTCGTCCGAAACAATTAACTACAACCGTAACCGTCTGCCTGCAAGATGTTCAAAGTATTGTTTTCATAGATTTTAATCGATTTTTATTAATAGTAATTCTATAGTTGAAGTAAAAATAGAGTATGCTCTGAATAAACGTGTTAATAATTTATAGCATATTTTATTTTTTATTCAGTAGTTTGCATGATTTATATGCACGGTCTAGTTATAATAACCAACGCCATGGTGTCATATAGCTGTAGCTTAGGCAAAAGTTCTTCTCGGTCCCTAGGTGGCTTGGATCAAGGCTGATACGAAGGCTATCTTAGCCATCCATGAGCACGTCATTACAAATAATGCTAGGCTGTCAGTCACCCACAACGACTTCAACACGTGGACCCTCAACATCCGAAGCGTTAGGAGAGAGGACAGAGGACAGTACATGTGTCAAGTCAACACAGATCCAATGAAGATGCAAGTAAGTGCTTCATTCCCAAACCCTACCAAACCACTGCGTCCCTGATGATGTCTTTATGATTTTCCAAGACTGCATTCTTGGAAGTAGTTATACCACCAGACATAATCAACGAAGAAACATCGGGGGACATGATGGTTCCTGAAGGAGGCTCTGCGAAGCTAGTTTGCAAAGCTAGGGGTTTTCCAAAGCCTCGCATCGTCTGGAAGAGAGAAGACGGGGGTCAGATAGTGACACGAGTACCAGCCGCCAAACCAAACAGGGTCTCTTCCATAGACGGCGAGGTTCTGACATTGTCCAAAGTCACCAGATCTGAGATGGGCGCTTACCTTTGCATCGCTGCCAATGGTGTTCCTCCTTCAGTCAGCAAGCGGATGAGTCTCCATGTGCATTGTAAGTTTTCCCTGGTATTATCCTGATCAAAATAAGTATCAAGCATCAGTTATAGATGCATATAACGTAAAGTGTATTGTTAAGCCAGTGAGTTATGTCATCTTGACAAACTTAAATACCATCTAACTATGATACCATCTAACTAAAATCTCAAGAGGCTATAACGAATCACATTAGGATATATGTTTCTACTGGGGGTTATTTAGCTGTAACGCGCAATATCTGTGTACTTTTCAAAGCGACGTAGTGGAAAAATATATTTGACCACTAAAATTATTATAAGATCATATCAAAAGAATTATTAGTGTAATTCAGATGTGACGCGCTTCAAACCTAGTTTTAAATACAATTCAGTTGAGTTGACATACTTTGTCAATATTTCGACACTAAAATAATTTTCTTGCACGGTAGTATAGAAATTTGGCACATGATTTTGGTTTTGGACAAAAGAGGCTCAAATTGTAGAAATTTCCTTTTGGCACTTTTTGATGCCTCCAACAATAAACTCCACGTTTGAAGTAATGAAATACCACAGAGTTTTCAATAGTTTTTATTATCGCGATGTTGAGTTTAATGTTCAAGCTTTCATTGAAACATTCTTCTGAATTCTGTTGTCGGCCTAAAGTTTTTTTGGGGATGCTTTTGAATTCTTCTTCAAAGATAGGGTTTCTACGTTTAGAAACCGTATCTTTGACTCAGGCAGAATTGTTTTAGCGTACATTCGGGATGCAGTAATGTTTTACCAGTGGAATGTTACATGCTGTTTCGCTGACGTAGATAATTGAATTATTCCATTTGAGTCGGGGTAGGGTAAAATGCGAAAGTGTGGAGTTGTACGTTGGCAAAGTAAAGATGGGTGGACACTTGAAACTTGTGTCCGAATGCCGGGGACACATTTAATGGATACCTTTGGACGGCAGTGCGCCTCTGAGTAAAATTCATTAATAAATGCTAAATATTCCAGAAAGTTTATTAGCGCGCGGCGTCGGAGAGCGCATCAGAGAGATGGGGCCCGGCAGCGGAAGCGCAAATGCGGATCGGGCATCGAGGGGAGGCTCATACATTTATTTAATGTAATACATAAATTATCGTGATGTGTATTGCATAAATGGGGCCGGGGCGCGTCCGTCGACAAAACTGACAACGCTTAAACACGTGTCCAGGAAATGATTGAAGTCGCGCTGAGGCCCCAGGCATTTACGGTTGCGTCTATAATCAGGCAGTATTGTATACTTAGTACACGTCCATTACCCTCGGGCCATTGTGCGTTTGCATACCGCGGCGGTTCGCATCCATATTCATACGGGTTTTAAAACAATTGTTTGCTCACCGCGTTGTTTCCGAACGCCACATATTTACAAATACATACGTGTTGGAAACGTATTTTAAGTAAGCCCTTCAACAGCCACATCCGACGAGCCAACCGACGCCGTTATTAGATCATCCGACAAAAAATACAAATCCGCTCCACAGCCACTGCCACTGCGACAACGCGTTGCAAAAAAATCCACCAAAGCCCTTTCAAATCACAATCTTACTCATTTGTCTACCATCAATGGTACATCTACAACAATACATACAAATTTTACGGTCACAACATTGTACATTATAAATATAAATGGTGTGGAAATAACTGATAACAATTAATAACAAGAGCTAATACAAAATCAAATCAAAATCAGTCAAAGCCAATAGGGTATTTGACTATTATTGGAAAACCATCTTGGTGTGTTTATTCCTTCACTCTACATTGTAAAAGCAGTAGAAAATCGGCGTTAAAAATTGAATCACAAAAAGTCCCGCCAAAACGATACTTTCTGTTGTGTGACGTCACCCGATATTAGATGTCAAATCGGCCCATATGGTCTGTCAGCATCGGCATCGTCGCCGGTTGGTAATTGTGTTGCATGATGTGTTGTTTTCACAATTTCTACATAAAAATGTGTTAGAAATGTATAAAATCCACAATGCAGAAATACGTCAAGAAAAACTCCGGATAAACTATTTGTAACTGTTCCGCAAGATTTGAAACTGCGAAGAAAGTGGTTGGCTCGTAGAAATCCAAATGAAATAAATAGCGGCCAATACAAGTGTTTTTTGTTGTGAAGATTACTTCCACATAAGTAAAACTGACTAGAATATGTTATCTATCGTATTTTCGAACCAGGTATTATCTGATCTGACAGCTTAAGGTTAGGGCTATCCTAACCTACAAAGTTATGCTTACATGGCACTTTAGTGCTATTAAATTCAAACGGGAGAAGCATAAGAGCGCGTTCGGATAACCCGGTATTGTACGGTGAGAGTGACGCGCTGCATAATAGGCGGACTAACGTCATACTGCGTTTATCTGCATATAAGATAGAGACAGCCGACCCAGGTTATCTGAGCATTGCTCTCCCCATACCCTACCCTGACAAACCGAACGCGCTCTAAGCGTACTAACGAATGACGCCACTGGAGACTGAGCCAACTACAGAGCGTTTTCAATCACGTGATAGGACGTAAATAAAATTCAATTTTAATTTTGGTTTTTAATAGAAATAAAGCATATTTTTTTTGAAAAGTAATAACAAATAGCTATCTTAAACTGTAATATCTATTAGGATGACTATAATACAAGCCATATTTTTAATACAGTCAAATACCCTATTGAAGGTCGGAAGACCATAATGCTATCGCCAGCGTATAGATCAGGCGTGGCCAACAAGTTGATCGCGATCGACCGGTAGATCGCGAAGCCCATTTTGGTCGATCGCTTGCGATGTTTGGACTTAATGTGTGATGATGGGTTTAATCACCTTTACATAGTAACAATATACTACCCAATATACTACTTGAACAGTGAAGAACCTTTGATTTTCTCCCTAAGTCTATAACCCTATTGTTAGCGAATGTGGACGATGAAAGATAGTTTCGACTCAAGAATCAAGTTTCAATCTCACAGGTCCGTTTACCGATAGCAGTTTTTTTGCTTATCGCATTGTAACAAAAACCGTTAACAGTAAAAAGTGAGTCTAGTTACTCACGTATTTACAAATAAGCGTGTTTATAATCTTCTATCACTGGCCCAATATCTGAATTAATCCAACAAATAAAATAATTCCTAACACGGCCAATCCTGACTATAGCTTTGCTCTCAAAGCCAGTCTCCAGAATTATTGTCCTCAATGATAAATTTGGTATCTGTAACTCATTAAAACTTCCATTCGACAATTCATAATTTGCCGAAACTCAAAGGTGTTACTCGTTCAACAATAATCAAGTTGCCAACATATCTTTCTTTTCCTTTTGCGTTCAAAACGCTAACATTTTAAACTCAAAACATAGTCAAATAATTGCAAAAAGCAAACCACCTTTCAGCTCAGCTACATATATTAGCATGTTAAGCTATAACCTTTCAGCCCAACAAAATAAACAAATATTCGCAAGGGGTCATCCTTTCAGCTCAGCAAAATAAATTACCTACCACACTAGTAAAGGGCTGACACAAATATATATTCGCAAGAAGCTAATCATTCAGCCAAACAAAATAAATTAACATTTGAGTAAAGAGCTGATCTTTAGCTCGACAAGATAAACAAATATTCGCGAAGGACTAACCTTTCAACTCAACAAGATAAAAATATTAGCAAAGGGCTATCCTTTCAGCTCAAACCCAATCAAATATGTTAATATTACTCGTAGATAAACAACGTAGGTAGATAAACAAGTTGTCTCAGTACGAGATGAACTCCCACGATCTATTGATAGATTAACAAAAGTCTAAAATTTTTAGAAAATATATCTTCCAAAATCAGTAAGTTTTTTTTTTAAATAGATCATTTTTGCCAAATTTTCATGGGTCAAGTTTCCACAGTTCGTTTTTAAAACTTTTCGAGAAAAAACCCGCTTTGTCTTAAAATCCAAAATGAAATGATTATTCAAAAATTGAACTATAAATGAGTTTGTCCTTTAAGAAATAGAAGTGAAAAGAAGCCGTTTAGGGTAATTTTCAATTCCCAGTCGTAGATTTATGTATTATTCGTGTAAATATCCTGATTTTAACAAATTATCAAAATGGTGGAGGAGCCGGAAATTTTTTTTTCCAGAATATTTTATATATTTCTTATGCTCAATGGGTTAGGTTAATGATTCTAAATCGATCTAACCTAATTTATCTATATACAAAAATGTCTAGTTTCTGAGATATAGCGGTGCTTCTTGTTTTGTCAAACATTCTTTTTTCAAGGGCCACCCATTCAGAATATTACACAAACTTGAATACAATTCCCATCTATACCACATGTTTACATGAAGTTTTCTACTTGTTTTGATATTAGTTGTCGAATATCAGTGTATTACAAATGATAACATTAGAAGTCGCTTGATAGTTTCACTTTTTACAGTGAAATTCGTAAAATCAAAGTAGAGTATGTTGGAGAGGAAAGCTCTATGTTTAGTAGGGCTAAACTAAAGGGCCGTTGAGGGGCGGCGGGTTAAATTGAGACAAAGTGCGCCGCATACTTCATGTTTGCAAAAGTTTTAAAACAATTTCAATTTTCCCTATTTACTGGCGAACGTTACGGACGTTCTGTTATACGATCATCATTTTCCGACTCATGTTTATTAATTTTCTTTCGCGTCAAACCCGCGCTACTGCGAGAGACTTCGGCAGTTCGCTAGCCGGTCCCGCTAATTTACAATTCCGCGTCCAGTAGTTAATATTGGCGCGTGTAGAAATAGCGGGATAGCGAATAAATTTCGCCGCCGTCCAAATCCTTGCGTCACCGCCATTGCCGGCCGTTTTTCTATGTAATAATAAATAACAGTCCGGGCGAAATTTATAATTACAGGAAATGTAGCGCTGTCCAACTGCACAAAGCACCGGTAAAAAACTATTATATTAATTTGGTGAATTATTTTAAATTAATTTCTGTAGGTAAATGTTTAACTTTAAAATATATTTCCACACGTGTTTAGTCGTAAAATTACTTACGCTTACATTGTTGATTTAAACAGTGAATCAGTTGACATAATCCAGGCCAGAATTGACATAATCCGGAATTGTTGGGTGTGATTAACAGAATTATAGTTTAGTTTATCTTAAAAAACACAGGGTTATTATAAATGATCCGAAACTTACCAACTAGTTAAAATTAGCCAATACATATACCAGACATGCTGTTTTAAAAAGACTTAGCGAACAACTGTTTTTTATATCACTTGGTAGGCTGTTAAATATCTTCAGTGCTTTATAATAAAATGAATTTTGCGTACTGCTTTTTGTATATTTTGGTAATCTGAAGTGGTCCTTTTGCCGAGTGTTGTATTCATGCTCCTGACTATTGTATGTTAAATAATTACTCATATAATTTGGGAGTTTATTATTTATGCATTTATATACCAAGGTATATATCGTTCCTTGTTTAACATTCAAGAAATTTAACTTATTCAACATTGACTCGATACTGGTTAGCCTGGAGCTTTGTAATAAAATTCTGAGTGCTCGATTTTGTCGTACTTGAATCTTTTTAATGTCTTTGTCTGTACACAAAAATAATATACTGCTGCAATAGTTAAAATATGGTTCTATAATCGTATGGTACAAAGATATTCTACCTTTTAATGTTAGTTTATTAGATATTCTTCCTAAGTATTGTCTAAAATGACACCTAGATATTTAAATTCGTCCACTATCTCAACAACTGTGTTATCGATAACTATTTCTGGTGTTGGGTTTACTGAATTTCTATTTCTCAATATCATAGCTTTTGTTTTCAGTACATTCAAACATAACTTATTTTCTTTATACCAATTTGATATCGAAACCAGTTCAGAGTTCAATGTCGCGCTTACATCAATTAAGTTATCTCCTGCAATTGATATTAGTGTATCGCCTGCAAATAGGTGCATATCACAAGATTTAACTAATGAAGCAATATCATTTATGTACAAATTAAATAAAACTGGTCCCAGAAGAGAACCTTTTGGTACCCCTAAGCTGTTTATTAATTCACTTGACTCATTTTCTCCAATCCTAACCTTCTGTCTCCTGTAATTTTTGTAATAACTTTTGACGATAAATAGTCTCGAAGGCCCTTTTCAAGTGTACAAAAACTGCAACTATCCTTTTACCGTCTTCTAAATCTCCTTTCCAATTTGCCAATACCTGTCTCGCATGAATGCTGAGCACGAAAACCTGACAGTTGGTGAGTAATAAATTCATTTTCATCCAAGTACTCACTGAGTTTAACAATAATTTCCTAGTTTTGTTTCCAATATTTGTTCTAGTTTTGGTGGTGTTCACAATTTTTTGTATTGGTATTGGTGCTTACTTTCCAAGAGTCAGGTAGTATTCCTGTATTTAGTGACTCATTAATTGATATGGTGCTATTGGATTTCTTTTTAACTTATTTACCACAGAATAAAGGTGTTGAACACTAATTTGAATCCAATTTTGCGTGTACAGTGCGGCATCCAGAAATCTTTATATTTAATATGGCCTACTTCGACTACAATAATTTATAATTGCAACCTCTGTATCCCGCACTATGCGCAAATATCTGTCACCGTTTCTTTCTTCTCAAATTAATAGAGGTATATGTTTGGAGTTGATATTTGTAATTGAATTATCATTAAGTCATTACGCGGTGAAGTTGTTATAATGATGAAACGTTAGATTTGTGTAAATATGGGTTTTGTGTGCGGTGGGTAGCGCTGGTTGTTGGCGCTAGTTGGCGGGTTTAATTAAACATCTGTAATAAATCTAATTGCCCTTCTGGTGCGGTAGTAATTGAAATGGTAGCCTTTGAGGAGCATATCCTTCGCTAATGATAATATTCCGTCAAATTCGCTTTGAGAAGTGCATCTAAGATGGGAGCGCAAACAGACACACATGCGCGTTGCGGAGCACACGTTGATTTCCGGTGGTCTCCATATCGATCAGTAATAACTGTAATTAATTTTCAGTTCATCCGTTAATACAAGTGCCAAATCAGTTAGTGGGGGCGCCGATCAACACGGATGTGACGCTACAGTGCCACGTCGAGGCGTCTCCGAAAGCGATTAACTACTGGACTAAGGAAAGCGGTGAGCGTCGCGACGCCCAATCGCCCCCATCCCCTCCAGCTCGCCCCCGTCTCCGATATTAAACTTGTAACAAACAATTTCCTTCATTAAAATACGCCTTGAAAAATGTCAAATTAAAATTATTCGCCATTTTGGAGCTATTTTATCGGGAAATTCTTCTGCCCGAAAGTTTCGACATTGCCTTTTTTTATTTCCGCAAGTTATGGCAATTTTTCCCAACAGTTAATTATTCAGGTCCCGTCCGCGTGGCGATGCCTTTTCATTATTGACGCTAGCCCATTATTTAACTATTTAAACCTGAGGTGCTGATTAAATTTCGAAACGTGTCAGCTTTATGGCTCTCTTAGACACTTGATTAACTCGCCTATCTAAGTCCCATTGATTATGCACCAATTTTCAATAGACCTAAGCGGACTGTTCGTCAAATTAAGCAGAGTGTTTTATAACTGTTTTATAACTAAGCTTCGACATAAAAAAAATCACCAGTTTGACCTAAAGATATAAATGTATAGCTTTCTATTTGTTCTAGTCGATGATATAGTACTTTCACATCGTTACTAATTGTAAACATGGTTGCCCACTCACTACAAAGACGCACTACAATACTCCAGAGTGCAAGTCTAGAGAAGTTCAGAAGAGCATAACTTGTGCTCTTATAGTTAACATTTAATTATATTTTATAATATATTACAGCAGACAATAGGAACGAATGCTACCGATCATTTCACGATTGGTGCAATAAGTACGATGTGGGTTATTTTCGCGTTGTGGGGGTCGAAGACGAGAGCTTTAAACTGTTTGTTACAAGTACGGAAATGTGTAATATGAAATGAATTATGCTTCAGTACCTACCCTTCCAGTTTAGCTTATGTTAATTGTATACTTCATGGTAACCTTTCGCATAGGTAAGTATTGTTACTAGGTAAGAAACAAGGACCAACATATGTTTCTGTATTATGCAGAATCATTATCACAATCAATATGATCGGTAAAAGTTTTTCTGAATATTAACATTTGTATATTTTCAAGGTTTTAGGACGTTTAACACTGCGCAATTTCCTCCCGGGAAATTTGAGTTAATAATGATTCTTTATGACCCCCTGAAGATTTCCACAAAGGCGTTTTTCTAGGTTAGCTCGAATAAGCGAGATATTTGCAAAATTATTTTTAATTTTACTCATAATTTTAGTCCATTCATTTTGGCCAGGAAAAAATATAGATGTTTTGTTTTTCTATCATTCTATATGTTTTTTGGGGCGCTGAATCCGAATTTCAACTTTGCTACTTCCCACAACGAAAATCGCAAATAACTCAAAATTTTCTACTTTTCTGCAGTTTATTGCCAAAGTAATAAAACCAAGCCAAAATAAAGCACTTTTCGACCTAAACCACAATATACAAAAATAAAGTATACTAAATTTGCTATAAAAGACACTCACAGGTGTATTTTTTGGTTGAATGGTTTGGCCGCTCGAGCGCGCTGAAAGCAGGCCAAATTTTCCTACTTTATGTGATGTGCGTGTAATTACAAAAAAGCTTAGATTCTGATAAAACTACATTAAATTCTCTTCAAATTGCATGACTTAATCAGTTATTTTGGCCAAACTGTGTAGCCGCTAAAGCGCGTTGAAATTTAATGTCACATTACGCGAAACCGCGATAACAAGAGCCCTTCACCAAAAATTCAGTAGAGACCTATATTATTACTATTTATTTATTAAGTATATATTTGCTCTTTTTAATAATTAATAACTTAATGGATATCTCTTCGATATCTCTTCGATATAGTTCGATTTTGACTTTTTTGACATTCCTATAATCCGATCAATTTGATAATCCGAATCTCCTTCGGTCCCAATTAGTTCGGATTATCGACGCTCTACTGTATATCAACCCAATTTCGCGGCTACACGGTTTGGCCAAAATAAGTGATTAAGATGTGCAATTTGTAGGAATATTAATGTAGTTTTAGTTAGCACAATCAGCCTTTTTAACTAACTTAAAAACTGGGTTTTACACAAAGTACACACAGAAAAGTAAATACTTCACTCAAAGCAATATGCTTTCATCCAAGCAAATGATTAGTTTGCTATAGCCGCAAGTAGATATTTTCTCAAGTTAAGAATAAAGAGATATTGTTGAATTGAAATGATCATATGCTTGTATATCTGAGAAAATATTTTCTTGCAATGAGTATAGATATTATTCATTCAAGAAAACACGTTGAGAATAATGGAATTTTATGCTTGACAATGAGAAAATATTTTCTTGAAATGAGTATCGATATTATTAGTTCAAGAACATGATCATAATGTATTGAATAGAAATTACTGTTTTAGTTTTTTTTTTAAAAAGGTAGGGAATTGTGTTAAATAAGTAGACAATAACTTAGCGAATGATATTTGTTTTATTGTATGAAATTTCTTTGCTTAATTACTTATATACTTACCTATTTATAAATTATCACTACCTACAATATCTAAGGCATGGAAAAAAACACCATATTCTATTAGACATCAAATTGTTTCCATTATATTACACAAGTAAGTTTTCTGTGGCATGTATGTTGATTTGGTGACCACCATATGGCTAGGAAAAATTTACGTACCGTGTGCGTCACAAGTCACAACTACGAACTGCGTCGCAAATACGTTGAGCATAAGTACTGTAGGCTATTCACGCAAAATTAAAACTATATACTTTCATAATATTATAGATCGCGTAGTTATTGCGTACAGTACCTACAAAATTAGTACTAACATATTGAACTCTTCCCGGACAATACTCGGTAGTCAGCGAACACGACGCCATAGGAGACCCCAACTAACTGAAGGCAAAGGCCGATGCGAAAAATCTTAAATCTCGGCTCTGTGCCCGTTTGAGTGTAAATGCGCAAGCGCGTTGCAAGCAATGGCTTACTTGATTCAAGAATTGATCAACTTCTTGAATTGAGAATTTAAACTACTTGGTTTGGAAATTATATACTTAACCGAAACTAATAACTCTAAGATTGGGATATTCTTGAATTGTGAGAACAAGGAATTCTTAAATGAAAGAAATTGTTTCAAACCAAGTAAATATTAACTTTCATCTAAAGCAAGAACCGCAAGTAAATAATTTTCTCACGTTTTGAGAATATACTTCGCTGTGTGTAGGAAAATTTTCCCTTCTTCCAGCGCGCTCTAGCGGCCAAATCGTTCAACCAAAAATGCATTTCTATAGTATACAGAGTGGTTTCTTATCCGCTGATTCGAGCTAACCTAGAAAAACGCCTTGGGGGATGTGTTGAGGGGGTCATATACACTAAGCTTCACTTAGATTTCCAACGTTTTTAAGTTTGCTTGTCATCTTTTAGACAAACGAACTGCAAAGCTCGTATAAAACTTTATATTTTTAGCTGATTAAAATTATGAATTGTATTAACGGAATTAACCGTATTAAAAAAATAACGAAGCTAATGTAGATTTTGTACATTATAAAATAGTCTTGTAGGTTTTTTAATATCTGTGAAAGTAACCACATGAACGTGGGAGATGTGGTTGCTACCACACGTAGAAAATTGAATTTGCGAGTATATGGTGCAAGTAAAAAGCATAATAATAACATAACGTGTTCTCCAGTCTAATAACAGTTTAAGAAGTTGCGGTAGTAGGACTGTAGCAGACGCAAAACGCGCCGTGAAAATATTGTTGGTGGGGAAATCGTTTTGTTATGTTTATTGTACAACCACTTACCATAACCAGCTCGGTATACGTGTACTTCGTCGTATATTACAAAAATGAACTGCATTCGCAACTATCACCGTTTCTCATGGCGGGCTGTGCTGTTTTGCTGTTTTGCTCCACTCGTTCGTTCTCAGTCGGTAATTAACTGCTTCGAATACTAAAGCATTGTTGCTATAGCCGCGATTTAATGCAGTATTATTTTTCATCCGAACATTTTTAATTACATGGCCACTTAGTTTCGCAACCTATAGGGTGGTCCAAAAAATGGACTTTCCGCTAGAGGGCAACGACCCCCCCCCCCCCCCAAATTTGAGAAAAATCGGTTAACGTTAACATTAAACAAATGGTCATTGTTTAAACATTTTTTTAATTTTTAAATAAGTTAATAAGTGACAAAAAACATGTCAACAATTCAACAATAGTCAAAAAAATAATAAATCACTTTGTAAAATTGTAAATTTGGAGAAAATTTTGCCTCATTTTTAGGGTGGTGCAGGAGAGGGTGGGGGCGGTGAAAAAGAAATAGTGGTTGTGGATTTGACCTTTGGGAAGTTCTGAACAATTTCTGATAATCTCCCGTACCTTTTTTTCTAAATCCGAAGCGTGAAAAAAAAAGGAAAAAGGATGCATTTTTCCAATGTATTTTAAATGGGAAATTTTGGGGGATTTTTTTCCGGGAAAGGAGCCGATTGGGGGATCGTTGCCCTCCAGCAAAACAAAAAGATTTTGCAAGGTATAACTTTGTCCCGTGTTTTTCGCAGGTGATATGATCATATCTAACGACAAATATTTAATGACGGAGATCCCCAGTTCGCAATACAGCGTGCAGATGCGTCTGGTCATCACGCGTATTCACAAGTCCGACCTCGGCGGATACAAGTGCATTTCGAAAAATTCCATCGGCGATGCAGAAGGCAACATACGTCTATACGGTAAGCTTTTTTTTTTTTTTTTTTTTTTTTTTTTTTTTTTTTTTCGGTATAAACCTTGTGATTCCGTTGTGTTTTATGCGGTAACGATGATGAGACTGAGCCCGCCATTGGTGAATGGTGACGCTATAAAACGGAATTGAATTTTTTACGAAAATCGACCCGAGCGACTGATAGGAACCCGGTTACTTTACAAGCGACGGGTGGCGGGTGCATGACTGCTAACAGTTTGACTACTTTCTTACTTGTTTCGTTTTATTGGCGCTTCAAATTTATTTCAATAGGTCGAGACTTTTTTTGAAGTCAAATCTCGGTAGCAAAAGCCCTTCGAGATATACTGTCGAGTGCCCAGCGCCGCTCACTTCCGATTTCCTTCAAGATCAATCGGTTTTTATTGCCCTACAGCATGGGGCATGTCCCTACGGAAATACTACACATTTCAATTTCCTACAAGACAACACGATTAACATACGTCTTGTTCTTACATTTTATCATTTACTTATTTCAAATTTACCAATTTATCAAATTAAGGTAATCGCTGTGTTACAGTAAAAATATACTTTTCACGAGACATAGTGTAAGTTGTTGAGCTGGTAGAACTGAACATAATGGCATATACGAATTTTTCCAAATACCCCCAAAATCTCGATTTTTTTCAATGAAACTGTTTTTGGGTACATGCATCATTTTCCATTAGATTTCCACAATGAAAAATGCAATTGAAAGAGGGAACACAGACATGGGCGCCGTTTGGAAATGTTCCATATTAAGGACTTTGCCATTAACTGTTTTGCAGCATTTTCGTCTTGTGTTATTTTGCATACACTCTGAAAAATCTCTATCGCTTTAAGGTAGTGAGACGTTTTTGTTCACATTTTTGTGTGTTAATAGCCATCCTTGGTCGTGATCCCTGTATGCTCGACAACACTTACTTATTATTTTTTTTTGTTTCATTCAGTTGCTGCAGCAAAATGTCCATAACTTTTGCAAAAATTCTTGCATAAATTTCTATCATACCTCAAATTGTAGGTAATTAAATGTTCTAGTAGCCATCAGACCCTCAGAGTTTTGCCCCCCCGAAAAAAACCCTAAATCGCGATAATGTTCGTGCGAATAGCAAACGTATTTCATTCAGTTGCTGCAGCAAAATGTCTATAACTTTTGTAAAAATTCTCGCATAAATTTCTATCATACCTCAAATTATAGGTAATTAAAAGTTCTAGTAGCCATCAGACTCTCAGAGTTTTTCCCTCCCGAAAAAAAAGCTAAATCGCGATAACGTTCGTGCGAATAGCAATCGTATTTCAGTCAGTTGCTGCAGCAAAATGTCCATAACTTTTGCAAAAATTCTTGCATAAATTTCTATCATACCTCAAATTATAGGTAATTAAAAGTTCTAGTAGCCATCAGACTCTCAGAGTTTTGCCCCCCCGAAAAAAATGCTAAATCGCGATAACGTTCGTGCGAATAGCAAACGTATTTCATTCAGTTGCTGCAGCAAAATGTCCATAACTTTTGCAAAAATTCTTGTATAAATTTCTATCATACCTCAAATTGTAGGTAATTAAATGTTCTAGTGGCCATCAGACCCTCAGAGTTTTGTCCCCCCGAAAGAAAAACTTAATCGCGATAATGTTCGTGCGAATAGCAACCGTATTTCATTCAGTTGCTGCAGCAAAATGCCTATAACTTTTGCACAAATTCTTGCATAAATTTCTATCATACCTCAAATTGTAGGTAATTAAAAGTTCTAGTAGCCATCCGACCCTCAGAGTTTTGACCCCCCGAAAAAAAACCTAAATTGCGATAATGTTCGTGCGAATAGCAAACGTATTTCATTCAGTGGCTGCAGCAAAATGCCTATAACTTTTGCAAAAATTCTTGCATAAATTTTAATACCAAATAGCTATTGTCTGAAATTTTTTATTATTTAACGTTTGACTTCCCTTTTCATTACCCGAAGTTTGGTAGTTTTAGTACCAATTTTCGCCAATAATGGGTTTATCTTTAAATCTTTTTAAATTATTTGATTTTAAAATAGTTATTCTATGATACTTCATACAACCTAGTTTACTAAAGCAATTTCTAAAGTTGGTACAATATTCCGGCTCTCTGCAGTTCCTAAACGGCGTCTATCTGATATGATAATAACCGATTTATCGATCAGATCTATTTATCGGTCATCAATAAAATTGTGATCAAAGATCGATCACAAATATCTCGCCGACCCCTATCTTTTTCGTTTTTCGCGTAGCGGTAGTTGGGTTCGAAATCCCGGGGGGGGGGGGGGGGGGGCAAGCAGTCGGCCTGTATATTTCTTCTCCGTAGTGTGATGTGTCTAGCCGGTCAATAAAATTTGATAAAGTAAGTACGTAGGCTTTCACGGCCAGAATCATTTAGAAAATAAACTGCTTCCGGGTTATGCCGTGTGTCAAGATTTGTTAATGCTGACGTTTCGCGAACCATGTTGCTCACTTCTTCAAAGCTAATTGAATACTAATTGAAGTATTCAATTAGCTTGCTAATTATTAGTATTGTTATTATTAGTATTCAAATCTTGACTCACGGCATAATCCGGAATCAGTTTATTTTCTAAAAAAAAAAATTGATAATTCTGTTAAATTTCAACCGATTCTAATAAGCAAACGCGTATTAGACGCAAATTTAAATGGGCTTTCAATAAAACAATAGCAAAAAAAATATTACGGATTCAAACACGTCATCAAGTTTAAAAAGTCTGAAAACGTGCAAGTACCCAAAAACGGTTTTTTTGAAAAAGAATTCAGTTTAATTTATTATGAAGAAATCTTTTATATTTGTTTTATAAATCGCGGGCGTTCAGGCACAAACAAAAATGCCAAATCGGATAGTTTTGAGGTATGATTGATGATTTTGCCTGACCGCGTACCACGCGTACCACTTTTGTATTTCAATTTCAGTAATAGCTGTCAGTTGTCATCTGGTCTGATACGCATTGGAGGATTGATCTCTAAATTTTTTCTAGTGTCTAGTTATTTGTGTTTATGTTATAGAGATGGAAATACAAGATAGAGAAGAGCTGTCTGTGGACGATAACATCACTGGGCATGATGCGGAAGAAGATGCTTCAGAAAATGGAGGCATACACAAAAATGGATACCAGCGGTCCCTCACAGAATCGGACGAGGGGTCGCCAATCTCCGCGACTTCTGCGTCGCCGTCATCGAGCGGAAGTGGCTACCCAAACATCTGCTATTCGTTCATGCTGTTTGTGACTGTGTTGTCCGTGTTCTAAAACTTCGTGTTAACCAAAAGAACCCGAGAAAACATGCTGTGCTAGTATGAGATGTGCCAAAAGTAAATTGAATATATATACGTGCTTTGCTAAATATTAAAGCTCCCTAAACAACCAGAATCTAGCCAGTGTTTCTAATAGCATAATCGGTGTCCTAGTTCAGCCCTTAGTAAAAAAAAATCTCTCATCATTTTCAAGTGAATCTGTAGCGATTATATATATTATGCTGATTGACTGTAATATATGTTCGCATTCCGTTCGTTAGGATTGAAATTGATGACGTTTATTTCAATTGTTATTGGGAATCGATTCATAAATAAAGGTATACTGTTTTAAATCCGGCTGTTCTGTGTTTGGTGCGTGAGACGCTCGTTCCTTTAACCCTTCCGGGCTCGGCGGCGAGCTTTGGAAATCCCCCTATCCTAACCCTTCAATAGACAGAGATCTGTTTACTCAAATGCATTGTTCTAGCTCGATAAGAGCAATTAGTTAAATTACAGCCGACTCGCAAAATGGCGACAATAGGATGGAAGGGTTGCCCATCCTATTGACAATTTCCGTTACCTACTCAACAAAACTAACACTTCCAACTAAGCAAACTGTCAAGGAAACACGAAAACGTTCATGAAAAATATGTGAATATTGTAATACTATAGGTGTGTTCGAGCATCAGTAAAAACAATTGGGTATTCTACTAAGCATGCACAATGGAGGTTTTTGTGCAAGAGAGCGCAAGAGAAAAGATATGCTTTATGCACTTATTTTAGTGCTGCTTGAACAAATCTTTTAATAAGCGGCATCAGTAGCTCCAAAATTTCCTTGTTAGATTTCTATGTCTCCTGTTACGTACTACCCGCATGCTGGTGATGACAGGGTCCGATGATATGAGAAGTAAATTTAATACGTCTTCATTTGTTTTGACTCAACATATTTTACGAGAGAAACATTATCTGTACTCTCTCGTGAATTCCTTTTTCTTAGCTTCTTCTAACTGGTAACATGGTATGCTCAATAATTTGGTGGCAATGAATTAAAAGCTTGTGAACTTGTAATACCCAATATTTTGCAAAACCTTGATGTATTACAAAGCCGTATTATCAATTCTCAATAAATTGGTTTTCTATTCATCTCCATATTTGAGTATTTGTAATAATTGCAGATTTTCAATTAATCCTTTGCAATTTTAGCGTTAATGTTCAATAAGATTTGTGAACCTTTTGATTTTGATTATGTTTTAGAACATAAGTCAACAAATTTATCAAGACGCGCCCATGTAAATTTTGAAAAACAAAATAAATTAAGCTTGCAGTTTATTACACCGGGAAAACGAAAATAATGTTCTGGTGGCAATTGAGATTCCCTGTGGGAAATTTCTTCTGTGGAAAATTCTCTTCTTTCAAAATTGGAAACGCTTGATACTCTGGACAATTTGTTTATGTGCTGAAAAGATAATCAAAATCGGTTAAACTTTGCAAAAGTTATTGAACATTACAACTAAAATTGTGTTTATTGTTTTACTGCTAAAGCTGTTGTTACAAAATTCAGATATTGGAATGAATCCAAAACAAAAGAATTTGGAAATTGATACAGCTTTTTAACAGTCTACATAGAAACCTAATCAAGTTTTTTCCAAGTTTGTACGACGTTACTTTTACAAAATGCCGAAGACGGGTGATAATCATGATGATGAATTTATTTACTATTCCCAGAAAGAATCATTAAAACCGGTAAAATATTGCAAAAGTTATTCAACATCAAAGCGTCAAAGTGTCAAATTCCACTTATCACAAAACATTTCAAATTTGGTAACATTTCCTTTTTCAAATAGAACGATACTGTTATATTTTGAAAATTTTTAATTCTAAGTTTATTTCTAAGAATTTTTTGTAGGATACATTTTTTATAAAATGCATCATTTTTAGTTATCAGCAATTAATTAAAACTCCCGAATATTGAAACTGATTTTTTTCCCACATACACATTTATTTTAATTTGCTGTTTGAACATTTAATTAACATTTAATTTTATTTTTCTATTTTATTGTTCTGCTGGGTTGGGTTGGGTTCCGTTTAGTTAAAATAAAAGTTTGTGAGTTTTGATTAATTGCTTATAACTAAAAAATGCATTGTATAAAACATGATTCTTACAAAAAATTCATGGAATTAATCTTAATTACAAAATGTAAATACATATATGTGTTCTATTAGAAAACGGAAAGGTTGCCAGTTTCCATAATAAAATAAGCACTCTGTATATTAAAAACATATTTAGACGATAGCTTGTTTAAAATCAAACAACTTATGTTTTACGGATATTTTGACCAACCCTGTATACTGGTATGTAACAACGATATTATCAATCAATAACTTAGTAATTGCCGTATGTAGATCGCAGTCGTAATTGGCGATTGTCGAGAAAGATCAAACAAGAATGTCTGTCGACAGTGAATAAATATTTTTCCCCAATGTACGAGAAACACCTGTGCGACATTCCCCATTAATGAGGGTAAAATTATACCTACTTACCAGGTAGTTCTCAGCTGGCCCAAGTAATCAAAGAACTCTACCAAAATGATACAATTTTCATTAGTAATCTTATAATACGGATGGTTAATCTATTGACATGCATTTGCATTTCTTCAATAATACAGAAATAAATACCATTATTATTTGTATTTTTCATATAAATTTATTGTGTTCAATATTTTTAATTTTTTTATTCCAATACTAAATAATTATACAATTCGTTACCTACTTTTCGGGTGCATTGATGCTCGAACAGCCCCTTCACCGCACGTGTTTGATGTCATAAATCAGACCCCTGTCGCAAATAATACCTTCGGGTACACACAAAAACTGCTCGAGCCGCGTCAAAAATCCAGATTGAATGGATCGAAGCGAATGCGTAGAAAGGAAGCGAGCCACTCGTCGAACGCGTCATTTTTATCCGACTATCTGCATCCGTAGAGACTTCTGGCGACTCGAATGTTGGGGCTTTGGGTAAATGTGGCATCCACACTCTCCCGACTGGCGGTCTCTCGCTATGTCTCGCGAGGGTCTGGATGCGGTATAAGAACATATTTGGTATTTATACTAAAGGAGGGCATTTCATCAACGTCTGTGGGCGCTGGTAGTGGATGTATCGGGCAATTGCCGGCAAATGGGTCTTTGCTATCCATGTCAGCCCACAAATAGATAGTCGGGTACCAGCGTACGGTATGAAATACGCGGAATGCTGGCACTACAATCCACTTTATCGGCGGACGCGGGTGACGCAGAATTCACCGTCGCGTCGGCCCGGGCCCCGTCAAAGAGAAATCTTCGGATTTTGCATGGCGGCCACGTTTGAACTCCTTTTCCACGGTGTTTAATTAGAGGGAAGCTACGATTAAGTGAATTCACCCTAACAAAATTATACTCCGCCGAAATCCGAAGCATCATCTGGATAACAATAAACTCGGCGAGTTCCAAGAATACTTAACACACTTCTTACACAAACATTTACTTTCAAAATATATAAACGCCGCACCATACGCGACATTTACTCACTTAGACTTAGATGCCGTATTTTCAACGCACTCTGGTAGCTATATATCGCGACCAGCCAACAAAACTTATTTCAACGTAGATGTAAGTAAGTATTGGTACAAGCAAGGTAAGCAATATTTAACACAAGCGTTGTTTAGTATTTACAAAGCATCGAAATAAAAAAAAAAATCACCAGATTCAGATGGCACTACTTTATTTCGCTACAATACTCCGGAGTGCAGGTCTAGAGAGTTCAGAAGAAAATAACTTGTGCTCTTATAGTTAACATTTACTTATATTTTATAATGTATTACAGCTGACAATAATCGGACGCAACTGCCATCGGAAAGCATTTCTATATTTGTGACCTGCTCGGAAGAAAGGGGTCTTACTGCTAACATCAAGTTTTCGAGATACACGCGTTTAAAGAGCACAGCGTTGCTCGGCGTTCAGCCTAGTGTTTGAAGGCTCATAACTCTGAAATTACTTATCAAAAGGAAATGAAATAAAGTTTGTTATGTTCCTTAGTAATTTGTACATCAAGTGTATGAATTTCAAAATATTCTCTCTCTCGGTGTAAGCGTGAGCTATAAGATTTCAGCATACCTCAAAATCGATCATTTATTCATAAGACCTTTTCATTCTAACGGCAAAAATCATGTTTTCGCGAAAGTATTTTATTAATTGTGGTAATAAACAGGAAAAGCTGTTGTTTCTAAAACTAGTATTTGGAAAATCTACTATTGTGTAAAGATTCACGTGATATAAGTCAATTCTACAAAAATACAAAATACTTCCCGTCAAAGTGAGTAACTAGAAAATCTTATTTGTTGTCAAAGTCGACTGACTACAAGAAAGAGCTAATAAATCTCCAGGTGTATTCAGCATACAGCTAGAGCCAGTCATGACCGATAAACATGTCAGAAAATATTTTTCTTTTTATATCACCTAACACTGAAACGCTATATGCATTACAGCTCATTTTGATCAGTTTGGATTAGTGCCACTTCGACCGTTAAAAAAACCCTAAGAAGGCAGACGATTTCATAAAAAAAGCCACAGAAAGCTTCCCGAGAAAAGACGCTATCAAGGAAAGAAAATAGAAATGCAAGATTTATGCATAGTATAAAAAATAATTTCATTCTGTACTATTACAATAAGCAATACATTTTTTACGTTAGGTATATATATATATATATATATATATATATAAGAACCAAATTATATCCCGGAAGGGTCAGAGCGGTGAAACAAAAACAGTTAATCCATTTCGACGTTTCGGGTTTTATTGTAATCCCTTAATCATGAACAAGATTCTACAAAAGCAATCAATTACACAAAGATACTTAAAAATGTACTCTCACTTACATGTTTTCTTATGAAGCTAGCAAAAACAAAGCCTAGACTGCATTTAACCTCAAACATCCGTTAATAGCAGAACAATGGTGCAATAAAGCTGTAGGGCGACATTCGACCTCTATCACCATGTCAAAGTACAATAATTGAACAGAAACTGACTTGTTAGCAATTAAAATTAACAATACACATGTCTAACATTCTAAAACCACGTTTTGTGTGGGTACACCATTTTGATTCTAACCTAGTAGGCGGTCGGCAACGAAGGACATGACAGTCGGTAAGTGCGTGAAGCGCGAAAATTCGAAATTTTAAATTTTTAAACTGATGTAGGTAACTGCGTGAGGCGCGAATTATTTGAAATTTGAAGGTTAAGTTTAGTTTTGTCTTTGTACAACTCTATTAAATTGGCATATACGTTACTAATACCCGCCACGTCGGTACGGTGGTTCACCGTGTGTTCACTAGCTCTGATGTAAAACATTTCAAGGAACGTTCTCCCGTGGAGACACTTCTCGACGGCCAAGACCTTAGTTCCCTGAAAATCGAACGCAGACGATATATATATATATATATATTTTCACAGCAATGTTATGGTCTTTCATTTTAAATGTATAAGAAAAATAATAGCATAATTTATCGGATTTCAGTAATACAATTCCAAATTCTTGGGGGAAAAATACATCAAATATTGATTTTTTCGTATTTTTTTGTTTTACTTGTTTTCTGCAAAAAATCTCAGGTTCTTTTTTTTTAACAACTAATGAAAGAATATGAAAATTTCTATTAGAAAACAAAAATTTGTTTTGGTGTATTGCTTTTGATTTTCTAATATCAAATAGCTTGGTAATCGCCGGGAAACCTCACTTGTTTTGCGAGTGTTTACTCTACAAGCGAGAAAGTAGTTCCGTTCATCGCCCCGTAACTTCGTCATATTTCATCCTATTAATCTCGGATAAATGACATTTTAAAGTATAAGATTACAGGATTCTGAATCTGCCAAAACCCCAAAATCGATTATTTAGCAGTATTTGGTTATTTAGGCTTGCTTTACTCAAAAGCGTGGGTAGAATTCACAACGAATGAGCAGCGTTGTTAGTCAAAAGTCAAAAATCAAAAGTAAATGTTCTCCGATTCTATATGTAATCTTCATATTGCCAAAATGGAGGGCGATCAGTGCCTAGGGGTAACGGAATGGCATATCATTCCCATGCCAGAAAAGGTCTAGAAATTTAATTTTAAATCGCATTATTTCTGTCCCTAGAAGGCACTAAATCGATCCATGTAGACATTCGCTGTCGTGTGACCGTACTGCAACCGAAGAGAACGGAAGTTCTATTCGGTACTCTTACTAAAAGCAGTGCGTGTTCTGAAATAATACTTAATGGCTTTCAAGGGATAACTCTTTCGCTTTAAGGGCAGCAGTCTCGTTCCGACCTCCCGCATCGGCGCCCTGCCTAATGGGCAACGCACACTTGATTTCCAATTAGCAAACATAGAATGGACCGGCAAGTGCCGGCGATTTCGGACCACCACTTAACGATATCGGCCCGCATCTTCTACGTTACCTATATTCAACAGGTAAACCGCGCGATCTCCCTTATGCCATCCCACGCCATGAGCCTGACGAACAACCCCGACACCAACCTTCGCCAAACTTGATATTGTTTTAAAGGGGGATTCCGGTTTTCTGATGAAAAAAAAATTTTTTTCTGTACGTTATATTATTTAAGGTCTTAAGAATGTGTGTACGAAGTTTTAAGGCAAAATTTGCAAAATTAGCCAAGTTATATACAAAAGATTTTGCAGTGTGTGGTTTATTATTCTGTGAAATTCTCTCGTGCACAGTCATGGATAAAAGAAACACTCAAGAAATACTCCTACATGTGCTGATGGACAACAAAAAGAGAAAATTTTCTGAGAATGCACACTCGATAAATTGTCGACAGCGGAAGACGAGAGAATTATAGTGTTGGGTTTTGGAGACGGGATATGGAAGAAGTGAGGTCATACTTCCGTTGTATCCGTTGAATTTTTACACTTACACCTCGACACTTGAGTACAAATGACGGTGCATCGAAACCTTACATTATTTAGAAAATAAATAAACTCAAAGCTAATTGAATATGTATTACTTATTACTGTTAGTTTTGAAGAAGCGAGCAACATAGTTCGCGAAACGTCAGCGTTTACAAATCTTGACACACGGCATAACCCGGAAGTAGTTTATTTTCTAAATGATTCTGGCCGTGAAAGCCTACGTACTTAAATTATTTCTTGGTGTTTCATTTTAAACTTTTAAAGTTTAATTAATGTTCAGGTTGAAGCAGTGCTGCCACTACAAAAGGAGATCGAAAACAGAATAATCAGCATTAATTTATGCTCTCAACATAGCGAATCAGGAAATATCGGTTTTAACCAAGTCAAAAAAAAATATTTTATTTTGTTGACTAGTGTAATGTCAGACATCATCTATTAAACTCATCCAGTAAACTTCAAGCGTTTGGACTTAATATACAGATTAATATACAGATATCGTTATAAATGATTGTAGTCAAAGAAAGCCTAAATTTTTACATTCGATTTCCCCGCCTACTTCGACTACAATCATTTATAATGACCGTTATATTATCTGCATAGTTCGCATAGTTTTGAACATGTAATATGTAGGCCAAACGTATCGCGTAAACATAACTGGCTTTTTTACGCCATGTCTTCCGCCCTTCAACTATTACGGAATTTGGAGGGGGTTGCTGGGCGGGGTGGGGCGCCACGGTCTACGAATACCCACACATACCTAGAGCGACTTTAATTGAAGGAAGAGCTCAAAAATCAACAGAAAAAAGGCCGCCTGTGCGCTCCTATATTTTTTCACTCGCGATTAATTAAATTTCACAGGAATGTAGTTCCACAGGGGTTTCTTTCAGTATTCACGACCACCAATCTACCCCCCCCCCCTCGTCCGTACACAGGGATGCTGCCACCGCCATGCATACTTACCTTAATTAAATATTCACTGACCTTCGTTACTGTGATAAATAATATTTAATTTGAAATAATTCAATAATTATTTTTAGAAAATTATGCTATGCTATGTTATCAATATAACCCTAAGTTACAACTGTCTTTTTCTCAATTTTTTTTAATGCAACGATAAGTGTTGTGAATTATCTTTACGACAATTAACAGATCTATCAATATCAATACAAAAAATAGGGGATTGCCATTTAGAAAGTGTCGATGACGTCATAAGTCGAAAACAATTGAAAGTCGGAAATTAAATTTTATGTAAATATGTATATTTTGATAAATAAAAACCGACGAAATTTTTCAAATAACTAACCGTTTCAGACATTGTGTCATGTTTCCTTACTTTTCGCGCTCAATTTATACATATTTCGAATAAATACAAATTTTAAAATAAAATAATTTATAAGTATTAATATTATCGAATAAATATAATCATCATCATGTGGACTATTTTTAATGTCAGAATGCGTTTCCTTAATTCAGTAATACAAAAAGATTTAATAAAATATAACTTATTAAATCTGTGATTATTATCTCATGTGTTTAAGACTCTGCAAGAGTTAAGGGTTGATTGACTCGTTCCAATTAAATTGAAAAAGATATCACAAACGAAAAAGTTAAATTCAAACCTCATACGGTCATAGTACCGTATGAGATAGAAAGAGATAGCTTGCCCACTTCACTGCGGGTTGCATACCAAATGCATTTGCATCACTTATTGACCATTACGGGTCCTTTCCAGTTATAGATAGATAGATAGCGCTCTACTCATGAGCAACACTGTGAATTGTAAACATTGTATTATGCAACTTGACCAAGTTTTGCTATCTCATATCTATTCTCAGCATTCTGTTAAAGTTAATATAAATATTGGTATAAATTCGTTGTCATAGAAGGGTATAAAATGAGTTTTAGTTTAGTTAGATGGATGTGAGTTTCGATAGAAAATAGGAAACGGATGTACAACGTTAAACCTATTCAAGTGGCTGTTCATTTCGTTCAGTACGGTAACGGCGCGAAGTTTTTCCATATAACAATCTCTTCCGACGGCAGAAGGGCGAATACTTCGGCGCAGCTTTCTAAATTTACGTTACACATAAAAAGATTTAAAACATCCAGCGCCGAGGAGAGCGCGCGGAGCGCTCTGTTGGTCCGAATAGTTTGAAAATTGCTTGCTTAAACGTGTATAAAATTCCCCGCACTACGAATAATTCAATATTATCTACACTGTATTGGCGTTTTCAGCTAAATACCGCGCATTTTTCTCTCGGAATATAAATTTGTCGCAGATCGGCGGCGACGGCGGTTCGGGAAACACGGCGAAAGAAAAAGTTCGAAAAATTATAATTTGCTGGATCATTGAGTTGAATACCAAAAACTGGGAGTGCTGTTCATTACGGGAGAAAACTGTTTCTTAAATCAGATCGGTGTGCAGCCGGCTGCGCGCACTCCACTTGTAGGGTGATTATCTTGCCTCTTTTAAATATCAATTTCAACTGGTTCACACCTCATTTAATTCCAATTTTACAGCCATTGTCCCATCTGGGTTAAAGCCCCTCGAGGGGCGTGCATCAGAAGTCCGTCTTAAACGACAATCCACTGTTGTGCCCAAACAATTATCCACCCCAACGAAGCAACGTCTCCTCCAATGCCCCCACCATCCCAACCTCGCATTTGATCTTGATTTCTTACGTAAATTTTACCCCATATCAGAATGGTCTATTTTTGCCTTTCCTCATATTCAGGCCAATTCTGTAACGCAGTTCTTACGTAGCAAGTTGCTACGTAGCAACTACGTTAACGACTAACCACCTTGTTAACGACTTTAATAAGATTAATAAGATTTCGTATACATACTATATTGAAAAATTAACCACTTGTTAAGAATAGAATTAATTTTATAATAAATAAACCATTTATGACGGAAATCGATAGAGGGAGTCGTGCTGATTCCAAAACTGAAAGCCGTTTTTTGATATCGCATTTACTTATCGAGATATGAATTTTTGAAATTTGAAAAATTTCCGCTTTTTTATTTTATAACTCGGAAACTATAAATTTTGTAGAAAAGTTCTATTAGCATTATTTGTTCGCAATATCGCAAGGATCATTTTGCTTCTTATCTCATCCCAATCGGTAGAAAATAATATATTTAATTATTTATCGTACTTTTACGCTTATAAAATTAATTGCAAGCATCAAATAATTAATGATATATTTTTAATGAATTTTTGACGCGTTATTGGGTCTTCAGATGCTATTATAAGAATTTTAACAATTAAATTCAATAAAAATTCAAAAATTTAAAATAGAAACTCCTTGCGCCATCTATGAAAGAGTGGCGGAACCAGTACTGGTGTCGGTACTTCGAGCAATTCTCCAGAGATGGCGCGCGCATGCTCGTATTTTTAAATTCACAGAATTAATTTTATAATAAATAAACTAAGTTAATACGTATGGTTTATTTATTATAAAATTAATTCTGTGCAAAATCTCATAAGCAAATAGTGGTCGCAGATACTCATTTTATTATTATTTCTATTACGCGAGCGTTCTTTCGTGGATTAGGATTGTCGGAATGGTAAAAGCCGCAAACCGTGACTGGAATTGGTGTGTTTTGTAATTCTAACCTCCAAAATGACAATAATTTGAGCCACAGCTGATTTGATTTTACCATTTCGAAGGAATATAATTTGGAATCGTCCATCTCGAAGGAATCGACCGTTCTTGTATAATAACGCATTGGGGTTCGGTTTTGTAAACCCGTAAATAGAAGACCGAAGAAAGGTAACCTAACATTACAGTAGTTATGATATATGTACTCAGTGAAAAGTTTTAGAGTTCTTGATATCGACATGAATTCTGAGGAGGAGTATGAAATTACTGGCGGACATAGTGTTTTCAAAGAAATACAGTTCAACAAGCATGAATACTACGTTCTGGAAACAGGTATATGCTTGTTACTGCCGAAAAAAAGAATTAAGTGATCTATCCGCAGATAGAAACAGGGAAATAGTTACTTTTATGGCTGACTGACATCTGGTAGGTTGAGTTTATCTAGTCAAATTTTACACTTTTACACCAACACTCTGTTCTCTTTCTAGTAATGTATAGGTGCTACGTTACAAGAATAGATTTGGAGGTTAGTAATCCATATTGTAGATAGTGCACACATAATTGCTAAACGATGAGGACATATAGTCCCAGAAACCTCAGAACATTACAATTTACATGGAACTTCAACAGGTGTGTTGCAAATTGTAACAAATTGCATTTTTTTCTGCTTATGTTGTTACGACTAGCTCTTAAATTACTGTTAATAGGAGATTAATGAAGGACAATACCAATTAAACTAACCTAACTTTAGGTGCGGCAAGAGTGAAAGTGCAGTGTTACATCAGGACTGTTCCGGGATCACAACTCTTCTCTGCTGGATTTGGAACAAACCCGATTTGGATTTCTTGGAGTTCAGATTACTTGTTTTTTTGACATCTGAAGTCGAGACGGAATGTATCCGGAAATCGTAACACATCTTCTTTGTCATTGGTAAGTTTATCGTGCTCTCTCAGCCTCAAAAAGGCAATAGGCTAGCTTAGGCGACCTTAGTAATAATGTTAACCATATATTTTAAATTTAATTGCTCCGAGTAATTGCAATAATTGCCTATAATATCGGTTAATTTAACTAATTCTATTCTCTCTATTCATAGGATCCAAACACTCTATTCCCATACACTTTCTATAAAGTGGACCGGATCACCATTAAATGAATTGTCGCAATCAAAATGGAAGATTTCTGCTTACAAAAGGTACCAACACCCCGGCAACTTTTGTGATATCAAACTTGTTGCTCTGTATTAACCGTAAGTTCGTAATTTTTAATTTACAATCGTCTTTTAAAGCTTTCAAAGCGAGAAGAAGGAATTCTAGTCTAGTTCTTTCTATAATAACAACGTGCTCTATGCGCATGCGTAAATTAGGCCGCAAAAGTGTTGTTTAAAATTCGCGGTCAAACTGAGTCAGGGTGTCTGCGCATGGATGTCCACCTCCGATGTCACAAACTTGGTGACCGTATTATTATTATTAACAAATATTAACAATTACTTATTTCCTTTTATTGTGTAGCGCATGTTTATAATATTAAACCATGAGTCACTATCAAATCTTGTGAGTAACGCCATTTCTGTGTCTGTCTTCTTAGTTATACTGTTTAGTTTTGTAATAAAGTGTTTCAATATACAACAATTTATTTTTATTATCCCATTTTGTTTTAATTATAATCATAAAAGCATAAAAGGTAAGTATGAGTTCAAAAAATTCTGTTAGCCCCTGGAGTATAGGTAGCCAAATTGACACCTCAAAAATTTAAAAAGATAAATTTTATAAGATTTTGCCTTCATGTGCTCCTGGTAGGAAATCCAAAATTTAGCAATTTTACACGTTTGCAAATTTTTCAAGAAAGACCTCGTAAATCCATGACTCATGTTCTCCTGATATCCGTCGGAATCCCTAATATATCTCATGATGTTCATGTGATCCTGATACAGAATCACAGAATTTGGCTATTTTGACCAATTTTTCAAGAAAGACCTCGTAAATTAATTTTCATACGCTCCTGATACCCGTCGGAATCCGCAATATACCTCCTCGTGTTCATGTGATCCTGGTACTTTATAGAAAAATTAGTCAAAACAGCCAAAATCCTGAGTCTCTATTAGGATCACATGAACACGATATTGGGTATTCCGACGGGTATCAGGAGCGCATGAAAATTAATTTACGAGTCTTTCGTGAAAAATTGGTCAAAATAGCCAAAATCCTGAGTCTCTACCAGGATCACATGAACACGATGAGGTAAATTGGGTATTCCGACGGGTATCAGGAGCGCATGAAAATTAATTTTCTAAGAGGTCTTGGTAATTTTGAATTTTTTAGACAAAATTTTACATCTATACTTACCATTATAAAACAGGATCGCAAAAAAAACAAGGGGACGTAACGTCTTGGATGTGGAGAATAACAGACAACATCGCATTGATATAAATGGTTTCTAAGAGGTCTTGGTAATTTTGAATTTTTTAGACAAAATTTTACATCTATACTTACCATTATAAAACAGGATCGCAAAAAAAACAAGGGGACGTAACGTCTTGGATGTGGAGAATAACAGACAACATCGCATTGATATAAATGGTTTATTGATTTAATTATTGTCATGAATTATACAAGTTTTAGTTGAGGTAAATGGGCTATATTGTATATATATATATGTATGATTGACACAAACATCACATTGGAAGAAATAAAATCAATATAATTAAATACAAAACTCTTTGGTAAGTACATGTTGTATGATACAATCATACATACATAAAAATATGTTGTAGCAATGGTTCACATCAACTATAATTATTTGTGTACATATTAATCATAATTAATAATAATTAGTAATAATCAATAATAATTAATAATAATAATAATTATAATATATTTTAACTGTTTAAAATTCGATTTACGTAGTCTACGACGTTTTGCTAGGCTAATATATAAATATGTGATTGTATACTCCTCTCAGGGTGTTTTATTCTTCCTAAATATTGTCATAACAACTCACCTAAAAATCGAAAAACAACCGAAACAAAAATGAGCACAGTTTTGATATAATACTTTTATTACAATCACCCTGTATGTAGATATATGATACCTAATCACCCCATCTAGCATGTTATTTTATCGAATAACTTATTGTACTATTGTAGTGCGTTGTGTACGATGATATACAATTCCTGATTTTACAGGAACGGTTTTAATAAATAATGACAAACACCAGAACATATTTTCTGTGTCATAAACTCAGAAGGTAAATTAGGGAATTCAAAAATTCGAAATTCAAAGCAAACTACTTGAATAAGTCAACTTGAATCATTGCCTGATTTTCATTATTTTTTTTTACTTACTTATATACCAGAAGAATCAAAATTCTGTTTTGATAGCCTAATTGCCAGACATATTAATTATTCCAGATGGTGACAGATTTTGATTGCTTCATAACGTGCTAAAAATAATGAAAATCGGTCATTGAAAAATGTTATTGACGTCAAAACTTTAATACTTTCAATAAAAAAAGTTTGTTATTATTACAATATCCAATCATTTAGTATAACCACATTCAACGTCTAATTTCAAAGAAAATTATTCTTGAAAATTTTTTATATCTTGATTTCGTGAGGGGATACCATGCTAATAAAAAAAAACGGTCTATGCATAGTTAAATGCAACAGACGCTGTAACTAAAATTGTGTATGCTGTGTCTGTGTGAGTTTTGGTTCATATCTTCATAGTTATACAAAAAAATCAGTTGTGAAAATAATCCAATTTTTACGTTTAGCATTTGTTTATGAAACTCATATAAATATAATTGCTGTATAAACAAGGTCCACTCTGTGTGTCCACATACAGTATAACACATACAGTTATGTGTTATATGAATAAAATTATATATATGTATATATATATATATATATATAAGGGTGTGCACATTGGATAAATATTGAATGTTACACTAGATGGAGTATTTGACATCCGCTTAAAAATGTTCAAAAATACATCTTAAGGTGGGTCGGTAGAAACAATAATACAACTCGAAAATATATTGTTGATAAATACATCATTATTGTTCTACACAACCAACAACTGAAGAAACGGTCGACGCCATTTTTCTCGTAATATATTTACAATACCCTCTTTATTAACAACAAACATATATACATTATGCATATCTTGTCTATTATATACATTTAGTTAAACAATGGAAGATACTTAGATATAATAATATATGGTCAACTGTATATCATATGTCATTCCAATATGTGCTTAGTTGCATGATATACGTCGATCCTACGAGTAGTTTGATCTAATCTAAATATACGTCAACAGAAAATACTCAACGGGAGTGTAAAACTGACATTATTGTCTGATCGGCATCTTGAGTTTCGAATTATTGGTTCAGTTTTACAACCTTCCTTTATATTCTGGGGAAGACACGACAATGGTGATATGCAAATTTCAGTTCTTAATAAATACTTTGCTTTCTGATTTACATTATTATTCTTTTTTCTTTTGCTTTGCATACTACATAAGGAAGACAATTTAAATTTCGTCATACATGCTCAGTTTTGATTCAAGCATCACCTGGTATAAATTGGTCAGAATACTCAACATGCGCATTTGGTTTGCCGCAGGCTGCCTTATGCCAGGCAGACCTTCATCTGCATGACAATGAGCACAGAAAACGATATCATAAGATGGCTAAGCTTATCACGCGCCGCTCTATTGTGGACAATCCAAGACGTCTTCTTGATTAACAGCGGGGGCGGTGTTTGGCTCGGCAAGGTCTTCATGTCATACGCGACCATCGTTGTAATGTCCTGATCATCGTCATCGTCCTTATCTTCCACCGCTTCCTTTCTACCTTTCGGAGGCCTCTTGTATTTCTTCGGCTTATCCTTATGGACTGTTTTTCTCGGTTTAGTATCGTACTTCGGCATTATAGTAGAACTAGTTGTCTTCACATCTATTTGCAATTCTAAAATCACAAATCATTAGTTTCTTCTTACATTACATTCCTTTACTACACAATATTTTCTACTTGAATATCATAATCCTAATAGTCAATCAGTCCACGAAATTAAGACGTTTGCAGTTCTTCGCGGTTTTCTTGCAAACATAGAGCAATGAATTCTTCAGAAATGAGATCAATTTCCGCTAAATGTATTGGCTAATGGGGTCAGCCCTGTCAGTGCAAAATAAGCTCCTACTATACAAGCAATTATTAAAGCCAGTATGGGTGTATGGAATACAGTTATGGGGATGCACTAAGCAGTCCAATATCAACCTCATTCAGAGGTTCCAAAATAAAGTTCTAAGGGCCATTGTTGGTGCACCATGGTACATGGAAAACACCAATCTTCATCGGGACCTTCGCATGGAGATGGTAACTAGCGAAATATCAAAATTTGCTAAGAAGCACGAGGATCGTCAACTCCACCACGACAACATTGAAGCCATCCAGCTGCTAGACAACAGTGCACTAGTGCGTCGGCTGAAAAGAACTAAACCATTCGAACTAGTGCGGGAGTGATTAAAAGCAGAGCACCCGTAGTGTACAGTGATAGTATAAGTGAAAACAACTTTAGTGGTAAAAACTGTCAGACTAAAACAACGTGGGCCAATAGGCAAAACTCTAGAAAGACTCATTATTTTATCAGTTTAGGTTCAGTGAAAATAACTTAACAGTTCGGGTTTAAAACATTTCGTGAAAAGTGAAAACGCTTCTCGTAAAATCCGAGAGTATTCAAAAATTGAATTTTTTAGTAAGTTTGTCGTTCGAAAAATACATATTTAGGATAATTTTTATTTGCCAATCATAGATTTATGAACTATTCGTGTAAATAAACTGATTTTATGAAATTACCAAAATGGTGGAGGGGCCGGTTTCGATTTTTTTAAAATATTTTATATATTTTTTATACTTAATTGGTTAAGTTGGCCATTCTAAATCGATCTAACCTAACTAATCTATATACTAAAATTTATAGTTTCTGAGATATAGTGAATTTTAGGCGAATACTAAGAACGATCAACTCTTTAATGCTCCGAGGTGCAATGCTGAGGTTTGTGGGGGATTTATTTTATCAAACATCCTTTTCTTCCAAGGGCAGAATATTAGATGACCTGATAAACGACAACAATATAAGAAACGCACCGTTCTGATCGACTTTTTAAAATGGCGACCCGTTTCAGAGAGTTAGTCTGTATATTTGGGGTTAGATCACTGTAAGGGCCGCAACGGCGTCAGCGGTGGTGGCACCTATCATTCGTTGAGCGTACGCTCAATAGATGGCGCTATAATAGAGAGTTTGAATTTATTTGTGTCGCAGCTATTTGCGTATTGTGTTATTTGCCCCCTTTTAAAAGTTCTTTGGATGTAAATTTTCGTTATCTATCTATGTTTTATTATATATACGGCATTATTTGTATGTTTGTACATAGTTCAAGGACTAATTATTATACCAATTATTATTATTTGCCCAAATGCTTGATAGCCCAAATGTAAATAGATGAAAACAATTTTTTTTTAGTATTTTGTGAATCTATACACAATAATTATGGTTCTTACAATTGTAATAAATTAACAAGCACTAAAGTAATATTGTGAATACAATATTGAAGTCGTATATACCGGGTGATCCACGTCATAGGTAGGTTCGTTTATTTTTTTTTGTGTTTATCACGCTGGAGGAATGAAATTTGTGATAATAGACAGAAAATGCCAATTTATGGGATGCTCTTGAGGTTAGTATGACTTCCGGGTTTTCCGGAAATCGAACGACGACATTGAAATTTTAAAAATGAATACGCACACAATGGGGAGTCATACGGTGTAGGGGTTCAAAGACTCATTCATTAAAAATGGTTTTTTTATAGTCACGTGGCAAATATCAAAAACTAAATTATTTTGTTTCCTGTATTGCTGTATGTTTTGTATTTCTTAATGTATTTAATATTCTCGAACGTACTGGTATATATAATGACTGAAAAACATGTTTAATAATTTACCAATCTTATTAAACAGTGCGATCTTCGATAGATAGATGACATGAAATAAACTTGTTAGTTATTAAGTACTGAAACGAGTTTTAAATATCGACAATGTCCACCACCTTCTCTTTTGAGGCTCACTTTTACTTTTAATTCGAAGCTTAAAAGAACGGGAGCTGCGGCAACAGCAATTATATCGTCTTCACTGTCTATTTTTAATTCTCTATATGGTACCATACGGGCCTACTACGATACACGGAAATACCTAGCGCTCAATGCTAACATGTTGGCAAAGTGAATGGGCGGAAAACGCCAAGCTTGGCGAAGTGAATGGGCGGACAACGCGAAACTTGGCGAAGTGAATGGGCGGACAATGCGAAGCTTGGCGAAGTGAATGGGCGGACAACGCGAAGTTTGGCGAAGTGAATCGTTAGACATGGCCAACGTTAGCGATACGTTGGCAGTGCGTGTGGGAGCGCCTTTAAGGTTATCGAAGTTGGTGTATATAGAAAGATAAGGCCTTAAGACTGCATCGTAAAGTTAGTGAAGAGGGTGGGAAAAAGAGGTTGCGTAAAGTATATACTAACCCTGTAGGCGAACAACACCTTCGGTTTTTCCTAGGGCATTGGAGGAGGTACATACGTATCCGCCGAAATCCTGCCTGTCCAGCGAGCGTATGGTTAAATTCATTAGGCATGAGTATTCGTTGAGGGGAGTCTCCTCCATGGTGTACTTATCGTTGGCGAGCAGCTTCTCTCCTACGGAGAAAAATAGCGTAAGAGAGGTCTGGGATGGCCACTTCGGGCCGGTCCCCCAAGATGAAAAGATTGATCCTGAGAGATGTAATGTTCAATCGAGGGCATGTCCGCCATAACAGGGTATATACCGGGCTAAGCCGGTCTCGGGGGAGGAAGGCAGCTCTTACCGTTGTCGCGCATCCAGTGGTTCATGGCCCGAGGAGACGCCTCCACGTAGCATTGAACGACCACGTCGCTTCCCGCCGGCGCCGCCACCAGCTGATTCGACACCCTGATCAGCGGATGGACTGCAAACATGAAAAACATATTAAATATTTTATTCCCCGTCGATACCGAGAGGACCACTTACAGTGCACCCGAACAATGAAGCGCTTACTCACTGACGGAGGCACGCCGTTACTCGCTATACACAGATAAGAGCCCATCTCCACTCTTTGCACGTTTGTCAGCACCAGCGTATCACCTTCGTACGAACGGACTGCAAATAACAGATTTATTCTGTTAAAACAACTCAACACTTCACCAGACAATCTTAAAATAACAATAAATACATACAACTCTTTAAATAAATTACTCGTTGAGCTATTTCAAAACCATTTACGGACTCATTAACTTCAGCTACATTCCTCATCAGATAATTCAAGTCAGTTGAATCGAAAGTATCATAAACATTTCAAATTGCTATAGGCATATTGTGCAAGTTCGGACTTGGTTTTGTTTTGTGCGACGCGGTTGGCCACAATAATTCGTTGTTGTTATTCGTAGCATCATTGAGACGCTGTCTTGAAGTTACACTTAGCTTCTATCTTGTCTCGCAGTTTGAGTTAAAAAGGGCGTTTATCCATACACCAGTTACACGCAAAACACGGGTGCATAAACAGCAGATCGGAGTCGAAACTATTGCACTGATGTGTAAAAGTAGGGTACTGTTGGAATGTGTAAGCACAGGGCATTGTTCCGGGATAAATATAGAATTCAACCGCGCTTGCTTTAATCATGAACTTAACCAATGGAACCAATGGAAACCAATGGAATTAATCCCGGAACAGGAGCTAATTTATGGGTGACATTTTAGGACATAGCTCTTTAGAAGTGTTGAATTACTACGAACTGTCACCGCGGAGCTCTGTAAAGAAGGTTTCTGTAATAATGTCCACAGACCGAGAGACAGGAGAAGAGTACTAATAGCTCAGATCAATAATTACTAACAGCTGACAACAACTATTGCCTATTGGCAAAGGGCAGAAATCGGCTGAACAAATTAAGTAAGTATGTTTGTTTATACACAAAGACTTGAATACAACGGTTCACCGTTGTATGGAACCACATCCTGGGCGTACTACAGACTCAAGGCCGACGTCGATCTCACTAGCACTCTTACGACACTTGAAGGTCTTGAAAGTCCAATTGGACAAAGTTGAAAGGTGTTTCTTTTGGTGATATAAAAAACATTTATTCATATAAATGTTTTTTTTTTCATAGGACGTGTCAAACTCGTGAAATCGAGGTGGTAAATATATAATATAAAAGTCTGTGTGTTCACGCTCCGAATATGCACAATTACTAGAGCCGCCGCCGAAGGAACGTCTCGTCGGCATCTTTCTTTCTTTGGGCGTTGGCACGCCGCTCGAGGCGTCGTGGATGCACACAATTCACTTGCAACTAAAGGCATGCATTTTTGAAAAATAAATAGAGACGCGGACAGACTGAACAGACGGCAGATAAGTGGGGCGCCCTACCGTAAATAAATACGTTAGATTTATTCAGGTAGAAGTAATCTCGCGAAAGGTGATACACTTAAAATGCGGACAGTGTGCACCAAGTATGGAACTGAACTGATTTTTACCGCTGTGCTTCTCCAACAATGCACGCGTTTTGTGTTCCTACTGTTTTCTGGCATTCTATTTATTTCCAGAGATAGAAACAAATATGCTTAAAAACAAATTAAAAAGGTTTTTTTATTATTGTTATCCGAAAAGCAAATTGGCATGTTTCTTTACTGCCCACATTGTCAAAACTGTTCGAAAAACTACTTGCAAAACATTCGACAATTGATCAGGTGTACAGAATAACAATGATAATAGAACGAACTTTAGAAGAAAAAAGGTATGCTCCTCTATATTCCTGGATGTGGCAAAAGCCTTCGACAAAGTTTGGCACGAAGGCCTACTCTATAAGCTGGAACGGATACTACCCTTCGAGTATAGCCAACTATTAAAATCATACCTTTCTAACAGATACTTCCGTATAAAGCAAGATAATGAGTACTCAACTCTCAAAAGTATTAAAGCTGGAGTACCACAAGGTAGTGTACTTGGCCCAATTCTTTTCCTTCTTTACACACATGATCTTCCGCAACCAGATGGTGTTACCGTTGCCACTTTTGCTGATGACACTGCTATCATGGCAGTAGATACAAATGTTGAAGGAGCAACGCTAAAACTGCAGATTGCAGTCAACAATATTAGTGATTGGATGCAACGATGGCTAATTGCATTGAACGAAACCAAATCCGTTCACATAAATTTTACCAATAAGCGAATAGAACACGTTCCAGTGAAAATAAATAACACCACCGTACCCTACTCGAACACCGCAAAATATGACGCTGGACACCAAGCTTCGCTGGAAAGCACACGTTAAAAAGAAACGACATTTAATAAACGCCTACTTTACAAGCAGATACCTAAACCTGTGTGGACCTATGGTATCCAACTGTGGGGCTGCACTAAGCCAAGCAATATCGCCATCATTCAACGCTTCCAAATTAAGGTGCTAAGAAACATCGTGGGTGCACCTTGGTATATAAGAAACAGAAATCTCCACAGGGATCTGGAGATGGAATTAGTAACCAACGAAATTGGAAAGTTTGCAGGGAATCATCAGAACAGACTTCTCCAGAATGTTGAGGCAATCCAGCTTCTTGAAAATTGTGACGTGTGCGAAGACTCAAAAGAACTAAGCCTTTTGAGTTGGTGAAGTGATGTTAAAAAAGCAGTTATGTGAGTGATAGGTGAACAAAGCAGAGCAACGTGTAAAGTTTAAAGCGTCAGCATTCAAACTAAATTTAAGTTACACCAATGGGGAACACTTAATATCGAACACTTTTTATACGTATCTATTTAGGTTAGGTTAATATAGCTAGATAGTCATCAGACTAGGTGTTATACATAAGTACCTATGAGGTGCTGTTAATTAATAAAAAAAAAATTATTATTATCCATTGTCATGCTTCCAAATTTGTCGATATAGTGAATTGAGCCAAATCCTATAATACAAATTAACTGGAGAGCAAAAGTGGCAAGAGAATAATACCTGGAGGTTATAGGAAATTGGAAATTATTTAAACCCGACGATGTTTGTATCTACCAGAGCGTAACAGAGCAAACCTCAGTGGCTAGCATGAGGCGCGACCTGAGTCCTTGTTTCTAAATCCTTTAATCGCGACACTCCGCAAAACGGGTCGCCATTCTTTCGACTGTCCTCTCTGTCCTCGTTTAATATTCAGAAAGGTGCGGATAAAATAATATAAAGGACGTCAACCGTCTCAGAGGTGCAAAATTTCATTTCAACCGTATAAAACGTGGAAATTTAATATTTGAATTAGCGGACAAGGTATTCTTTGATAAAGATCTTTTGGCCGTTAAATTAATTTTAATCATTCCTCGAAATTCTAAACCTCAGATGATGTCATTTTCGCGTACCATCTTAAATCGAGCAAAAGTAAGAGACAATTTCTTAGTTTTAGATACAAGTCAAAGAAGTTTTTACTTTTTTTTTTAATTTTAAGTGGTGAGTATGCATATTAAACGTAACATTTTTTTTTTATTTTTTCATGGCATCCTCATTACACTAGTTGTTCCAAATTATCGCTGTGTTGTTGACCGCAGAGTGCAAGTCTACAGAAGTTCAGAAGAAAATAACTATAAATAGTTAACATTTAATTATATTTTATAATGAATATTATATTACTGCAGAAAATAATCAGACGCAACTGCCATCGGAAAGCATTTCTATATTTGTAGTCCACATAAAAATAGGGTAGTTGACTATTATTGGAAAACCATCTTAGTGTGTTTATTCCTTCACTCTACATTGTAAACGCATTATTTTTCGATACTTAAAACGATAATTTCTGTTGTGTGACGTCACCCGATAGTAGATGTCAAATCGGCCCATATGATCTGTCAGCATCGGCATCGTCGCCGTCTGTATGATGTGTTGTTTTCACAATTTCAACATAAAAATGAGTGATGTATAAATCCACAATGCAGAAATACGTCAATAAAAACTCCGGATAAACTATTTGTAGCTGTACCGCAAGATTTGAATAAGTTATCTATCGTATTTTCGAAGCAGGTATTATCTGATCTGACAGCTTAAGGTTAGGGTTAACCTAACCTACAAAGTTATGCTTACATGGCACTTTAGTGCTATTAAATTCAAACAGGAGAAGCATAAGAGCGCGTTCGGATAATCGGGTAGGGTACGGTGAGAGTGACGCGATGCATAATAGGCGGACTAACGTCATACGGCGTTTATCTGCATATAAGAGAGAGACAGCCGACCCAGGTTATCTGAGCAATGCTCTCCCCATACCCTACCCTGACAAACCGAACGCGCTCTAAGCGTACTAACGAATGACGTCACTGGAGACTGAGCCAATTACAGAGCGTTTTCAATCACGTGATAGGACGTGAATAAAATTCAATTCTAATTGTGGTTTTTAATAGAAATAAAGCATATTTTTTTAAAAGTAATAACAAATAGTTTTCTTAAACTATAATCTACTAGGATGACTATAATACAGTCTTGTAGGTCAGAGACAGGAGAGCCTTAAGACATTTTTACGTTAATGATCATCGTTTTAAGATGTTTAGCCAGCCATTGAAAATAAAATCATAAGACCGTAAACACCCTGTATCCCAGTTTTCGAACAAACATATTATACGTCAAATATTTTCCTCCGAAATGTTTCGTTTTCGAGGTATTTCAATGTAACAGGTTAAACGCAGCACCCGGTGTATATAGCGGGTCAACCAATCGGAAGAATAAAGACAAATGTTAGTTGACTTCTCGGTTCCCGGGAGGCATAAATGCCAGTGGCACGGCCGTTCTGGCTGATGGAACGTCCCGTTACTAGCGGTTCATGCAGCTGAATTGGGGCCGGTACGAAAAATTGGCCGACAAATTAATAATTGAGTTCCGTCGCACGGAATTGCGGTCCGGGGCAGCAGCAAAACGAACCACACCGCGCGCGAGTTTGTAAAAGTAGGATCGGGCACCTTGAGATGATTCCCCACCAGACTCTCTTGATAATATCAGATTTGAAATTTAAATGAGGCCGGATTTATCGGAAGCAAAATGCACCAGTACGAGCGCTGTCAGAACTACCAGTGGATGTTCAAGTTGAATTTTTCATTGCACATATTCACCGCCGAATGCTGAGGGCCGATCTCAGTGGCGCGTTTCGCCAAATTCCCAGGATTAGTCCAAAAAGCATCTATGAAATATTATTCAGTTGATCGCAAATGAATCGTTGAATTCTAACCGATCTTTTAAGTGGGTGTTGTCCTCACCTTCTTGTCTCCGACCACCCTCCTGTCTTAAGACGATGTTCCTGCTGTCTTCTCTCCTCCAGGAAACAGTAGGATCAGGCACACCAACTGCATGACACCTCAGACGCACCGTGCCGCCTTCCACTGCCACACCACCACCTTCAGAGGACTCGTTGTCATTTAGTATATCAGGAGGAATCACCACTTCCAAATTTCCCATCTGAAAATATAAAAAAAAAAACATCTCAAGGTCAACACTAACTACACTAATGGAGAAGAGTATTAGAAGAATCCAAGCAATACCGTCAATCAAGAAAGAAGCTATTCAGAAAAGTTTGGGGTACTGCTTGATGTAGTGTATTGTATAGTTTGTTAATTAGTGGACCGGATTTCCCTCTATCCAAAGCCATGGGCCATACTTAAGGTGACCAGACGTCCCGCTTTTTTGTGAAAATCTTAAAATTTTCATATCAAATCATAGGTTTGTTCTTATTTGATCCAAACATTCTTTTTCAAATTTTATGATAAAAAACAGAACAGTATTTCTATTTTGTTGACTTGTGAAAGGTGAAAGATATAAATTACTTAATAATAGTATTCTTAGATTAGCGTGTTAACAACATGACACAGTTGAATGACTGTCATGTTGTTAACACGCTATCATTCGTAATTTCTGCCATTTGCATGCTAGGATGATTTCTTTACGTCATGGCAAACATTGTTAAAATTTACATCACTACAATTTGATTTTAATTCAACCTTTAAAGTATAATTAGCAAAACTAACTCAAAAACTGTAGTAATATAAATACAAGTAAAGAAGCGAATGATAATTATTAATCCAGGTGAGAATAATTTTTGGAAGAAACACCTCCGCCTGGATTTGAACCAGGAACCCCTCCAATTTCCGGTCGACGGTTTACGTAATACCAATTTTCTCTTGAATTTATAAATACAATGTTCCAAAAAACCGTTTAGCGTTACAGTAGCATAGTTTTATTTAGAATTTTTGACATATTTGTTGATTTTTAAAAGTCTGTACCGGAATCTGACAAAAGAATGAAGTATTTTTTATGTTTTCAAAACCGGGCCCCTGCATATTATGTTTTTGTATTTGGTAGCCATTGAACATTTGTTTGCTATCTTCGCTGACTTTAAAATTTCTTCTATTAAAACTAGCAAAAGAGAACTAGGTGCAGATGTACAAGCGAAAGTGCTGACGTACAAACGAACAAGTCGACGTCGTAGCAAGGACATCAGGAAGATGGTACAAAACTGGGAAACATGAGACAAGCTAAGGCTACCATAACCTTCTCCTCCTGTAAGGCCAGACAGTATCTCCAGTTACAAAAAACCAGACCTTCGAGTGATTACAGGTCCCCTTACAGGACATTTTTCACTGAGATATCGACCCATGCAACGAAGACTATCGTAACTCAAGTGCAATCCCTATGTAGTTCGTTATAGTCAAAGTATGAGGGAAACCATGGCATCGTACCATGGTATGGTATGATATGGTATGGCAACGTAGGATAGTATAGCATCCGAGCCATTCGATATAACTTGACTTAGGAGATCTTTTGTATTTCCTTCATACTCCTCCGATGTTTAGCCTTTTTGGGAAGTCAACAAATGCTACAGGAAGATGTTGTGTCAGCTCAGCTAGCTTGACGATAGTTGCTCCCATGTGCTGCAGTCTGCATCGTCAGTCTGCGTTGTTTGCCTATCCAATTTTGGTTAGATGATATCTCAATAAACAATCTACTGGACAAGGTGATCAGGTTTGCTGTACGTGGATATACTGAATTACGGAGCCTTTGCTTGGTCTCATGCCAATTGATGTTTCCCAGTAAACTCGTTTAGCAGCATCTTCACAGTTTCGTAAAAGTTTTATAAAAACAACAGTTTTATCTAAAGTATTGTGTAGTATGAATTACCTGACTACGCATGGGGTCCGTGTTTATCTGGCACATATAAGTACCAGAGTCGTTCTTTTGGACATTGGAGACGTGCAGCTTCCATGTATTATGGCCATTGTGAGTCACCCCCAGCCTGGGGTTTTGAGCAACCATATGCGTGTGAATGGCTAAAATTGCTTTGGTATCAGACTTTATCCATGCAACCTAGAACCAAAAGTCAATAATTAACTAAGATATAGTCATCATGTAGGTTATTGAACGGTTTTTATGTTGTTTCGGTAACCATACCGAAGACCACTACCTAGAGTCATCAAAATCTGATGAGAGAAAAAGTTTTTAAAGGAGCCGAGCAGTGTGGGTTTTGTGTAAAGAATTATAAATGGCTTCAGCCTAGGCAATGATATGGTTTGAAAATATTTTAATTTAAGATAATGGCTGTTTTACACTACGCAATTCTTGCGCAACAAGTTGTACAAGGTACACAGAAATCTGCGACTAGGAAGTGGTTCTATTTCATTACAAACTAGTCTAACATAAGAAAATTTATCACAATTTCTGCTTCAGATGTTCTTGTACCTATTTGCTCTACAAATCGTGCAGTAAATTGCGCAATAAATTGTGTAATGTAAAGCAGCTGTAAGTTAACTTAAACATAAGTACGAAAAGTATTAATACACTTTTCGTTTATTGCAGCACGTAACAACTTTGCCAGAAGAAAGGAAGTGCGTGTGTGTGAGAGAGGAAGGGGAAGAACTTCAAAATTCAATCAGTTGGAAAAGAAATAAACCGGATTTGGTCTAAAACTATCAAAACAAAGAGGCATTCAGTGTATTTTATCTGATTTATTCGTCGGCGGTCCTTTTGATGTTATTTTTGTAAGTGATAGGGGTGGAAACGGTCGGTATACGGGTGCGGCGCGGGGTGGGGGGGCGGGCGGTGGGGCTAAGGTTTTATTGAGAAGGGTAGGTTCTGCGAACAGTACCTGCGGTCTAACTTTATTCTCTGCGGTAACTATACTCCGTGACAAAGTTTTTGGCGGCGACGGCGACGCCTCTGGCGGCCACAAATACTACACAATGATTATATTACGGAAGCGGAAACCGGATTCCGGCGCGGTGTAAAGAAAATTCAATAAGTGTTCGACTGTACGGCTGATTGGGGTCTTTGTGTACTATCTTACGGCCGCCGACAACAATCCAATCAAGGCAAGGGATAGGCCTTCGCCGAACAAATAAAATCCTCGAATCATTTTTCCCAAACATCTCGCCCAACTATTGTCTAACCACTTCTTCATAAAAGAAACGTATTTAAACAGAACACTTGACACTTGACTTGACCATTCGCTACCTGAGAACCTATTAGATTCAATAGAGCGAATTTCAGTTTAAATTTGATCAAACCATAGTATCGTTGACAGTCGGGTTTTCTGTGGATTGGTGAGGTTTAATACAAAAATACTACATATCATTGAAAATGCAGTTACATTCATTAATTGTACAAACTGTATGTAAATTTGCTAACAAGTTTGTAAATTTCATAATAACAATTACTTCAACGGAATAAAATTACATATCTATACATTAAAACTGATAAGTAAATTTGCCTTCTGCTTGTGCAATTTTCCTTTCTAGATGGTAAAGTGCTACAGAGATAATTTTTATCAATGGTATATACAGTTTGAGTTCCGTTCGCCATCCGTTTGGTTGTATTTACAGCAGTTAAGTTAGAGTTTTATTGAGTGCGATTGTTATATACAACTAATTTAACACTGTTAGTGCCTCTGTGACTTATCCTTTATCGGTGTGGTGTGGAATATTTGCTCTATATGGTTCTATAGTATTAAAAGATATAATATTGGTACATTCATCTCTTTGTATATTATGGAGGACTTTGCAAATATATACTACAAAGTGCAGGCAAAAGTTTGCAGTCTTGATATGTATAATTCCACTTTCACTAATTGGATGTTCTTTTTAGGATACAAGTGTTGATGATACTGACATTCTACAAATTCAAGGACTTGTGTGGTGTCCATAGGTAAGATTTCGTTTATTGTTCGTTCTCGTACATGCGGTCTTACAATCAAATTTATTACTAACATGTATAACACATATCATTTCAATCACCAATATAAAAATACTTTTCTATAAACACTCATTAATAACTTTACACACACTCTGTACCTCAAAGGAAAGCAGCTGCTGACATTGTTATACGCTGTATATGATATATGACTCATGTACTTGTTATTTTGATTTCAGGTGACACATTTTGGACTATATTATATGCTGTGGTTGGATTATCCCCAGGTCCTCTTACTCTGCAGACGGTTTAGCTTTTTAGAAATTATTCCAAGTCAGCGTTCAAAAACGAATAAGGATAAAACCAAGTCCACTGAAAGGTGATCAAACTTATTATGAAAATAAATAAGTAAATGTTTGTATGCAGTCTAAGTAAGTGTGTGACGTAAGTTTACCATAGGTATTTCAACTTAATATTGTTGAAATAATATTTCATTTATATTTAAAAGATATATTTCTCTCTGTGAAGCAGATCGATTTATTTTATTATACGATATGTAGATAAGTATAGTCCATGGGTTCCTATTTTATTTCATTTGCTTATGATTACATTTTTGTCAAGAACTATTTATCTATGTTAAAAATATGAAATATTTATAAAAAATATGTAGATATATATATATTATAAATATGTTATTTATTGTTAAAATTATAATAAAACTTTATACTATTATTTTTTGTTCTTATTTATGATCTCCACATTAATAGGATTTTACTAGTGATTTTACAGTTGACAATACAGGCTTGTCCGAGCAGTCGCAAAACCAGTTTACAAACAGTTCTTTTGTGAGAAACCAGATAATGTTTCATTGGTATTTATAATGGAGTTATCATAGCAACATATGTGGTCCATCACAAAAGTACCTACTGATTGTTAACTGGTTTTGCAGTTGCTTGGACAAATCTAATATTAAGGTTGCAGAAAGTTTACTGTACTTACAACAATTAATTGCAATTCCGTGTTTACGGTAAATTTACTAAACGTCAGTAATTTTACTTACAAAAGTATATATAAAACCGTACACAGCGGAATCCTCATTTTAAACCACATGGTATTTTCCTTTCGATACACGGAGGTTAAAAATGACCGCCGATCCACACGGTAAAATTACCTTCTCAGTTTTATCACTGTATACATGTACTCGACCGTCGCAATGAATTAAACGAAATCTGGACTCGTCTGTACAGGCGTCCAGTGACGAAGTTGCCAATCTCTGATCCAGAGCAAACCTCCTTTGTTTCGAATTCGCTTCTTTTAATCTGTTTCTAACAGTTTGATCAGAAATTACTATTATCTTAGGTCGTTTAGGAGGTCTCGTGCTGTGGCAGTACGCTGACGTAGAGAGGAAAGGACAAGAAATCGGTCTTGATTTTGAGTTATTTTTCGGTTTCGACCTTGTCCAGGTCTTCTAACACATTGGCCAGTCCCCTGAAACCGATTCCAGACGCCGAATAACAGAAGGGAAAACTCGAAGGTCCTTGCTATGGCCATGCTGACTCATTTTACTTCTAATCACGTTTCTACTCAACGACAATTACAACTGAATTCATTTGTCATCTTTAGTTGGCTTTCATACGTATAAGCAAACAGCTAACTTGCCCTTAAATGTTTTTTGTTATCTTAGCCTATGTATTTACGTGTGCGGGCGCGGCCTGTGCGAATCGAACGAAACGGAATGAAAGTGGCGGGTAACAAAAGGAAAAAGTGGAGCCGTAGCGCGGGCCAGGAGTTTTATGAAAACTATACGGATCACATTTCATCGGCAAGCACTTTGGGCAACGTCCAGGGATGCGAGTGTCAGCACCGATTTTGTGTAATATGTTAACCCGGCCGCGAATGCGGCAATTTTGCGGGTCGGCTTCCATAAAAACTAACGGAAATATGTTTGGATCAGCAATAATCGCCATCAAAGTTATACCCGGTTTGATGCCCATTTTAGGGACGCCCCGTGCCCCGACGACAATCCCACCGATGACATTTCTTTACACCCTTCCAACCTACCTTATACGATGACAGGTGATTGACTACGCAGGTGAAGTAAACATCCCGACCCTGCGTCACTGTATGATTCTCCAATGGGGCCAGAAATTCTGGTTCAGGATCTGCTAGCTGACCTGAAACAACAATAAATGTTTAGTTAAAGAAAAAAAAAAAAGAAAAAAGAAAAAAAAAAAAAAAAAAAAAAAAAAACAGGGGAACATGTTAACACTTTAGAAAAAAACATTCTGTATAGAGTCTTGGATGACCCAAAAACGCCAGACTCATAGATTTAACATTCAGACAGGCTGGTTGCAAAACAAGAAAGTTTTCAACAATTGAATTGTAAAATGTAGTAGATTCATCAAACTCATGCAAACTCAATTACCCTACTGTCAACTGATCAATCATATTAGCAATAAAATACTCCATGCTTCTTGGATTGAAATGAATTTGACCCGTATGGACAAAACTAATTTTACTATGCCAACATTAGTTTCATTCATGTTTTCTAGAATATAATTTTCAAAAGGGGTACGAAATTGTGAACGGTTGGCCAACTCTACTTTATAGGTGTTCTCTGTCGAACAAAATACGCAATTTTCGAATGCAGCAGCGCTAAAATACTCTTTGTGTTTACAAATAAATAATTCACGCATATTTATTTACTTTTGCGTTATATTGCTAAAAATCAGATGTGTTTTAAACAATGCACAGTACAATTGTCTGCATCGGCTGTAAAATATTCCACGTCGGCATATGAATCGTAAAATAGTGTTCGATCCACATTAAAATGTTTTTTTTTTCGTAACAAAACCTAATAAATTTGATTTGAACAAAATCGATGCAAATCGATGTACAAAAATTTTTATTATCAAGGCTTCAGAAAATTTTATATCAGTAAAAAGTTGCTGTATTGTCTTAAAGCTAAAATACAAATATTAGAATGTAATTAATTATCTGTTTGCAGTGTTACCAAAGCTATGTAAAACTCTTAAGAGTATTTATTTTAAAACCAAGAACGAGACTTATTTACTTCTAATAATTGTGATTGTGTTGAGTGAAAGACATTAAATTAACAAAATTGTTGGTTAATTATTAATTTGTTGAAGGAATTAATGTGGAACTATTATAGTTGAAATTTTTTCGGAGGGTACAGTGGAGTTAAATCGCCACGTGTCACCTCTTTTTTGGGATGTCCCACATCCTCGGCCAGTGGTTGGTCTTCCCAGTCCTACATATAGTCAAGGTTAGGTTAGTAAAGTGTACGCTGATTTGGAATCGGAACTTGAGCCTGCAGGCACTGTACTCTATGTGACTCAATGTCTATACTGTCGATCACACGGCCTATATACTGACGGCATGGCCGAAGTACGAAGAGAGAGTTTACAGCGCCATCTATCAATACAGTTCGATGAGATATTCACACTAAAAATATATTTATTTGTATCAAAATATGATTTCTTTGGCGGAAGTAAACTTATTTTTAAGCCAAAGCAAAACTATTACTTTAAAGGAAATAAATCTCTTCTTGTGTACAAATATATTTGAATCGGTCGGTTCGAAAACACTACAAGTCCAAAAAGTGAGTTCTGGGAAAATTAACAAAATTATTTTGTCAGTGCAATATCTTGAAACGTATAGCAGTTAGCTATTTTGTGCCAACAGACAAAATATAAAGTAGTTCACAGAGAATTAAATGTATTACATATTTTATTTATATTTGCATTAAAAGCTGGGCTATGATTAAAACAATCATCGTGGACATGTACTGTTTTTGAACTCGACGAAAAAACACCGTACATTTTTAACAATATTCGTTTATTTAAAGCATTTAAATAATATTTTTGTTGTGATGTAGGTATAGTGTTTTTGGCGTCAACAATAAATTCCTTATTCATTTCATATTATTATATTTTCCGGAACGCGTTAGTAATGCAGCAAAAACAAACATGTGCATACTTCGTACAAGGATATTATTTCCTTGTCGAAATTGAAATATAAAAAGACATCTCGTACTGTGCCTCGAAAATAATTTTTTTGACAAGAAAAATGTATTTTTCTGTGGAGCATTGACGGTATGAGTATGTTTTCGTCAAATATTCGAGCAACATTCGGCGTAGTTATTTTACAGCCATAATAGAACACGTTTTTGTCCAGCCGGCCGGTCCGCTTCGAGAATTTGAAACGTGTTTTCTAAGTGCACATGTACCTACAATGTTTCGAATCGAACTAACATTTTTATACTCTATTTCAGTTCAAAATGGCCAATTTTGGACTTGTACTGTTTTCGAACTCGCCGATTCATTTATTTGAATCAAAATATGATTTCTTTGGCGGAAGTAAACCTATTTTTAAGCCAAAGCAAAAATATTACTTTAAACGAAATAAATCTCTCCTTATATATAAATTTATATGTTTGAATCAAAATTTGATTTCCTTGGTGTAAAAAGACGTTCTTTTAAATCAAAACAAAAATATTACTTTAAAAGAAAGTAATTTTTGTTGGTGAATCTACCAGGAATCTTCAACAAGCTAGTAATAAAATATATAAATGGACCAAAAAATGGAAGAAAGCTCAACGAACTGAAATCTGTCACATTAACTTTACAAACAAAAGAATCGAGGACATACCTCATGTCAAGATTAACGACTCCATAGTTCCATATGCGAACACTGCAAAGTATTTGGGTATGACACTGGATACAAAACTAAGGTGGAAAGAACATGTTAAGAAGAAAAGAGTAGAGCTTGGCCTCAAATACAGAGAACGGTACTGGCTTCTGGGAAGAAACTCTCAGTTGTCAGTACAGAACAAACTACAAGTTTACAACCAAGTAAGTATAAATAAAAAAAGGAAGATGCGGAACCGAGGCATGCCCTTGGTGTGTCACGGCGAGCATGTGGAAAGAAATCGTATGCTAGGAAAGAATCGCAAGCTAGTGTCCAATGTTTCCGGAATGGTAGCGAATCTGCCGCGCATTCGAGCGAGCGGAATGTGACAAATGAGAATGATTTGCATTGGTATGTTGCTTATTAAATATTTAATCGCACCGAGTCGGAGTCGCCGCCCGTTCGGCTTTTCACCGGAACGTGGAAATGCTGAAACGCGTCGCCCGGCGCCGTTGGAGATTTGGCCGAACGTATAAAGGTACCCTGAATGGACGCCGCTATCGTACTGATGTGCAACTTCACAGATGCGGTTTAAACAACAGACTCCGATAGCATTCAGACCGTCCCGCGCCCCCCCGCCCCTCCGTCGGACGCCCTAAACCCCACTACTCGCGCCCCCTCCGCCCCCCTCGCAAACCCCGTCACTCACGGGAAACGTCACTTCTGCTACAGTAAATCGCAAAATCATTCAACTGAATACTTTGCGAAAAGCTCTGGTTGTACAGTATCTTTTAAGGTTCTCAACTCTCAATGCACGAGAGACTTTCGGATTAGAGCTGCCGGCGACATTATTTAAGACTTTCCTTCCGACGCTCGACGCCGCGACGGCGGCGTCGGCGTCGGCCCTTGCCTACACGCCGCGGGCGATCCCGCTCTGTCGATGATGACGAATTCTGCAAGTAAGAATCCTTTGGCCCAAAAAAAAAAAACGCACAGTGATAAAATAAAACTCACGGGGAACACATTTTTCGAAACCTGTAACTTTTTAAATAATATACTTATATAACATACTTCAGGTAAGTATATTAAATTCAATCAATATATTTAATTTTCAAATCAATTTATTATAAATATTTAAATTAACTATTTAAAGTCTTGAATTAAGTAGAAATTTACTTGAATCAATAAATCAAATTAATCGACGAGATTAAATTTTATCATCAGGTTGAAAGTACATATCTTTAAATTTAAGAATTTCCCATGATCTGAATGAATAAGGGATTGCTTGAAAGTTAATAAAATATATTCTTCACTAAAATAAGGTATATTTACTTTGAATACCCATATCTTCCCGCTGAACATTTGAGTTTTTTTTTAACTTTGAATATTTCAGTTACTCAGCTGAACAAAATATTTGTTCCCGTATATAGGAACTTACCGTTTACTCTTTTTAAAGCACATTTACTTATTTCAAGTATTCCTTTTTTAGCATCCACCGTTTATGGAATCGGTTTCGGGAGACTGGCCAATATGTCAGAAGAGCTGGATCAGGTCGAAATCGAAAAACTACTGAAAATCTTTGAATTTTAAACTACTGAAAACTACTGAATTTTTACAAGAACATGGAATTTGGGTCATGGAATGGCCGGCGTAAGTCTTGACCTGAATCCTATTGAACACGTGTGGGATCACCATGACAGTCATTTACATTTTGTTTTGCGTTATTAATTTACATTTTTAAGTGTAACTTAGAAGTAACTAGGAGTTGCAAAATTGTTTTTGCAATTTTCTTTAGTTAAATATATGCCGTAGACGTATACCACATTTGCTGCATTTTCCCCCTTTAATTATAGTTTGACATTAATATTCAGTGATCTTTGATCGTATGTCTGCAACCTAAAATATAAATATCTAAGGAAATAACAGCGATTTTAGGTAGAGCAATTTCCAATAATTTAAACGGACCGGACACGCATGTAAAATTAATTATCGTAAACTATTCGCGGATGAAATTCCGGCAGAAATTGGACTTTGATAGAAGCTATAAGCGTAATAGTATAATTTCCAATAGAGGGTGGAGTGCGTTGCATCTATTGATCCGAAAGTTCTTTTCTCTTTTCGATACCCGGTGTGTGCGTGCCTACTGTTATTTCGCCCTTTTTACTTTAACGGTTTTCTCTATTAGCAGCAAAACGGTATAAAATGTCGCAATCCTTTCTTATAATACTTTGTACAGATATCGGCGCTAGCGCAGTGGTTGTAAATTGTCGCGAGTAAAACCGCTAAGGTACTAAATGCTGAAATATTCACTCAGAACTTTATATTTTCCATTATCTCGCAAGTAAACGCGTACACACTTCCCGTCGGCGCGCATCGCGAGATGTGCAGTTAAAACTATATCCCGGTTAAAAGCATACGTGGCAACGCGTCGATCGCCTTTATAATAATTGAATCGAACAGTCCAATCGTCCTTCTCTTTCAAACTCAATTGCCATTCGCTTTTTTATCTCGTTCCAAACACTTCCTTTAATGCAATTACAGTTTCTGCCATCCGTGCAATTGATTCTGCACGAACTATTAGATTCCTTCTCTATTTTAAAGTAACATATCCAAACAATGAACTACTTAAGAAAGGACTGCTTCTTTAAATGAATATAAACGTAGCGCGTACGTTATTGTTATATAGGGCAACCGCTGATATCCCCACTCCGTCTCACCTACCCATTTGAGAAGTCTCGTATTCGCTTCAAATAGATGACTAGAGTAGACTCCCAGATCTTGTCTATATTAAGTAAACGCGATTGAACGATTTTAAATCAGTGTTTCACCTGCCAAAAAGTCCATTCTTAATTGCTTATGGAAAAAATGGAGAAGGCATTTCAGTCGCGCGAACCGCGACTGTCGCCCTACATGGACCATTCTACGTTGCGTGAGTTTTCGAAATCGACGAAAAACGGCCACTCGGGCGTTTTTGCTTCAAAATTTTCCAAAACGCGATCGATTTTGGTGTTGCCATTGGCTACCGGCTATAAACGTCAAAAACGCTACCATAACCTACATAACCTATTCATATTGCAGTAGCTATGTACAAAGCTAAGCGATTTGTTGGTTGTTATCTGCGGGGGCCTAAAAGCACAAAATCTGTCCCCACAAATAGCCTAATTACTAATTCGCATTTGTCTGTATTACGTACGAATGCGTAGTTAATACCTATGTACTGCATAATGCCTGCATATTATGAAAACACAAGTAAGTAAATTAATAGAGATGATTAGCTCTTCATTCAAATTGTGCAGTTTACTTTACCTCTAATTGCTTTCAGCTTGGGACGAAATATGTTAGATGGCACTAATGTACAACAATCGCGTCTGCGGACAGCCCCAACATCAAGAAACACAACATAACCTAATATTTTGACGGTAAATTGCAGGAACAACCGCACACATAGAATAAGGTGAGTTTATTACAGATTATTTATAGCACACATTTACATATTTATTAATAATTTTAGGATGTAAACAAACTGTCGTACAGTGACTAATTTGTACGTATTTAGCCGCAAATATAAAAGATCTTCCAGGTTCAAGGATATCAAAAGACACAGATGACATACAACCAAGTTCTACCATACCATAACCCCTACAAGAAAGCGAAAGTTAAAATAGTGTGGGAATTGACAGAGCGCAAGAGAGAAGCCTTAGAATGTGAACATCAACTCGATTATGTCACATGGGGGATGATTCCAGAGAAAATAAACAAGCATTGTTCCTCTAATCAAACATTTAGTAGAAGAATTTGAAGGAATTAAACAATTTATTGTTATTTTCAGGTTAGATTCATTTTAGTATATATGTAGTTGAATTTTGTTTAATTTGTTTTTTACAGGAACATCTATGATGTGATATATAAGCTGCAGGAACAAGGAATCTAACCCGGAATCTAATTTTCGTTTAAAGAAAGTTATATCAACATTGGTCATTCGGAAGTGTTGTTGAACTACACTTATCGTATGGTAGCCGTAAGTCTCAGTAACCCGTCATGAGATTTTTAATTTCATATACATACGTACCATTCATATTACAAAGAGACGGTTTCAATCAAGGTCTGTTTTGCTATAACCATAAATGACGACAAACTTTGGATTTAGTTAGAATTTATTTATCTCAACCAGTCTTTGCACACGGCCAGCTAAATGTGGCATTTTCTACGGCTAAAAAGTGGGATTATACGTAGGTGTACATTGACAAAACGTTTTCTCAGGGGCGATTATTGAAAAAGAGCCTATTCAAATCAACAGGTACATGGTATGAAGAAATATTTAGGTGTGTAAATATTCCATTTTTTAGTTATTTTATTGTCTTCTGTAATATATACATATATATACAATAATGTGCAATTGTTCTACAAATATATATTTTATACTATTATTTCACACCATACTTATTCTTAAAATTATTCAATTTGAAAAGAAAAAGCAACAATAAAAAGAAAATCAAATTTATTGCGACAAATTATATTTTCTTTTACTTGCGTGAGACTATTTTTTTTTTAGTTGAGCCAATTTTTTTGGTTTATATATGAATCCATAAAAGCAACTTTATATCAACTTGAAAGTTTGATTTTGCAAAAAAAGTATTTTTTAAAGACAGCCAGTGTATATGCGGTCTAACAATTCCTGCAATGTACCGATTCACTGATCTACCCAATAGGCGGTCTACAGGTCCACTAGTATTTTTTAAACCTGGTTGGTATATGGTCAATCCACTATTATTGCTGCACCCTGTACGTATATAGAAAAAAATCTGGTCGCGTATTTCGCAGTATATAGGATTTGGTTGGGACGTGTAGGTAAAGTGGTGTATATATTACTAGATCGTTGGAACTGGAGAGCGTCAGATTGGTAGATTGGAGGAAGCTGTGCCACACCAGTGTATCCAAATTCATTGCAGATTTTCAGCTTGTCGGCTCTAGAAAATGGAAGGCTTGAGTGCCGCGCCATTCGCCGGGAATGATGATAGAGTTAAAGAAATAATAGGGATTTACCTCCGTCCGATTCTGAAATCAATATTGCTTTAAGGACCGTCGTATATTTGGCGCGTTTTTCGCTAGCAAGCGCCGGCGGAAGTAGACGCTGGAAACTATTCACACGTAAAGGAACGTGCCGTGACTTAAGGACATCGGCACTCCATGCCCCAGGTCCTGGCGCAGATCGTAGAAATCTACTGACACCGCGATCAAGATGCAACGATTATGCGCGTTTTTTTTTCGACAAATTGGCCAAACGCAACATTAAAACTTGTACGATAAGTTTTCACAAGTTTACTTACAGACGTTTGGGTTTGTGCACACTGGAATCATCCTCTATTCAATTTTATGAAAGCCAGAAAATATATCTTGCTTTTGATGACGACCCACGCCGGCTAAAGGAGAATCACTGATGCGTATTTTTGTGCCAATTTGTTTGTGCTCGACATATTAGAAAAATACTGACAACCGCTATCACAGAAAATCACACACTTTCGAGGGATGTAGAATATTTACAATTCATGCCGCAGCATTGATGTTGGTGACGCGTAAACGAGGAAAAAAATGAGCTGTGGTTATTGCAGCGAAATCTGCACGCACAAAGGACAAACGGGGAGTTTCGAAGTACGAATCGGGACTTCATCTTCCGGCGCGCGGATTTTATTCTCGAATTGAATAATTATGAGCAACATAATGTACGATGTGTATAACAACGGCGCTGGCAGCTGTCAAATTGGAAAGTGCTCCTTCGCTTCCGAATACAAATTGGTTTTTATTGATTTCCGGTCACTTCCGGTCCTTTTATTTTTCCATAATTCGTGTCCGTCCTTTGTTGGTCGCTTCGCGAAATACCACATGTCACTGCAATTTACAATTTCCCATGGAGATTATCAACTAAATAAGTTTATATGAACCATTTTTTTCCGATTTTACCCTTATTTTTATTATACCCCCACATTTAATGTGGTGAGGGTATATTAAATTTGATGCAACATTTGTAACACTACTACAAAAGTTAGAATTGATTCAACTTGTTTTTCGACAAGTGGCGTTCTGAGGTGACGCGCGCTATCTTTGCCCCCCGATATCGAGGGGTTCCTTTGAGCTACTAATTTGGGGGTTAGTGTTTTCTGAGGGTACTAATTGGGTACTAAATCCTTACAAAATTTCAAAGTGATTCGAGTTGTTTTACGACAAGTGGCGTTCAAAAGAACTACTCCTTAATTAAGGGGGTTCCCTTGAGGTACTAATTCCGCGGTTGGTGGTACCAATTGGTACTAATTGGGTACTAATTATTTGGAAAGTTTCAAATCAATTTGCGAAAAATGGCGTTCTGAGGTGACGGACGTACAGAAATTACTTTTCGCCAAAATATTTGTTCACTAAGTAAATTGCAGCGCATCGTCCCGGTAAGACAGAAGACCCCGGTTCGACTCCTAGCGGAGTCAATAATTTTTAATTGAGAATAGTTTCGCATTAAATTCTATATACAGTAGATTATAGAAGACATTGTGTAACATTTCTCGTTGAAATTATACAAGATTCTCGATGTTTGCTCATTATTTAATAAATAATCAATACCATCAACAGGTAACAACATAGGACTAATCGCAATCCCGAGTTCTGAGTTTGGGGATGTTTCGGGAGGACGGACAGGGTGGGGGGGGGGAGGATGTGGCGAAATCTGCTTTGCAAACATGTATTTTGTAATATGAAATTCCTAAAATATCAGTACATCGATAGTATGCCAACACCCTGCGGCATTGCTTTAAATAAGCGGTAACTATTTAGTGTCATCCACCTCTGCAAGAATGCCCGTGGGGACCGAGAGGGCCGAGGGGACCGCGGGGAGAGGCGGCATGCACCCGCGCCCCTCCGCCGGGTCTCATCCCGCGCTACCCTATAATTCAGTGTCACCCTTGCGGAATCAACAAATTAGTATTGCAGCTACTACGACATCAGTAATCCCGGATTAGGTAAGGTTTTAGCGTTGGGCCGTAACCATACCGAGCTATCGTTTCGGTCTCTGTACCCGCTACCCACCCCCGGCACCGCCCCGTTCCCCTTTGTTTGGTGCACGGCCGAGTTTTTCGGTGGCCATGGACCATGGCTGCTTCGACGCCTTTCGCCCATTCTGCCTTGCTGGCAGCCATCCGCCATATGTGGTGCGCACTGCCAGATACAATGCTAATATTAAAAGCATCATGGCGATGGCGAGTATGCATGCAGACGACTGATAGCGCCTAGCACACACCACCCGATTAATCCATTGCTATTCACCCGGCCCGCCGACATTTACGGGGTCATGCAAATTTCACGATGTAGATAAGTGGACCACAGCGCTCCCTCGGCCCTCCCCGCGGCGCCGGCTATGCGGCCCGTGCCGCTGGCTCAAGTATTAAGCGCCTTAGACTTGTTGATTTGTCAAACGTATGATGAATAACTTCGACCATCGACCCAATCGATCGATACCACACTTTATCAACACAATCCCAATAAATCACCAGCTTAGCCATACTATCAAAAAGCAGACATCGTGACATGGCTTAGACATCTGCAAATCCATGCATGACGATATAATAGCGAAGAGTAAGACCGTAAAAGCCTACTGGAAAGACAATGAGGAGATTGCTATTTGGGCAATGTAGTTCAGAGGAGCAGTGATCATTCTAAAACCCCTTTAGGCTTGTGTACCCTTCTGGATAAAGGAAAGTCAAACGATGACTCGTGCATCATTATTTTCTGAAGGAAACAAGACGAAAAAGATAGTCATTATGGTCAAACAGGCTTGGCTAGATATGTTGATTAGTCAAACGCCTGATGAATAATTTCGACCATCAACCCAATCGATCGATCGACACTTTGTCCTCCAAAGAATCCCTATAAATCAACAGCTTAAGCATTTCATCAGACCGGAGCCTTGAACATGTGCAATGCATGCTTGAGGAAATAGTAACAAAGAGCTAAGGCCTATTGGAAAGACAATGACGAGGCTGTTATTTGGGCGAAGCAATTCTAAGGAGTACTGGTCAGGCTAAAACCCATTTAGAGTACTGTACCCTTCTGGATTAAGAAAGACTAAACAACGATTCACCTATACAATCCTCATTAAATAATCAGCCTTATTTGGTAAAGGAAACAAGACGAAAGATATACTCATGAAGATTCTGGCCAAACAGGGTTGGACGAATTTGTTGATTTGTCAAACGTATGATGATTAACCATCGACCCAATAGATCGATAGCACTTCAACCATACAATCCCAATAAATCACCTTTGTAAATTCAGGGAAAAATAGTCATGAAGAGGATAAGGCTGTAAAGCTTATTGGAAAAAGACAATGACGGACCGCTATTTGGGCGAAGTAGTTCACAGCAGCACTGAGTAGGCTATAACCCTTTTATGGTCGTGTGCCCTTCTGGACTAAGGAAGACCAAACGATCATATTCGTCGATTATCAGATTATGATGATCAGATTATGGCCAGATTATGGTTGGTTGGATTCAGAATCAAATAAGTGGTTCTAACGCGGCAATAGTTTGGGAGTATACCTTGCCGCTTTGGGCTGCAATTTCGTATTAATCGCGGGCACCGCTGCAGTCCGTCTATGCGGAATTTGCGAACTTTCCATCCTCCCCAAAAACCAGGACGAACTCCGCTGTAGTTCCCCTGCAATCGGCGAGCTCGCTTGAGCACTCCTCCGGAGCCGGTGTCGCCAAGTGCCTCGAACAAATCTCATAAACTAATATGAACTTCGACTTTATGATGAATATTTAACGGTGCACATCAACAGCATAAAAAGGCGGCCAAATTCAGAACTCCATGAATACTCACTCCTCACAATGGCCAAAATTACTTTATTCTGTATTGTTATCACATTAACATTGCAAAATTGTTTCGTATTCGATGGTCTGATGACAGAATGGCTGGTGCTCTGATGTGGCTACCAGTAAGACCTGATTCTTACTTAGCTTTAATAATAAATATCTTGGTGGCATCCAGAGAGTCTACTGTTGTCATCTCAGAATACGAGACTTCTCGAATGGTCCGAGTATCTATGAGCAAGTTTGCTTGTCGCTCTAAACAATAACGCACGCGCTACGCCCATACGTTCCAAACACCAGGGCAACCGCCGATATCCCCACTCCGTCTCACCTAACCATTCGAGAAGTCTCGTATTCGCTTCAAAAAGATGACAAGAGGAGACTCCCAGGACCAGTTAAGCTTTTACATCCTCAAAATATTGGCTGGATTGTACCTCGTACCGCGCGCGATGGCTTGGAAAGTGGTTTTGAATGGAAAGTTTGCGTGTATTAGGCGGTAATGATGGGTGAATGGAAAATTATAATACAATACGTATAGGTCCATAGCCCAGTAAGCGATGCTGACAGCCATGCGTGGTTATTTGTATCGTGCAGTTGCGCTGGACGCCCTATTGTATGAGGGCTGAAAACTCGGTCAGTTGCAGAGCTAAATTGCCGGGAGTCTCTGTACAGGATGGACATTGAAAACACAAAGATATCTGTGAGATCGAGCAACATAATTGAAGAATATTTTGTTTACTATGTGCATTCCTGATGCCTGCTACACCAATGGCATGAGGACTACGTGGAACACCTTGACGGAAAAGTATTGACTTCAGTAGTTGGATCTAGAAACTCTTGGATTAATGACAGATATACAGAAATCCGCTTGGGAAGCCACGCCTGTAATTCCAAGAAAAGTGAAAGGTAATAATAACCCAAAGGAAGTAAGAGAGATAGTTATGGAAAAAAGAAAAACGAGAAAACGTTGGCAGGTAACCAGGGACCCAGCAATCAAAACTAAATTAAATTGGTTAACTCAGGACTTCCTAAATTCCTAAAAATTCCTAAAAAAGCCATAGTTAAGATAACAAACCTGTGCAACGCAGCATTTAGGCTTAAATATGTGCCAATTGTTTGGAAAACTGCGGAGGTAGTGATGATTCCCAAGCCAGGAAAACCACCAAATGAAGCATCCTCCTACAGGCCAATTTCTTTACTGCCCACATTGTCAAAACTGTTTGAAAAACTACTTGCAAAACGACTGAAGCCAATCTTAGATGAAAGAAACATTATACCCGCTCATCAGCTTGGATTCAGAAACAAACATTCGACAATTGATCAAGTCCACAGAATAACAATGATAATAGACCGAACTTTAGAAGAAAAAAATGTATGCTCCTCTATATTCCTGGATGTGGCAAAAGCCTTCGACAAAGTTTGGCACGAAGGCCTACTCTATAAGCTGGAACGGATACTACCCATCGAGTATAGCCAACTATTAAAATCATACTATTCTAACAGATACTTCCGTATAAAGCAAGATAATGAGTACTCAACTCTCAAAAGTATTAAAGCTGGAGTACCACAAGGTGTACTTGGCCCAATTCTTTACCTTTTTTACACACATGATGTTCCGCAACCAGATGGTGTTACCGTTGCCACTTGCAAACCAACTGCAAAATGCTGTCAACAATATTAGTGATTGAATGCAACGATGGCTATATGGATACAACACGTTCTAGTGAAAATAAATAACACCACCGTACCCTACTCGAACACCGCAAAATACCTCGGTATGACGCTGGACACCAAACTTCGCTGGAAAGCACACGTTAAAAAGAAACGAGAAGAATTGGGCATAAGATACAAGAAAATCTACTGGCTTATTGGTAGGAAGTCGGCTTTGTCGACATATAATAAACTCCTACTTTACAAGCAGATACTTAAACCTGTGTGGACCTATGGTATCCAACTGTGGGGCTGCACTAAGCCAAGCAATATCGCCATCATTCAACGCGTCCAAAATAAGGTGCTAAAAACATCGTGGGTGCACCTTGGTATATAAGAAACAGAAATCTCCACAAGGATCTTGTGATGGAATTAGTAACCAACGAAATTGGAAAGTTTGCAGAGAATAATCAGAACAGACTTCTCCAGAATGTTGAGGCAATCCAGCTTCTTGACAATTGTGACAATGTGCGAAGACTCAAAAGAACTAAACCTTTTGAGTTGGTGAAGTAATGTTAAAAAAGCAGAGCACAGTGTTATGTGAGTGATAGGTGAACAAAGGAAGGGCAACGTGCAGTGTGTGAAGTTTAAAGCGTCAGCATCCAAACTAAATTTAAGTTACACCAATGGGGAACACTTCATATCGAACACTTTTTATACGTAACAATTTAGGTTAGATGGATAGGATTGGTGGAACATGTGGAAGAACATGTGGAAGATGGTTGGCCAATGGCCACAGAGAAGATGAACCTCGATTCGAAACAGAACAATTGCGTGTAGGAGTAAATTTATGAACTCATCGAAAGAGAGGTCTATTAAAAATGGGTTGGAGGTTTTAGTTAGATATTACTCAAAACCCGTTTCATGTTTCTATCTGGCATTTATGGACGACTGCCCTCTTAGATTGAGTCTCAGCAGACGTGTGTACCCGGAGAATCGTCGGGAGAGAAGGCCGGGGTGTTTCGGAGAGGGGGCGGCGCGGTCGGGTCGGGGTGTCGGTCTGACGGAGAAAGATAGTGCCAGAGTTCCGCGGGCTCCTGCTATCATTTGAATCGGTAGCCTGAACTTAACCGAGACTCAATTTACTAGCGGATTAAGACATTCGTAGCTATTCAGTAACCCCCGTCGAACAAGCGGCGTTACGGTTCTTAATAAACGAAGACTATGTCATTGTTTCGGGTCATTAAATTTCAACTGCTGGATGCCAGGATACGGCCAGGATACGGTCCCGGCTTACGTACACAGTGTTTTTGAGTTAACTGCATCCGCGCACGATCTCAAATTGTTCTACGTTTAAACGCCGCCCCCGGCGCGCACACATAAACACACCCCCGCCCCGACCAAGCCGCCCGCTGCGAGTTTTACCAAATATCGCACGTTCCTGCATATGATTAACTTTAACAATTAAAAGGATACTGTAAAACCGCAGTTTCATTACGACGGAATAGCTGGGGCACTTTCCAAAAACGTACCGCATTCCTCTCACGTTGCTTACAGCACCGGCGGAGCATCATCAACGGACCATCCTTGCAAACTGGCACATACCGACATATAATCCACATTCATTCGTTTTACTTTCCAGCTTTTAGAATGCGAAACAATAAATAAGCAGTTTATGGTAGGTACATCATAATAAACGAGTTGTTTCAAACTAAGAAGAGGGTCTGACGTCACTCGCCGCCCGGCTGCGCTGTCGACCAATTTTTGTTCAGTAGCGTATTATTGGAGAAATTTGGGATGCGTTCATAACTCAAACTATCGTGATGCAAGTGTTTGTGCATACTATTTGAATAGGTGAATGGAAGAACAGAATAAGTCCAAATCGGGTGCAAAAAAATTTGGTAAGCACAGAAACGTTGTACTAAATTTCATTTGCAGTTGTTCTGGAAGTAAATTTTGGTTCAAAAGGCAATAATAAATAAGCAATTAGATAAAACACCGACTGCACTTGTTCTGTTCTTCCAGTCAACGACATGCTTATCGAATATTAGAAACAAAATTAATAATAACAAAATAAAAAACAACATTACTAAACTTGTCATTTGTCTTCATCATGATTTGATGTTTCCCAAGAAGTAATATGGCAATAAAGTTCAAGATAGTAGTTAATAGGTATTGGGTTTTTGTATGCTGACGTTATTGGATGTGTGGGACGATTTTTACTTTATCATACGCAGTATGTAAAGTATTGTAATCGTGCCAAAAAAAAATTTTGAGATTTTAGCGGAAATATGTCTCTTTGGGTCCCCTGAACATTTTTGACCAAGGTACAAAAAAATGTCTGTGTGGATGTGTGTACCCGTTTTTGTGGCGACGATTCCGGAGAAACTACTAAAGGTATCGGGACGAAACTTCATATTTAGAAGTTTCATAACCAAACTTAGAGCTGAAAAGCTTTCTGTTGAAAATGGTCCAAAGGAAATGCAGGTTTAGTCTTAGCATTTTTGAAACATTTTGTAAATAAGCCGCCATTTCTGGAATTTCGTCGAAATAGTTAAATAATAAATTAAAGAAGATGAAATTCTGAATAATTTATCACTATGACATTTTCTGGTACAATCAATAGTTTAGCTGCATGAGCAAATTCTATTTCATCAAGATCGGTCGTACTCCTTTAAAACTAGTAGCCAGGATATGTCAGATTATATGTCAGATATGATTCTAATGACAGTATGTAGTGTCAAACGCAAATGTTTTGACAACCTACTGTCAATATAAGCTGCGTTCGGATATAGTATACCGTACACTTTTTACACCCAATAACACGTAAGTGTCATTTGGACAGTGTACCCTGTGTCAGCGGAGTACAATATCCGACCGCAGCTTTATTCGACATATCTGTCTAGTTCTACTAGTTATTTTAATGCAGACATAGCCAATCTCGATCAAATAGAATCTCATGCTATTAATTTTATATATAGTATGATAAAGTTCATGTGCCTGGCCACATCAGATTTTTTTTCACGTCGTAGACATTTTTTAAATGACAACCCTATGTTTTTTTAATGAATTTGACAGATCTTTTAATTGTCGTAGTGGTAGGTAGCATAATATTTTTATGGCCTTACATAAGAAAATTTTCGAAAAAGAATTTAACGAATTTTTGGAATTAAGTATTTTACAACCATGTGAAGTTACTGGTGTTACTATCGTTGATGCAACGTTTCTGAGATATAACCTCAAACTTTTGATTTTGAAATAGAACACCCAGTATATTTTGATATTTTCTGTTACAGTCTTCACTATTACATCAAAAACATCTAGAAATTAACAAAAACCTTTATTAATTAATTACTTAGGTCTAAAAATTAAAAAAGAAAAAATAGATAACAAAACATTATTACATTTTGTACAGCAACTCTAGTTGGTTTAGAAGGATTCTCAACTATTGACAAGAACACATTATTGTAAATTTGATCGGTTTATTTTTTTGTTATCAATTTTTTCTTTGTTAATTTTTAGACCTAGGTAATAAAGGAAATATTTCTAGATATTTTTTTAGATGATACTGTAACTAGCGTAGTAACATTGAATACTCGATGATTGATGATTGAGAATCCTCATAAACCAACTAGAGTAGTTGCAGTAGAAAATGTAATAATGTTTTGTTATCAATTTTCTCTTTTTTTAATTTTTAGAACTAAGAAAAAAGGTTTTTGTTAATTTCTAGATGTTTTTGATATAATATGAAGACTGTAACAGAAAATGTCAAAATATACAGGGTTTTCTCTTTCAAATTCAAAAGTTTGAGGTAATATCTCAAAAACTGTAAACGTTGCATCAACGATCAAAAATTCAAAATTTCCTTAAATTCGGTCTAGCCGTTCCGGAGATTTTGTCACTTTTATTTCATAACCTTCAATTGTCTTTTTCTCGAAAATTTTCTGATGTAAGGCCATAAAAATAATATGCTACCATTAAAACAATTATAAGATCCGTCTTTGTGATCCGTCAATTTTGACATTCTCAAAGACGGAACCGAGAGCCTAAGCTCCGAGGAATCGAATTTCAAACGATAAAGTTACTGAATCAAAGAATAAGTGTTTACAAAATAGTAAAAATTGTCTTAAACGTTGTTGTAAGTTGTTGTAACTCAACAACAGTAATAATAATACGCCTGAATGAATTGTGTTGAGGGGAGGAGGGGCTGTGAGGAAAGGGGTGTGAGGGACGTAAATCTCCCCCCCCCCTCGTCGGCAACCGCGCGTACCTTAATAGGTCGCAAACGGCACGCCCAGCCCTATTCCATAGCATTTAATCTTACGAAAATAAATTACAGAATAAAAATATTAGTTCCGAAAGACTTAGACGTACGTGGAATGGCGCTTAAATAATCCCTTAAAGTGCAATAGCGTGGAAAAAACTAGCGACCCAAAAATATGATCCCGCGGAGGGAGTCCAGTGGTGCAAGGGGCTAACGCACACCCCTATACACCGGAAGTATGTGAGCCGGGTAATTGTTTTCTCGCATTTTTACCGCCCCCCGGATTTGGGGAATTTTTGTGTTGCCGATTCCAGTACCTACAGGGTGGAAAATGACACAGGTCTGCGAAATGAGAAAACTTGCTACAAGTAATTTACAGTACCTAGGTATGTTATTGATTACTTACAAAAAGCTTACTTATTTACTAGATTCAAATGCATATTTACTTGGATGTAGAAAGTTAGGTATATACAAGAAATGCCACATACTCAATCTAAGTAAAGTAATTTCTCAGATAAATGCTGTCGACAAATAATTTTTTTCTTTATAAGAATCAATATTGTATTAAAAGAAGTAATTGAATTTTTCGTCTCAAAAATGTCAATTTCTCCAACGAAGTAATAGTAAATCCATCCAAGTAGTTACTTGATCCAAGCAAATATAAGACATTTAATATAAAGTAAGTATTGTTTATTGAATAAAAACCCACCAATTGTTTAACTGACGTGATTCTCACTTCTTTCAAGTAATCCCTTTCTCTGGAATAAATATGCGCATCGTGATTTTGTCAAGGCTCGCGCGCCCGCGCGTAGGGCTGGCGCCGTAAAGGAGCGAAACCTAGTACGAAAACAACAACGAAGTACCCGTAGGGGATGTGCCTTGTGATTAGTGTACAATAGACGTTTCAACACGGAATAATTTGATGTAAGGCACGCAACAGGTTAGAACGAGTAAGTAAGTATAACATACCTATCTTGTTAATTGTAGATTTGTGCCAAATCTTTAAAATTCTTACATTAAGTAGCTAAACATATTTAGCGGGAATAAAAATATACACTTCATTGAAGACTGTTTACTTCCTTCACCAGAGTAACAACTTTCTTATATCTATAGTAATTATTCCAAGAAATAAAATTTCTTGGTTGAAGTCAATAATCTCTCGCGTATATACTTCATCCAAGTAATTTTCTCTTCGTTTGAGAGATCACTTTTCTGTGTGTAATTGAAAATTTGTACCGTTTTTTTTTCACAGTGTTGATCACAAATGGTCATTAACATAAAGTTTCCTTCTTATAATTTAGGTAGGTATTATGATTATTGAAAAGTTGGAAGTATGTCATCTCAGTGTACATGGTAAATTGTTTTGTAAACTGGTTTATCTAACTGTTGTGTTTGGCCCCGTATGAGGATCGATGCGACGTGTATATTATTATCAAGCCACGAACAGGGAAATTAAGATAACTTTCGTTATGTTGACGGGTGAGACAATAGACATTGTGATCATGTCACATTTGGAGACGAGAGGACATCGTCGCTATAAGAGGGAACGTGTCTGCCGAAAGATAAGCTTCCCAAATTAAGTTCCTTTAATTTGCAGTGTTTAGAAAATCATCCGACGTACAGCTTTGCGTCCCGACGTCGCGTCGCCTTCCGCCTCGACCTCCCTATCTCTTGTTCCACTGTAATTTAATCCACTTCACGTTAAAAAGACTGTACACGGACCAACCACAAAAAGGATAATACAATTACCTCATTCACCACAACCAAAGAACTGCAGTTCTTCTACCACTTTAATTACTTTAATTACTAAATATTTATCTTCAAACCAATAACTTTCCTTTAAACTTAAGACGTAGAATTCACGAAATTTTCACGAAATTCACTTCAAAGGACATGTCGCATTTAGCATATATATATATATCCCTCATATTGTATCCCGCTCAATACGTTTTCAGTGTGGACGCGCCTTGAACCCGTCTCTCTAACTGTATGACTCAACCGAGCAATCACAACACAATATATTAGGTACGCCGCGAGCCAATGCGGGTCTATGTAACGAATATCAATCCCCTGACTGGCCGGTTTGAATTTTTGCCCCACCCGTGCAGGTTATGATTCGGTCCCGCCGCGAAGGCGTGTTAAGTGGGGCGTGGTTCTCTCTTCTAAGATTGAAACCTGTTCACCCAAACAATATAAGAACATATGAATCAACAGACGAATCGTATTCATTTATAAATTGTCTACACAATTTCGCCTTCTAACGGCCTTTTCACACGGGACACGGCGTCCGTGCTTTTTATCCGTGTACAGTTTGTACAAACTGTATGTAAATTTGCTAACAAGTTTGTAAACTTCATAATAACAATTACTTCAACGGAATAAAATTACATATCTATACATTAAAACTACTGTCTGATATGTAAATTTATGTAAAGTGCTACCGAGATAATTTTTATCGCGCTTGCGCAATAATGGGATATATACAGTTCGAGTTCCGTTCGCAATCCGTTTGGTTGTGTTTCCAGCAGCTAAGTTAGAGTTTTAATGAGTGCGATTGTTATATACAACTAATTTAACACTGTTAGTGCCTCTTGTGACTTATCCTTTATCGGTGTGGAATATTTGCTCCATATGGTTCTATAGTATTAAAAGGTATAATATTGGTACATTCATCTCTTTGTATATTATGGAGGACTTTGCAAATATATACTACAAAGTGCAGGTAAAAGTTTGCAGTCTTGATATGTATAATTCCACTTTCACTAATTGGATGTTCTTTTTAGGATACAAGTGTTGATGATACTGACATTCTACAAATTCAAGGACTTGTGTGGTGTCCATAGGTAAGATTTCGTTTATTGTTCTTTCTCGTACATGCGGTCTTACAATCAAATTTATTACTATCATGTATAACACATATCATTTCAATCACCAATATAAAAAAATACTTTTCTATAAACACTCATTAATAACCTTACATACACTCTGTAGGTACCTCAAAGGAAAGCAGCTGCTGACATTGTTATACCCTGTATATGATATATGACTCATGTACTTCTTATTTTGATTTCAGGTGACACATTTTGGACTATATTATATGCTGTGGTTGGATTATGCCCAGGCTCTCTTACTCTGTAGATGGTTTAGCTTTTTAAAAATTATTCCAAGTCAGGGTTGAAAAACGAATAAGGATAAAACCAAATCCACTGAAAGGTGATCAAACTTATTATGAAAATAATTAAGTAAATATTTGTATGCAGTCTAAGTAAGTGTGTGACGTAAGTTTACCATAGGTATTTCAACTTAATATTGTTGAAATAATATTTAATTTATATTTAAAAGATATATTTCTCTGTGAAGCAGATCGATATATTTTATTATACGATATGTGATAAGTATAGTCCATGGGTTCCTATTCTATTTCATTTACTTATGAATTACATTTTTGTCAAGAACTTCTATTTATTTAATGTTAAAAATATGAAATATTCATAAAAAATATGTAGATATATATTATAAATATGTTTCACATGTTATTTATTGTTAAAATTATAATAAAACTTCATACTATTATTTCTTGTTCTTATTTATGAGCTCCACATTAATACGATTTTACTAGTGATTTTACAGTTGACAATACAGGCTTGTCCGAGCAGTCGCAAAACCAGTTTACAAACAGTTCTTTTGTGAGAAACCAGATAATGTTTCATTGGTATTATAATGGAGTTATCATAGCAACATATGTGGTCCAACACAAAAGTACTGATTGTTAACTGGTTTTGCAGTTGCTTGGAAAAATCTAATATTAAAGTTGCAGAAAGTTTACTGTACAACAATTAATTGCAATTCCGTGTTTACGGTAAATTTACTGAACATCAGTAATTTTCCTTACAAAAGTATATATAAAACCGTACACATCGGAAACCTCATTTCATATGAGAAGTAAATTTATTAGCTCAAAGTAAAATTACAAACCACATGGTATTTTCCCTTCGATACACGGAGGTTAAAAATGACCGCCGATCCACACGGTAAAATTACCTTTTCAGTTTTATCAGTGATAGGTACTTTCTGTTGAAGTGTTTTCGAGATTTTTGCATTCCTGTCGATACAGAGGGGAGCGGCGGTTGGCGGCGCGCTGGGGGTGGAGAAAGAATTCTCAGTGATAGACATTATTAATATGCATACCATTGCGTCCCGGAGGAGCACATACGATTTCGTCGAGTCCGTAACATCTGTTCCGATATCGTCGCGTATTAACTGGGTTATTGATTCCTTTTTTACCAAGACCAAAAGACTAAGAGCGTACGTGTGTGCGCCCGTCTGTGAGGACCGATGGGGCGCAAAAAAAGAGTGCCGACATGTGGGGAGGTTGCACCGCCCTGTCGCCAGCACCGCAAGCGGCAGGGCGGTGGTGCTCTTTTTTACCTGCTGCCAGCGTAACTCCAAGGAACATGCAAAGAAGAGTGCTCCGACTCGGCGTCATTTTATAGCTTGCTTCTTCCCGACAACGCTTACTTATTCTTCTCAGCCTCGCTCCTGTCCAGACCCGAATCGAACTCCACCATTTCGGCAACTGAAACAATGCAACTATTAATGACACGTTCGATGATCGTTTATTTACCAATTTTGGTAGAGGTTTCTTGTTAAAAGGTTTCTTTAAACTTGTTTAAAAAACAAAAAAAGAACATCAACCTCGTGCCATACCCAACAACCACCACATAAGCTTGTCGTCAAAATAATGTACCTTCTTTTAAGAGCACGAATAAGAATAAATTCGTGTTAGAAATTGTTTTGTGATATTTCTTTCGATCTAAATATAGCACGCACATTGAGGCAGAAAATTTTTCTAAAAAATTTACTACCTACTTCAAATTTTAAGTAAAAAAAGTACGGTTTTTATCAAAATTTTTACCAACTGGCAAAAACAAAACTACCTCCCACCCAATTAAGATTATGGTCCATGGTACAGATTTCGACGCTGATTGCGCTGGAGTCATTGATTTTTTTCTATGCGGAACGGTACGGAAGTTATGACATCTCAAAGTATCAAAAATTTCCAATTCACTATATTTGGAATTGTCAAAGCGAATTGTGTTTGATCTAACCATCCGATTTTGACGATTCCAACGTTACTGGATAGGAAATTGGCCTAGGAAACCATTTCTGAAGACCGCTTCCTCTAAGTTGCGCGGTTCGCGAGAAAAACACGAGAAACCGCGGAAATTCTAATATTTTACAATTTCTGGACAAACCGTAGGCTTTACGGGAAAACCGAGCACACCGTTGAATTCAGCACAGCGCAATGCATAAGCATAACCCCACTAGACAGCTCTATCTCTAAAAAAAAATTGATATTTTTTTATCTAAATTTAGCACATTGAGGTAGAAAAATTCTTTAAAAAATGTAACTTTGCACCCGTTGGCGATAGAGAGATTTAACCACCACCAAATGATAGCTCTCGACGAGTACATCAAGAATATGTAGACTTTTATATACATAAGGTGTACCATTTTGAAGTTGTGTGGTCCAATTGGCTTATTTTAGTATTATTTGAAACAACGTAATTTGAGCACCACTCGGTAACCAGTAGATGGAGACCTGTTCTATGTAAATTCGTAATCAACGCACTCATTTTAGTAAGATAGCGAAGGTTTCATATTGATCCGGATCCTAGATTTCCAATTAGGTGTGCCAGTTTAAATTTAAAGTAAAAAGTACGATTTCTATCAAAATTTTGACCAGTTGGAGAAAACAACCCACCCAATTAAGATTTTGGTCCAAGGTACAGTTTTCGGCGCTGATTGCGCTGGAGTAATTGATTTTTTTCTATACGGAACGGTACGGAAGTTATGACATCTCAAAGTATCAAAAACTGCAAAAATTGTAAAAATCCACCACCAAATGATAGCTCTCGACGAGTACATGAAAAATATGCAGACCTTTATATGCCTAAGTGTTATTTGAAAAAAAATTCTCGTCCTTATTTGAATGCGGTGGTGACGTAACGAGTTTTATTGCGAACAAATGGAATGTCAGGAAAGCAGTTAATCAGAAGTGATCTAGACGTGAGGTAATCAGAACTGGTGTTGGGCGGGTGCGCCACCTAGTGGGTATTCAATTCAATAACAATCCCCCTACATTCGCATTCGTATTGCGTAAATTATTTTGATTGTACTCGACGACAAAGTTTGCTCTGTGTGTAGAGAATTTATCTGACAGTGTAAGGCGTTCAGTCATATCGGAGCGGCATATCGGGCCCGCCCCAACACCTGCGACACCCGGTTCAACCACTTATATAGGGGTTGCAATTGAAAACCGGTACTTTATTATTGCATCCACTCGATCCGCCAAACCCGCCCGCTCTGACAATGTCAAATTATAAACCTAAGACGGGGGAAATCTTTTTCGACTGTTTCGCTCGAGAGTTCCATCAGTTAAGGGGTTATGTAATAAAATCCGTAATCGATATTTTAGTACCATTTTACGTACTTTGTTCCATTCCGACAAGGGGCGGGGCAGGATCGAAACCGTGACTTCCTAAAATTTACACAACATCGCTCGCGCATAAAAGTCCGACGTCATCGCCACGTTTAAGTATCATATAATTCTTGATAGACAAAAATAAACCAACAAATTCCGAAACGCGCACTTTCATCAACAGGCGCCGCGCCGCGCCGTGCCGTCTCAACATAATTCATAACTTATAACGCGGCTTTTCTCCTGCAAGTTCAGGCCGCTCGTCCTGTCAATATCCGCTCAACAAAGTTCTATTAATATATCAACTCCCCAAACCACAAGACCACAAATATACCCCACAGGGGCTACTAAACTAGTTTACACAGTATTCCAACATTCATACGACATAGTTTCGAATTATATTAATGTCCTTTAGGCATCCACGACAACAATTTCTGCCATTTCATGCATAATTATTATTCGAAAAGAACTCCACGACCATAAACTAACCGAGAATAATATGTGACTTTTGACTTTTGATAATTTTTCAAACTTAGAACTTGAGCAAAATTAGAGTCTATAAATGTTATCATTTTGCATTATGTGGCACAACATCCAAAGTTGATGGATTAAAGATTATGTTTATATATACCTGGGTCACAAATGAATTATTTAATAAATACTGTAAATTACAGCTTTCTACAGATGCCAGTTTACCATACAGAATTTTTCAAAGTTAGAACTTCAGCAAAATTAGAGTCTATAAATGTTATCATTTTGCATTATGTGGCATAACATCCAAAGTTGATGGATTAAAGATTATGTTTATATATACCTGGGTCACAGATTAATTGGTTAATAAATACTGTAAATCACAGCTTTCTAACAGTGCCAGTTTACCATACAGAATTTTTCAAATTTAGAACTTGAGCAAAACTAGAGTCTAGAAATGTTATCATTTTGCATTATGTGGCATAACATCCAAAGTTGATGGAGTAAAAATTATGTTTATATATACCTGGGTCACAGATTAATTGGTTAATAAATACTGTAAATCACAGCTTTCTAACAGTGCCAGTTTACCATACAGAATTTTTCAAATTTAGAACTTGAGCAAAACTAGAGTCTAGAAATGTTATCATTTTGCATTATGTGGCATAACATCCAAAGTTGATGGAGTAAAAATTATGTTTATATATACCTGGGTCACAGATTAATTGGTTAATAAATACTGTAAATCACAGCTTTCTAACAGTGCCAGTTTACCATACAGAATTTTTCAAATTTAGAACTTGAGCAAAACTAGAGTCTAGAAATGTTATCATTTTGCATTATGTGGCATAACATCCAAAGTTGATGGAGTAAAAATTATGTTTATATATACCTGGGTCACAGATTAATTGGTTAATAAATACTGTAAATCACAGCTTCCTAACAGTGCTACTTTACCATACAGAATTTTTCAAACTTACAACTTGAGCAAAATTAGAGTCTATAAATGTTATCATTTTGCATTATGTGGCACAACATCCAAAGTTGATGGATTAAAGATTATGTTTATATATACCTGGGTCACAGATTAATTGGTTAAAAAATACTGTAACTCACAGCTTTCTAACAGTGCTAGTTTACCATACAGAATTTTTCAAACTTAGAACTAGAGCAAAATTAGAGACTCAAATGTTCTCATTTTGCATTATGTGGCATAACATCCAAAGTTGATGGATTAAAAATTATGTTTATATATACCTGGGTCACAGATTAATCGGTTAATAAATACTGTAAATCACAGCTTCCTAACAGTGCTAGTTTACCATCCAGAATTTTTCAAACTTAGAACTTGAGCAAAATTAGAGACTCAAATGTTCCCATTTTGCATTTTGTGGTACAACATCCAAAGTTGATGGATTAAAAATTATGATAATATATACCGGGTTCACAGATTAATTGGTTAATAAATACTGTAAATCACAGCTTTCTAACAGTGCTAGTTTACCATACAGAATTTTTTAAACTTAGAACTTGAGCAAATTAGAGTCTATAAATGTTATCATTTTGCATTATGTGGCATAACATCCAAAGTTGATGGATTAAAAATTATGTTTATATATGCCTGGGTCACAGATGAATTGATTAATAAGTATTGTAAATCACAGCTTTCTAACAGTGCTAGTTTACCATACAGAATTTTTTAAACTTAGAACTTGAGCAAATTAGAGTCTATTAATGTTATCATTTTGCATTATGTGCCATAACATCCAAAGTTGATGGATTTAAAATTATGTTTATATATACCTGGGTCACAGATTAATTGGTTAATACATACTGTAAATCACAGCTTTCTAACAGTGCTAGTTTACCATACAGAATTTTTCAAACTTACAGCTTGAGCAAAATTAGAGTCTATAAATGTTATCATTTTGCACTATGTAGCACAACATCCAAAGTTGATGGATTAAAGATTATGTTTATATATACCTGGGTCACAGATTAATTGGTTAATAAATACTGTAAATCACAGCTTTCTAACAGACGCCAGTTTACCATACAGAATTTTTCAAACTTAGAACTTGAGCAAAATTAGAGTCTATAAATGTTATCATTTTGCATTATGTGGCACAACATCCAAAGTTGATGGATTCAAAATTATGTTTATATATGCCTGGGTCACAGATTAATTGGTTAATAAATACTGTAAATCACAGCTTTCTAACAGTGCTAGTTTACCATACAGAATTTTTCAAACTTAGAACTTGAGCAAAATTAGAGTCTATAATGTTATCATTTTGCATTATGTGGCATAACATCCAAAGTTGATGGATTAAAAATTATGTTTATATATGCCTGGATCACAGATTAATTGGTTAATAAATACTGTAAATCACAGCTTTCTAACAGTGCTAGTTTACCATACAGAATTTTTCAAACTTAGAACTTAAGCAAAATTAGAGACTCAAATGTTCTCATTTTGCATTATGTGGCACAACATCCAAAGTTGATGGATTAAAAATTATGTTTATATATACCTGGGTCACAGATTAATTGGTTAATAAATACTGTAAATCACAGCTTTCTAACAGTGCTAGTTTACCATACAGAATTTTTCAAACTTAGAACTTGAGCAAAATTAGAGTCTAGAAATGTTATCATTTTGCATTATGTGGCATAACATCCAAAGTTGATGGATTAAAAATTATGTTTATATATACCTGGGTCGCAGATTAATTGATTAATAAATACTGTAAATTACAGCTTTCTACCTGCACTGGTTCACCGTACAGAATTTTTCAAACTTAGAACTTGAGCAAAATTAGAGTCTATAAATGTTGTCATTTTGCATTATGTGGCATTACATCCAAAGTTGATGGATTAAAAATTATGTTTATATATACCTGGGTCACAGATTAATTGGTTAATAAATACTGTAAATCACAGCTTTCTAACAGTGCTAGTTTACCATACAGAATTTTTCAAACTTAGAACTTGAGCAAAATTAGAGCTATAAATGTTATCATTTTGCATTATGTGGCATAACATCCAAAGTTGATGAATTAAAAACTATGTTTATATATGCCTGGGCCACAGATTAATTAGTTAAAAAATACTGTAAATCACAGGTTTCTAACAGTGCTAGTTTACCATACAGAATTTTTCAAACTTAGAACTTGAGCAAAATTAGAGTCTATAATGTTATCATTTTGCATTATGTGGCATAACATCCAAAGTTGATGGATTAAAAATTATGTTTATATATGCCTGGATCACAGATTAATTGGTTAATAAATACTGTAAATCACAGCTTTCTAACAGTGCTAGTTTACCATACAGAATTTTTCAAACTTAGAACTTGAGCAAAATTAGAGTCTATAATGTTATCATTTTGCATTATGTGGCATAACATCCAAAGTTGATGGATTAAAAATTATGTTTATATATGCCTGGGTCACAGATTAATTGGTTAATAAATACTGTAAATCACAGCTTTCTAACAGTGCTAGTTTACCATACAGAATTTTTCAAACTTAGAACTTGAGCAAAATTAGAGTCTAGAAATGTTATCATTTTGCATTATGTGGCATAACATCCAAAGTTGATGGATTAAAAATTATGTTTATATATACCTGGGTCGCAGATTAATTGATTAATAAATACTGTAAATTACAGCTTTCTACCTGCACTGGTTCACCATACAGAATTTTTCAAACTTAGAACTTGAGCTAAATTAGAGTCTATAAATGTTGTCATTTTGCATTATGTGGCATTACATCCAAAGTTGATGGATTAAAAATTATGTTTATATATACCTGGGTCACAGATTAATTGGTTAATAAATACTGTAAATCACAGCTTTCTAACAGTGCTAGTTTACCATACACATTTTTTTAAATTTTGATTTTCGTGCTTATTATATTTCTTAAGACGGTATTGATTTGAAAACGCCAACTTATACAATAGGGACTTTTTGGACGTTATTTGAAATGCCCAACCAAACGTGTACACAAAATCCAAGGTTTCAATTTAAAATAATTAAAAGACTAGCATGAAAAATACTAGGTTGTCATTTAAAAAAGTGTCGTTGACGTTATAAGTGGAAACCAATTGAAATTCGGGTATTTAATTTTATATGGGCTGGATCTAATTAGTTACCATCGACCAATAAAGTCCTTATTCATTTCATATAATTATATTTTGTGGGACGCGTTTAGTAATGCAGCAAAAACAAACATGTGCATAGGTACTTCGTACCAGAATATTATTTCCTTGTCTAAATTGAAATATAAAAAGATATCTCGTACTACGCCTCGAAAACAATTTCTTTAGACAAGAAAAATGTATTTTTCTGTGGAGACTTGACGGTATGAGTATATTTTCGTCAAATATTCAAGCAACATTCGGCGTAGTTATTTTACAGCCATAATAGAACAAGTTTTTGTCCAGCCGGCCGGTCCGCTTCGAGAATTTGAAAAGTGTTTTGTAAATGCACATGTGAGCGAATCGAACCCAAATAATATTTTTAAACTCTAGGCATTTTTAAGCATTCACTTATTTATAAAATATTATACTCACAGTTTAATTTGCTTAGACGAATAATATACTGGGTATTAAAACTACTTAACATTTTTTTTTATTTCTGCAACGAATTATATTGAAAATTTTAATACATACTACTAATAATTCTGTTGTTGAACTAAAATCTGTCTTTTTTTATAATTAAGGATTATATTATCTAAATAGACACCAGATCTGACGATGCTATTAACTTAACAAAAGCTGTGCGGTGTCATCAGTTCTATCTGGCTTTTGGGTGTGTTGCATTATGTGGCACAACATCCAAAGTTGATGGTTTAAAAACTATGTTTATATATACATGGGTCACAGATTAATCGTATCATACTAATAGTAAACTTTAAATGTCTTAAATTTAAATATTTTCTTTGTGAGTTAAGAATTATTTTATACAACTGATATTTAATCAATCAGTAGAATTTATGTAGAAATGAGTATGACACACTTTATTTTTCTGTTTGGTAATATTAGAGTTATGAGCCTACAAACACAGGGGCCAATACTATCGACACGAGAGATGGTGACCAACTGTGGCCTGGGTTCAAAGAAATGTTAGGAAATACACAGCGATTAAGAAGTTGGAATTGCATGGCGTTTAGTGGAAAATCGCCAACAATTACATTGAATTACGTTCGAGATTATAAATTTAGTTAAGCTGACCGAAAGACTGCGGTTATTTTGCAAACAATCTCATTCCATACAAACCGTCGACTTCGTTCAGGAATTTATTCTAACTTGGTAATATATTTTCATCGGAATTAATTTAAAAAAGGGAGCATTTAAACCCTTGTAAGCAAATATGCCGCACTAAATATCTTGAATAATTGTCTCGTGCGGGAAGCAGAACAATGTGTAGCATGCATTAGAGGCAGAATATAAAGGAATACCTTGCCCCACCCACGAAAACCAACCCTTTGAAGTCAAAATATTACACATAATTATATAAAGTAGGTAAATAATTCATAGTATACACATAACAGGCGCTTAGCTAAAGTTGACAAAAAGCCGAGGATTTGTATTCGTATACTTGCAATACAATATTTGGCCAATATTTGGCAAATATTGGCCAAATGTCAAAGCATGAACATGACCCAAAACCGACGCTTAAAGTCGCTGCCACACTATGCGGATATGTGGCGAATGTTTGTTATTGGTGATGCCGCGCGTAGCTTAAGCCGGGGCTACATAATCGTATACTTGCCAAATATCAAATATTTGCCACATATTAAATATTTGGCAAATATATTTCCCACGCAAATCGAAAATAACCGGCTGATATTTATAAAACTCAAAAAAATCTATGACATACCAACAAATTTATAAAACATTCGTTTGTGATTTCGGACCGTCAGAGTTGCACTGCAACAGTAAATGCATCGGACATTGATGCATCGCCACATAGCATTTTCGAATACGTGAAAATCTTCTTTGTGGACTTGCTACATGTGCGTACCGAATGGGCACTAGCTATTTTTGCCTTATTGTGCCTCATTTGCACATTAGCTTTAATTTGGTTTTTTAATTGAAAGGAACTTGAAGTCATTACGTTATGATTATTGGTTGTGTCCTTTGCGATTGAATTGTGACTTGAAAAGGGCCGTCAGATTGTGGAACATCTTATGCCGATATAATAATGAGATTTGATTGGATTTTCGAATAGGATTTTGACTAAATAGAAGTGATCAATCACTGTGCCCTCTGCGTGTCATTTCATTGACTGGCGGGAAGTCTGAATAACACCTGAGCCTCGCCTGGAGGGGCGGGGGGGGCGTCCGACGGCAATACGATGCCGACGCGGCGCCCGATGTACCGTGTAAATCCCCCCCCCTGCCACCCGACTACTTATAATTTCTTTAAATTCCACAAAGAACTTTATCCCGACGGAGTCTGGGCAAAGCCCGCGACGGCGGCGGTCCTACTTAACTTTATTCATTATTCTGATATCCGTTTTAATTTTTCAATTACTTACTCTCCTTACGCCCCTTTACTTCCTCCTACGTTCTGTGGACACAATCATTTTCCTCGCTAAATACATCCCACCCGTTCCACCCAATTCCTTTGTTGTCCTATTTAAATCCCACAATCTAACCAACTTCAAACGAGGCTCATTCCATCATGTATTCTTAAGTTTTTCTTCATATATATATATATATATATATATATATATATATATATATATATATATAAGAAGATGTAGAAGATGTAGGGACTGAAGCACCGACTTGGCGACATTGGTCACCCCCTTTAGGTCTTCATTTGAGTGCTTTTCCACTGAGTGTTCATCTAGCTCCTTGGTTATACCGTACTGATGAGGACTAATAATTCGAAACACGTGTCTACGGTTGCTTCTGCGTATGACGGAATTCCCCGACAAAGTACCTTTCTCCTCGAATATCTCACCGTCGATTAACCAGTTTTCCATCATATTTCCATGGGCTATGGTGTACCTGGGGTGTACCAGCCACTTCCGGCGCGACGTCACTTCTTGTCTTCGAATCCTGAAGATGTTGGGACTGAAGCACCAAATTGGCGACATTGGTCACCCCCTTTAGGTCTCCATTTGAGTGCTTTTCCATTGAGTGTCCATCTTGCTCCTTGGTTATACCGTACTGATGAGGACTAATAGTCCGAAACACGTGTCTACGGTTGCTTCTTCGATCTTCGTATGACGGAATTGCCCGACAAATACCTTTGTCTAATACATATCACATAACTAATGCTTCGGATATGTTCAAATTAGTAACCATAGTGCCATTTCACTGCGCTGCATTTAAATACTCTTATAACGCCAACAATAGCCTAGGCAGAGTATGGTAAAGTTAACAAGTAACAAGTTTGCTGTAATAAACTTCTATAAGTATCTGGCGAAAGTTTTTAAATCGCTGGTCTTGTATTCTATGTACTCGATGTAATGAAGTATCATCGGGCGGAAAATTTAATAAAGTGAAAATTGAGCTTGGTAGAGCGTGGGCTAAAGTAGACGCGTTAGCGGGGCAGTATTTCTTGTCCGGTATGTAATCGATTGTTATTCCAGTAATTTTATTCATATAGCCGTGCCGCCGGCAAAGAAAGCGCCCCAACCGCCGCGGCCCGGCAACGGACTGTTCAAAAAGTTGTTTGGCTTTTTGTTTGATTCTATACGGCGCGGTAAACAGGCGATTCCGGCAATCTCGCATAGTTGCCCGCATTTTTCTGCAACTGAAAAGCAAATGCAATTTTCTGGTACCTTTTGTGCCGTAATTATATTTCGAGTGGTCGAGCAACGCCCCACCCTAACCTCCCACCCCTGCTTAAAGTATTTATGCCGTAATGCCAGCAGAGTACACCCGGGTAAATACCTACTAGCTTCGGTATATAGAAATGTAACAAGAACAATATACATGTTAAGAAGTGTCTTGTCTTGCATGGAAAGTACTATGTAAATGATGCCGCTTGCGAATACATCGGTCAAGCTGATCCCACACGTGTTCAATAGGATTCAGGTCAGGACTTAACGCCGGCCATTCCACGGTCTTGTAACAAGTATCTGGCGATGCCGGCGGTATATGGCTTTGTATTGTCCTGCAATTTTGACCGACGCCACAAACATACTGATACTTTACAGGATTTTTCAGGCGGAATTCTCAATATTTGAGACGCGTATTAAGACGCGTTATTATGGGTAGTTTAAGATATAAATTTGCATTTAGCTGTTTTCTGTAAGTATGTCCGCGATTTCAGGGTCTGCGGATGTTGAGTTGTTATTTTACAGAATGGTATTATTCGGTTATGTTTGCGCCCCTGTAAAATATGATTAAATACCCTCTTTCATTAGATTATACCTGTGGTAGTGGGGTATTGGTTTTCACATCACTGGTTATTGCGTGGAGCCCTTAATCGTTTAAAAGCTTTCTAAGTATATATCTGGGTGCTTAGTAGTAACATTAAAAATATCGAGTTTCCGCAAAACTTTAATGCATCTAAATTAATTAACGTATTTGTATAATTTGGGAGATTTTGCCACCGCACTGAGGTTGGCAACAGTTTAATCGATATGGCATAACGCGCAAGGGCAAAGGTCTAAGCAACCGCCGTGCCACTCCAAAAGCTCACCCCGTCCACAGGGCAGTTTGTTGTTCTCTACTTTATAATTTGTATTCGCGAATAAAATTCCGAAGCTCGGCCGCTGGCGAACTATAACGTAAAAACTTTTTAATTGTTTAATAAATCTTTAGGAGCTTCGAATTCTCCATCATACCGACTCATTTCAATTTGTCCACTGCGCAAATAACTATTCAATCGATGTCCAATCTAGAGCTACACAATTAAAGCAACGCGTGATACCTATTTGGCCAAACTTTGATTGTCAATTACTTTTGTAATCAATGAACTTCATTATTTTTACGGGATATTGTAAAGAAATTCATCAGAATTATCACATACTATTGTGACTTTGAATAACAACATTCGAGAAACAGAAACTTTTCCAAATTTAAAAATGACGTAAATGGACCAGGAAAAATTGAATAGTTAGGGCAATTATTTCAGTTAAAAAGTGTTTCTTACAAATAAATGTGTGTACACGGATTGAGGTACACAGAGGAAACAAATTTTTATTGCGATTTTTCAAAAATGCCAAGTCTTACTAATTGTGGTTTATTCCGCAGTAACGTGTCACACCCGTCACGCCCGTTTAACGACTATACATAAGCAATGGGGGCCTTTAATATTATTTTGATGAAACATTATAACAAAAAGACGACTCATCTTTTAAAATTGTTGTAGATAGATGTTCAAACTGATAAGTTTTATAAAAAACTTTTTAAATAGCCGTGACGGTCGTTACCAGCACAGCGATCTTTTGGTTTTGGTAACTTTTTTGGTAAGTGTAAAGTTTCTATTCTAATAAAGTTAATAAATAATTCTAGTTTTTACGTGAAATTGAGGCTAGCTAATATTATATTGATTGAATCATGCGTAGTACCTAGCAGTGGCGAACTGGGTCCAAAAATATTGGTTGCCAGCAAAAGGGGGGCCCACCTTTTTTGTTGCTTTTTTGCCCGATAAGTATTTTTAGAAAGCAAATGTCATTCTGAATAAATTTTTTATAAGGACTTATTTGTTTTCTCAATTCCTTGAAAAATACAGCCGTTTGAACACACCCACTACACATTACAATGATAGAAGGTAAATAAATTTAAAAGAAAGTATTTAAAACAAAATCAACATAAATTGAATAAGTAAATGAACAAAAAAAGAAATTCATATGAAGCTTTTTATTAATTCTTTTTCTATAAAACAAATATCATTTTGAGTAAAAAGTATCATATGGACTTATTGGTTTTATCAATTGCTTAAGGCGCCGGTTAAAATACGGTTTTGTTAATAACTCAAACGGTTGTAACTTTGTCATAAATTGAAAAAATAATAAGAATGTAATATAATAATAAGAATGTTAAAAATAAGAAAAGAACGAATAAATACAATATATAAGATCGATAAATCAGCTTTCCTAAAATGTAAACTCGGTGGTCAACAGCTAAAAAGTTATTAAGCATCTAATGTGACATTTGTAACCTATGCACAATATTCATAAATTAATATTAAATATCCAGATTGTTCGACGAAATTCAACAATCTCTCAATTAGAATAATTCTTCTTTTCATGCAGCAGCTTTTAGTAATAGCATTCTGCAATTTTGATTTATACAAATTTGTGATTTTATTTATCTTATTTTATATTTTTGTGAATTTATTTCCTTATTTCCTTAATCTGATTAATAATATTTATCAATGACATTAAATTGTTCATGGTGGTCCAACGCTTTGAAAAACTAGATCGCCTGATTTAATCGAGTTTGATTAGTTACTCTGTAGACATATTGAGGAAAAAATGTATGGGAATATTCCAACATTTTTGTGGAAACCATGGAAAATGTAATATTTCCACCGAGAATGTAACTCCAACTTAGATATTTTAGGAAAGTTGATTTATCGATCTTTCGAAGTATGTCAGATATACAGAGTGTTCCATTTAAAATTCTTGTTAGTTATTTGACATTTAGCAAATCTCCAGTTATTCTGGATAAGTCATATTAGAATTTAATTTATTTAGCAAATGAATAATAACTGTAAAAAAATGCTATACTTATAGCATCCAAAATGAGTACTTTTATTTCTTTATTCTTGTTAGTTATTTATGTACATTAGAATAATTTTTTGAAAATGCTCATTTTTGACAATCCTTGCACAATATCTCAGAAACAGTTGATAATAGCCTAATACAAGTTGAAGTCAACACAATTAGGCTAAAAATCGATCAAAAATTGCAGTAATATACCTAGTATTCCATTTAAACAAACAATTTTGTTGGTACTTTGTTGTGGGACACCCTGTAAACATGAAAATATTTTCTGGCTGTAGGGCGAATGATTATCTATAACTTTTATAACACCCTGTACATCAATTTTATGATATCTTCGAAAGTGAACAAGGTATATTACTTTTATCATTAATCAACACAAAAATGCGCAACTTTGTTTCTAATTTTTATATAAATAAATTTAATTTTATTTTTATTCGATGTATAAAAGAACATTCTGTATAAGTGATTCATTTTTGTACCCAAGTAAAATTTTATTTATTTGATTTATTTTGGTCCCTTTCATATGTTCAGCAAATATTCCACAATGTTTTCTTGTATATCAATTATCCGATTTAAGTTTTAATTTTATACATCATAGCATTGACTTTTTTGTTTTTAATTTTTCTTGGTAAAAACTCCCACGTCATGCCATTATAAATAATTCTGTACTTTGTGACGTATTGGTATTTCAATTTCGGATGAATAATATTTTTGCCAGAACCCGATCAACCAAATTAAAAAAAAAATTTTTTTTCTTTTAAAGATAAAAGTCCAGTAAAAAGTTTCAAGTTCAAATAGTAATACATTTTAACAAGTTCTCTTAACAAGGGCCTTTTGGAGAATATTTATTGTTTCCCAAAGTGGGTTTCTTGAAACTCACCATGCAATTTTCTTATTGGGTTATTATTGATTGCCAAACAAAAATAAATTCTTAAGGCGGTCCCGTGCAAGTTTCAGTATAAATAAATACTGACCCCCTTAATTTCCTTAAGGGGGCCCACTTAAGGGGGGGGGGGCACTTGCCATCGGGCAACCTGGCACCACCTGGCCAGTCCGCCACTGGTACCTAGAATAAGCATATAAATAAGCCAATAATCTTGTCAAAGACATTAATAACAATAATTAATAACAAATATCAAAATCTATGAAGTAAAAGTTCTAAATAACTTTTTTGTCAAAATTTTGATGGTAGTTTTTCTAGCATAGCCTTGCTTTTTTTAAACAGCAAGTCCGAAGTTAAAACTACGCCATGGAATTAAAACTCATAGAAATTTACTGAAGTTTTTAAGGGAGTTTTACGGTATTTTGTGACATAAATAATAAACAGAAGTCGTTTCTAAAAGCAGATGAAGCGAAAGAGGCTTGTAAGATATGAAAATTAGTAAAATACCGCGTTAATAATTAAATATATTAGTTGGTATAGCACACATATTTTTCTAGGTGGTGCAGTAATAAATAAAACGTGGAATATTAAAACGCAATGTCCGTAATGAAGCGCGGGGGTCGGAAATTGAGGCAAGCTGAGCTGGAATGTTTAAGGGTGAATGAGGGGCGGAAGGTGGGTGGCGGAGGGCGGGCGGGCGGGCGGAGAACAGGGGGGGGGGCGATACAATAAAGTTTATAAAGTGGAAAAGGTTTTTAGCGTTCGCCAGCGGGACTGGTGTGGACAAGTATTGTATTGGTAAATGATAGGATGGTACATAAGGCTTGATTACCGACCGATATGATCAATTTCTTTGTACTGGAGCGTGAGGTGGAGTGGGGCGGATAGAGGGAGAAGTTGGGCTCTGTTGAGGAGAAGATACAAGCGGAGATGTTACAGGAATTGGAGTCGGTGAAGAAGAGAATAGTTTCGATAACGGTATATTGATCGCAACGGTAAATAATACAGTAAAGAAGAGATGGGGACGAATATTTAAATGGAGGCCCAACATAAGATCATAAAAACGGGCAGTAAATTGCACTTCGGCAGCGTATATATAAGACAGGCCAGTGCCGGCACATGTAAAATGGTGCGCTAGAAGCTGCGATCGCAGGAGGCGCTGCACAGTGGGCCACCGCTATATACTAGAGGGACAAAAATGGTTTTCACCAACTACTTCCCACAAAGTAGAAATTATTTTTATAATAAAGTACATAGATTAAAGTTTGATTTGCCCAAACATTTTATTATTTGTTATACATTTGTTTTTCATCTCTGTGCACAGTAAAAAAAATTACATCAATATGCAAGGTTACTAATTTCTGATGTGATTTTACAGTCATGTTGTAAAAAAGCAATGCGTTTGTAAAATTACAGTTCCGATTGTAAAATACAATTACATAACGCCTTGTAATTTTCCATCAATCTTAATGTGGTCAATTACACGAATAATGAATGTTCATATATTTCATGTAAATGTACACAGTTTTAACATCAATTAAAAAGCATTCTATAGTATCATAAAAGTGTATAGCATTATATTATAGATTATAAATCATAGGTGTATGCGATTTTGATTATATCTTCAACACTCAACCACAAATAAAAGATTTATGGTACATTATCGAGTTTCAGAGAGGTGGCATTCAATGGAATAAATTTATATTTGATGTAGCATAATCCCCCTTTCTGAAACGGAGCGAAAACTTAACTGAGACTTAAAGTTGAGCATAATAGTTTACATTATGACTACTGTACGAACGCGCTTTGGTTGCGATTTTACATGTCCAATTGTAACAATACAGACAACATTGTAAAATGACTGCAGTATTACACAACACATGTATTTTTATTTTTGATGTAATTTATCAGTTACATTAATTTTTTGGCATCTATAGTGAGGTAAAATTACATTTATATTTTAAAGTGATGCACATTAGATCGTGTTATAACAGGCATTAGAAACCAACTTTCACAAAACAACAGTTCTAAATTTACTAAAGGATTTAAATTATTCTGTCCTAAAATATTTTGCTGTAGTCTTTTTATGATAAACGTAGAATTAATTAATTTTTTCGTTTGCTTTGACGTCACGCGTAGATTTACATTTTGGATTGTGAATTTTAATTTATAAAGTATGGCACAAAAACACCTTAAATACTAAGTTTCATTATAATTGGCACAAGAGCAAGCTGGCGGCTCAAAAGATTCTTGTTTGTATGCTATTTATAACTAATTTAATTTTAAGGTATTTTTTTTAACTCAGATTAAACCTTAGTTACTTCTTCTTATGTGCGCCAAATTTTATAAGCATTCAAATTGACAAAGTTACTGAATTTTGTACCCGAAAGGTCATTTTTGTCCCACTGTGCGATGGCGAAGCATCGAAACAGCGGATCCGACGTTGACCGGGCACGGGCGGTCGGGCGGTTGGGCGGTCGGGCGGTTGGGCTTCGTTTGACGTCCACCAGCAAGCACCGGGAGCGCGACTCATCAATTCTCGCCGTAGCGTGTTCTATCACAGTGCCATCTCCAGACAACAGTCAGCATTACACCACAAAAACACCCCAATATGTAGCTTTTAAATTAATGATTCTAGCAATTGCTTCCTGTCCGTCCTATTCTTTCTCTTTCGACTAATATTCAACGCTATTTGCTTCGAAGCGAACCCGAGAGCCGAAAGTCGAAAAGCGGGGCGAACGGACGGTTGCGCGCCGCTGGCGTCGGCCTGCCGGACTGCGGTATAAAACATTGCCGCCGCCGATATATCGACTGCCCGTTAGTGACCACATCATTTGCTCGTTTGCTGACTGTCGTTTTTCCTCCGAGAAGCCCCTTAGTATCGGTCTAAAATAATACGGGAACGAGTAAATTACACCACCAGAAAAGCACGGACAGAAACAGAAGCGGGCACCAGAACCGGCGAACCGAAGAGGACAGGAGACATAATCGATATGGCCGCGTTTACTTAAAACGAAACTCAAATTCTTAGGATGCTTTGATCGAGTCAATTTTGGAAGAAAGTATTCTATTCGTATGCTTTACTCCGCCGTATAGGGCACTCCCACAATATCAATGCGCGGATAAGTCGTAAGCCGCAGGAGCTTCTTCCGCGTATAGTCGAAGTTCGGAGCTTGGGACATACACGGGTCCCAAGTTAATGCTGATTTATTGAAACTGCATGCCGGGATCTTACTTTTCCCGATATTAGCCAGTCTTGTCACGGCAGCGTCAGGAGCACTGTGCTTTGATTGATGATTAGCGCTTGAAACGCTCATCAATTAGCAACTGTGTCTTGCCCCGCGCGGTTGACTCGCTCCCGCCGCCGTCGGCGACTCTCGGTCATACCTACCTACCAACCTACCGACCTACCCAGTTCAATGTCGCGTAACACCGTCGAATGTGTTTGACGGCCGTGTTTATGGAGGCCTTTCATGCATGTTGCCGAAGTTACATGTTCATCTAGAGCGGTAATTGATGATAGTGGTCAGGAAGTGACGGGCGCTTGTAGGTGATACATCACCAGCATGTGTGTGCGTGTGCCCGTCGTATGCATATTCATGTCCAGAACCCAGAACCGGACCGCGCCCGCACGAATTTGCACGACCGATGCCGTTCTGACAGAAAGCCGAACGGTCAATCCAATCGTCAACTCAACGAAAATCAAACTCGTCAACGAAAATCACCAATCAAACTCAAGAATCCCATCCACTATCACCAATATACAAGGCAATTCAAACGGTTAGTTCAAATTGAAGCTTCAAGTAAGATTGAACAAAACGCTATTGGCACAGTACGGAGTGGGGGACTGAGAAACGATTTGGATGCCCGTGGCGGAATAATAAATTTTCTCCGTTACCGTTGCACGCAAAAGCGCTGTGATCGACTTTGTTATTTCTTATTAAAATTCTTCAGTAGAACGAAAGAAAACGCGGCTTAATTTCACTACAAACCACAACAAACACACTACTTGCTTCTACCAATTTACGTACAACAACAAATTTAGTCGACACTAAGGAGGAAAAGTGCATAAAACCACTTCACTCACTTATACGTCTTTCTACACTCAGCTGCGCTTCATCCGACATGACTGGAGAAGTTTGCAAATGTGTATGCAGTGTTCGAGTGTAAATTAAATCTTTGATTTGTGTAGAATATAATAATTTACTAAATACTGAATGAATATTGGCACAGTTTGTTACGTGCATTTTAATATGTAATATTCCCCGATTTTGAAAATGACAGGCATTCATTCCATCTATTTGTGGCTTTTATGTGGTCATGTATGTTACTGTACAACCAAGATCAAAGCTGTCATCATCGCTGAATGAAACAACATTTCTTTTTGCGTCAACAAACAATACTGGTACCCAATATGGTTTAATATATTAAATGTGTACTGATTTATTGCACAAACATAGTATGGTGCACATTTTATATAGTACCAGATTATAGATTGCTTTAGATGTAAAAAAATGGTAGACATAGGTTTCATAAATCTATATGAACGGGAATTCCGTGTACCGGGAAAAGCAGTGGATGTAATCCTAACGTAGCATATCAAAAATAATGAAAAATGACTCACGTCAAGTATGAGAGTAGAGGAACAGGGGAGAACTAGGCGGTACAAATTGAGCGATCATAATAAATGATAATATATAAAAAATGATAACAATATAAGATGTATTTTTCATCGCGAATTTTTCCTTTCCGCCCCACCGCTCCTCGGCTGTTGCGGGCCGCGTGCCGTCGTATGGTCTGGGCCGCTTTTATTTCAAGTAAGCGTAAAAAAATTATCGTGACGTTTGATTAATCTCTGAGATTTGGCCGAAGGTGGTACTCTTGATTTTTAACGAGAATTCGCACCCCTCCTCCCGCAACATAAATCGCCGAAAGGCGGAATATTCCCTGACATTTTAAAGCGGTAATCTATAATTCTTTTGCCCACGGCCGGCCTGCTTTTTCGTAAAAACAATAAATTATGAATTTCAGATAACCGTCCGTTCTTATTTCAGGGCAGAGACCGATGTCATTTTCAGATTATATTTCTACCCCTACTATAACTTCACTATTCCCCACCACACTCAATTTTTGGCTTAAATCGCCGATAAGGCAGCAGGGCAGTATTCCCGCGGTTGTGATTACTCAAATATTCCGTTTAACCAAAATACGGACTTTTTAATCGCACAAAAGAGGGGAAGATAACAGGGAATAATTAATTTTGAGCCCACTGGTAAATGGGATCTGCCTGCATTGTTGTTGACTTTTTATTGCGTGCGACATGTTGACTCTAAGCCCACTAATGAGGGCTTTTAAAAGAAAATGAAAAGGTTTATTGTCTGATTGTCGCAATTAAGGTGGAATACGTTTTATAATTGCTCTGGGTCGAGCATCCTTAGAGTGGTCGCCAGAATGAGGCAACACTTCAGCATCTTTATTAAGGCTGCCCAATGCTCGTTACCACAACAGCTTTCCACAATGAATATAATTTACCTAACACAAAGCTGAGTGTATTTATGGTTTTACGGTTAAAGGAGTAAATCGGTGATTTACATTAATAATCGGCTGCAGTGGCGACAAAATCAGCTGATCTGTATGTAATCAATAGTGTAATAATCAATATGCAACGATCTGTAACATAAATTAATAAACTATCGAGCATTTTCTCGAGAATTCCAAGCGCAAGTCGGCTATACGGCCTAGGGACGCAGCTAGGCCGCAACCGTCTGCTACCGCTACACTGCGCATCGACGCCTAAACTCTAGCCCGCGAGCGAGTGAATTTCGCCGCGTCGATTGGTTGTAGACAGATTGCAGGTTGTACACAGTTGACACTCGTACACTGTGGAGTTCGGTTGCCCGTGAAGTGCTTATTACACGAAATTAAAAACAGAAAATCTGATGTGGCCAGGCACAGGAATTTATCATACTATATATATATATATATATATATATATATATATATAAAATTAATAGTTTACCTGCATGAGATACTATTCGGTTGAGATCGGTTGTCTCTGCATTAAAATAAAACTAGTTAGCCAGGATTTGACAGATATATTTATTCTAATGACAGTCAAATCCTGGCTAACTAGTTTTATATTAATGCAGACACGACCAAATAGAATTTGCTCATGCAGCTAAACTATTAATTTTACCAAATAATGTCATAAAAATAAATTGTATAAAATTTCCTCTACTTTAATTTATTATTTAACTATTTTAATAAATTTCAGAAATGGCGGCCCATTTGCAACATCATCAAAAAATGCTAAGAGTAAACCACCAGTTCCTATGGACCCTTTTGAACAAAAAGGTTTTTAGCTCTAAGTTTGGTCATAAAACTTCTAAACATGAAGTTTCGTCACCACACACACGCAGACATTTTTTGTACCTTGGTCAAATATGGACCCAAAAAAGCATATTTCCGCTTAAATCTCAAAAAAAATTTTCGGCATGATTACAATACTTTATCATACTGCGTATGATGAAGCAACAATGAATTCAGTAGAGTTTATTAGCTCAACCATTTAGCATTTACCAGTATTGTTTGGAACCGATGATCGGTGGACAAAAACAGATATTACAAATTTAAATCATTTAAGTTAGAGCCGTTTAGAACATTGATTTGTTAATATTTCAAGCGGCTGTAACTTTTTAATGAATTGAAAAAACTTATATGTCCATATTGTTACGAAGTATAGTTTAATTGCATTGTACAATTGAGGTCAGGTCATCCAACCCAACCTGCAGACAGTTGCTTGTCCAGAAATGCAGACGTCAGGCTTTTCATATCGGAACAAAGACATTCCTTTGTGGCAAGCGTGCAAATTAACTATGATTTATATCAAAGGCCGTGTGCAACCAAAAATCCTAACTCAGGATTTTTGGGGGCTCAAAACAGGTCATGACGTCTTGCCAAATTGAATATAAAAGCCACGGCAAAGGATGGGAAGGGGATCAGTAGTTTGCAGCACCTACTTGTAGTGTAGCGCGACTATTGTATTTTAGATATCAGCTGTAGTATTGGAATTTTGTATGGTCAGCAATACACGAACAATGTAAACAACACTGCGACTTTTATTTATACATCTCCATCCTGACCTAGAGCCTTCCCCAATTAAGAGCTACGTAACAATATGAAACTTTTTACTCAGTATGAACATTTACTATCTGAAAAAAAGTTCTGCGGGAAAAAAAGTTCTGCGGGAATAAAAGTGGGACACCGTGTATAGTACTAAACAATAACAGGGATTTAAGATCCATGGGACGTAGCAGCCAAAGATAATTAAAGTTAGAGTATTTAAGGATAAGAATGTGTCATTTTTAGTGCACAAATAAAGATATTTTTCTATAAAACAAATATGTCATATAAAACTGGTAGGTAACTGAAAATATACCTTAAGATAGTCTTAAGATCCCTTTCACCTTTCACTGTTTTCAGCAAGTCGTTCATAACCGATTTGAATCCTTCGGTATGCCAGAAAAGACCGCTGCAACTGCGCTGCGCGGTTGATCAAAGTTATTTCGCATACGAGCCATCAGACGCATACAAATTGCCATCCATCGGGCATATGCCTCTTCAAGGTTAGCAGTTAAAAGAGAAGTGATAAAATACAGTAAATCTGATACCGTATTAGTAAATCTGTGATGGCAGGCGCGAATACAAGTAAACGTTGGTAATTCAGAGCTGCGTTACTGTATTATAAATGGATATAAATGTATATTCGGTGTAGTTGGCGGGGTGGCGTGCGGCTCGTATAAGACGTGTTCTCAGCAGACATGTGTCGACGGGGTGGCGCTTCACACGGAGACTTAATTGATTGCCAACGCTAGATACTTTATGAATGGAAAGTGTTGGCCGCAAATCCAATAAAGGCGCACTAATATGTCTTAGTCAGCTCGGGTAGTCTACTTGCGGTCGACCGCAAACGCAACGGTAACCCGAAGGGGCGCCAAAGTCCGCCCTAGGTACGACTCGCGCCCGCACCCTGTGTACAAACAAACGTACAAACGCTCACGATTAATTTAACTGGGTAAATTGCTATTTAGCCGATATGTACACTCTGGACGAACAGATAAGCTGCACGAACGTGCACACTACCGCCGAAGTCACGTGGCCCACCCTAGCGCCAACTTTCCAAATCTACTATCCCTACTATGTGACAAACCCTACCCACGCTACCCCAATACCTTCGCCGCCACTGCATACTAGAGTGCACGTGGGGTCAAGAAGCAAAAATTACCTCATCGAAAGCTATTATAAAATTAAACCAGAAGGAATGGAAACAAACATAGCTATAAATTTGTATAGTCCTGCTTTTGTCTGGGCAGGGGTAGCGATATTAACCCGTATGCAGGTGTTTTGAGGCGCCCTAAGCCTACACGGCTCTACTTCCCGCAAAATAGGTACTTCATTTGGATAAGCCCGCAATAAAAAATTACCGAATAAGGTTTGTTGCCCTTTTAGCTTGAGTCCGCACATTTTAAGTAAGACAACTTGTTCAAAAACATGTTTGCTGCAAATCAGCTACACTTTTTCCTGCTGTTATTCAGAAAGTAGCAACTGATATTCAGAAAGCAACACATGATATTCATCTATTCCGATTTAGTATCAGAAAGTAGCAGTTGATATTCATCTATGCCGATTTAGTATCAGAAAGTAGCAGTTGATATAAATATATTGTTAGCAACAGTTATTTCCGGACATGATTTTAGGTCTATGTATGTACTATGTATGTATGTATATGTATGTATACTATCCACGCAAAAAAAGTAGTACAGCTAAGTTTGACATCATGTAATTCTGTTCTGTAATTGTTACAAGGTACGGCTTTTTTTTGGCGCGCATAGTAGAATAATGTACAATTTGACGTTTTGAAATGTTTTTTTTTTATCTGTGCTTAATTAAGTTCTCAATTTTAAGTATAAATTTTTAAAAATAAAATATCAAATAACTTTGCATATTTTAACTGTGTCTCTGTTTAGCGTGCATGATATAAAAATACGCTTTGTCATTCTGTCATGTGACGTCCATTTGATCTGTCTGAGACCCACTGTATAGAGAAGTTCCTTAAAAAAAATCTGTATAATTCTGAATTACATTTGCTACTATCTGAATATCAATTGTTACTTTCTGAAAATAATTCGGAATAGATGAATAATAACTGCTACTTTCTGATACTAAATCGGAATAGATGAATATCAATTGGTACTTTCTGAAAATAATTCGGAATAGATGAATATCAATTGCTACTTTCTGATACTAAATCGGAATAGATGAATATCAATTGCTACTTTCTGATACTAAATCGGAATAGATGAATATCAATTGGTACTTTCTGATACTAAATCGGAATAGATGAATATCAATTGGTACTTTCTGATACTAAATCGGAATAGATGAATATCAATTGGTACTTTCTGATACTAAATCGGAATAGATGAATATCAATTGCTACTTTCTGATACTAAATCGGAATAGATGAATATCAATTGCTACTTTCTGATACTAAATCGGAATAGATGAATATCAATTGGTACTTTCTGAAAATAATTCTGAATAGATGAATATCAATTGCTACTTTCTGATACTATATCGGAATAGATGAATATCAATTGGTACTTTCTGATACTAAATCGGAATAGATGAATATCAATTGCTACTTTCTGATACTAAATCGGAATAGATGAATATCAATTGCTACTTTCTGATACTAAATCGGAATAGATGAATATCAATTGCTACTTTCTGATACTAAATCGGAATAGATGAATATCAATTGGTACTTTCTGATACTAAATCGGAATAGATGAATATCAATTGGTACTTTCTGAAAATAATTCGGAATAGATGAATATCAACTGCTACTTTCTGATACTAAATCGGAATAGATGAATATCAATTGGTACTTTCTGAAAATAATTCGGAATAGATGAATATCAATTGCTACTTTCTGATACTAAATCGGAATAGATGAATATCAATTGCTACTTTCTGAAAATAATTCGGAATAGATGAATATCAGTTGCTACTTTCTGAACAACAGCAGCAAAAGGTGTAGACGAGCACATGGCATAGAAATTTCTGATCATTTTTTTAGAAACAGATTAAAAGCAGCGGATTTGAAACCAAGAACACCTGTCCGCACACCACGCCTCAAGCAGCATCACAAAGCAGCGCGAATGAGGTTTGCTCTGGATCACAGAGATTGGCAACATCGTCACTGGACGCTTGTACTGTTTACAGACGAGTCCAGATTTCGTTTAACTCGTTGTGGCGGGCGCGTACTTGTATATAAATGTCCTGGTGAACGCTACGTGACGCAGTTGCTACTATACAGGAAGTGGATAGATTTGGTCGTGGATCTGTGATGGTGTGGGCTGGAATCAGTATAGACAAAAGAACTGATCTTGTTGTGGTTCCTGGTAGACTAAATGCCATGAACTACATCGAAACCATCTTGGAGGACTATGTGGTGCCTGCTGCATATGGCGTCGGTCAAAATTTCATCCTAATGCAGGACAATGCAAAGCCACATACCGCCGGCATCACCAGAAACTTTTCACAAGAACGTGGAATTCAGGTCATGGAATGCCCGGCGTTAAGTCCTGACCTGAATCCTATCGAACACAGCATGCTTGACAGTTTTTCTATTTTGTTTTGCGTTATAAATTTACATTTTTAAGTGTAGTTTAGAAGTAACTAATAGTTGTAAGGCAAAAACTAATTCTTGGATCAGCTAGACTGTGGCCCAGTGGTAAAGCGCTTGGCTATCAGTCTGGGGGGCGTGAGTTCGAGTCTCAAGCCCTGCTTTCAGGCTAAAGGTTTTTCTGTGGTTTTCCTTTACTCCTCGCCGAATGCTGAAAGCCAAACAACTTAAGACGTGCCACAGACGCGGGCCTATTCTACCGTGGGACACCCGGTACGTAATTGGGCTAATAAGGATATTATGGCAAATAGAGTTGGACGACTGTGACGTAGTATCGCTACTAAAAGAATGTCATCGGTAAAAGTCAGTAAAGCACGGTCGTCGGAAAATCGGTCGTATTCTGTTATTGCCATAATTTATTAATGGGCAATAAAAGTGCGCTTTTGCAGCCGGTTGTGCCGTATCGCTGCTCCGCGGGCCCCGCATTTTAATGTGACACTCTCGGAGCGGCGCGCGGGCCGGCCGCCTTATTGTCGGGCAAAAACAAGCCCGGCCCGCTACCCGCCGCCCTGAGTAACGACATTTTAAACTTCGATACTCCTTAAGGCACTGGTTCTGCGTACCGGCGGCTCGCATCAACTGAAGCACTTGTTAACTACGCGTCGACTGCGCCCGAGAATTTATTAACCCTAAATCATCGAATTATTATCCCCCGATCCCTTAATTACAACCGTTTTTCGAACGCCAACAAGACTTAATGCACATCTACTTTATCGGCATGAATACACACCCAAACTTAACACGCAACTGTCACACTATATCATTTATAACAGCGACTAACTTTATAACACCGTGTACATATTATTTGTGTCCACTTACATTTCTAGTTGTTCTAATAGTTCCTCAAAAGTTCAAATTGTAAGTCGATAACAGCGACTAACTTTATAACACCGTGTACAGTAAAGCAATTACATATTTGTGTCCACTTACATTTCTACTTGTTCTAATAGTTCCTCAAAAGTTCAAATTGTAAGTCCAGATAAAGCTAGAAAGCAAAATGGCAATCCAGATAATTGGATTAAAAAGGAACGCCAAAAGGTGGCCAACCATGATCATCAATGATGTAGTTAGCCATCTACAGAGTTATTAGAAATAAAAACTTAGGCAATTTCATCTCTAGTATTACAAAAGAGTAATATTCTTTCCTTAAAATGAAATACTAAAATCACTGCATTCTTTTTATAGCACAATATCATTCTGTTATAAATTGTATTGGACTTGCAATAAAAAAATGTAATAAAAGTGTAATAAGAGTTTCTGAAAAATCTTCTTCGATAACAGAATCAGAAAATATGGAAGATTCACACGATTGAATGGACGATGATGACAAGGAAATGTCTGTCTTTCTTTTAAAAATGTTTTTATTTTTGTAAAAATAACCTTTATTATATGATAAAGGATAACCTTTTGATTTTGTGATAAAAGAAAAATCTTTATTTAGTAATTAAATATTTCCTTTTACTGATATTTTTAATAACAATATTATGTTTATAAATACCCCTATAAATACCCACTTTGGGTAAATTCCAGGGTATTTACCCGGGGTATTTACCCTTGATAATAAATACCCGGGTATTTAACATCACTGATTATGATACTCACTAGGTTTCAGAACTTTAAAACTAAATTTGTATCTAAACCATCCCCAAAACGCACTCCATAAGTGCTAGATTTTTTGTACTGTATTTTCAGATATAAAATTATCATACTCACAAGATTTCAGAATGTTCACGCCAAACATATGTTTCAACCTCCTTAAAACATCCCCTATATGGCTGAGATCTTTTCCACTATTTTTCCGACTATTTGAAGTTTATTAACACGAACAAATAATTTTGGTTAGTTAAAAGTGCAAAATGAACCACTGTGCGCCGCGTACGTATGTTTAATTTGTCTGAAGATAGTTTTGAGCTGAATAGTTTTGAAAGAGATTTCATAAATCCCATATATAATCGATAAGTTTGATAATCGGGCGGTAGTACAAATAATAGTTTCCCGAATTGGCATCCGGGGGATTTAGTGGGCGAGAGATCGGACGGCGCGGCGCGGTGCGGCGCGGCGAGGCGCGGCGGTCCGGCGTGCCGTTCGACGGCGAATAATTCCAGAGCAGCGGCTGACAGCTCCGAACGGAACATGTAAGTGAACTTTTAAAAACACGAAGCCCTGCCTCGGGTTTGACTGGCGGCTGCTTTGTTGCTCCGATTTCATATTCCGACTCGGTAGCAATTAAAAATCCGCATTCATTCCGTAGCCTGGAAGATAGAATGAGCATATGGAATTTCTGCTCAAGAATGCGGAAAACCCTCAATTTAATCTGATTTTTTTTTCTCGGAAAATCGAGTAAACTAGCGAAATTTTAAAATAACTTTTTGGAAGTCTTTTTGGGTGATAACATATAAAAAAAGTGGCGCACCGCGTGTGCTAGTGTGTTGTGTATACACGCCAATCGAGGAGAGCGCGCCGCGGCGTTAAAGCGGAAGAGAAAAGGTGCCTACCTGATATCAGAAGTGCGGAGGAAATTCGTGTGAGCGACGTGTTAACGTACTGTTAAGAACTGAACCGGTAGGTACTGGCGCGAAGAGATTCACTGCGCGAATGCGGCCGCAACTCGCAATCCGCCGTTCAGGCCGCGTGCTGCTGGTAACAGGCGTGCGCCATCTGACCCCTCTCGACCCCCAATTCCTGTTGCTTCTTCCAGTTGGGCGCCTCTGTCGGGAAATACCACGATGGCAAATACTGCAACCACTCTCTCAAATTTAGGGTCCTTCCTCTAGAATCCTCGCCTCTCGTCTTAATCCATATCGAATATTGAAATGAAAAGATCACAGCCGTCGGGATGATTATTCTCTTCGCCGCCGCCGCCGCTGCCGCACGCTGGGACAAACGCCAAACCCGCGCGATTCGCAGTCTTCAGCCGTGCAAACAAGAATTGCGGCGGCGATAGCGCTCTGGTGGTATTGCGGTATCAAGTTAAACACCGATTTGTAAACGAAGACAAAGCAACTGATACGGCCTAGGGCCGTCGTGCAAACTAAACACCGAACTATCTTTGTCTGCGGCAAACCCTTAACCCTCCGGACCTATCGGAACGCAACTATTTTTAACCCCTCACTTCACTAACCTCTCTATCAATAACCACTTTAAGTTCTAACCCAGATGCCTTACATCGTTATATCCCATATCGTCCATAACAACAAACATTCAGACTTCTTCTGCTTATCTTTAACCATCCTCCAACATATTTTTAACCCCTCACTCCATTAAGCCTCTCTCTATCAATAACCACTTTACATCTCAAAGTATCAAAAATTGCCAAATCACTATATTTGGAATTGTCAAAGCGAACTGTGTTTGATCTAACCATCCGATTTTGACGATTCTAACGTTACTGGATAGGAAATTGGCCTAGGAAACCATTTCTGAAGACCGCTTTGCTTTAAGATGCGCGTTTCGCGAGAAAAACGCGAAAAGTCGCGGAAGTTCACATTGCAACCGTTGGCGATAGAGAGATTTAACCACCACCAAATGATAGCTCTCGACGAGTACATCAACAATATGTACACTTTCTATGCCTAAGGCGTACCATTTTGAAGTTATGTGGTCCAATTCGCTTATTTTCGTGTTATTTGAAAAAAACGTAATTTGAGCACAACTCGGTAACCAGTAGAGATAGAGACCTGTTCTTATGTAAATTCGTTATCAGCGCAGTCATTTTAGTAAGATAGCGAAGGTTTCATATCGATCCGGGCCCTAGATTTGGAATTAGGTGTGTCACTTCAAATTTTAAGTAAAAAAAGTACGATTTTTATCAACATTTTGACCATTTGGCAAAAACAAAACTACCTCCCACCCAATTAAGATTTTGGTCCATGGTACAGATTCCGACGCTGATTGCGCTAGAGTAATTGATTTTTTTCTATACAGAACGGTACGGAAGTTATGACATCTCAAAGTACCAAAAATTGCCAATTCACTATATTTGGAATTAAACAAACATACTTATTTTGATCAATGTTAGAACCAACTTCTCTCAATTTGTCAAGCAGTGTAATTGAGCGTTCGATTTGAGATACCTGGTTGTTGATTTGTGTTGTCATTGGAGTTTAAAAGGGCGTAAAATGGGGAAACGACCAAACGCGGTTATTGCTTGTGTTTTGTGAGCATTGGCGGGGACGGGTGCGGGGCAGGGTCTAAAATTTACCTATGCATATTAACTTGTTAACACTTTCGGTCGCCAATATTAGCTCACGGAAATTCGGTTTTGCGCGGAGACCGATGATGAAGGAGGCAACGAAACGCATCAATCAAGGGCCTATCTCGCATTACAGATGAACCGATGAGTACCGGACACAACCCGCGGTGCGTGGTGTCGATTGCAGTCTTCAAATAAATCATTTCCCAACGTACACTGTCGGCCACCGTTTTATTTATTAAAACCAGACCGCGGTCGGACGCCAATGACTGACTGTAAGCACCTATTAGTTAACCACTAATCGCTACTAATTATCTACAAACAATGCAGCCTTTCTTGTCCGTCTCAGGACCCTTTGAAAATTAACTTTTGAATAACACTTTCAAACTAATTACCAGTGGCCGGACAAAAATGTATATTTTCCAGTGTCGTGCATGGGACACGTGCTGGTGGGGACGCGAGCGGCTAGCCGGTCTGGCTTCGGCTCATGGTGTACATACCACTACACCTGCTTTGGCGTTGGTCGAGTACAGTCGCTTGCCATGTTTAAATTTCCGCTTCGTCGATAGATAATTTGAGCAGTTTCTTTCAATTGTGTTGTTTCTTCTGTTTTATACTTAGAGTTGAATTATTTTTTTATTTTATAGTTGTACTTAGTTTGAAAATCCTGCAAGGAATCGTTTGCTAGCTGAGTTTGGCAATACTTTCACGTTCGTTAAGAAAGGGGAAGTGGTTTGCAATTTCTGCTCACGAAATTTAATTATTAGTAGTAAACAATGTCTTCGGGCTCTTGTAAAAACAAAAAACACATGGAAAATCTATCAGGAACGTCAACTAAAAACTTTTTTGATGATTTATGTGAAACATTTATTTCTGCTAATATACCTTTCACAAAAATTAGTCATCCCGTTTTTAAAAAATTTATCAAGAAGTATACTGGACGAGACTTGCCCGATAAATCCACAATTAGAAAATATTACGTACAAGGGCAATATGACAAAACAATTTCTAAAATAAAGTCAAAACTATCCGATAAATATATTTGGGTTTCTGCAGATGAAACTACGGATATGAAGGGTAGATGTGTGGTCAACGTCGTTGTCGGATTGTTGGACTCGCAAGACTTATTTATAACCCTATTTAATATCTACTCAGTTTCGCTGTACCGTCAAAGCTGAAGAGATATGTATAATAGTAAATGACGCCATAAAAAAAGTAGGAATCCCAGACGCTACCAAAGTATTAATGTTTGTTTCTGACGCTGCTGCGATTATGTTAAAAGTTAGAAAACTACTTAAACAACATTTTTCAAATATTCTTCATTTGACATGTTTTGCACACGCTATTCATAGAATTTGTAAATTTATTCGGGAAGAATTTCCAGACGTGAATATGCTAATAAGCACACGCAAAAAAATTTTATTGAAAGTTCCTTCCAGATTGTCTCTTTACAAGGAAAAGTGCCCTAATCTACCTTTGCCACCACAACCAGTTATTACGAGATGGGGTACATGGTTAGAAGCGGCAATTTAAGTACATTTTGCATCGTGTTTTTTTTAAATATCATCATTTGGAGAAATGCATTTGGAGCGATTGTGAAAGTATTTATTCGGTTGACTGGGCGACAATATAAAGTATTGATTTTTCACTAGTACTTTGCGGAATGATGTGTATGAATTTATTATTCGAAATCGGTGATCGTAAAATAGCTACAGCCACCCCTTAAGAGGTTTCTTTTGTAGAATGCCCTGTCGGGGTGCATTTTCCCGACACCGTGTGAAAATCTGTGAGAAGGTCGCCCTACGAAAGCTACTTATCGTTTCTTGGCAAAAAAAAAATCCCCGGGCCCTATTTTGAACCGATTACACTGTGTATAAAAGGAGTCGACGCTTTATAGGCGAGTCTATAGTCGCCTCTAATAGCTAGTTTAAAATCCCCTTGTTGTTTATCACGTAATATAACAAATGAAATACACCAACATGCGCTGCGAAGCGCTTCAAGAAATTTCAAATTGCCCTGAATACCGACCGTCCATCGCTATTCAATATGCATATTATTTCAGGAATTTGCTCTAACCAAAATTACATGCCAACGAAATTACAATAGTTTAATTCGGACAGTATCCTATTATTTGCTCAAGTTTTTACAAAATTTAGCAAAAAGTTAATGGTGTATTTGACATTACACGGTACATTTTAAAGATATATTGCGTTCAGAACTGACACATTGTAGCAGTGTTCGATGTTACAATGCAGCCAATTGTAAAACTGGTTTAGGGTCGATCTTACAAGTGTACGTATAAGTAGTGGAATAGTTATTCCCAGTATAAATAGTGCTATTCCGCCTCCCATTGGCTAAAATATTTGTGTTGTCATAGTAATAACAACTTATACCGGTATTTATACCAATATTTAGTTATACCATGGTAAAACGTGCTTTGTAAGATCGGCCCTTAGTAGATTTTCTAATACTGGTTTAGAAATTAAATTAGTTCCGGGTTATGCCATGCGTTAAAATTTGTATTTGCGGACGTTTCGTGAACCATGTTGCTCGCTTCTTCAGAGCAGTATTCACTTAGCTCTGAAAAAGCGAGACAACATGGTTTGCAAAACGTCAGAAAGAAAGAATTTTGCCGCACGGCATAAACCGGAAGGAATTTATTTTCTAATTAATGAAGAGAGTTAAGAAGAATCTACTATTTCATTATCATCAAACTACTGTTCTTAAGATATATATTTCTACTTTTCATTCACAATGCACACACACAGTGTCGCAGAAGCAACTGAAAAATTACAGATAGCTGCAAACAAAATCAAGCTTTGGACAAGAAAATGGCGCATCAAACTAAATGAAGGAAAATCCACGCATGCATGTAAACTACACCAATAAGAGTTAACTATATTCCAGTAACCATTAATGGGTACGATTTCCATACGCGGTACGAACTCGACCTAATATTCCGCAAAATGTATTGGCTAATGGGACGGAGGTCAGCCCTGTCAGTGCAAAATAAGCTCCTACTATACAAGCAATTATTAAAGCCAGTATGGGTGTAGGGAATACAGTTATGGGGATGCACTAAGCAGTCCAATATCAACCTCATTCAGAGGCTCCAAAATAAAGTTCTAAGGGCCATTGTTGGTGCAGCATGGTACATCAAAAACACCAATCTTCATCGGGATCTTCGTATGGAGATGGTAACTAGCGAAATATCAAAATTTGCTAAGAAGCACGAGGATCGTCCACTCCACCACGACAACATTCAAGCCATCCATCTGCTAGACAACAGTGCGCTAGTGCGTCGGCTGAAAAGAACTAAACCATTCGAACTAGTGCGGGAGTGACTAAAAGCAGAGCACCCGTAGTGTATTCACAGTGATAGTGTAGATAAAAACAACCGCCGTCTACTTGAGTGGTAAAAACTGTCAGACTAAAACAACTTGGGCCAATGGGCAAAATTGTAGAAATATTCAATATTTTATCAGTTTAGGTTAGGTGAAAAGAACTTGTTAGTCATTGACTAGGTGTTATGCCACAAACACTCTGTGTTTGAACAAAATAAAAAAAACAATGCACACATTGTAACACTGTTTTTGGTGTTACAATTAAGATTGGTCACACTGATATCAAATGCCATATGTCTAACGTACAACACATAACCACAAACTGCATCTTTTGAATCGCTTGCAATTGACATATTTAAACATGCGTGCACACAGAAAAGTGATTATTTGGAACGAGAAAACATAATTTCTTGAATTTATTTACTAGATTCAAATGCATATTTACTTGGATGTAGAAAGTTAGGTATACACAAGAAATGCCACATACTCAATATAAGTCAGATAAATGCTGTCAACAAATAAATTCTCTCTTTATACGAACCAATATTGTATTGAAAGAAGTAATTGAATTTTTCGTCCTAAAAATGTTAATTTCTCCAACGAAGTAATAGTAAATCCATCCAAGTTAGTTACTTGATCCAAGAAAATATAAGACATTTAATATAAGTAAGTATTACTGAATAAAAACCCACCAATTATTTAACGGAAGTGATTCTCACTTCTTTCAAGTATGTAATCCCTTTCTCTGGAATAAATATGCGCACCGTGATTTTGTCAAGGCTCGCGCGCCCGCGCGTGGTGCTGGCGCCGTAAAGGAGCCTAGCCTAGTACGAAAACAACAACGAAGTAACCGTAGGGGATGTGCGAAAAAGGAGTGTAAATTCGGAGTGATAAAAAAACGTGCGACGGAGAAATTGGGTTTGTAGAGGAGACGGCGGGAGACGGTGGTGCAGTTAATAATTCGCGAGTTAAAGTGAAAGATTGGAGTAAGAGTAATGGGGGTGCCGCGGAGATTGGGAAAGAAGTAAATTTTTCTTCGGCGTTCTCCCGGAGTAAAGTGGTTTTAAATTGAAACCGGCAAATGACAGACTCATAACAAAAGAAGCAAGTGTTATAAAATTGATACATAAAATAAAACAATAAATCTCTGGGAAAGGGTGTCGTTCGGTTAAAATGGCTGAGAGTGGAATTCGTGATAAGGGTAGGAAATAACTAACCGGCCGGTCCATACGGGCTATGCCGCGCACTTCGCCTCTTCTCTCGAAAACAGAGCCGGGCCATAGCAGATCGAAATGCTTGAAACGATTTGCGTTCAGTACAGCGTAGCTACGCTGCCCCGTTCCATCGTTCCATCCTTCCATCGTTCCATGTCTGCTGTCTACAGTTCAGTCCCACCTAGCGCACCACCGGCGCGCCGAGACTGTCGAGAAGCATTTGCTTGTAGTTTCGTGCACTGATCATTAAGTTCCCGCAGAAAGCAGGTGCTTCCCTGATAAACCAATTAAAACCACGCACATTTTTCACAAACAGTGACACACCATTTTTCTTTTCCCATGCGCTTCCTTCCTTCCGCCAATTTCTCCACCCCCACAACATCCCCGACGCAACACTGAACACCCCCCACCCCCCCCGTCCGCTATCATTCGACTGCTCCATTCAACTTTTTCGCTGAAAATCCACACAAATTCACACCATAAAAGAGAAAAAAACGGCCCCACTTCGGATAGTACACAAGAAATTCATTAATAAAAAGTTTTAAGTAAGAGCAATCCACCAGCACCGGAACTTAAGACATTTTAAAAAATCTAAAATTCTAGCAAAAAAATACTCGTGTATTTGGCGAGAGTACATGAATAATATACAGGTTGGTTCAGAAATAACGGCTAACCTTGAAGGAGCCGCAACTGCGCGCTGCGGTTGACCAAAGTTATTTCGAATACCAGTCATACGTGGCATACAATTGCCATTATTCCGTCTCTGGTACTACACAAATCACTACACAAACACAACCACACTAAGATTTCACAATCCAAAAGGTTCTTATTCTAACGATTGCATACAGCAAATTACTTGATTGAAGCTAGACCAGGAATGACGCAACAAAACCCAGTGGTTCCTGAGCATTTAGAAAACATAAGTTCATCCTCATCACAGAGCCTTGGGGTACCCCACGGTAGTAACACTCGCCACATTCGCAGATGACGCAGCTCTAATGGCAGTGGGATCAACTACTGGAGAATCTACTAGGAATCTTCAACAAGCTAGTATTAAAATATATGAATGGACCATAAAATGGAAGGGTATGACTCTGGATACAAAGTTAAGGTGGAAAGAACACGTTAAGAAGAAAAGAGTAGACCTAGGCCTCAAATAGAGAACTGTACTTCTGGGTAGTTCAGTTGTCAGTACACAACAAAGTACAAGTTTACAACCAAGTACTAAAACCGATTTGGTTATACGGCAGCCAACTTTGGGGCGACACGCAAAAAAAAACAAATATCCAAGGAATCCAGACTTTCCAAAATAAAGTACTAAGGAATATGGTTAACGCTCCTTGGTACATACGGAACAGTGACCTGCACCGTGATCTTGGTGTCCCACAAGTCATCCAAGAAATAAAAAGATTCGCTACTAAACATGAGTCTCACCTAAGCCATCACGTCAACGTAGAGGCCCTACAGCTACTGGACAACCAGAATCTAGTGAGAAGACTAAAAAGAACTAAACCCTTCGAACTAGCAAATCAGTGAAATGTGTAAAAAGCAGAGCACAGTGACTGAAGTGTTAGTGCTTCTTGTTTAGGACCAAGTAAATATAGGACATCAGTGGATAGCCTATTAGAGACAAGTACCTAGTTTTAAGAATTGAGATTTAAATTGATGGTTAATCTTTTAGATTAGTTTCAATATGTTAAGCATCTTATGCTTATGCATTGAATAGATTGAAACCAGTAATTGAGAGGATGATTGTGGAATAAGCATCCTACTATTGACCAGGTAATAACCAACATGTTTGAAGAAGAGTTAGAAGCAGGTTTCTTCTGCAATCTTCCTAGTTGTTTCTTCGACGAGTGCTGTAGGTTTAGATCATTCACGCAAGTAGTGGATGATTATTGGCCCTGTGCACACTACGGCGTGGGGGACTGAGAAACGATTTGGATGCCCGCGGCGGAATATGAATCCTGCCAGTACAACGAAAGAAAACGCGACTTAATTTCACTACAAACCACAACAAACACACTACTTGCTTCTATTAATTTACGTACAATATGGCCAATATGGTTACTAATAAATATATTGTATCAATTGTCTAAAAAAATAGGTTTTAAATTTTCTGCTATTCACGGTGCTTTTTTTCTTTAAGGAATGACAGAGATTTAGTGGCGGTTATTTAGTGGAGAAGTGAAGGAAGAGAAGGGTTAATAAAGTAAACGTTCTGGTGGGTTGTGGCGTTATTTATTATTTAGAAAATAGGTTATAGGTGCGTGAAATGAATTACCGTCGGGGTGGTTTGGGAAGGGTAAGAGTTTGGGTGTATGTGTGCGTGTGTGAGCGTGTGGTGTACGTAGGGAGTAGGGGTAGGAAGTGGGGAGTTCGTTGCCGAGGTGAGGGGGTTCTTGGGGGGTGGCGGGCGAGTGTGATTGAGAAGAATATAGGAAAGTTCCGGTGGGTCGGCGGTGGCGGTACAATTACATTAAACCGTACGTGGAGAGTACAGCCCTGGACGAATGGATCGGACCGGTCGTAGAGGTGGTCGTGAGAGCGGCGGCCCACTGCGCTGCCGGGCTAAAACGTAAAATCCCACGGTCGGGCAGCTCCGCGTATAATAAAATGATTACATCACTTCATTGAACAGCAACGGTGGTGGCTTTCAGCTACTGTTTGTGTCTGGCATCTCCGTCCAAATGCTAATTGCCCCTAATGGGCAGCTTTTAATGGTAATTGCAAAACGAGTAGTTACAACCGCCACTCAGATCCGGACTCCTAATTCAATTATTGTTAATAACTAGTTTACCGGAGGAATCAGCGCCGTAATTCGACTTCCACCGATCGGCACGCACCAAAGCAAACGCGAATTGGCGACTCCCCGTCCGGGTTAATAAGAATATTCTATTAACTGGGATAATTGCTCCGAGATATTGATCTGATGAGTTAGTGGCGCGACGTCGGACGCGAAGCGGCCCACGACCCACGGCCCGCGGCCCACAGCCCTATAGGTCCTGACGCGGAACGCCGAACTGCTATTAATAACAAAGGAGTTATTGGATCTGTACATTAACTGTAATAGAGCATCAGGGCGTTGCGCAATGAAATCCTTTCGAATTTATCTACCGATTTCAAGCTTTATTGCTCCTTCTTCTTCTTCCTCGCTCAAACTAACCAAATCGCCTCCTTCCGCTCTCTCTACAGACAAAAACTCTCACTACCCTCACGCATAGCACATCCCCCCGACCCTGTACCCCATATACGAGACATCCAGATCCCCATACCCAGATTACTGACTCCTTATTTATTCATCTCCAAGATGCATCACTCTTGCCATTACCCTCAACCACCACACCCATCGCTGTAGTGGATGATACCACAAAAAAATATTTATTCTAAGGAATACTGTAAGCTAATAAGAACCCAACTGACATGACTGTAAGTCTCGGTTATCTAATGCAGTGATTCGTACCGGAGCTATCAGACTGCCGTGAGTGGGAGAAGGACAGCGGTGAAGGTTGCGGAGCACTGATCTAATATACAATACCTTTAAGTTTAGTTGGCACCATGTTTAGGACAAATAATCCGACAGATGACAGCCATTATTTGTAATGCATAAAATTTAGCTTGAGTTAGAAAATACAACTTGAGTACTGCTGGTCACAAAGACAATGTATGACAAACTCCTACAAGCAATGGCATGTTGGAAGCCTCACAAGTTCCTTACTTACTCCACAGGATATATATATATATATATATATATATATATATATATATATATATCCAAACTCAGACCAAAAACATCATTTTAGTTTCCCCAGTATAATCAGTTGTGACTTACAACTTGAGTACGTCTGGTCACAAAGACAATGTATGACAAACTCCTACAAGCAATGACATATTGGGAGCCTCACAAGTTCCTTACTTACTCCACAGGATATATATCCAAACTTAGACCAAAAACATCATTTTGGTTTCTCCAGTATAATCAGCTGTGACTTACAACTTGAGTACGTCTGGTCACAAAGACAATGTATGACAAACTCCTACAAGCAATGACATATTGGGAGCCTCACAAGTTCCTTACTTACTCCACAGGATATATATCCAAACTTAGACCAAAAACATCATTTTGGTTTCCCCAGTATAATCAGCTGTGACTTACAACTTGAGCACTTCTGGTCACAAAGACAATGTATGACAAACTCTTACAAGAAATGATATGTTGGGAGCCTCACAAGTTCCTTACTTACTCCACAGGATATATATCAAAACTCATTTTGGTTTCCCCAGTATAATCAGCTGTGACTTACAACCTGAGTACTTCTGGTCACAAAGACAATGTATGACAAACTCCTACAAGCAGTGGGAGCTTCACAAGTTCCTTACTTACTCCACAGGATATATATCCAAACACAGACCAAAAATATCATTTCGGTTTCCCCAGTATAATCAGCTGTGATTTTTTTTAAATTTCTAAATGTATATGATAATGTAGATGAATTTCTTCTGATGTTATCAGTTAGAATACCATCAGCTCTGCTAGTTTGCCTGAACATGAACTTTCGGACTTCTTGCTAAGCACCCAAGACTCCAACCCTAAGATCTTTCATAACTGCACAATAGGTTGATAGTGAGAGGTGCTTTACAACATCATTTTATTATCACCTCACCAACCAGTATTGAAACAAGACAAGTAATTTGATGCGACCATTACGTTGGAGCCTTGGCAATGGTTTGGAGAGATGAAAATGTAATAGGTTTCACTTTGTAGTGAGAGAGTTGAGTGAGGTAGTATTATGTGCTATTGTGAGACAATAAAAAGTCGCGATCAATCTGGTGATTGTCGGACCGCTAGACGAACGACGTCCCGACGGAAGAGTGCAGGAAAGAACGCAATCGGTACAAGTGCAATAATAATAACCGGCGCGGACTGCGGAGGCGGTAATATCGGCGACGCGGCTCAAAGGGGTGGTCACGGTTGCACTGCGTTACCGTGCATCAATACGCGGAGGGGTATAATAATTACACTTCGAGCAGAAGATACGTGAGGCGCCGGTCTTAATGCGACGCCGTCGGAGAGCTCCCGGATACTCGAAATCCCACTCTAACATTTGTCCGCTACGCCGCGTTTCAATCAGGTTCTCTTGACGCCAGCAACTAGGGGTGTCAAAAGAATGCGGATCCCGTCGTTCTTCTTCTGTTCTACACAAAACTAACAATCCCGTTTCTAAAACCCGAAAAGGGTGAACCGACACCGCGAAAAATACCATTATTTCTACCGTATGCACCGATTACTATACAATACAACAAAATATAAACAACGACACAAGTCATTGTGAGTTTTTAAAGTACACATCATTTGTGATATTGTTTTATAGTATAGGTTCGTTATAAGTAAATGCATGTGTATTTTGTTAGTAATAAGTTTTTATTGATTGTATTGACGGTATATAAGCCCGCGTATTTCCCTCTAGAGATCAGTCTCCCTGCTGGCCCCTCGTGCTGGCGGGAGAACTCATCAGTCTATTTTCGCTGGCCCCTTGAATGCTGGTAAAATAGCCTCAGAGTCCTCCCTACTGGCCCTTTGCATGCTGGTGTTAGAACTCAAGGTATTATCTGATGGCCCCTTGTATGCTGTTGATAATATATCCTATTTCCTTTAGCCTATTTCCTGTACTAATTAGTTTAAGTAATACCCGAACCCCGCCGCTGAAGAAATAACATACCCGTATCCGATATTTCCTATATATATATATATATAGTATTTTTTTCTCTATGTATGTAAAAGAATAATGCTGACTAATATATTTATTACATTATTAAATCATTGTATTTTATCCCGACGAACCCAGGACCTACGCTACCTGCCACAGGGTTTAATATTGTTATATTTATTGTGTGACACTTCTTCACCGCACCAGAGAAGAAGGTGCGTTACAAAGTTTAATTCCGGGGCTGTCCGTAATATCCACGTTTGAAAATGGATAAAACAGGGGAACCACAACCTCCGTTGGACCGGGCCGTATTGCGGAATACAGCTTCGCGTTTTAACACTACGCTGACCACGAGCGGAAACTACACAATTTCAGCGTACGCATACGCGATTTTCAGTCGCCGGCATTAAAAAAATACCGCCACGTTAAATTAAAATTGATCCCACGCGGCATCCCGACAACTAAGCATTTTCCCTACCATTACTTCGTCGAAATATACTGTAATCCACGATCCACTACACCGGTCTGCTCATTTCGTGTCTCAAATTCGGTCATTTCTGCGCATGACGTCACTGCGAGGAGGATGTTGACACCTAGGCAACCAAATACATCGTTAGTTGTTGCGTTTTGTAGATGATTTAGGTTAACAAGTTGAAGGGTTAACGTCATGTCAACGAACGTTACTTCTCGTAATGACGTTAGTGGATGCGCGTGAGCAGACCGTAGTAGTGGATCGTGCGCGTGAGCAGACCGTAGTAGTGGATCGTGCTGTTTTATTCCCAACGGAACTTGGGCTATCACATTTATCCCAATATTGCCGGAGTAAATTGTTTAGACAACATGCAATTTCTATCTTCGTTCTGAGGAATAATTGATTATTTGAGCGGAACGTAGTGTGCCGGCGATCGAGCGAAGTGTAAGTATCGATCATGCAATTTATTTACATATAACATCGGGCCTCGCGTAAAGATTGCAAAACTTTCGTCATTAGACATGTCCATAGATCTTTCGGATAAACGCCGCTCCGATCGGTAAGAGAGGATCAGCTGGCGCTGCGGCCCGTTCCGCGCTTTGGTTTATGTCCGTAACGTTGGCTCAACTAAACATAAAATTCTTCCAGATAATTCCCAATTTTAATCCCCTTTCCTACAGATTACCCAACGAAATCTTAGGATATCGCCCTATCCGAGATAAGTACACGTTTTCTAAATACGACCACTTTAAACTTTAGAACCTACGCAGCGTCCCCAAACTGGAGATAATAAGCGACACTGAAGATCGGACAATGTGAGTCTTGGAAAACTTGAAAGTACTAGTCCTTCAAACATTTGTTTAAATTCAAATTATATTGGCGATTCCTCCAATTTGAATTTTTTTTTAGAAAATAAACTGCTTCCGGGTGGTTATGCCGTGTGTCAAGATTTGTAAATGCTGACGTTTCGCGAACCATGTTGCTCGCTTCTTCAAAGCTAATTGAATACTGTATTCAATTAGCTTTGAAGAAGCGAGCAACATGGTTCGCGAGTCATGGGAACTCAACTAACACTAAATGTCACACATTTATCACGGTATGTATGTATTGTACCAATAATCTGTAAACACAAGTAGGTAACGATTATTTATTACCGAAGTTTAATTCGGTCCATCCATAAAAATAAATTCTTGCGTTGTTAGTAGTGAATAATACCATTGTTGCCGAGGCATCAACAGGTAAAATGTTGAGGAAGTCTGTTTGAATGGAGGCGGTGACGTCACAGGCCAGACGGACGGTAGCACTGGTAGCCCAAATTAAATAGCAAAATGTTGAAAGAAAGAATTTGTTCGGTTGCTGGTCGGGTAAACAAGCAATTAAGAATCAGCGAGTTTGACAAGAATGGGTTGTCAAGCGCACATTGTACTGCCCGAGACGTCTGAAAAGGCGCACCGCGTCGCGACGGAGCCTCCGCACTAAGGCTCCGTCCGACTGTGGCTCTCCTGGATCCCACGAATTTATGAGTGATAAATACATCCGCACTGTATCGGACAACCGGATGATCGAGTTTGATGACCAGTCCACGTTGTCGTTAGCAGGTGAGCAAAGCCCTCTGAAAACTTCCACCTCCTTGCGAACCAAGTCGCGTTCACACAGAAAACGCCTAGACTATTCACAATAAAAAGAGTAACGGCTTTGTCACTGGCACCCATATACATAAAAACTATATACAAAGTGTAGAGACTAAACATTGGCGCTATAGGGCAAGCGCAGTATAATGCAGTAATACGTATATGCTCGCACTGGTCACGCTTAACTATTTTGCTGATTCTATTTTGAAAGAGCGTATGTGTTTTTATCTAGTTTATCTATACTTACGAAACAAACTAACGCATCACTGATATTATGTCACATTTTAGCGTGGGGAAGTAGGCGAAGCCACTTGAGTGACTAGCGTGAGTGACAGAGATAAAAACTTAGCGATTGCATAAACCTTTATGCTCCAATGGAATCATAGGAAACCAGAAATTAAAATCAGAGATTATGAGAATAACTGTCGTAATACAAAACACTGCAAAAATGCAATCATAAAAGGGAGCAATGACCTTTCAAACACACGATGCCATCTGCATAATATAAACCGAATGTCAAGACTAATAAAATCAAAACAGAAGTTTTTAGCTGTTGTTTGTGTTTATCAATTTCGATCTGTTCCAACAGATCCATCTTTTTTTCCTTGTTGCATGCATGAAGACACACACACGCATTGAGGTGTATGTACATTCGCGTGGAATTTAGTGTATTCTTAGGGTTGAAATCAGTATGGACGGAGCTTTAGGTCGAGGTTGAGATAGCGCGCGAGGTGGGACTGAGCGTCTGGAGTGTCGCAGAATCCTCATGGTCCATGTCCGTATCCTCGTAAATGCCATTTCTACATCTCAACACTAATAACATTTTCTGTCAGCGACGACCGGATGGGACTCAACTATTCCTCACTGTCAGTCCACCTTATCCAAATTATGCCCGTCCACCGAGGCGGCCGTCCGCTGTACAGTTCACGAGGACTTTAAATACTATCACGTGACTGGAATTATTTCCTAACCCGTTCAAATTACCAAACCGCCAAATGGTCATCCCGCCGAGACCCTCATTTACTCGCCAAAGAAACGATATATCAAATCACCCAAAATCAACAGGATAATCATCTCCCCCATCAATGCTCGCATCACTGATACCGCTTCATTCCACAAATATCAAGTTACGGACTTAATAATATACAATGATAATGGTAGATATTCAATGTTGTCTAGCCGATTATCAAACGTTGTGACAAAAACGTGGAAACTACGGAAACTACTCAGTTTAATAATTGCGTGGTGACTCAAACAATTATACAGTGCGTCATATGTATACATGAAGTTGAACAAAAAATTTAGAGACCACAATTATGATTGATCTGTTGACAGCAGTAACAGCGTATCCAAGCAATTTGTTGATAGAAGCTGATTGAAAGTATGTTGACTTTAGAGCAAAGGGTTTATTTAGTTCTTTGTTACGGCATAGGTGAGGTATCGTACCGCCGTGCTATTGAAGTTTTTAACAGAAAATACCCTGAGGTATACGTTTCTGTCAATTGTGTTCGTGAATTGGTTAAAAAAATTCATGGAACAAGAAACGTGAAAAATATCAAGATAAAAAAGCGAAATGGCAAAGATGCTACAGGAGAGCTACGTTAGCTATTGATTCCGCGAACACATGCCCAAAAAATCGTTGAGGCAAAGATCTCGAGAATTGAACATCAGTTCAAATCTAAAATTTCATCCTTATAAACCACTTTAGTAGAAGGAGATGATGCTCATCGATTAGAATTTTGCCTATTAATGAGAGAACGAATTATGGTCGATACATTTTTCTACAGAAAAATTATTTTCTCTGACGAAGCGACGTTTACCACAAATGGAGTTGTTAGATCACAGAATTTCCGTATTACAACCAATTCTCAAAAATATAAAACAGTGAATGTTTGGTGTGGGATTTATTACAAGAAAATAATTAGACCATACTTTATTGTTAGTACTGTAAACCACCACTTATTTTGATATGTTGGAAAATTTTTTGCTACCTACTTTGGACGAAATCAACTTACAACTCAGGTGTTCACTACACTATCAACACGACGGTTGTCCTGCTCATAGCGCATATCAAGTCAAGGATTGGTTGAATAGACATTTTCCAAATAACTGGATGGGACGATTCGGCCTTATAGGATGGCCACCACGTTCACCTGATTTAACGCCGCTTGATTTTTTTCTGTGGGGTTATTTAAAACAGCAGGTGTATGCGAATAATTTTCATGATAATGTAGACATTCTAAAATTAAAAATTAGGGAAGCAGTAGACGAATTAAATGACGAAACAATTGATTTGGTATATCGGAAGTTTAGAAGACACTTTTACCTATAACATTTTTGTTCTGATTCCGAAATACCGATAGTTTACTCTTCGGCTAATTTAACATTTTCGTGTTTTCTAACCATCCTGTGTGTTAAACCAGGAATTAAAAATTACGTCCATTATAGGTATAGTTATGTCCATCGGGGGGAGAAGAGCTTATAAGTCATACAACTTCTATGACAGCTAATAAAAAACATTGCTGGATAGGATTAGGTTAGGTTTTTTTTTTATGCTCACGCACGCTAAAAGTGGATTTTACTGTCCAACATATGATTCGAGCTCTGGGGCCTGAGTAATTGTAACCGGGTAAACAAATAATGGAGTATCGATTGTCGGATGGCTTTTGATGTCATTGCATGAATTTGCAGATTTATTATTTCAATAAATAATAAACCTACAGTAACATTTTTGGTCGCGCAAAATTAAACCTTAGCGATGCATAATCATTCTAGAATCAGCGTTTCTCAACAGGGACGAAAAACGGAGTCCGATCCTGTTCACCGCAAGAAAATCGTCTACATCTTACCAAAAGTTGTTACCCACGTTTATTGTCAATAATCGAGTAATTGGACAATGGCTATGTAGCCGCTTTGTTTCAGCGCATGCCGATATTCAGCAAAGCATTAATTTTAATCTGCGGACGCGAGTTTCACGACTGGCTCTCCGCTGATGCTCTGTCGCTGATAATTCTCAATCATATCGCGGGCAGCTAGCTACAAAGCAGCACCAACGCCTGTACAGCGGAGAGCACTCAAATATGGCAAATATTTTTCCGACCGGCCGACAAAGCCATCGCAAACAGAAAACTGCTAAATTGCCTTCTAACGAATATTTTAGATTTCTACACTTCGTCTGCTCTTTCAGACTCACCCCAATCGCTGAAAAAGGCATTCTGAAAAAAGTGGGACGAAATAACTACATCCTCAATTAATGGTATTTCACCATAGCAATCTTAATATCATAATATGAATATCGCAAGGATAAATTTAGGCATAGCTGAAACCGATTCGCTCTGATGTCAGATTTAATCTTTAAAATGGAAATGGGAAATATTGTTCGAGTCTGTTATAACCGCGTTATGGCGGTTGAAGTTTGATAGCATTATAAATCGCGAATTTTGGCAACAGTCGAGTTAATTGTTTGGGCACGGACGTGAATGGGTTAATTGATCCGGAGGCGCGTCGTTAGTGTTAGTGTGCTATTAATTAATAGTCGGTTAATTAATCGAATGTTCATTTTCGAAGGCGCCAATTAGCCCCGAATATCAATCGGGCGCTAAATTCAAACGCATTACCGCAAATTTATTGCTCCATTACAATACCTAATGTTAATTTTTAATTAATATACACCGTAGCACGTCGATAACGAAACGTAACTCAATTGTTGTTGTTGTTGTTTATAATAAACAGTGGCCGGACAAAAATGTATATTTTCCAGTGTCGTGCATGGGACACGTGCTGGTGGGGACGCGGTAGCCGGTCTGGCTTCGGCTCATGGTGTACATACCACTACACCTGCTTTGGCGTTGATCGAGTACAGTCGCTTGACTTGTTTAAATTTCCGCCTCGTCGATAGATAATTTGAGCAGTTTCTTTCAATTGGTTGTTTCTTGAAATTTTGTGTGAATATCTGTTTTTATTTTCCATTTCGAATTTGTTCTTCTGTTTTATACTTAGAGTTGAATTATTTTTTTATTTTATAGTTGTACTTAGTTTGAAAATCCTGCAATGAATCGTTTGCTAGCTGAGTTTGGCAATACTTTCACGTTCGTTAAGAAAGGGGAAGTGGTTTGCAATTTCTGCTCACGAAATTTAATTATTCGTAGTAAACAATGTCTTCGGGCTCGTGTAAAAACAAAAAAACACATGGAAAATGTATCAGGAACGTCAACTAAAAACCTTTTTGATGATTTATGTCGAACATTTATTACCTTTCACAAAAATTAATAATCCCGTTTTAAAAAAAATTATCAAGAAGTATACTGGACGTGACTTACCCGATGAATCCACAATTAGAAAATATTACGTACAAGGGCAATATGACAAAACAATTTCTAAAATAAAGTCAAAACTATCCGATAAATATATTTGGGTTTCTGTAGATGAAACTACGGATATGAAGGGTAGATGTGTGGTCAACGTCGTTGTCGGATTGTTGGACCCGCAAGACCTATATAAACCCTATTTAATATCTACTCAGTTTCGCTGTACCGTCAAAGCTGAAGAGATATGTACAATAGTAAATGACGCCATAAAAAAGTAGGAATCACAGACGCTACCAAAGTTTGTTTCTGACGCTGCTGCGATTATGTTAAAAGTTGGAAAATTACTTAAACAACATTTTTCAAATATTCTTCATTTGACATGTTTTGCACACGCTATTCATAGAATTTGTGAATTTATTCGGGAAGAATTTCCAGACGTGAATACGCTAATAAGCACATGCAAAAAAAAATTATTGAAAGCTCCTTCCAGATTGTCTCTTTACAAGGAAAAGTGCCCTAATCTACCTTTGCCACCACAACCAGTTATTACGAGATGGGGTACATGGTTAGAAGCGGAAATTTTTTATGCTAGAAACTTTGATATAATCAAACCCTTCGTCTTAAATTTGCCTGATGAAGCAGTTAGTATTAAAGACTGCAAAAAAGTACTGTCATTACAAGATTTGCATGAACAATTAAAATTTATTGATACAAATTTTGGGCAAGTATTGCCAACCATAAAGTTTCTAGAACAACAAAATGTTGAACTTGCAAGCAGTTTTCAAAGGATTGAATCTCTGTACGAAAGGTTACGAAGCATTGAAGTACCAATCAGTAAAAACTTACAAAAAAAATTGATGCGTTAGTACATAGAAATCCGGATTTTAATATTTTAAAACAAATCTCTACAAATTCATTTACGGATGAAGGAATTTCTCAAAAATATTCTAATTTGGTGTTGGTTTATTCTTTTGCGCCTGTGAGTAGCTGCGATGTAGAAAGATCATTTTCAAGGTTTAGAGACATTTTAACATCTAAGCGAAATAATTTTACGGAAGATAATTTAGAAAAATATGCAGTAATACAATCGTTCAATGCATATCAAAGAAATGAGTAAAATATTTCACGTGTTGCATATAGTTACGACAAACATTTAATATTAAATTCACTCGGTTTACTACCGACCGCCAGGCGCTTCGCACCTATGGATATCAATCCAATCGACCGCATAAGTCGTCATTGACTCATGCGTGCCCGCTACGCACACTCATAGCTGGGCGACTTCTAGCACTGCGAGACATACATTTTTGTCCGGCCACTGATAATAATACACTTGCAAAAGAAATTAACGCACCACAATCTCAAACTAATGACCAGCGCGCGCCGCGGTCGATCAAAGTTATTTCGCATACTTGTCATTCGTCGCATACAATTGCTATCCGACCGTCTCTGGTCCTACAGAAGTCAGAGGTTCGTAATAAAATTTCTGTTTGACGCCTTTCAGACTATGAACGTAGTACCTACACAAATCGGATTTGAATATTGTTGCTAGGCACGTTTAGCGTAAAGCTGATATATCTGTTTTGACACGATGTATGCTGATGCAATTAGCCCAGCGCCCGTGTCGATGTCAACTGCAGAAACGACTGCTAAATGCCGCGTAATTATACATAATTTGCGATACATAGTGACTAACACTCACCCAGGACCAGGACTCGATCATGTTTTGTAGATTCTCGCTGAACATCAGGGCAGGCGGCCATCCGACGGCTGAAGTGGTGTTCCAATTCGGCTCGTCCTGTGCAAAACATTGAAATATTTAAGGACCGGTCACTGTCACGTATATATTGAACAATTCTATTACGCTGTGCTGCCACAGGAAAATATATTTGTACACGAGACATAAACTAGGGGTGAGCTCAATACGCAGCGTGGTTATTGTCTTTCAAATTTCAAAACACCATTATGGAGGAGTCAGGAGTTAACTCTTGTCAACAGAATGAAAGAAAAAGTGGACCTATTAGAACAATTAGAAATAGAAAAACATAAAAAATAGAAATGTAATGTACAAGATAGGCTTTTATATTGTGCATTGATGCATCAACAATAATTATTGTAAATTTCATCAAGTTTCCTTGCTTCTTTTTCAAATTGTGACTTTTTAGTGTTACTATTCACATTCTAGAACTTCTGGCAACTTCAAAAAATCATACCTTCTCTAGTTGGAAAATAACAATAGGACTAGGTTTAAAATGTGTAATCCAAGAATGTGAGTGTTTTGGATTAGCAAACTTTGCTATAAATTGAGACAACGTTTCGTCGTGTGTGGCTTTGAGATACTCACTGTGAACAGCTCGATGTCAGTCGTGTTATCTAAAGATATGTCATCTTGAGCACATATGCCTGTGGTTAATATAAACCACGACAACACCTTACACAGATGCATGATCAGGTAGTTGCTATTCACACGTCAACTTTGTTGTGACTTTTAACGCGATTACTTCTTTTATTATCATCGACCAGGTAGTGACCATCGTCCAGTAAGTACAAGCAATTTTCTGCGCCAAGTTGACCCCGAGTATGTCATTTAACGCCATCATTACCGCGCCTATTCCAACATCGTCACGGAAAAACTATGCACTTTCGCATTTGTCGTCTATATTTACCTGTAGAAATTCTAAATGTATCGCATAATTTAGTTACACTTGTTAAATGAACCTGTAAGCTCAATACCCAGCGTGGTTATTGTGGCTATTGTCTTTCAAATTTCGAAACACTTGTCAACAGAATGAAAGAAAAGTAATAAAATGGACCTATTAGAACAATGAGAAATAGAAAAACATAAAGATAGACCATTCTTGTGGTAAAAAATGAGGTGTTTATAAGGGATAAAGTGGGGGTGGTCAATGTTGGGGCATTCAGTAAATTCCCCATTTTATGTGATTAGGATGTTATTGTAAGTGATATAATTGGGCTGTCGGTGATTCGATTGCGGAGGCTGTGAGGGCCGGTTGTGCGAATAATAATTAAGAGGCAATTAGTGTGATCGATTACTCCTATTGTGTGTGTGTGCGCGGATGCGTTCGCTGTTTGATAAGGTTTAGGAAGCGTTCTGGAAGCGGCGATTGAGAGAGAAAGCGGTGGCATGAAGCGGCATGGCGGACGCACACAAGTTAATATTCCCTCCTGCAGCAACTTAACCGAGTTTACTTATGTGAAACTATCTTAAATGTCGGAAGTTTCTCTACCTCAGAGATTACGCCTTCAGAACTGCGCCACGGGCCGGCTCTCGTTTTACTCTGAAGCCAACCGTCCGCCGTTTGGCAATCTCGACCGGGCGGAATACATTGCGTGGAAACATTGATGCTGACCAGTCTGACCACCAACTTCAGATTACAATACTATTTCATTTATTTTATTTCACCCGGTAGCCGGCCTAATCCTCCAGAAACGCATCAAATCACCATTCCTCTATCTTAAAAAAATAAACAGACCGTATCATAATGTGGATTAGAGCGCTTGCGAACACGTTGGCCACGCTGATCCCACACGTGTTCGACTCAGGTCAGGACTTTTATATATTTTCATTGAACCTTTTGGCTAATAATATTAACTTTTATCTTTGTGTATTTAGCTTGTTAAGAGTAATATCATATTGTTGTTGTTATTTCAACTTTCTCTACTAACAACAGCATTCTTCCTCAGAGTGTAAAAAGGGCGAAGCGAGTTCGAATAACGGGTTATTTTTAAATTTGATCTTACCTATATCCTAATGTCGCGTCTGTTACCAAAAACCATATTAATTGTTGTCACTAGTCGATAAACATTTGAAATTCAAGCAACATTCAGTTACAAAGCAAGCTTATTCATTTGTTTCAGAAAGCAAAAAAAATTACTCACGACAAATCAAAATTAAAATTTTATTTATGTTTGCAATTTGTCGCGTCCGTAACCGTAACACTATGAGGCGGCCTTTTGAGTTATTTCGTTGCAAAAATCATAACTTTTGAACTAATGATATATTTAAAGAAATTAAATTGCATCTGCAAGTATAATACCTTAGCTTTAAAATACAGTAGAACATCAAAAATCCGAAACGTCAAAAATCGGAACGCGCTTTAAAAGAGTTTAAATACATAATTATGTAATAGTTTGTGTAATAGATGTATATTTAATCGACTAAAGTGCATGTTTTTAGGCATTTTTAGACATTTCTTAAGCCTAAGCGTCATTTTCTAGGTTATTTTCGAAAATCCGAACAATTTGATAATCCGAACCACCTTCGGTCCCAATTAGTTCGGATTATCGGCGCTCTACTGTAAATGGTAATACCGAGTGCTACAGCAAACAGGGTGCTTGTTGAGATATTTTTGAAAAATGCAAACCATAAAATTTTTAGTAAATACCATAGTAAAATTACTGAAAGTTTGTTTATAAAGTTACCGATTTGAAATCGGACCTGTTTCAAGCAGTACGTCGGAACGGTTGTACCTTGAAACAGGTCCGAGTTCAAATCAAGTATGCTTAAGGTGTGTTCTGATTAGTGGTACTGGCAGTGGTAGTAGATGTTATTATAGTATTTCTGATAAGAAGTGTTAGTGACTCAAATGTATGTACATGCAAACTAATATTTGTCGCTACCACTGCCATTACCTACCATTACCACCAATCAGAACGCACCTTTACGTTCTGATTGATCTCGTAGTAGCTCGATCGGTCGGTACTCGGTATAGTAGTAGCGTGTAGTAATCCAATTTTACTATATTATTATAACTGAATTAATTTTATGTTAAATATCTGAAATAAAGTCATAAGTGTACCGACAAACATCGCTGAATTTGGAATATTTCTACTCGCGTTAAAAAAAAACTTCAATTTTTTGTCGCGTCCACTTTTGTTTTTGCTTGTATATTTGCACTTAACTATTTATCCTTCCAAATTTTTTTGGTTAACATAGCGCTCTACTAGTACTTTGCACTAATTAAAATATGCATACGATTTTTCCGTTTCTTTTCTATTTTAAGCTTTGTTAATGGCGTACGAATGTCGCGTCCCTTACCCAGGATATACCCATATACCAAATTTGATTTGCCTAGCACTATTATTTAATAAGTTACACATAGTGTGAAATAAATTTATTTACCAGTGGTTATAAGTTGCTATATAGACTGTCTGAGGTGAAATGATAAGCAAGTGACATTTACCTTATTTGAGTGTGTTAAATATTGTACTTACTTATTACATCTGGCGGCGTATATTACACCTTCTGAGTCAGGCAAATACAATATATACCATATATATATATATATAAAGGCAAATGTTTACCTATATATTTCGTATATTCGTATATTTACCTTTAGAGTTGCCGAAGATCGTATACTTCTCACGGTAGGGATTATTACTATCCTGTCAGCTATTTGACCAATGGATATTTGTGTTAGAATTCGACGATTCTGTATTTAATTTTCGATTGAAATATCTTCGAACGTAATTGGCTCGGAGTACACCCAGCTCTTATCAAGGGCGCCTCAACAAACGGGGTCGCTGAATCGAATAAATTTCGAGTTTTGTCTTATGGAATAGACACTCGAGTGGTTGCGGCGTCCATTCCCCTTTCCCCGAATGTAATTTATAATATTCGACCAAGGGGATAATTTAAAATATTCGAATTAAGTAAACAGTTTTAAATTCACCCCTAAACTCATAGACCGACCACCCGACATAATGGGAAATTTATTGTAATTAACTCAAGCCAACATCCGGTTTAGTTCATATATTATCCACTAAGCCCCCATTTAAAGTCAGAAGAAATTAATTGCCGATCAGTTTTTAAATTAATATTAAATTTACGATACGCGTTGATGGTTTCAATTAGAAATTCTATCGACACAACAAGGAATGTGCCCAATAACCCAATTACTGATTGATAACCACATTTACGCGATTAATTGGAAATACGTCAAATGTTTCAACAACTGTAATTTGTCTTAATAATTCCATATTAATACGTCGAACTTCCCATGCTACACTTGTCACCAGCTATAATTGATGAAACACAGGCATGTGACTATACCACATTATAGCCATTAGATTGAAGTTTATTTTACAGATACAGCAGGCACAAAAAATACCGGGTATTTGACAGTGCACACTACACCTTTTCCTGCTGTTATTCAGAAAGTAGCAACTGATATTCAGAAAGCAACACATGATATTCATCTATACGACTCATACGACATATAAAATTGAAAATTCTTATTGTAGATGAACCAACGAGTGGAGGGAGGCGGATATTTTGCCGGCGGCGTTGTTTAGGCACCAGTAGCACCAGAAATGCGGTAGAGTGTCAACGATTTTGTAGAGTTGAACAGGGTCGAACTCAGTTATTTTTTTTTTAATTTTCTGTAGGATTCGTTAGGTTATGGTGTAAAATGTCACATAAGCAAAGCAACGACCCTATGCAGGGTTTATGTTTAAGGTTCATTAAAAGTAGGGTGGGTAAGCATTTGGTCGGGGTGGGTAAACGGTGTTATAATTTTATTGTAAGAAATAAATTAAGTAGTTAAGATTTGAATGTAATAATAGGAGAGAGGGGTGGTGTTTAATCGGCTAAGGGCTGAGGGTTTTATTAATTAGTTTTGCGGAAAATGATTTGAGAGCGTAATAAATGGAAGGTTAGTGTTTGCCGCTTCAGTTTCAATTCGCACCCGGTCGTATTCCGATTGGAATTGAGGGTGCGCTGGGCCGGCGCACCCCACTGCCACATTGGGGGTCGCCGGCAGACCGCACGGTACCGGCTTGGTCTTCAATGAACTTTACAATGGACTGCCGCTAGATGACAATATCTACTTTTCTCCGAGTACAAAGTTTACAGCAAGCATAAAGCACAAGAGGCGCTGGGGCGCCCGGGCACCGTTCAGTATATGACATTCCGCTGGAAATGCGAAGCATTCTACACAATTATGCCTTAACTTCAGATGAAAAGCATTCCGATGTAACCGCAGCCCCATGGGCGAACATAATACCGCTCTAACTGTTGCTGCAGCTCTACCTACTGAAGAAACTACCTAGAACGCACCACACACTGCATCCTTCTTCCCCAGACGCAAAACCCAGAGTCAAAAATGTATTTTTGTAATCTGAATATCAAAAAATGTTCCAAATTTTGCCCTCTGCCCTCTGTTTGTAAATATTACTCATCCAAGCTAAATATATCGCGAGCGTTATTACCATTCGCCGCTAGAGCGCCATATTCGGAAAATCAATAGGCCCTATCTTGACTACTGTCTCATAGATGGCGTACGTTAAGGAGATTTCTTTCTTAGACGAGTTTTCAAATTACTTACCAGCAGAAGAGACAGAACAGAACAGAAACTGAAGAAGTAGTGGGAATGCATTTGTCTCGAAGGTAATTCGATTGCAATAGTTGGACTTTCTGTTGGTAGATGTCGGTACAGGGACGCTAGCTATTTACAAAATCAATAGTCTGGCTTGACCACTGAAGCACAGATGGCGTTAGTTGAAAAATATTTGGTAAACTAATTTTAGCGGGTGATTTAAATCTATACTTAAGGAAGAAATGAAATTCTTTATAATACAAAAATCTTATATTACCTGTCGTTTGAATATGTCATGAAAAAAATAAAAGCTCGAAATCTCAGAATATGCTGGAAGGGGTAGTGCTGAAGGGAGCAAATATGTTGAAATCAATGAAAGAGGATGATTCGTAAAATAGCACAGTTGCCAGGAATATTAAACAAGTGGGAAGAATAGGGTTGCAAGTTCGAGAGAACTTTTGAAAAGCAAGATACCAAAAAGAGGACTTCTGAAAATTATCGAACAGTTTCCCGAATGCCCTCTGTTTTTAAATTAAACGCATCAAGGTCCAAATAAAATCAATAGTCTTTACCTTGACTACTGAACCATAGATGGCGCTAGAGAAAACACTGCTTTACAAATTACAGTACCCCTGTTGAAAAAAGTTGATGCATGAAAGGCATCTACTACCAGATGGCGATCATTTATATCTAGCTTCCTCAGGTAGAAGCAGACTTCTCTTTGCTGTGAAGAAGTACTTCCACTATTTCTGGAGAGATGATGCTGGTGTTGGTGGATTTTTGTTGGGTTTAAACATCGTGGCAGGCTGTAATTTTAAAGATGTAGAGTGTTGATATAAAATTGAAAATCAGTATGAGGGTGATTGGGGTGTGATTTTGTGTTTTAGGCCGCCGCTAGCTATAGTAACAATATAACAGGCGTTTCTACAGTCCATAAGAGCTATAGCCCCCAGGGGAAATTCGGCATTCATGATGTGATTCTCGCTAGTTGGTAGCATCAATAACTGGCGGGTACTGGGTGCTCGAACCCACTGATGCAATCATCCGCCAGCAATATGTACTAATGCCCCAAGGAAGGACAATATTCATGACCCTCGTGGACTAGTGTGAGCGCGCAGCGCGCCATGCCGTTTCACTTGACCACAGATAATGCCACGCGGCCCATGCCGGCCGTCTTTTGGCCCTATTTCCCGGCACTAATTTAAACTTTCCTCGCCGGTCAATTATGCATCTTAAGCGACGTTTCTCCGGCCACTCAGTTCGAAAACTTTACACCTCTCGGCCGTCCGACCGCGCATTGACCTACACTGTTTACACTGTCGTTTAACTACATCAACAACCCCATGACGAAACACTATTCTACCCCTGTCACAACTAAACACCAATAAATAGTTTGACAATAAAAGACACCTGATGAATAATTAATGACATTGTTGATGGGACTCCATGAGTCTTTCATATGCTGGTTGAGTCAGCGGGGACCTTCGAGTTTCCTCTTCAGTTATTCAGCGTTTATGGAATCGGTATCGGGAGACTGTCCAATATGTTAGAAGAGCTGGACAATGTCGAAATCGAAAAACTACTCAAAATCAAGACCGATTTCTTGTCCTTTCCTCTCTACGTCAGCGTACTGCCACAGCACGAGACCTCCTAAACGACCTAAGACGAGCACATGGAATAGAAATTTCTGATCAAACTGTTAGAAACAGATTAAAAGAAGCTAATTTGAAACCAAGAAGACCTGTCCGCGCACCACGCCGTACGCAGCATCACAAACGAGGTTTGCTCTGTATCACAGAGATTGGCAACTTCGTCACTGGACGCCTGTACTGCTTACAGACGAGTCCAGATTTCGTTTAACTCGTTGCAACGGTCGAGTACTTGTATATAAACGGCTGGAATCAGTATAGACAACAGAACTGATCTTGTTGTGGTTCCTGATAGACTAAATGCTATGAATTACATCGAAAGCACTTTGGAGAACCATGTGGTGCCTGCTGCATATGGCGTCGGTCAAAATTTCATCCTAATGCAGGACAATGCCACGACATCACCTGAAACTTTTTACAACAACGTGGAATTCAGGTCATGAACTGACACAAGCCCTGATTGAGGAATGGGATAGCATACCCCAAGAATCTCTTCGCAGACTAGTGCGAAGCATGCCACGCAGGTGTGAGGACACTGTATTAAACCACACCAATCCACAGAAAACCCGACTGTTGTCGATACTTTGACAGTCATTTTCATTTTGTTTTGCGTTATTAATTTACATTTTTAAGAGTAACTTAGAAGTAACTATTTTTTTTGAGTAGTGTATTAGATATTTGTTTAAATAGTTATAATACAATATGTCTCAGTAATTCCAATCGGTGCTGGCTTTAATTAATTCGTATCATCGAGACTGTACATGTAGTATCAGTCCCTTTAATCATCCTCGACTGAATTATAGATCTGTTTTCGACAGCATTGCGCTTATGGTTATCTAAGACTATTAGTATCGCGTTTGATTAACAAAGCTATGACTGCAGCTGTATTATATTAATTATCTCAGGTAATGATATATTGTTTGGGCAAAAGGACGTCCACGTATGGTTATTCGCGGCATTCTAGATGGGATAGGATATCATTGTAGGTAGGGACATCAGTAAACCTTTGCAATTTAATTAGAGCCGTTGTATCTAGTCAAAGAATAACTTTTATGGCGCTGGTAATAGAGGTATATCACATGATTCCAGTTACGACTATTGTTCCCACTGGTACGCGTATTGTGCCCTTTTTCGGGCGCCGTTTGCCTCAAACCGCGCTGATGGACCGCCTGCTGAGAACAATTTGTGTCCACGCCTGTTCCAGAATTTATTTTTATAACATAATCAGATAAAACGCGTCGCAATGTTCCTGTTTGGTCTTCACTGAGAAAAATGGCTGCAAAATTACACATAAAAATTGCACGTAATTCCAATTATCTTTACAAGTCTGTGTACCATTACAGCGATATTGCTGCTTTGTTTCAATTACAACGATCTTTTAGTAAAAATACAATGGAAATATACCTTAAATTCGTAAAATTACAACGTAAGTATGTTGTGATTTTACTATTATAATAGCGGGTTTGTTGATATTGTAACGCCCAGACGCATGCGCTACGTTTGATCAGCTGTTTTGCAAACGAACGCCGCCACGCACACCATCGAGTGCAATATGTAGTTGGGCGCGTTGTCTCCGTTAAGTAACAATGATACAGTGAACTAAAACTTATCTAGATACCATGTAGGTGTAGGTTAAAATATCATGTCACACTGCAGAACAATTGTATTGTTGACGCCATACCTGGATGAAAGCTGTAAGTACAGTCTTCTACGTTTGCTTGTGAAAATTTGCTTTAAGATTGAAGGGTTTTATATCAACAGAAAGATAATATGCAATCTTCTTTTTAGGTTAACTTTTTTGTGTCTGTCTAATATGTTTCCTTGTTCTTACAGATACAGATGCGGAACATCTTGCACCAAGTGTGTTTGTCAGAAAAAGAGTGAACGAGTATGTGTGTTCATGGTTGACCGAAGTGCATTGATATATTTATCCGTGTGTTTTCTATGTTTAAGTATTTGCGTACGCTAAGTATTTATTAATTGCTTCTCTGTAGTTTTAATGTATTTTTGTTTGTACGTCTACATATTTATTTTTTTACAAGTAATTTTATCTATACCATTTTGTTTTACTGTTTGTAACGTTTGACTGTGTGCATGATGTTATTGTTTTTTTGTATTATATGATAGATAATGTTAATATCTACTCAAGATCAGAATAAAATTATACAAATAAAAAATACTGCATATTTCATTATATATCACTTAAAATTAAAATCGGTGTAATATTTCAGCCAAATTCTTGTAAAATCACAGTGTAAATATACAATGACAATGTAAAAATATAATTGAGATGTAAAATTACACTGATTATCACAGGGCAAAAAAAACCTACGATTCCTACTTGAAATTCACATCAAAATTTTTCTCAGTGTTGTTATTTTTCTCACCTAAAGCCCAGTTAGCATCGTTAAATTAAATATTCTCAGCCAAACGAGTCATTAAATTATTTCGAAGGGTATATTCGTATTTTGACTAGATTTGAGGAACCTTTTAATAAATTGTTGATCTGAGGAAAGCGGATACATTAGATTAAGCAGTTTACTGGTTTAATTTATGTACAGTCGACGAAAACCCACCGGACTGACCCAGAGAAACTACTGATCTTTCACCAAAGGGCTAATTTTATCAAGTCCCGATAGTTAGCAATTAATTATTAACAAACATTGCTTCTAAAAAACGCATTTGATGTACTTCTTCTACGTCTGTACGAAAATAAAATCTCTACCTCTAAAAATAAATAAATAAATTCAAGTGTGGCCGTTGTAAACTTTTTGATGTGTCATTAATTCCGACAATGTCAATTTATACAAAATTAAATTATTAATCTGACGTGCAAATCTAAATAAATATGTTAGGCAAATGCGAGTATATGTAGCGTATGGATAGAGTTATTTATATACGGTGCCCCATTTGAACTGGTCATTTGAACAGCTTAAGTATGTATTCTTTTCCGAAATAATATTTCTAATCAAATAAAAATTTTGTTATATTTCTCAGAAATTTTTTTTGTCCTGTTTTTAAACGCATCTATTCAACTAACGACCTATGTGAAAGCTTTAATAAGTGTCCCCTTTTTTTCGCCCTTTATTAAGAAGCGCGCTGTATATTACACACCAAAATATTTCATATCGCCGTGTACAAATTGCCAACACTCTAGATGTGCCAATTCCACACATTCTCGACCATACGTTTTAAATAGCTACTATGTTACAGTTTTCTGTGATATTGGCCGACGTATGCGTTATTAGAAAAAGGAACAGAGAAATTCATAAAAAATTTACGGAGAAAAATTGCACGACGTGAATTATATCTACCTGAAAACTCCCTACCCTGAATATTCATTGATGTTGTGACATCATGATTTTGCGAAACCCAGTGTTGCTAAAACTTTTTCCGTAAGGCCACAAAAAGCAAAATTGTTTTTCTTTGTCGGCGATTGTCATTAAAACCGACTGGAGTTTGAGAACTGTTCTCTAGCGGTACAAATACAGCAGTTATTGTTACAGTGATGAGTCGGTAATGTTTGTTTAGGTTACCGAGCTGAGATTTAATTATAAGCAAATTAACCGATGGCAATTACGGATTCTTGCAGGAAGGCTTGTGGCGCTTTTGTTCGAGGTGTACGTGAGGTGCAATAGTATAATCAGAGAGCACAAAAGAAAGCAGATACCGTGAAGGCCAGCCATCAAATACACAACAATGACCTCCCGAAAACAGCAATTTATATCTCAGATACCGCGGCGTCGAGCTTTCCAAGCACAAAAATCTCGTGTGTAAATGAACCCTTATAAAGAAGCGCTCGACACTCGTACAAATGTACGCCTCTACCTTTTTCTTTCTCTTGTACATTATTTTATAACTAAATTGTGTCAATGCATCCACTTTTTTACTTTTTTTTTTTTACCTAATGCAGGTCACACGTCTCAAATATGAAATTAAATTCAAATATGAAACACGTTTACATCATTTTATGCTTACTTCAGTGACCAATGTATTTGTTTTTCCATGATTTCACTTAATTTAATTTATTTTTATTTACTTTTTCGAAGCCGGCTATTTCGTACAAAAATTTTCTTTGACGTGCAGAATATGTTATCCCAAATTACTTGTGATTTTTTCGGCTTTGTTGGGGGCAGCGGAGAGCATCTGCTCCACGGACTAACTCCCTATAAAGGGCAGCAAAGGTCTTATTGACCCCTGCTTGTATTAAATTGTCTCAAACCCAATTCATTTCATACGATTTTAAAAGTGTCCAAATAGATTTTCCGATTTCTCGTGACTGAGGGCTTTTTATGTTCCCAGTCTGATCTATTATGGCGCTTTCGAATGTTGACAACAAAAGTTTTTTCATGTCACTCGTGAAGTTTATTCTGTTTTTCTTATTGAATTCTTATAAAAATGGATTTAGTACTGGAGCGTATGCGAGTTGGTCATACACACACAATACACAAAGGTTGATTTTGAAGAATTAAATGTTTTTGTTTAAACGTTTATCTATATTTATGAAACCGTGTTCAATCCTCAAATTCGTTTATCAATGAGTTATAGAAGCATCGACGACAAAATAGGAATCATTTTAAGTAATCACTGCTCATGTTGCCAGCAGGTAATGGGCCAGCTGTGCTGACTTTAACTTATAAGTTCAAGGTCAGCACAGCTGGCCCATTACCTACTGTTTCAAAACAAAAAAAAAGCTAATAATTGGTGTTCATGAAAGGTTTGGGCAAAACTAGTGATTGATTGATTGATTAATAGGAAAATATAGAACTAAGAAGAATGCCTCTTATTCGCCCTCATTAATATGAATGGGTTGTAACGCGGTGTGCAGTCGGAATAGGTGGGGGGAAATTGGGTTGATAATTGCAGGTGTACTCGGTGACAAATGAGGGGGGCTGGTGGAAGTCGGCGGGTCCTTACACGCCGGCAGAGCGGTAATAATAAATAATAATGAGGAAAAGAACACAGCTTGCATAAGGTACTGCGCGCACTGAGAACGGTTTGTAAATCACTGGACTGCGGCTAGCACACGCGACCGGCTGCCGCGTCTATAAATCTGCCAGATACACACGTCGGTCAGCGTCGCGCCATTTCGCATTTATACTAACTGGCGCCTCACTAAGCCGCAACTATAAATTCGGGACCTACCCGCGCCCGCCCCTCCATCGCAAAAAAAACAAACTTCTTACTTCGGACACCACTTTTGCACAACTCTATGGACATTAATTAATTGAAACTTAAACCCTTACTCAACAATAATCTGGATACCCAGAGAAAGATATTTCAAGAGACTGAAAAGGTCTTCCTCCAACTCATGGTCTTAGGTTTTCCTTTTGTAACTCTTGGTACTGGCTTATCCTTGTGGCAGAAAAGCCGAAAAACTTTGTGTACCCAGCTAGAGTTCTTGCTTTGTAAGTCTATCGGCAGTTTCGTTTCTTTTGATTCCTTCATGTCCCAGAACCCACAACAGGTGGGTTCTTTTGCCCAGAAAGTAGAAACTAATTTGAAAGCAGTTGATGCACCAAAATGTCGACTTCAGAAACCGGATGGAGAAGACAAATAGTGCCTTGGTCAATCTGGAAGTGGACGCTTTCCTAGGAGCACCACCTAGCGAAAGAGGTACTAACAACAAGCAGAAGTGCATAATAACAGAAGGTCTAAATCCAAAATATGAAAATGAGACAGCAGTCGACATGTTAGCAAATTACATCTCGGTTATGGATAGTCTGGTATGAGAGATGGGGGTTACGTTTGTGATATGGAGGCGGGTGAATATTAAATATTTTATGTGCGCTGAATTAGGGGTCCGGAAGTTGTCCACTCAGAGAAAACTTGTCGATATTGACCACATGATTTATTCGTGACACGAGTGAAGTTTGAAACAGGGTCTAATTAACCCCGCGAGCTGACGGTCAGTGTCGCGGTGCGAATTCAGTTTGTGTTAATTACCTGCGCTTTCAATTACGGTTCGTTGTAATTTCCCGCCATTTACTACTGTTTCAAAGGCAACGACTTCTACCGTCCGGTCACATCGAGTGGCTTTTCAATAAAAAGAAAACAGAAACAAAAAAGAGAAAACAGCACGTCAATGACTCACTAAAGATAGGCAAGACCATCAACTTGAATCAACTGGATCACTAAGAGCCACATCAGGAGGATGGTACAAAATTGGGAAGAGACAAGCCTGGCATGAGACAAGCTAAGGCTACCAGACCTACTTCTCCTCCAACGCCAGATAGTATCTCCAGTTAAAAAATCATTAAACCAGCAGAGCTGAGACAACTTACTCCTCGAACAATTACTGACTTCCTGAAAAGGCTGGACATCATACCATACCATATCATCAACTGGAAAATCTTGGTCGAGGGGCTTCGAGGGGGTGTTGAGGGGGTATCTCACATGATGTGGAGTCATATGGTCAATGGTCTAGGGATAAGAAAGCAAATATTTCCATCAACGCCTGTTGTAGATGGAAATACGACACTTTATCTTTGGAAGGCAGAATAGTGCTTAGTGGGGATAATCGAAGTGTTGGAGTTTAAAAAGGCAAGTCCGTTTAAATGGTGGGCTCTGTGGTGAATTAGATGCTCTTACCGATATTAGTGGTGGATGGAGTCACATAGTTCGAGTGGTGTGATGGTAGATAGTGGCCGACCGCCAATGGGTATGGGGATGACATGTCGTCGGAGGTGCTAGAATCTTTCTGATCGATACCCAGAGCGATCGCGTTAATACCGCTAATCCGGCGATATTAAATTTTCGGACAATTCGTTCGGGGAGATCGCTAACAACATCGCTGACGTGGCAGTCAGATGCTGGGAACCACGGGGCGACAACTAAGGTGTACTTGTGCGGCAATCTGCGCCGCGTTATATAGCGGCTGGTCACATAAAACTACGTCGAAGCATGGAAACTCCATTACAGGAAAGCTATAGCCGTAAATTTACAGGTCGTCTGTGGCTTCGCCGCTTTCTGTTGTCCTAGAGCTCCCGCCGACGCCGCCGCCGCCGCGCTATGCGCTTCTTTACTGTCCACCTGCATTCCCACCTTACGGCGCTTAAAAGAACACAAACTTCCCCATTCTCAAAACTCTGGCCCGTAATCAACCGCCAACTTCTTTACAGCCACTCGACAAATCATCATTTATTTTACTGGCTCCTTTGCAAAGACGTCCTTGAAAATTCACAACCACCCACCCTCTATATGAACAGAATAGTGCACCGTCGGCCGTTTCGCGTCCCAAATATTTTAAGGATGCATTTTATAAACAAAATTTTAAAACCAAACACAGGTTGTAAACTTTTTACTCGATTCCGAGGTATGCCCTTCATGAAATCACACCTACTTTGTCCGAAGCAATCTTTTGAATGAGTTGGCCATCAGTCGAGTCATCAGATATGAGTAACACACATGACCACTCATCGCACATTACTACTCAATCACAAAACTAAATATTATTAACCTATAAATATCACTCATTATGCATTAAACCCAGCAATGAGTGTTACTCATCAATCATAACTCATTAATCATTTCTTAGCAAGTAAAATATCTTTATCTCTCAACTCTCTCGAGTTACTAGTAGAGTTTTAGATAAAACTTATTTGGCTTTAAAAAAGCTTTCCCATAACACACCACACAAACCAAATGTCTCTATACTATTCCTCAGGTTGGGTAAAACTGTACAAAATTTGATAGAATGAACGATCTACGTCTTATCAACTGATTAACTCTGAACTGGCCAAGTGCAGTGAGCAACTCTGTCACAATTACCAATCGACTCATCAGATACGAGTAATACACTCAAAACTAAATATCACTCATTACCCATTAAACGCAGTAACGAGTGTTAATCATCAATCATTACTCATTTCTTAGCAAGTAAAGTAGAGAGAGTTACTAGAACAGTTTCAGATAAAACTTAATTGGCTTTAAAAAAGCTTTCCCATGATACACCAGTATTTTCTCTATACTATTCCTCAGGTTGGGTAAAGCTGTACCAAACTAATAACGTGAACATCTGAGAAAGACTTTTCAACTTCAGTTCCAACTCCACACCAACTCCAAAATTGTAAACTACAGATGGTTCCTGGTAAAAAACGAATGGAGGAGAAAAAGGAAGTACCTAATGTTAATACTGTCTGAGCTGAAAGACGTTCTGGACAAAAAGACTACATGTTTCAGGTGATGCTTGGAAGGGAGGATGAAATAAAGTGTGGTAAAGTGTTCGTTGAGATTAGGCGTTCGATTTGAAAGGTTGGTAACCGGGATATGATGCAGTGGCGGTGTTAAGGCCGCATCGGGTTTGGCTCTTTGATGGGTGCAGGCAGTCGGGTGGAGTTGCCATTAGGGTGCTGATATACGTGGCATGGGCGCGATCTATGTCTTATCAACTGATTAACTCTGAACTGGCCGAGTGCAGAGAGCATCTCTGTCACAATTAACGATAATTCGAGGAGCAGCGAGCGGCGGCGAAGAAGTAACGTCCTCAGGGTCGCATGCGCGCCTTCCTGGTTGACAATTCAGAAGCGGTCTCCAGCCTCCAGAAGCGCTCTCCAGCTTCAGTCACGGTGGCCGCGCGCTATTCGTTGCAGTGTATACGCCAGTTCGAAGCGGACAGCACCACGCGTTTAAAGTCGCCAGAATTTTTGAGCGGGCCCCAGAAAAGGGGCTTTTCTGCGGACGTCCACTGGCCTAGAGCCGAAGACACATCGCAGGTACGAGGCTATTTTTTTAGCGGCACCGCCGCTGCGCCCGCGAGTTTGAAAAGTTTGAAAAGTTTTTGCAAACTTTTCACGCCAAAGTGTAATCTTTCCCCGATCCCCAGAATTACTCACAAGTGAAAAGAGAACAATGATGAACACCCCCAGGAGGGTATTTTGATCCCGGCCGGTTAATAAAATTATATTTTGTTTAGAAGTTTTAAATACTTTAATAATTTGTTATAGGTAGGTACATAAATAATAATATTTATGGAAAACCGCAACTTTTTAGTGTAGTGTTAAAAATATATCATGCAAAAGTAATAATAAAATAATAATTTAGTTAATAAATTAAATAATACAATAAATTGAAATTAACTTTACAATTAATTGCATTATTCAAAATCTTCACTATTCTCCTTCACAAATTTGCTACAAGTTTTCAAATATTTTATTTCACTCGAAAATTTTTTGCGATTCATAAATTTTCTTGGAAAAATGTCTAAACCCGACATTACAGAGAAAAAAATTTAACAAAAATTGTACACTGCCATTTAAAAACAACGGTACAATTTTCAATTGCTCGGATTTCAAATAATCTAAATATGTGACCCCGTAGGAGAGAATCGCCCTAACAGCCATCTTTCGTTTCGATAATATTGACTCCTGTGTTTGAAGGCGCATAACTCTAAAACTACCGAATAAAAAAAATTTAAATAAAGTGTCTTATAATCCTGAATCATTTCTACATAAGTTGTATGACTGTCAACATTTTTTGCCTCTCGGTGTAAACATGAGCGCGAAAGAAATGAGAAAAAGTACTCGATTTTTACACTTTTAAATTAACGTTCGTCTTTCCATTTTTTTTCCTCGTAAACCGTTTGCCACAGAAATTTCAATTTTTGTTCAGGTTGCGTTTACAGCCTCTTCTATAGATCTATAGATTTAATATGAATGATATAAATTTTGTGCAGCGCGCACTACGTGAATCGTAACGGTAAATGGAAACGTAGCTGGGACAGTGGAAGATTATTTACTATAAAATAAATCGGAAAGACGAGCGTTAATTTAAAACTGCAAAAATCTGGTACATTTTTTCGCTTCACTCGCTTATGTTTACACCGCACCGAAAGAAAAACAATTTTGACAGTTAATAAAACTTACCATTAAGTACGATCAAACGACTTTTAATTAGGAAAACCAAACTTTTTGGACGTTTTACCATATTTGTGAACGTTCGTTTAAAATAAATTAGTATAAGAGGTCATTTAAAAATTTACTGTGTGTAAAGGGCGCGTTATGTGCCTTATTAAGGGTCTTGCGAGTCCAGATATGTGTTGCCAGAGCGGGGTCGGTTTCTGAGCATCCTCGAATGCTCCGACTGAGTGGATTCGTCGTTAGCAGCCTTTATCTCCAGTTCATTAGTGGTCCCAGTTTGAACAACTGAGCATTACTCCTTTTGTTGTAAATATTTAAACCCTTAACAATGTACCCTTGAATCCGCGATACTCCCAGACCAACATAAGGGGCGTCGTATTATCCCATTTTTCTTCCGCATACAATACACTCGAAGAACAGATTCGCTATTAACATGCGGAGGATGTCATTATTTTCACGATAGTTTTCAACAAACAAATGGAAAACATGTTGTTTACTATACATTTTTCAGAAAAAAATATTGTGTACAACTTCATCATCTTTATCTAATATAATATTAAGTATAATTGAGGACTGACTAACCGTTTGCTCCTTTTGTTTCTCAACGAGGCGACAGAAAATAACTGTTGAACGGGAGTGGAGTAACCAGAGCGCGCTCCCTCAACTTTTACCAATAATGCACCATTTTTTAGTAGTAACTTTTGATGGACGCAAATACGGTGTACAGTGTACATACACTGAGCGTGTTAATTGTCGCTTAATGGGAAATTTATCCCCTCTAAATAACATGTGCGTATTTGGATTCACTTCACAACTTCACTTAACAGGAATTTCAGCCGTCAAATTGTTTGAATATTTGATAATTGATTTGGCGGCAATTAACATGCACTGCCGTACTCGTATTGAACAGTAAATTAAATACCTACTCGAAAATATGTAATTAGTTATATCGAGTGTGTTTTAGTGGATTCAAAAGTGGATGTTTTCCTTTCATAAAGAAGAGTTGCATAAAAAAATGTTCGAGGAACAGATGTCGTGTGTGGTATCATAGGGATAGATATCTTAATAAGAAGCAACATTTGGTTGAAAACATTGTAAATAATATGGTTGTGTGATATTTAATTCCAACGAAAGATGTTTTATTTTAAAATATCTATTCAATGATACCACACACGACCTTGGTTTAAAGAGATAATTTTGATTAGCTAAAAGTGCAAGATCGACCGCCATGCGACGTCGGGTGTAAAAAAAAATGCGCAACCGCATTGTACGAAATGGAAACGTATTGGGGTGGTAGTTTATTTAACAGGTGGAACAGAAAAAAAATAATACAGCACGTTCTAGTTACTGCTATAATACGTTAATGTTAATTAGGTGATTAGTTCTTGTTTCACGGTACCGTCGTGCTCGCGTATATGCCCTGTTTTGTTTGGAAGACCGCCTTTCTTCACCATATTTGAATAGCTATAGAGCTTAGCTGGGACTATTTGTTTTCCTTTTTATTTCATTAAAATATCCGAGGGTGCTACTTATTATTGCACTCTCGGCGAATGGCTTCTGCGATTTAATTTTTAGGGGTCCATCGGACAGAAATACCTCGGCCATATATATATATATATATATATATATATATATATATATAGTGTGTGTCCCCTGATGGACCTAACTATACCTATAATGGACGTAGTTTTTAATTTCTCGAGAAAAAGTCAATCTTTATAAAGTGTTTTGGATGTCCTAAAAAGTCGAAAGCCATTGTTGTCCTGCTCCTAGCGCATATCAAATCGGGATTGGTTGAATAGACATTTTCCAAAAAGTGGATTGGACAATTCGACCCTATAGGATGGCCACCACGTTCACCTGATTTAACGCCGCTTGATTTTTTCTGTTGGGTTATTTAAAACAGACGGTGTATGCGAATAATTTTCATGACAATGTCGACATTCTAAAATTAAAAATTAGGGAAGCAGTAGACGAAATAAATGAAGAAACAATTTATTTGGTATATCGGGAGTTTAGAAGAAGATTGGAAAAATGTGTAGCTGTAGGAGGGGAACATGTCGAGTAATGTTTTGTTAAATTGCTTTGTTAATCGCGTTGTACTCAGTAATTAGTAGGCATGAGAAGCAACGGCGAAATAATTTAATAACTCCTTTGTTTTTCGCCGCAACTTGACTTTGAGCTTTTTCCGAAGGGAAAAAAGAAGGGATGGCTGAAGACACTCTATTATCGTGTCCGAGGTAATTTCTGTCGCCGCTGACGCGCGCCGGTGACGCTAGACGCCGGTTCCCATACACTTCACGTCATTTGACGTCCATATGTCGCCGATCGCCGCTAACTTCTATTATAATGAAGTCCCGAATTAATTTTGATCGGCTTTCCTCCAGACAGTCTGCTCTCTTAGCAAATGTCACCCGTCTATTTTTCCACCGTCGCTTTGCCCTTTTTCACCCACCGGAAAACTTATAATTTCATTTAGGCAACATCTTTGAATTTATTTTTAATAGTTTAAACAGCAGATTTATATATATATATATATAATATATATATAATATATAGGAAAAAGGTATTTGTCGGGCAATTCCGTCATACAAAGATCGAAAGAAGCAACCGTATACACGTGTTTCGGACTATTAGTCCTCATCAGTACGGTATAGCCAAGGAGCAAGATGGACACTCAAAAAAACACGAAACACGTGTATACGGTTGCTTCTTTCGATCTTCGATCTTCGTATGACGGAATTGCCCGATAAATACCTTTCTCCTTTATGTCTTACCGTCGATTAACCAGCTTTCCTATATATATATAAGGAAAACCCTTTTATATCAGTATATCAGTTGGAGATTTAACTTTAATCTCAATTATCTTGCAACTAAAGTTCTCATATGAGGCGTTTATTTGGGAAGTCTCTAATCGCAAAATATTCAAAAATTCGTTTTTTTTGCAAAGTTACATAATTATTTAATGAGGAATCGATTGCTTTTGTCAGAATTTTTTCTATTTATTACCTAAAGTTTAATGCTAAAGTGTAAGTTATTTGCAAAACTCTCTGTTTGCTTTGAACGTTCATCTGCAAAACTGGCTGTCTACAGCTCAACCAATATCTTGGTGCTCTAGTGTTCACAGAGCAAACAGGTCTTTCTTTTTTGTTTTACGCATGAAAATAAATTTGTTTCAGTCTAAACATCAATGTCCTAGTGCGTTGTGATTTTTAACAGCAGTTTTGTTGTTGCGATTTGTTAGCATGGATGAGATAAATACTCAATGTGATATTTTACCCTGTCCGAATGGAAAAGGACGCAAGAAAGAGCGACAACCAGAAAACTACTCGAGGAATGTTAAAAAAGGCTCAGGCTTCTTTAATGATTTATTTTTATTATTTGCAAAACTCTCTCTTTGCACCAAAATCTTATTTTGTTCTCAAAATCTGTGATACTTTCGAGTTTAGAATTTAACTTTTTAATTTAATTTAATTTAATTTAATTCAATTTATTATAAGTGCCTGGTAAACTACAGCAACCAAAATAAAATGATACGAAAATAGTATATTATTATACAAGTTTTATAAGACGTCAAATTGGCGCACGAGTTGCGCACGAGTGGCGCACGAGTGCACCAATACGTCTTATAAAACGAGTGTAATATACTATTTTTTCTACTTTGCGTCATTAATTTTATATAAGTTTAGAAATTGTGCTTAAATTAGAATCTAGGGTATTTTGCGGGTACTACGTGGTAGCACTGTAGTAACTGTCAACTTCGTTAAGGATGATATCGATGAGATAAAATCATGACAAAATCTAATTGTGAATAATTTTACTCTACTTTAGCCTACAAGTTTGAATAAATATTCAGCGAGGTCGCAACGATGATCATAATGGAGCTTGGGGCAACACTTTTAACCCTACTGTGATAAATACATGAAACTTAACCTAAAAAGTTAACAATTTTAAAATAGTGGTTTCATAAGTATAATAATCAGAATAGAAGTGTTTGGCGGTGACTGATTAGTTACTTCGAAGAACAAGAACTTACTAAAGAATTGTTATAACGCTTAACGTTTAATAGCGGTGTCTACCTAATTCCGCTACGTAGCCGTTGCGGCTTATATATTTACAAGCACTTATAATTGAAACCCAATTCTAATTTCGGCAAAGTAGTTTATTAGAATAAATTATACTTAGTAAAATTACATGTGATGGAGGTAATACAAATACGTTGCACACAACCAGAACTAAGACGAAGTCGAAAGCGACGGACAAAAACGAATATGAATTGAACCGAGCATCCAAGCGTCCAAAATATTACCGAAAACTTATACGTTACATAAACTAAGAAATCCTCTACACTTTAAATGTACTATAGCTTCGTACGTGTATGCTGATAAACCATTTATTGCGCATATACAATCTCGCAGCAGTAATTAAAATCGTTCGTATCTACGATGTAGGTTTGATCTTCGCATAATACCTTATTAAAGTAAATGTGGTCCTTGAATTATATCTGAAAAGGGGATTTGATGTTTAGTTGAAAAGAATGATAACGATCACTTACTAGAGTCGTAAAACATCACCGTAAACGTCATGCTGGCGTATTTTGATGAACACAGCAAAACTAAGAAAGCCCCAATCCTTTGGCCATACTATAGCAGGCTACACCCATGTTTAAATATGTATAGAATATTGATATTTCGCAGTTTATGTGATTGCAAGCGATTAAGAAGATGCAGTGTGTGGTTATGTTGGGTTATGTATTGTACGTTTGACATATGGCATTTGATATCAATGTGTACCAATCTTAGACAAAAATGTTACTGTTTTCGGTATTACAATGTGTTAATTGTAACACCGAAAACAGTGTTACAATGTGTGCATTGTGAATGCAAAGTAGAAAAAATAATTTTCATGTTCGCTAAAACGTTTTATGTTGCTCCTGAAAAGTAAACCAAGTAGCAAAGAATAAAATATATACTGGTTCTATAAAATGTGTACTGGTTCTAGCAAATCTAACAAATTATAAAAGGTGAGTCGATTTTTTTAATTACGTCAATTGTGTGGAGGATATTAAATAAAGTACGCAACTGTTGATAGTAAATCAAGTGTGAGTCTGATAAACAGTGTCCGAACAAAATAGGGGCGATCATGTGTGTGAGGTGGCGCGCAGCGTGCGCCGCTGTGCGCCGCCGTGTTCACATGTGACGGTGGCAGGCGCACATTCCGACACAAGGGGGCAGCACGATCGCGGCGACGCTTTATCGCTCTGCCGCCAGCTGACGTCGGCTCAACATTTAATTCTTCAACTAATATCTGACAGCGCGGCTCGTCTATTTATTCTTGAAGTGCTTCAATGCCTTCAGATTCGAATGAAAAATGTGACATCCGTCTTTCTTGACCCGGGCTGAAACTTTCCCGCAAAATTATAATGGAGCGACTTTCATCAAATGCAAAGTCGCGATGTCAAAATATCATCTCAGGCGCGCAAACAATGTCACCGGCATGCCCGTAAACTTTAAAATTGATTCAGATGCTCCTTTCGGATTTTATTGTAAAACGGGCGACGCGCTCGAGCGTTTTGCGCAACGATGCTATATGGACCGCCATTGTTTAAGAGTGTATCTATAAATCAGCATTCGGCGCGATTCCGGAAGTTCATTCCACCACCCTCAGGTCACATTAATTATATCTCAATAGCCAGCCAGCTATTCAACAGCCGGTTAATTAGATATTGCACTACTTAACAATTGCATAGAATTTCGAATGTCCCAAGTAATAATCAATAATTTAATAATAATCTATTTATAAACTAAATAACGAGAATTTCTATGTATAAAGTAGCTATAGATTACGCTGAAAGCTTATGTAGGCTATGAAAGACAATTTGTGGTATTTTTCGAATAATTGTTCGGGGTTTGGAAAAACTTGAGACTAAAGTTATAGGACTTGTAGAGGACTTTCCAAGGAAGAATTTGACCTATCATACATATGGATTTGATGCCCCCAACCCACCCCCACAGTGCCCTGAAAACTACCCTTAAATGAAAAAATGTAGATTCTTCAGAAAATTGACCCTTCTAATCACTTCATTCTCTTCTTTTTTTTTTCATAGAAGTCATTATTATAAGTCTAGTGGGATGCCTATAAACATTTTGTTTAAACAAACTTTTAGGTGTTTAAATAATTCGTTTTTCTCGAAAATCCGTCTGAATTCGGTTTTCCGAGTTCGAAATGGCAGTTTATTATCTTAGAGTGACATTCATTTTTAACTTTTTTCTAATTATGGTAGAAAATTTAATATTTTTAAAAGAAATGGAACTCCCCAATTTCCCGAAAAAAAGGATTTTAAATAATATCAATTTTTTTCGAATAATTGATATCTTTTGCGTACAATATTTTATTTAATAATGATTTGATCCAGGCCCAGATCCCTGGTTCATCATGATGCATTTGAATAATATTTTATTATTTAAACAATGGAAATTGTCCCAAAATATAAATGATGTCACTTTGACAATAACAGTTGCACCAGTTTATTAGCTAATAACATAGGCAAGATACCTCGAACATGAAATTTAGAAGTTAATTTCACAAAAACCCTGACTTCTACCACAATTAGAACAACAGTTGAAAATTAATAATCATTGATAGTTTAAACAATAGGAAGAATTTGTTTAATGAATAATGTCACTCTAAGATAATAAACTGCCATTTCGAAATCAGAACACAGATGTCCGACGGAGTATCGAGAAAAGTGATATATTTAAACAAATGGAATTTGTTTAAAGAAATGGACAAATGTTTATAAACATTCAACTAGACTTATTTATAGTAATGATTTCTATGAGAAAAAAGAGAATGAAGTGATTAGAACGGTAAATTTTCTGAAGAATGTACATTTTTCATTTAAGCGTAGTTTTCAGGGCACTGTGGGGGTAGGTTGGTGGCGTCAAAGCCATATGTATAATAGCTCAAATTCTTCATTGGAAAGTCCTCTACAAGCCCCATAACTTTAATCTTAAGTTTTCCCAAACCACGAAGGATTATTCGAAAAATACCAAAAAATATCTTTTTTTGGAAACGATTTGGGGGATCGTTGCTTTCTATCATCACAAAAATGTTTGCAATGCATTTTTGAACGACCGTAGTGTGCATTGTGAATGCAAAATAGAAAAAGATGTTAAGGTGGTAAATCATTAAGTAAATTAAGAATGAAAACCGTACCGATCTAAAATGTTTTCAGAACCACAGTACGAAATCAACTGAATGTGCGTTAAGGTGTTCTTTTGTTGCTTTGTTTGTATTGTTTTGAAGTATGTTAATCCAACAGTGATTGGAATAAATAAATATATCTTGAATGTGGATGTGGATGAAGACGTGGAAATGGGAGGTGTTGGATACAAGTAAATATGGTTCTATTTTGTGGAAAAGGATGACATGACGGTAATCAAAGGGAGAAGGGTGTATAGCGGCGTCTCGTTGCTTATATGGAGTTGAGAGCCATCTCGCGGGGTAGGCGTAAGTTCGTCACCTTAATTCCCGTTGTCATTGGTTCCTGGCTTTGCGCGTTGACAAGTTTTATCTCTTCGATGGCGATGTTTTGTTATATGCAATATCGGGACAGAATCGACGTATCCATTACTCAACGGTGTTCGGTCGGCGGGGTCCCTAGCCATGTTCAAATCCCGATATATATACCCTGATTTACACTCTACTCCCGAGTACGCGAACTACCCCAAACCAGAACCCCTACCCCCGCAGTCGCGACTATTATGAATCCCATTTTACACGTTCTCTACCTAACGCTACGTACGTGAGCCCTGCCGCCAGACCATATCCCAAAATTATCGACACACCGGTTATAAACTTCAAAATGCCAAAACTTCCCAACTGCCCCCAGTTACACCAGTAAAAATTACTACACGAACTATTCGTGCGGGGACAAAATGCAAAGAAATATCAAAGAAAGCACCATTTTTACTAACTTTTAACACATGAGGAACGGAAAGGCTCGTTCCTATATCATCCTAACCATCCCTCCTGTCGTACCTACTCGCTTTGTTCACAGTTGTAAATATAAAAGCAGTTTAAATTTTCGCTAATTTTGTAATAAATAATAGGCCTGTAATTTTTATACTTTTTTATTGAACCTTTTGGCTAATAATATTAACTTTTATCTTTGTGTACTTAGCTTGTTAAAAGTAATATCATATTGTTGTTGTTATTTCGACTTTCTCTACTAACAACAACATTTTTCCTCAGAATGTAAAAAGGGCGAAGCGAGTTCGAATAACGGATTATTTTTAAATTTGATCTTACCTATATCCTAATGTCGCGTCCGTTACCAAACACCATATTGATTGTTGTCATTAGTCGATAAACAATTGAAATTCAAGCTGCATTCAGTTACAAAGCAAGCTTATTCATTTGTTTCAGAAAGCAAAAAAATTTACTCACGACAAATCGAAATTTAAATTTTATTTATGTTTGCAATTTGTCGCGTCCGTAACCGTAACACTATGAGGTGGCCTTTTGACTTATTTCGTTGCAAAAACCACAACTTTTGAACTAATGAAGATATTTAAAGAAATTAAATTGCATCTGAAAGTATAATATCCTAGCTTTAAAATACAGTAGAACACCAAAAATCCAAACGTCGAAAATCTGAAACGTCAAAAATCCGAACGCGTTTTAAAAGAGTTTAAATACATAATTATGTAATAGTGTAAATTTTTAAACATTTCTTAAGGCTAAGTGTTATTTTCTAGGTTATTTTCGAAAATCCGATCAATTTGATAATCCTAACCACCTTCGGTCCCAATTAGTTCGGATTATTGGCGCTCTACTGTAAATGGAAATACAGAGTGCTGCAGCGAACAGGGTGCTTGTTGAGATATTTTTGAAAAATGCAAACTATAAAATTTTCAGTAAATACCATAATAAAATTACTGAAAGTTTCTTTATGAAGTTACTGATTTGAAATCGGACCTGTTTCAAGCTGTACGTTGGAACGGTTGTACCTTGAAACAGGTCCGATTTCAAATCAAGTATGCTTAAGGTGTGTTCTGATTAGTGGTAATGCAGTGGTAGTAGATGCCATTATAGTATTTCCGATAGGAAGTGTTAGTGACTCAAATTTATATACAGGCAAACTAATATGTGTCACTATCACGGCTGGTGAGAAATACTATAATTTCGTCTGCTACCACTGTCATTACCTACCATTACCACCGATCAGAACGCACCTTTACGTTCTGATTGATCTCGTAGTAGCTCGATCGGTCGGTACACGGTACTCTGAACTAATTTTATGTTAAATTTCTGAAATAAAGTTAGAGTTGAAATGAACATTATTGTATTTTATGCTTTGAAAGATATTTCCCACATTTCATAAGTCTATCAACAAAATACATTCCTTGGTCTTCATTTGCACATAAAATAAAAAGATTTTTTCTCCAAACGTCGCTGAATTTGGAATAATATTTGCACTTAACTATTTATCCTTCCAAATTTTTTTCTTTCATATAGCACTCTATTAGCAGAACCGCAGTACGAGATCAACGAAATATGCGTTAGGGTGTTCTTTTGGAAAAACTGCGTGTCTCGACTTGGCGTTACTCCGTAAAACGTGTATGTGCGTAATTTTTATTTCGTGTCGATAGGCAGGATAGCAATGTGGACGGCTCTGAGCGAGCGTCGACGGTTTCAACGATGGGTCAGGCAAGAAAATGGACGCCTCGCGTCGTGTGACGTCCATGCGATTTGAAGCGTTCCGAAATAATTTCGTAAACCACTTTAAAGGATTAACGTGACGGTGCGATATGAGAGATGGGGATAGTGTTTTAAGTGTTCGTTTGACGGGAGAGTTGAAAGTAATTATTGGCGTCTTGGGGGGCGGCGGGGTGTCAGTCTGAGGGGGTGCAAGTGGGTCGGGGGCATCGGCTTTCGGGCGCTGTCCGAATTAGAGACAGTGATAAATTATTCTCGGCCATTACGGCACCATTATCCTAACCCTAAGCCCGAATACTTCCTTAATTCATTGGTCATTAAGAATGGCCGGATTTTTGCCGCGCTGTGCTCTGCCGCGGCGGCTATGCTGATGATCTCTGTTCGTGGCATAATTCCAGCGTATCTCGTTAGGGTTGCGCGGTCGCCGCTCTGCCGGTCGGTCTCGTGGCGCGGCTGGTTCGTAACGACAATCCGCGATGCGCTAGTTCGCTATTAGCAGAGATGCACGGATAATTTATGGCAAGCGAGGAATGAACCGAAGACGATGCTTCGTCGGCAAAAGTGCGGCAACAGACTGTTCACCCCACCTAATGAGCTTTCTTATTTTATAAGCCGACCCACCATCAACTTCAAAAATGTCAAATTTTATCACCATTTCTCCCACGACGATACGTTCAACCCCAACCACTATACACCATATCGATATGTCATCAGAGGACATGGGCGCCCGCAGAAATATTGCCAGGGGGTAAACCCAACCCAACCCAACTCAAAAAATATAGTAAAAAGAAACCTGAGTAATTAGAAATCTGTGATCCTAAAATCAATCGACAGCAACTGCTAAAAACTTCTCCGACTCCGACTCCGCAAAATTTTATTTGTTTCCATCGAATTTAATGGCAAAAATTTAAATCTGCCATAATCTAATTGTAAATAAAATCAAAAACGCCTGTTGATCGGACCACAAAACTATGGCGTTATTTAAAAAGGACGCTTTTTATTTTTTCAACGTATCTCTGAAACCATTAGAACTTCAACTGTTTTCTCATTAGAGAGCACATAATTCTGAACTAGTTTGTCACTTGAACCGATTTTCTATCTTCAATAATAACAAAAGTAATGACAAACCACTGTATAGTACAAAGTAAAATTCATTTCAATTATTCCGATCATTTAATATTTAATTCAGATAACTCGCAAAACGAAGCACAATTTGAATTTACTGTTAACACTATACCAATTTGAACTTGAAAAGATATATGTAGTTATAAATCAGCATGTATTTCATGATTTTTTTTCTTATTGCTCTTTCACCATTTGAATCAGAAGCCAGGGGGTGAAAGTGTACCTCCGCCCCTTGCCCCTCTCTGCAAGTCAGAGTATCTTCTGAGAAAATTTAAAATTCCCGTGTTTTATCAATTATTTCAGAAGCGCATGTTTACCACGACAACCATCATTTACACAGATTTTTATTGCAGGGTTCCTCAAGTTATGCGAGATGCTTTCCACAAATCTAGTTAGGAAAACCGTCTTGCTGCTGTTAACATGGACTACAATCATCTATGGTAAGTTTAGGCTATTTCACATTTAATATATTACCATGGAAAATGTGAATGACCATTTCTTAAAACTGGTCTTCTTTAGAAGTAGACTAAGGAAAGTATTTAGAAAAGATTACAAGTTGCATGGTTGTCAGTTAATACAAGAAAATGTAGTTAACACTGTCCAAATAGCATTGCAAATGTCGGCATAAAACAGTCCACACGTATTTTGAAAATTATAATGACTACGATATAGGATTACGAACTACGGATAATCAAGCAATTTGCGGAATTAAGTATTATAATCCGAAATCGACTGACTTTGTCACGGCGACCCTCTTGCGCATATAAAGTGACGTCAAAATATAATATAGTACGCCCGAGGCATATCAAAATTTCTCGATATAAAAGTCTGCAAAAAAGTTATATTGCCTAGTTGGATCTTCTGATGAATAAGTTGACATAACCTCAATAATTTGGAAACGGTCTTTCCTAAGAAAAAAAGTCTGAAATTTAAGCAGAATTGTTCCAATGTATGCAACTCTTCACGGGACCTTGTGTCCATGATTCTTGAGCAAAAGAATAAATTCAAACACATATATATATATATATTTCTTAAGAACAAGAAATCTTTTCTATCTGTGTACTGGCATTTAAAATAGTTTAAAAAACATTCAAAGCGTATTTTATTTTTTACTTTAAGGTCATGTTAACTAGTATAAATTTTGTATTAAAACCAAATTATTATTGAATATTCCAGTCATATGTATTCTAAAACGTACCACTATAATACCACGTTGGCGGTACGGCGTAGTGCTCGAAAACAATTTTTTGTCAGCAGTGGAATGTATTTTTCTGTCTGGCATTTACAACGTTATTCGACGTCCAGCCCGTTTTGAAACCCGTTTTTCTCGAATACAATGTTTTCAACTCTATATCTGGAAACACATATATGTGTTGTTTGGAAATATTTTATTATGTCGATGTCTTATTGACATTCTGCGGTTGACAAATCGTTCACGCGAATTTGATTTTAATTAGGAACAAGTGAAATACACATCAAACCATGCGACAACGATGAACGCAAAAGTAATCATAAGATGTAAAATATCAATAATAAAATTGATATGAATACAAAAATTAAGAAACAATTGGTGCATTTATTTGTACTCGATGAACGTTTTAGTACGCCGTTGAATTTTTCCATTTTTTAATTTCGTTTTGTGTGTAGTAGGTCGTATACGAAGACTGACAATAGATTTGTAAATATTAGTAAGATTTTTGATTTTTCTAAAGGGCGAAAACCGCATAAAATTGTAATTTTGTGAAAAATATAAAAAGAATTGTTGTTTTTACCTGTTCACATAAACGCAATGTTATTTTTTATGGTTTTGTATGAACAATATAGATGATACTCATTTATGAGCTTTCAAAATATAACCTTTTTGTTAAATAAAAAAGCTACACAAAATTGCCTCTACTATTGAAATATTTTTAATTGTTTTCGTTTCTCTTCAAGTAATATACATCATAAAAATTTTATAGACAGCATGTTTATAAAATAATTTATTTGGAAAATTATACTTTATTTGCTTGTATTAAAAAGGTTATGTTTTGAAAGCTCATTTGTTTAAATTTTTGTTTCAGAAGCTAATTGATCTGTATTTCAGACAATATTAGGACATATTTATACAACGAACCCAGTAGTACAATTGGATTTAGTAGATCTTTAAAGATGATGAAGAAACCAAATCTAACATTTCTTTTATGGGCAATATCTTCCTAATTTAAATAAAAATATATATATATTTCCCATTAAAATATTAATTTATTTAAACTAGTTTATATCAAATGGCAAATTGTATTGTTTTACAGTCTGTTAAAATTAGATCCTGCGAGTTAATAATACAGAAAGCTGATGAGTTAAACAAAAAAATCATTAAAATGAAACCAACAGTTTCGTCAAGCTTTGTTTTGTAAATTTCCACAAGAATGCCCTTGTTAGTACGCAGTGAATTCTGCACTTATGTAATTAAAAATATGTCGGCATTATAAAATAAAACCTTGCTTGTTCGTAATCAAATTATCAGTTTGATTTGAAAAAGCTAATGTGCAAATAAGGCGAACTAATCAAAAAAATAGCTAGTGCCCATTCGGTACGCACATGTAGCAAGTCCTCAAAGAAGATTTTCACGTATTAAAAAATGCTATGTGGCGATGCATCAATGTCCGATGCATTTACTGTTGCAGTGTAACTCTGACGGTCCGAAATCACAAACGAACATTCTACAAATTTGTTGGTATGTCATAGGGTAATCAAGGATTGATGAAAAATATTCGGTGAACGAACTTAAATATTTAACATGTGGCAAATATTTAATATTTGGCAAGTATACGAATGTGTAGCCCCGGCTTAAGGTTAATGTTTGATAATGTTCGTATTATGTGGATGGATTTGAACAATCCGTTTGCTCAACAAGTTGTTGGGGGTAAATACGGATGTGTTGATGCCGTTGCCAGTGGCGTGGATTACCTGGCACTGAGATCCGTATATAATGGCATTGGCTTGCGTTTAAGCTAGCCCAAGAAGTACGATGTGAAAGAAGGTATGGAGAGGTGGGCATGTTTACCTCATTTATATTTCATAATCCGGCTACAGGTTGAAAAGGAGTTTAGCTCTGTTATAAGTCGGCCTCTATCAAAGAAGAACCAAGGAGGGCCACAAGTATCTCAGGCGGGCACAAAGGAGATTTTCCCACTATAATTTTTAATGTTCTTTGTTTGCTTTTGCGCTTGCAAGTACTCGAGATAATCTCTTTGGCAACCGTGCCAGCCGCACAATCTTCACCAAACATACAATTAGGTATTATATGATAAAAACTATATATAATACACCAAGTCAAACATGTTTCCGTAAATAATGGATCCTTCTGATAAATATTTGAATATCAACTGGGTATAGCAAATACCCAGTTGATATTCTCTAAGCGCGTTTTAAGTCCACTGCAATGCATCCATATTCAACGATAAACAATATTTGGAGAACGTATCGGTCACGTCCATGAATGTTGAATCATTACAGCGAAAATGTTTTGTTTACCTTGAATCCATAAACACATCCAATGAAATTCAGCATATTTTCGCAAGCGCAACAGTGTGTGCAGAGCATTTGCCTGCAATTAAATTGTCAATATTGTCAAATGCTTACCATAACCGCGTACACAACTGTAAACGATTTAAAAGAGAACAGATAAATTAAAAGATAATTGTATGAATGGATATAAATAGATGTTCATGCATCTACATAGTTTCACGCTGTCAATTTCATTATTATTATTTATGGGAACTCTCTGATGCCATATCATCGCAGTAGAAAAGGCCATTCCAGTTCTTGACTTGTCAGCATGTTTTTGATTATTCGTAACTTCAATTTTGACGAACAAACTACACACACGTATTCTGGTTCATACCAGCGCGCAGTGAATCGCCTATAATAATCTAGGTGGACAAAAGTCATTTCTAAGAATCGGTTAATTAATGGTCACATGTTATAAACAAATCCCCCGAGGTGACAATTTTAGGTAATAAGTGTGAAAAGCATTCCACATTGAGGAGTTATAGACGCAGGGAGACCACGTGGTAAGGTAGCGCATTCATAACCGATTTAGTTGCATTTTTGCAGTATTTTCGATAGTACACCCTAACACTTGTGGTTGATAATTTAATTTGTACTGTGATGAATTTTACTTTAGAGGGTAAGTACCTTCTTATTTCACTCCAAGTTAGATTCTATTAAAAGACTATGTGGTGTAATAATTATGTTGAACAGATGATCGAAAATACATGCTAATTTTATATTTGTAAACTTTCGTCGAATACAACTTTTTTTATCCACGTTTATTCAATATATATTTTTTATATAATATAGTTTAAACATTTATCTTTTAAATGACATAAATTTGAATACTACATTTTGCCACACTTGCTGCATTGATTTTTTTTCAGAACGTGTCTACTCGATTTTAAAATTGGAGTTTTTTTAAGAATGGCGGAAACATACGGAAGAAGAACGAAATGCTCGTCTAATGGATTATATCAGTCACACAGTTATAAGTATTTTCACTGTGTGTTTGTTCCAAAGTTAATTTAAAATTGCATTTTTATATAGTACTGTTGAGTTATTTTTGAATAAGATATTTTTCATATATAAATTCTGTAATATTAAAGGTAATACAGTTTTCTTTTCGAATACTGTTTTATTTAATTATTATTATTGTTTTATTTTATTGATTTTATTGATTATAAATTATGTATATTCCTCAGGTTTTTATTTTTATATTTTATATTTAATGTCAAGGACATTTTGTTGTTTTTTCATAATTGAGCAAGCATTTACTATAATCAATAAATAATCAAAGCGCAAAATAAAATATTTTTGTCCAGCTACCTTGTTCTAGGCGATTCGCTGTTGCTAATTGATTTACAAAAATATTTCTCTTGTCTTTGCAGATAGATATAATATTATCATATTTACAACAACAAAAAACCAACCCACTGCTAATTGTGTTTTAATATCATTTTTAGTACCGAGTTATCTGGAATAATATAGTATTATAAAATTTCATAATTTTTGTTGGAGATCAATTGTGCACAGTATTAATATCTAGTTATCTATATATAAAATACATGTTGATATAGAAACATAAAAACAATAATATCGGTGTCACTTCATATATGTACATATATAAAACGCTCATTATATGAAATTACTTCTTTACGACTTTCTTTACGACTTTCTTTACTATATTATCCCTGATCCACCGCAATATACAAGAAACATACTTTATTAATCAACCCCCTCCAAAACCACCCGAATATCAAATGATTTTAAAAATATATTTTTAACGAGTTCCCAGGTGTAATAACACATTTGCAAAGTTTCAGAATTTTTAATTATACTTTATTTTTCAACCCCCTCAAACACTACCCTATTGACACTTAAAATTTTATCTGCTATTTATATGTCTTTGTGGGTATAATACTATCACATTTAGATGAATTAAAATTATTAAACGAACATTTAGCGTTTCAACCCCCTAAAAGCAACCCCTTAAGGTTTAGATTTTTTTCGCTATTTTTCTAGTTACCAAATTATTATTTTAAGTTATCTAAAACAAAAAAATTATAAATTTTGTCCACCTAAAAGTTGCAAATGAAACACTCCGTAGGTATATTCCTTCTGCCTAGTGTGAATGTCAAGACGGTGATTAAACTTCGATAACTCAGTCAAATTTCAACCGATTCTTATAAACAAACTCGTATTTAACGCAAATTTAAATGGGGTTTCAATACAAAATAGAAATACAATATTATGGATTGAAACAGGTCATCAAACTGTTGTTAAAGCTCAGAAAATCTGGAAGTACCCAAAAACAGTTTTTTTTTTTAAATCGAGATTTTGGGCGTGTTAGTACACTATGTCTTGTGAAAAGTATATTTTCCCCGTAACTCAGTATAATGGCATAGTCGTTCACACTTCACCGTTTATCTCTTAAAAAAAATTGCCCCCCCCTGGAACATTTTGTAACGGCGCCTATGGGCAAGGAATGGGGGATGATCAGTAGTTTGGGATTTAAACATTTAAATGTGCGACTGTGAGTTAGTTTTGCGTTCCACTTGGAATTTGGATGAAGAGTTAGTATTGGCGAGACATAGTGTGGGTGATTTTTTTCGCAACGAAGATATCTTTCGATGATATCGCGTCAGTTTTTCTTTGGCGGTCTCTCACAGCTTTATTTTCTTTATGCGACGTTTTAGCAGCCTATATAAGACCATATTTCAGTCATGGCGGTTGGAGCGGCACCTTGATGTTTGCATGCTGAGTTTGATCCTGCCGGCGGCGGCGGGATCTGTTCTGCTCACTCTGGATATTGTCGCGCGGCACTAAGTTTCCAACGGAAAAATGTTTTCGAACGGAGCAAACCCGCAATATACTTTCGGCGGGCCCGCGGCTGTTTTGGGTTGCGCTTTTATCTTCTTGAAAAGGGGGGCGGCGTCCCAACCGCCCGCACTTTTCCGGTCTACACTACCCCCAACCCGGTCCGATATCAACTACACAGATAGAAAATTTTGTTTAATTCAAAAAAAATATACATTCACTCAAACAAATCTCGTGTTTCAATACTTTCAATAGAGACGAAGAAGTATTTCTTTGCGGATAAAAAAATGCTGTTGTTGGCAAAAAAATATGTTTATATATATATATATATCAATAAAAGTATTATTATATATATATAAACAAGAAATCTTTTCTATTTGTGTACGTCTATCGGTTCAGTTTAACAGTAATCAACCGGGCTCTAACGAGTGCTGACTCAAACCACTCAGCACAACGCCCGTCGACCAACCCCCCCCCCCCCCCCCCCCTAACTATTGTACTTCAACACTGATTGAATTTCCATTGATTAAGATAACTGATTATCCGTTTTGGGGGGAATTACCCACGCGTTTACCGAAACATTTATTTACCCCATATCCTCCCCTCATACGGGCTGCACCCTCTTTGCCTCCGAGCCCCCACCCCACCCCCAGTAAACAGCTTGACTAATTATACAACACTGTAGTATAATTTATTCATTATAATATATTAAACTAGACCATATTGTGGACCGCACCACCCTTGTACTTGAGAAATTCTGAGTTTGCAAACCTCAATAACACCCTATTATATTAACCGAAATTAATACGCAGCTTTTTATTAATTCAGCACAACGCACAGTGAATCGCCTATAATAATCTAGGTGGACAAAAGTCATTTCTAAGAGTCGGTTAATTAATGGTCACATGTTATAAACAAACCTCCCGAGGTGACAATTTTATGTAGTAAGTGTGAAAGGCATTCCACATTGAGGAGTTATAGACGCAGGGAGACCACGTGATAAGGTAGCGCATTCATAACCAGTTTAGTTGCATTTCTGCAGTGTTTTCGATAGTACACCCTAACACTTGTGGTTGATAATTTAATTTGTACTGTGATGAATTTTACTTTAGAGGGTAAGTACTTTCTGATTTCACTACAAATTAGATTCTTTTAACAGACTATGTGGTGTAATAATTATGTTGAAAAGATGATCGAAAATACATGCTAATTTTATATTTGTAAACTTTCGTCGAATACAACTTTTTTTATCCACGTTTATTCAATATATATTTTTTATATAATTTAGTTTAAACATTTATCTTTCAAATGACATAAATTTGAATACCACATTTTGCTACACTAACGAAAAATTTCGGTAAGGTTCAGGTTTAGATTTTTTTCACTATTTTTCTAGTTACCAAATTATTACTTTAAGTTCATGTAAAACAAAAACCGCTCTAGTTTCACTGAGAGGCAAAGAATTTTGATTCTCTCGTACGAGATCACATATGTTATTTTCTCCTGACAAAAAGAAAAATACCTACTGGTATTTTGGGAGTGCATTGAACATGTACTGAAATTTTAATTATTTACATTTTCAGAAAATTGTGTGTAGTCTACTGTTCCGTCAAATAATGCTGTTAATTCCACAGTGTCTATATTTTAGAATAAACTTCTGTTAAATCCGTATGTGTGAATCAATTTGGCTTTAAACCATACAATGATTCTTTCCGATTCTTTTAATCTAGTTGTGGTTGTGGAACCCGTCGTATCTAGTTATGTTGTAGAAATTAAAACCCTATTTGTTCGTTGCAGTGGAACGTTGAAATTGGTATGGAATTGAACTTTTACACGTGTTGTGCCTGGACAAATGTACGCATACGAGACGAAATAGACGTATATATTTGAATATCGATTATCAATATTGCATTACATATACATATAGATAGCAACAAGAGTATTGATGCGGAATTTTTCTATCCGCGCGCTTTGCAGTAAGTGAATAAGTATTTTAATGATGTCGAAGGATGTGTTTCGTTTCCTGTTTTGTGAATACCGACACAAAAATACACATTCTCTATTTTAACGAGCGCCCTGCGCCTATACAGGACCCCAAAGGTTGCGGGACTTGAAAAATGCCTCATAAATTTTGGGGAGCCGGTCGCATCTCCCGTATCACACGAACTTAATTGAGCTACCCGAAAAACTGCCTGCAATAACAACGAGTAATTTTTGACAAGCTGACTTTAAATATGATAAATTATTTGCTTGCAGCGGGCCGGTGTTTTTGCGCGCCCGGACTCCGCATGTCCCGCCGGAAAACAATTTATTAATAGCATTTTAACGCGTCACTCCATAAATAAAAGTTATTCGACGAAAGTCCACAAGAAAATAGACCCCAAAAAGCCACCCTGGCCCCAAACATTACCCGCTGTAGTTGATCTACTTACATAATTTATTATACACCATGACAACTAATTAATTACACCATTATGGCAAACCCAGAAATAACAAATGACTGTTAAATCTCAAATAACAAAGTAATTTCTATACATTCTACACAGAGGTTTACAATGCAATATGATCAGCGTTTCGGGTGTATTTAACGACGTCTCACTGCATTCACGTCGAATATGAAACATACATGCTGAATAATGTCACACAATTTTCGTATTGTAGCTGTGATTGCTCTATTGAATCATATAGATACGTCGTGTAAGAAATGTTTCTACGTTGGATACAATCTTTTGTAGAAATGAACTTTGATCAAATGTTAAATAACTTTCGTAATCTTTGACCGAATTTAATGATTCCTTCGGATATTTTAAATAAATTTATCACCCGCTTTTGGACTTATAGAACAAGAACAAACTAAGCAACTGTGGTCTCTTAAACTGAAATTTGATTATGAAAAATTATTATTTCTCGGTTTAACATAGAATCCCATTTGAACATATGTGACCGGCTGGGAAGAAAGGGGTCCTATACAGGCGTTTAAAAAGTACAGCGTTTCCCGGCGTTCAGCCGGGAATCATATCAAAAAGAAATGAAATAAAGTTTGTTATGTTCCTTAGTAATTTCTATATAAAGTGTATAAATTTCAACATATTCTCTCTCTCGGTGTAAGCGTGAGCGCGAGAGAAGTGAAAAAAGGTACCCGGTTTTTGAAGTTGTAATTCTTTGAAATTCGCACTCACCTTTCCGATTTTTTTTCTTAAAAACCGCTTACCCGAAAATGTTCGAATTTTCATAGGTTAAAATATAGAATCTCATCTACAGATTGGTCCTTTTTGAGTTTTACGATTACGTAAAACTTAAAGGGTGTAAACAAGTTTGCAAAAGTCTGGTACGGTTCTTTTAATTCCCTCGCTCTCAATATTATTCCTACTAAATTTTGATAGCTATACATGTTATACAGAAAGATATAGAGAATAATTACGCAATTAATCTCATTTTGTTCATTAAAGCATTTTAGTGAGAATAGCGTCTATGTCTTGATTCACTATTCCTATGTACAGCGGGCGGTTGCTAGTCAAGCCAAGCGCTGGCTGCACACGTGTGCACCGGCTGTTTATTTTGGACAAATTATAAGATATCAGCATACCTCAAAATCGATTATTTATTCATAAGACCTTTTTCTTCTAACGGCACAATTTATGTTTTCGCAACAGTATTTTCAGTATTAAGCCACGCCGCGCCGCTCTGTGGAAATTTCGACAATTGCGGTAACAAACAGGGAAATCTGGTGATTCCAAAACTAGTATTTTGAAAATCTACTAATGTGTAAAGACTCACGTGGTGTAAGTCAATTCTACAAAAATACATGAGCTTGATGTGGATTCAATTTTTTATTCGTCCCAAAAAAAACAACGATCCTTGGATTGTTGAATCTCCCAGTAGCGATGAGGATAATATAGTAATGTACAGTTGTTTCAAGCTGAACCGCCAAAACAATCTACTTCCGGTCAAAGTGAGTAACTAGAAAATCTTATTTGTTGTCAAAGTCGACTACAAGAAACATCTTACATGTTTCAATGTATTCCAATATGTCAGAAAATATTTTTCTTTTTACATCACCTAACACTGAAACGCTACATGAGCATCACTGCTCATTTTGATCAGTTTGGATTAGTGCCACTTCGACCGTTAGTAACAAACCCTAAGTAGGCAGACGATTTCATAAAAAAAGCCACAGAAAGAACTTCCCGAGAAAAGACGCTATCAAGGAAACAAAATACAAAAGCAAGATTTATTCATAGTATAAAAAATAATTTCATTCTGTACTATTACAATAACCAATACTTTTTTACATTACATCATTATTTTCACAGCGATGTCTTTCATTTCAACTGTATAAGAAGTTGATAAATAATAGCATAATTTATCGTATTTCATTAATACAATAATATAAGCCAAATTCGTGAGGGAATATATCGAGGGCAATAAATATTTTGTCAGATTATTTTTTTTAACTAATGAAAACATCAAAATTTCTATTAGAAAACAAAAATAAGTGTTTATCTTCATTTTGCTGTATTGCTTTTGAATAAATAATATCAAATAGCTTGGTAATCGCCGGGAAAGCTTACTTGTCTATATTAAGTAAACGCAATTGAACGATTTTAAATCGGTGTTTCACCTGCCAAAAAATCCATTCTTAATTGCTTATGGAAAAAATGGGGACGGCATTTCAGTCGCGCGGAGCGCGACTGTCCCCCTAAATGGACCATTCTACGTTGCGTGAGTTTTCGAAATCGACGAAAAACGACCTCTCGGGTGTTTTTGGTTCAAAATTTTCCGAAACGCGAGCGATTTTGGTGAAAGGACCTCAACATTTCAGTAGCTGTTTATTCCGCGTCGTCATGGCTGCGAGCTAGAAACGTCAAAAACGCAACCATAACCTATTCACATTGGTACGTACAAAGCTAAGCGATTTCATTATCTGCGGGGGCCTAAAGCACAAACTCCGTAGTCCGTACCCACAAATAATGTTTGAGAAACCTATAACAATGTTGTACGTATAATAATAATTATTAATTCGTGATTATTTGCCTTTGCGTTAATATTTGTTCGAAGAATGTGTATCGATCCAATGAATGTTATTTGTGAAAAGTTCGCGTCTCAAACCCAACGTGAAAGCACCGCTCAGAACCTATTTTAACCGAATACGAATACAACTCTTGAGAGGTTACATATTAGATGGCACCACAAGATATTTCTGCTACTAGCGCCCCTAGCGGGCGTGAAATATCGTTATATTTATAATAACCTATAATTATACATAAGTTTGGATGAACACATGGAGGAAGGCATGAACACTATACAAAATTTAGCTGCAAGACCAAGAAGTAGTAGAAGATCAATAGGGTGTGGAATTGATAGAGGCGCCTGAAAAAAGCCTCCAATGGCTCGGAATATGGTCCCCAGCAAAATTTTGTTGCAAAGGCTGATCACCCACTTCAAACTACTTTGAACTGCCCGTGGTTTTTTCTAATGGTTTCTCCAGATTAAACTAAAATACAGTAAGAGAATTACATGGAATTCATCAATTTGTTGGCAACATTGAGGTTAGTTTTGAGTTTAGAATGCGTAGCTTTTGTTAATTTAATATTTTTGCAGGTAACGTGGTATGATGAAAAGAGTACACACGCAGTGGAAATGGTTCAAGGTCTTTCCGAATAACAGCAACTTGCTTTGCGTAGACAAGCTACCATAACAAAGTGGCAAACAATTATTTATTTAAGAAAAAACTTGACCCAAAAGATATTGGGCGTACTAAGGGAGTACCGGAGAGACCAAGGGGCCGCAGTCGATAATAATCATTGTTGACAGTAAAGGGATATATTTTGCCTACCTGTACTTTAGATTTGGCTATGACGCAAGGTTACTAAAAATAGATAGGTCTGTCTGGTAACTTATAGCATACGTCACTCAGTTTATCACATGAAGTTAACTGGTATGGAATTTAATGTTTACGTGAGCGTATAAAAAAATACTAATAATTTTAATTCATTGTTTTCTGAATGATTTATTGGAGATGGGTGATAAAGCCCTCTAAGCTGCAAGCCTTCTAATACCTATGAATTCAAATAAATTTGAATGGGCATATCAAGTGGTATGCAAATTTTGATATCTTTCGGTATGACGTTAAATTTTTGTAAATATGTAATAATTTAGTTCATGTGGTCACGGCAACCAAATGCATTTTTGTCAGTGAGGTGCAGGCGATAAATCTTAAACAATTAAATGGGTTAAATCATCTCAAGATTAGATAATATAAATTTTAGGTATTAGTTTTGGGTATTATATACCTATTGTATTATTACTAGATCTATCATTAAGATTTCTATCAATTTCATTTGTTAACTAAATTGAAAATTATGCATTGAATCCAACTTTGTTCTAAAATTCAAATATGAATATTGTGTTGTAAATAATACTATTTAGTTATAAAATAATTAATTAGGGTTCTTCAATGATTACTTTAAATGTTGATACTTATTCTTGAGTTTTTGGTTTATAGTAGACATAAATAAATTTTAAATTAAATATTTTCACATTATTTTATTATGTGCTGTTGCTTGACGAGGGTACTCTAACATACTTTCCGTTTCTTTTACGAAGGAGGAAAGGTAGACTGGTATACAAATTTAACATTTTATGTTTTATTTTTATTTAAAAATTGAGCATCTGGCTGTATAGTTTTTGTCCAATATCAAAATAAAAACCAGAACTATAAAGTATCAAAAATTTTATGCTATTGCAACGTTTAGGTCTTCCGCACTTCATAAAATTGAGTAATTTGAACAAATTTAGCTTATTTTTGTAGTTCATTTAAGTCAAGGTTCACGGTATTGGGAAAAATAAATCTAACATTTTTTCTTCAAATGACAAGCATCTTTCATATGAACTGAAAGAAAAAAAATAACAAATCTTTTAATAATTTTTTCAATAATGTTATCTATATACGGTATACTGTAGTTGCTTGGCCAACCACATGCGTTTATATAAAAAAGCAGTGCACTGTTGCCAGATTGGGGGATTTTCTCTCACATTTGGGCGGTTTCCCTCCAAAAATAGTATCTTTACCTTAGGGATAAAGGAAAGTTTTGAGGGTAAACTAAAGATTGTAGTTGTTAGGCTGACACATGGGACAAATGTTTATCACAATTTATTTTGACGACAAACTCGCCAAATAGTGAGAAATTGGTACCTCATGGCAGGTTATGTACCCAATTTTCAACATTTATTAAGCCTAATTTTATTGGCGGTGGCAACTGTTTTTTTGAGACATCCTTCTACATATGCTGTCAATTGATTCCTGCGATCTACCCAATTAACTGATCTACCTAAATAGGCGGTCTACAGGTCCACTAGTTTTGCGAGTAAAATGCAAGCGCACGATTCCCTCCGCGAAAAAGTAGTTCCGTTCATCGCCCCGTAACTTCATCAAATTTCATCCGATTAATCTCGGATAAATGACATGTTAAAGTATAAGATTCCAGCATTCTGAATCTGCCAAAACCCCAAAATGGATAATTTAGCAGTAGACCCCTTTCTTCGGAGCCGGTCACATATGTATATTTTAAGATTTAATTTTAATCTTTTATAATGGTGCCCCATTGGTCTGCGCCTCTCCTTGGCGGCGTTAATAAATACAGTACTATGGAAATCCAGACGCTAGCCTTAATGGAATATATTATATATAATTGGGAGAAAGCTTAATTATGGAATCTTGTCTGACAATCGTTAAACGGCGCCATAGATTAGAACGCTGCCGGTTCTCGCGAAATTAGAACTTCCGTCTCAGACCATCTAAGACGTTACAGGATATAGTTTGACATGTTTAAATATGTAATAATTGCGTCTGACTGTATAGCGACGTTCAATTTTTTGTTTTGTTTCAGCTGGAGAATTGAAGGCAAACGATATCCCTAAGGGTAAGTACATATTTTCTGCCTAGGGTTAATCAAGTGAACAGCTTGTAAAGTTACATGTGCATTACAAAAATAACTACGGTGTTCTTCCTCTTAATACTGGGTGGTTCAAGTTAATTCAATTCAATTCAATTCATTTCAATTCAATTCAATTCATTTCAATTCAATTCAATTCAATTCAAATGTCCGCGGATATGTACCTACACGGCTGATGCGGTTTTCACATGAAATATTTTTCATAAAATGTATACTCTATACTGTTTAACTATATTTGTAACCAGGCCTGATTTATGTTTAGCTAGATTCTATATATTTTAAACTAGTAGTCAATGTTAGGCACGAATTGTTAGGCGCTAGGCAGGAATAAAGGATGGTAGTTCTGAATAAAGGATGGTAAGGGTGATGATGGAGACAGGAGACTTAGTGGATCCGTATGTAAATGAGGACTGTCATCAGAAATGGAATTTAAATTTGTGCGGGTTGGATCATTTGTTTATCAATAGGAAATTAATTGGATGAGAGTTCGGTGGGTAGCCGGTTAAATAGTTTAGGAAAATTTGCTATTTGTTGCGGCGTCGGTGCGGTGAGGGCGTGAGCTTCGAGATCAGAGGGGCTTCTTTCGGCGCCCTTGAGTTGAACCAGCAGATTCGGCGGTGGTTCATGTTAATTAGCAACACATGGGCATCACCTGGCATGGGCCTCGTCTGCACGCAACAGACGCCCGTTTCAGGGGGGTAAGTTTTAATGAAGACAGTTTAAATAATGGAGAGAGGTAAAAGGGTTTCGAGAGATGAGTGCGCATGCAAATAAGGCAGAGGTGACGGTGCACCTCCTTGCTAATAAACCACAACAAGGAGATCAATGCCTGGGCTAGAGCGAGACGCTCCATATAATGGCAATACAGTCTTGTGTCTCGCAATTTAATTAATTCAAGCAAAGGTGAAAGCAAACTGCCTCCGCCGAACCGCGCCGCCCGGAACTGCCTTCGCACCCGCGACCTCCTCTCGCGTTAAAACTCGCAGGTACTACACGCAACTTCAACCACTTCAGGACGCATTGCATCCAGATGAATCGACGGCGATTTGTAACGCCGAAAGCGAGGTCAGAGACGGAGGTTAGCCCAGTAATAACTTCACTCCGATATTTATGTTGCGGGTCGCGACATCTCATTTGTCTAAACGCTCGGCCCAAAACCCACATCTGATCTTATTGATCACCACAACACCCGAACATCTTCACAAATTCATTTACCAGAAATGCACTAATCTAATTAGCTTTCAGTTGAATTCCTTCCCAAAAGACTACCCTCTTCTCCGCTAATTACGTTAACCCATTGTTGCACGTTAGTAGGTATGACGGCACTTGTGCCGACCTTGAACGACCCCACGTCGCCGGGCCTAGAGGGATGCTTTTTTAACAAATGAATAACGGCCAAAAATATGTATCGAAAAATCAGATATAATTCAAAAGAAACCCTCAAAAATAATATTTAGTCATTTTCTGGGCAAACTACACGCTTATACCGCTGTATCTTGGAAACAAGACATTTTCGTATATAGATAAATCGGGTTAGATCGACTTAAAATGATCAAATTAACCATATTAAGTCAAAAAATTATTTATAATTTGAAAAAAATCTAATCCGGCTCCTCCACCATTTTGGCAATATAAATAAATAGCCCATTTATGTCCGTTCTAGTAGATAAATCTTGACGATTCAAACGGTACCGTATGGAAAATCGTCCGAGGAATCCAATTCTGAATACCCCGCTGCGCTAAGATGTTCAGTTCGTGAGAAAACCGCGAAAAGCTCTTATAAACAGTTAATAAACAAACAACTTTTTTCAAGTAAATAAATTGGGTAATTATTAATTAAAAAAGCTTCCGAAACAAAAACATGACGTTTCAAAGGGTGTGTCAAACTGTCGTGGGAGAATAAAAGCCACAAATATCTTAATTACGGGAAAACTTTTTTTTTTTTTTCGAAAAATTATATTTTTAAAGGGTAACCGGCTGGCACAGCTGTCAAATGTTACTGACAGGATAAACGAGTTGACAAAGTAAAGCGACAAAGATTGGAAATTTAACGGATTTAACAGAAAGAAAATTACTCGCGCATCCTGATTTGGATTTATTTATAAATGGGGACTTGTGTTTCCCTGTGCGGCAAATTTAATTTAATCAACACCCGCACCTTGAAGTTCCGCTGACTACCTGCTATAGACAGGTATTCCGGCTCAAAAATTTTATACCTTTACCACAGAAAGCCAGACGGATACTCGCTGATCACACAGTGGAAAGTAAGCCCTCCAACATTGAACCGTTTTAATGTTATTAAAACAAAGCGTAGGTACGCGAGTACGTTAATTAACATTTACCAGATTCAAGATGAAAATTAAAAACTCCTTTTTCGCTAACAGACAAGACCTGCTGTAGCCTGGAAATATAGTTTAGGACAGATGAATAGCAACCCTTGGTGTACAAAACTAGCTTTTACTTCAAAGATAGCATTTACAACCAAGGGATTTACGCCCGTATTCAAAAAGAAACGTACAACTGTGTTTGAATTCTGTACTTTTGCTTTTCTAGTGTCTTTTCTTTTTCAGTAAGTACGCGCAGGGATTTTATGCAATAAAAAAAAATCTGTTTTAGCAGGACGATGTTTGATTGTTAAATTGGTGGATGTCGAAGGAAAAGGACGATTCCTGAATTGCAAATAGTGACGGAATGTGACTGCGATGCAGGTGCGAGGTAACTTGGATAAGTTAAGCTGGGCCAGCTGTCTCTCTGTTTTATAGATGACAAAGAGCACTTTGCCGCGTTATAGCGTCACCGGCTGTTGACTTACTTGCATACGTCCGTTCTCACAAAAGGGAGGGCGCCAGCTCTTCTTCCCCACCGTATATATACAGATAGAATTCGGGTTAATTTTTCACCGAACCCAGTAAATTAATAATCGATCAACCTATAATCAATATATCCAGAAACTCAGCATTAAGGGGGGATTCCGGTTTTCTAATTTTTTCTTCTGTATGCTATTTTCTTATTTACGATCTTCAAAATGTTTGTAAGAAGTTTTAAGGCAAAATTTGCAAAATTAGTCAAATTATAAGCAATTGGCCGACGGCGTGCAGGTGCCAAAAATATACAGCGCGCGGTCCGCGCGCTCAACAATTTTTCCGCTCGAGTTTTTCAAGCCTATAATCTTGCAGTGTATGGTTTATTATTCTGTAAAATTCTCTCGTAAAACTCCTACACGTGCTGATGGACAACAAAAAAAGAAAATATTCTGAGAATTCACACTCGTGAAAGAAAACCATTTGCTAGTGCTGAGTTTTGGATAACTGTACTTATGGAGAAATATACATACTAACAAAGTGGTTGAGCATATGTACTGCCCTGTGGGGTCACAGAGTTGGTGCAAATGGTGAAAAACTGAAGCCGAGAAAACTCTGAATGAGTTCAATAACACTTGTAAAAAATCATCAAGCCGATTTACAACGACTTGTCGTCGAGAGAGTTGCTAGAACAGTGTTTGGGACACTCAAAAAAACAACTAACGCTTCAATTCTACCGTCTACCTTCTCCCTACGGTCGAGCGTTAAACAGTCTCGATCATTAATCGCTCTTTTTAATAAACTTGTTGGTTAAATAACTATTAGTACTCGATCTCGAGTTATAAACTGTACTTGAATTTTGAAACGTGTTTTTCTCGTAACATTTTTTTCGCGAACGGTTGGCACGATATTTCGTGCCAAAGTATTTGACTGATTGACTTCAAATTTTAACTGGATATTCAGTAAACATCCCTTTCTCGTTTGACGAACCAGCAATGCAATAAGTTATGTACTTTTCTTTTTATAGAGAAAACATTGTCATTCTTTGGAGAAAAATCGATATTTTATCTAAATATCTCGGAATAACGTTCTGAGGATCTTCGCGCAGTGTCATGGTCGCGGGTGGCTAGTAAACGTGATTCATCATATTTCTGTATTATTTTTCTTTGGTAACTACTTGTAAAGCTAGTAAATATTTGTGCCAAATTTGGAATCGATTAATGGCATAGTCTCGCCAATAAAAAATTCTAAAAAAAGGCGGTAATTTTAGAGGAAAAACCGGAATCCCTGGGTATAGTAACGCGACGATAATAATTTATTTATCTTAGAGGGCGCTGTTTAGGTTATGCTTCGGCTGAATACCACGTGGCGAACGTATATTAGCCCTGATGTTTAACTGAATAACATGACGTGAGGAAATACAAGTGTATATCGCGAATATCAAGTAAAAACTACACGTTACACAAGCGGTGTATTTTGGCATCGGATTGTTTGTAGTGAAGAACACAAATATAGGATGGGAAACGTGAAGGCTCTTGCCGAAGGGTTAATTGGCGTATATTTCTGATATGACTTCTCGATCTAATTCGGCAGATGTTGCCCTGATGATTTTAATAATTGAGTATGTTAATACGGGCGATTCCGAAACGATATTAAGATGGGATCTACGCGTGCGGCGCAGTCTACGTGAATGAAGCGTAGATGCGGCCGTGTTCGCAAGATAATGGGGTTAGTTCGAGCGGCGGCCTTAGGTTTGGGGTAGTTCTGTCTCTAGGGTCAGGCGTTAATAACCCTACACATCCCATTGCTGTTGCCCGAAATCGTTTGTTCACCAGACCAAACGACAGAAGACACAAGGGGCCACATATTGAGGCTTGTAATGCACTGAGATACTCAACACCCCACCGGCTAACAATGACCCAAAATTTTAAATTAAATCTTACGCTTATCATCCAATTTTGCAAATAGCTCGAACGTATTTCCAAACAAAATTTATTTATATTGGGTTTAGGGCACAAATGTCTACACGGGGTGTAACAAGAAACGCTGGACTAGTTATTATAGTCAGTTGTTTACATCGTTTGCTTGTTGAATGTGTATGGAGTATAAGCAGGAGTTAAAAGTAATTACAACCTTGTGTCGTGTTAACGTTTGACGTTCAATCGCCTCTTTTTGAATCCCAACGCACAAATTTCCAATCGAATCCGGTACGCCACCGCGACTATTTCAAATAATAATTGATGGAGGCAATGAAAAATAAATGCGCTTTGTTTGCACGTCGCTCAAAATACTTCAATAAATGAATTAAACTATTATTGTATCACACTTTCATACTTAACTAACATTAACTGTACCTATAATGGACGTAATTTTTAATTTCTCGAGAAAAAGTCATTCTTTATAAAGAGTTTTGTATGTCCTAAAAAGTCGAAAGCCATTGTTAATATTTTGATTTAACATACAGTATGGTTAGAAAACACGAAAATGTTGAATTGGCCGAAGAGTAAACTATTGGTTTTTCGGTATTAGATCAAAAATGTTATAGGTAAAAGTTAGTTTGAATTAATTTTATGCTCAAATATCAAACTTGTATGTCCTATTTCAAATTTTACATCTCGGACCAGTGAAAAGACAGTTCATAAAGGTGAAAAAAAAATTTAGAGACCACAATTATGATTGATCAGTTGACAGTAGTAACAGCGTATCCAAGCAATTTGTTGATACACACAGAAAAGTGATCTCTCGAACGAAGAGAGAATTACTTGGCTGAAGTAGTTGGTAGGTTCGTATATACGCGAGAGATTATTGACTTCAACCTGGAATAATTACTAGATTTAAGAAAGTGGTTACTCTGGTGAAGTAAGTAAACAGTCAGTCTTCAATGAAGTGTATATTTTTATTCCCGGTAAATATTTTTAGCTACTTAATGTAAGAGTTTTAAAGATTTGGCACAAATACGTTTTCTACTGCTAATTAACAAGATATGTATGTTATGTTTACTAACTCGTTCTAAACTGTTGCATGCGTTACATCAAACTATTCCGTGTTGAAACGTTTATTGTACACTATAAATCACAATACACATCCCCAATAAATCACAAGGCACATCCTCTACGGGTACTTCGTTGTTGTTTTCGTACTAGGTTAGGCTCCTTTACGGCGCCAGCACCACGCGCGAGCCTTGACAAAATCACGGTGCGCATATTTATTCCAGAGAAAGAAGTAAGAATCACTTCAGTTAAATAATTGGTGGGTTTTTATTCAGTAAACAATACTTACTTATATTAAATGTCTTATATTTTCTTGGATCAAGTAACTACGCACTTGGATGGATTTACTATTACTTCGTTGGAGAAATTAACATTTTTGGGACGAAAAATTCAATTACTTCTTTCAATACAATATTGGTTCTTATAAAGAAAGAATTTATTTGTTGACAGCATTTATCTAAGAAATTATTTTACTTATATTGAGTATGTGGCATTTCTTGTATATACCTAACTTTCTACATCCAAGTAAATCTGCATTTGAATCTAGTAAATAAATTCAAGAAATTATGTTTTCTCGTTCCAAATAATCACTTTCCTGTGTGTAGAAGCTGACTGAAAGTTGACTTGTGTGTAGAAGTTGACTTTAGAGCAAAGGGTTTATTTAGTTCTTTGTTACGGCATAGGTGAGGTATCGTACAGCTGTGCTATTGAAGTTTTTAACAGAAAATACCCTAAGGTATACGTTTCTGCCAATTGTGTTGTGAATTGGTTAAAAAATGCAACAGGAGACGTAAAAATATCAAGAAAAAAAAGCGATATGATGCAAGAACTATGTTAGCTTTTGATTCTGTCAACACTTGCCTTAAAAAGATCGTTGAGGCAAAGATCTCGAGACCTGAACATCAGTAAAAGACACCTGCAAAGGATCTTTTCAAATCAAAAATTTCATCCTTTCATTGCCTATTATTGGGAGAACGAATTATGGTCGATAGATTCTTCTACAGAAAAATTATTTTCTCTGACGAAGCGACGTTTACCACAAATGGAGTTGTTAGTTCACAGAATTGCAGATATTGGGTCTCACTGACTGTTTGGACTGTTTGGTGTGGGATTTATTACAAGAAAATAATTGGACCAAACACTTATTTTGATATGTTGGAAGTTTTTCAACACGACGGTTGTCCAACTCATAACGCATATCAAGTCCGGGATTGGGTGAACAGACATTTTCCAAATGAGTGGATTGGACGACTCGGCCCTATAGGATGGCCACCACGTTCACCTGATTTAACGCCGCTTGATTTTCTTTTCTGTGGGGTTATTTAAAACAGAAGGTGTATGCGAATAATTGTCATGATAATGTAGACATTCTAAAATTAAAAATTAGGTCGTAGTAAGTCGTAGACGAAATAAATGAAGAAACAATTGATTTGGTATATCGGGAGTTTAGAAGGAGATTGGAAAAATGTGTAGCTGTAGGAGGGGAACAACATTTTCAATTTTGCAAAAACAAAAAAAATATAATTCTCTCGAAAACAGTGACTCCTATGAGACAATCCGGAAGGAGTGTGGGGAGAACGAAATGGGGCGTTGGTTAATTGGTTAAAAAGATAAAATGAGCGGCGTAATTATAAGTTGTAAATTGATTTCGAAATTAAATTTGACCGTCTGAATTTTGCGAACGGCGCGGCGAGCTATCTGTATCTGCGTTTTTGATAAGGATTCACTTTAAGTTTAGATATTAAGACTTCCGCAACACCCTGGAACAAATTCGGGACAGACTGCATATAATTCGGCGAAGGCATATTCCTCGCAGTATGTCAGGCGGGGATTTACTAAATACAGCGCCGTCTGAGTCACATTATCAGATTTAAGTTTGAAATTAGCAAAGATACGGGGGCTCTGGTGGAGTCCTTTGTCGCAGGCATCCAGCGCTATGCCGCCCGCCCCTTCCACCCGCCGCTCGCCGCCCGCCAACCCAGATTGTTAATTCTTTAATTTCCACTTAATTATCAACACCGCCGAACCAATATGTTGCGATAATTACGTTAGCGTCGGCCCGCAGGCGCAGGTAACGTAAAATCGTTTGAACCATTTAGCGTCAGTACAGACACACGCAATAGATCTAAGGCGGGATCCTAACGGCCACTTTACCTCCAGCACGGTCCCGGCCCTTATTAAATTTGTAATCGAATCAACTGCAACACTTGCTCTTTATACGCCCCATCACTTTCCAATACGCCCGCACCCTCAACCTCAATCACTCCAGAAGTTTATCAATATTTCTTAATGTCCCATGCCCACGGATTACCGAATTTCGTCAGACCAAATTCCATGATCTTTTTTTCTTCGGCTGTACTAGCTCTCATGATTCCTCCTAACTAAATACGCTAATATGTTTCCAAAATTGGATAGAAAATATCTCAATTACCTGCATTTCTTTTGGATACGGCAGGTCATTTTGTTGAGTAAAGTATGGTACACTTTTATATGATAACAAAATCATTAGTTTGATGGCCACCCTACTGTACTAGTGCTTACATGCTGTAGGTTCATGTGCTAACTTACAGCGAAATTTCATGACTGTCCGTTTATTCTTGCATATCTCATCCTGAAGTTTTGTTATTATAGTTATGCTCGGAAAATAAAATGTTTGCTATTCAGGTCTTTTATTAGAGTACCGCGTTCTTAGACCAAACTTCTCTGGTCTAATAAACTGACGTAACCGTCATTCCAAAGTTTATTATGTTACTGCAGTATATTATATTGTTCGCGTACTGAAATTAAACAGAACGGCAGTTCAACTATTTCCGACTAGTGAAAAGAAATTCGTACTGACATTAATTACCTAGTGCTTCATGAAAAATGGTAGAACTCCTGTTTTTATTTTTTATTATCTGATTTGCGTGAGTGAATTGTATCCCGTTGTCATCGCTGGGTGGTAAATTGAATGTTGCTAATTGGTGTGTGCGTTGAAAAATGATTTTGTAGCTAGATCGTCCGCCGTGCGTTGAATATTTATGTATCCTGCGAAGGGAATAACAAATTTTTAGTTCGCGGGATACAAACTCGATCGCTGCATCAAAAGCAAGGGAACGGTTAATTTATCGCAAACGTCGGATATATTCACAACATAGAAAAATACAAATAGCTTTGCTTTATTCTGGCCTCGGAGTCGTGCAGCAAAAACCGGCCAGCCAACGGACCGTTCTAATGAAGACTAATGACATCTAAATCGCCGAGACTGCTTTTCAAATTTCTCGGACATTTCGGACTTCTCGGACTTTTCGGACTTCTCGGACATCTCGGACTACTCCTGCTCTTGGAAATATTAAAACGGGATAACTGTGGGCCGTCCTGGATGGCCACCGAGGGACCGAGCGATTCCAGCTAGGCCGTAAGGTCGCTAGGCCGAAGGGATGATAACCTGTCGTCGGTTAATAAACTCGTGCGGGTCGGACTTGCTACCGGATTTCGGCAGGACCCCTAACATCAACGGTCCACTAAAACTAGCAGTAAAACTTCTATTACCCCCTTGTCCCTGACCACGTACATCCAATAAACAACTTCAGAAGAACAATCAGCTGTTAGGCTGTACACCTCACTTATTAACACTTGCTCTAACCAACGCTTCCCACCGTCCTCATCTCTAAATTATGCAAACCCTAAACAAGCAGTTAATTAACTGAGAATTTAATACTCAACCTGTTCAGTATTTGGAGAAATAATGTAGGCATTTTAATTTAACTTACATGATACCTACATACAAAGGACCTATTAGAACAACTAGAAATAGAAAGACAAAAAACACACAAACAGAATTAATTAACAACCAACTACGATTTTACACAATGTGTCAATCACAGTGCTGCCGTGACGTTTGTTTTTTTTTTGTTGAAATTTTTTAATTTTTCTTTGCTTTGTTGATATCCGTATCCAATTACGTATCATAGCTGTAACCATACAAACCGCTGTATGAAGAAATACTGAATCTCTGGTTAAATAACAAACGATGAAAGGGTTCAGACACAGCGATGTCAATTAAAAAATAACTTCAAACAAAACAAATTGAATTTTTACGCGGTATTTTTTTGACAGTTTAACAGGATGTGCCTGGCAGAATAAAAGAGTTAACAAAGTAATTTTAGCCTAAGGATAACATGGTTAATAATTTTTAATGGCGTATGACGTATTTTATTAAGAGGGGAAACATCAAACGATATTTCCACAGTAAACAATTACGAAATGATACAGAGCGCACATCGGATTTTCAAGTTTTCAACTTGTATTTAAAAAGCATACAACTTGTATCAGTTTGCTGGTGATGCACCTTTTTGTAGACGCGGAAAATCTATGGCTAAAATAAAAGGTTCTTAAAAGTATTTAAACAAGTACACCGAGGTCTGATTTGCCGCTGCTATGAAAGTATGGTTTTCATATATACTATTGCTGGAGATGCCTGTTTCTCAATTTAGCAATCTGTGTTATGGAATTTAATTCAATTTATCCACATCTGAAAACCGGGAGGGTGAACTGCGCCACACAGATAACATTTCCAGAATGTGTTGTGAAGTCCTATTAGCATTTTATGACCAGGAGTATTTACGTTGATATTTTCATATCCGCTTAAAATATAATTGGTTGTTAATTAAACTCCAGCTGAACAAAGTCATTTTTCGACAAGATTCAAACAGCCGTTTCAAATTAACTAAAATATTCTTTGGATAAACGTAAAGATACAGAAAAAAATATAAGATGAGTATTGATGGGGTGGTTTTTGATTATCAAATTCTGAAAATGAACCATTTGTTATTATTATTATAGTGTACAGTTCGAAAGAAATCCGCGAAAATCATATTTTGTCACTTTATGGACAAACCACACCTTTATACGGCTGTATCTTCGAAACGAGGCACTTTTGTATATAGATAAATTGGGTTAGATCGACTTAAAATGATCAAATTAACCGATTCAGATAGAAAACTATTTATAATTTGCTAAAAAAAATCTAATCCGGCTCCTCCGCCAATTTGGTAATTTTATTAAAACTAGCGCATTTACAACAACTTTGTCGATAATTGTCCAAAGAATGCAATTCTGAGATCATTTGGTCATTTGCTTTGCTGTTTGAGCGACAGCATTGAGTTTTGTTATCGTATGTCTATTTTATTGGTAACTTAAATAGGACCTATTAGAACAGCTAGAAATAGAAATCCTAAATAGCACACAAACAGAATTAATTGCCTGTTTTATTGGTAACATAAATAGGTAACTTATTAGTATTTTAGACGTGGTCATTTTTCGATTTAGGTCCCTCTAAATTACCATTTTCGCCCACCGTGAATCAGAGCGCTGCGCACACCGAGTTTAATAACAATATTTTATAGTTTCATTAAGCCGGCGCATGTACTGAGATAAATACAATTACGATTTTGAGTAAAATATGAATACTACATATTGAATTAATTACATTTGAAATTCGGTCAACCGGCGAACCGGCTAATGAATTATTGGCCGGGTCTTAATAACTTCTCGGAGCGGAGCGGGGCGGGGGCGCGGGGCGAGGGAAGCGGAGGGGCACGGCTGCAGAAATGTCTGGAGCATTTTGAAACCGCACTCTTCTCTGCATTTATCAAGGGCCCGGCACATGACACTTCAATAACGTAATTAAATCTTCAGAATGGTCTTTCCGTTGAAATATAGCTGAGATATTGTAATATCCCGCCCGCCGCCCGATGGTCCGCGCTCCTTAGCTCCGCGGCGAACCGTTACATTTAAAATATTGTCGCCAATTTTCGAATAATCCCGCCCAGGGTGCCGCAATCACTCCCTGTTTATCTCTATTGGTTACACTTAAACCCATTAGAGCATTCATCACCACTAGGCATCTCCGAACTTCCTTGCACCCCGACAACAACCGCAGAAAAGGGTAGTTAAATTCTTCAACCCTACCAAAACTCAGCCAAAATAACCGCAAAAGCTTCTACATTCCTTATCGGTAAATGTTGTAACGCAGTCTAGCACTTAAAACAACCAACTACTGAATGCACAACAAACATACACACTCGGTTCTGTACACAAGACAATGATATATAGTACAATTTTTTAAAAAACTTATAATCAAATATGTACAAAGAAACGTACATTTCCTTGGTTAACGTTTTTTAGCGAGCAATACTGTTGTCAAGATTAGTATGCTAAAAAGCTTTTTTGTGTATATCCAATAGGAAAAAATAGTGTACAATTATTTACTATTGGGCGAAGCGAATGTGCACTTTTAACCTGCCGGACGTCAATATATAATTTGAGTGTTCGTAAATGCATCACAAATGCAGTTAGCAATAATAAATAAACTAAAATTTTTACAGATACTAAACCGAACTAACCGGTATAGTCCAACAGTCTTAATTTTATGGTTTGGGTATGTTTTATTGTAACTGTTATTATGACTATTATTATAAATAGCGAACGTTATTTGTGTATATGTGACCCCGCACGGAGGAATCGCTCTAACTGCCACCGTTTCGATAATATTGACCCCTGTGTTTGAAGAAGCGTAACTCTAAAACTACTGAACAGAAAAAAATTAAATAAAGTGTCACATACTCCTCAATCATTTCCATATAAGTTGTATCACTCTCAACATTTTTTGCCTCTCGGTGTAAACATGAGCGCGAGAGAAATGAGGAAAGGTACCGGATTTGCGCACTTTTATATGAACGCTCGTCTTTCCAATTTTTTTCCTCGTAAACCGTTTGTCAAAAAAAATTCAATTTTTGTTCAGGTTGCATTTAGAACGTCTTCTATAGATTGGCGTTTTTTTTTTCTTCAGTTTTTGTGCAATAAAGGTTGCGAACAAGATTTTCATGGAGGCGGATATCTCAGTAACGAATATTAGCACGATAACGGGATATGCACGTAAATAATCGTCATATTTTATTTAATGCGATTGTAGAAAATGAATTGCACAATAATTTATAAGTAATTTTTAAAGCGGGTTAATAAGAATGGTATAAATTTCGTACAGCACGCACTAGGTACAGTCATGGAAATAAGTAAGTTCGTATCGCTATCGCAGGATTAGAAAATAGTATGGCGGTTATATATTCGTGTACTGTTCTACCTCGATCCGGCCGCATCGCAAAAAGTTGTCCGTCACGAGGTGTTTTTTCGATGGATGTAATGTAACGGGATTTAGTTTATTTTTAGCGTGTCCGACCTTTTCCTTAATGTGATATCTTCATTGCAATGTAATAAATGAAATATGATCACTACAGTTAAGTTTACGAGTAGGTAATGCATTTAATTAAATATAGAATTACTTTTATAACAATATTAATAAACATGTTTGATAATATGATACGAAAAGCTCATTTTAAGATATTGCGTAATATCATGACACATTATATAAATTTATGTTAACTAATACACATATTAATTACGCAAGTAAATGCCTTTGCCCAGCAGTAAGATGACGGGCTTAAGTAAGTAAGTAAGTAAATGCGCAAATCAACTTGATGCCAAGGATTATCACTAAATATAGACTATTTCAGAATTGTAATATTAAAATATATTCACTAAATGTAAATAAATTCTCTAAATTTAATTTAAATTTACATTTAAGACGAGCATTATTTTGTATGAAGGACAATGGAAATTTTATATCTGTATTTACTTTACAGCAGTTAATGTTCAATTATCTTTCATGCCATCTAATACATGCTTGACAACCAAAATAATTTAAATTATAGCAATATACATATACAGGTGTCCCACGTTTCTTCCGCAAAACAATTTTTTTCAGAAAGTAAATTACTTTTTCAATTCATTCAAAAGTTACAGCCGTTTGAATTATTAACAATATCTTATTTTAAACGGCTCCAACTTCAGAAGGAATAGAGAAAACCAATAAGAAAATATGAAACATATTATTTTCTACTTTCTAGAAAAAACAAAGCATTTTGCTATTTTCTTTTGTTCATTTGTTAAATTATTAAAATTTTACTTATAATTTTTTATTGTTGTAATATGTATTTATTGTGTTTCATTTTTGGTTTTGCATTGTTTGATAACTAATTAATTTTCTATTTTCTTTTTTTGTTAATATTTCAAAGAGCTCTATAGAAATTTCATTGTAATATAGTTCCAGTTCAATAAGCACACATTTTTCATTTACTATATATTAGCTGAAACATTATTGGAAATTTTATTTCTTAATTTGTTTTCTAAATAAATTAAGAGGCGTGCATTAACAACGATAATAAGTTCAAAATAACGTTTTGACTTATGAATTGTTTACTGTAAGGTTAGCTAAAATGCATATACATTAAAAATGAAGGTCTTTTTAATTTCCAAACAATATAAACTATAACTGAAAATGTTTAACGACATACTTTGTCAAAGTAATATTAAAAGTTAATAATATGGTAACATACAGGCGGGATGTAAATTTTAAATATATCAAAAATTACAGCCACAACCTGGATTTGAACCAAGGCCCTTTGCGGCGCTAGCACAATGTCAATAGATCAGATGGGAGAGCATTGTGCTAGCGACGCAAAGGTCCCTGGTTCAAATCGTCAAGTTGTTGGTTTCTCTTACGTATACCTTTTATTGCATATGATTGTGAGTAATTAATATGCAATAAAAGCTATACGTAAGAGAAACCAACAACTTTTCTTTCTGAAGCGTCTCCTTTTGGGAAATTATATACCCGTTACCAACACATTTTATACTCATCCCAGGTCAAATTAGATGAAATAATTTTCATGTTGTATAAATGTTCTTTTAGATGGTCGTATATTTTAGTTTATTTTTTTTTAATAATAATTATAACATATTTACATTCCATCAAAGTTCGTCGAAAATTTTTCGTCGTAAATTTCCAAAATTTTTGTAAATTAGTCATATACATAATTGTCATTATTTTCAGTTGTCAGACATTTGAAACATATTGCTGTAAAGTAAATACAAAATAATAATATAAAAAAATAGTAATGATACATTCATGCTATACAAAATACATACTCCTTTCTGTTTATTAAGTTAAACACTGCAAAATATCGTTGATGCTAAATATCTCGAAAGCACCAGTAAATCACAATTAATAAATTACCATAAAGACAAATTTAAAGCAATTTAATTTTAATTTATTTCTATTTTGTGAATAAATGTTAATACATATGTCAGTTCTGAAACAACCTGAAAAGTAAAAATATTGACAACAACAAATTGATTTTTGTATTTATTAACACAAAAAAAAAGCTATTAGATGCAATAAGGTTGTAAGTATAATTTGTTGTGTTGTATGCAATATCTTGAAATGAGATTTTCATTTCATGTAATCGAAAACTTTTATGTTTATTAATATAAAATTAACGTCATATTTAATAAAACACAATTACATTGCAATGTAAGAATTACATTAATTAATTACAAATTAAGCTAATAAATAGAAACATATAAATCATTATAAACCAATTTAAAGCATTCGAACAAGGTTTCGCAAATAATAAATTTCCGATATACGAGTTGAAGCGTAAACGGACCATTTTTTGCACTTAGCGGCCGAGCGGTCAACCAGAATAACAAAAAACTTGTACTTGGATGTATCATCGACACACTGCTAAAATATTTATAGAACTTACTTAATTTCATGAGTGTACGTCAATCGTAACGGTAAATGGAAACGTAGCTGGGACAGTGGAAGGTTATTTACTATTAGTACGATGCGATTAGAACAATTTAATTTCGGAATTTTCAATAGTAGTGCGAGTTAAATATAGATAATGAATTTAGAAAAAATCGTATTAAGTATGTCATTTATCTCAACATTAGACAACGATTTATCTGAGATTAGACAATGATTTATCCGGGAGAATTTTGAAAAAATAGTGAATGTTGCATTGGCGGTAAGTAATATATTTTTGAAAGATGGGTCAGGGTAGTAAGGGGGTTTTAATCGGAGCAGTTCTTGTAGTAAACGGTGCGGGAAATTGCCAATAATAGTCAGCGTTCGAGAAAAGGCAATGAGTTGTAGGCTGGCACCTCCGCCGGTAATACAGTGTGCATAATTAGTGCCCGGGTGAATTTACTTAATTACCAAAGTGTATGGTGGGCATTATGGACTGGCAAAGTTCCGCCAATAATTTACGATGACAACAATAACACCTGCTGCAATCGACAATGCCTCACGGATGCTTTTGCGGCGCTACTGGCATTTCCCTTCGAGGAGGCCGGGAATTTCGGCTCCCAAAAATAATAGAGGGCGGCACACGGTGAGGCATGTGTGTACTCCCTGAGCAATAACGTTTAACAAGTGCGGCAGAGCGCTGCCTACACTTAACGAACATCAGTAGTATAAGCACATAGCAATTGTAACTCTGGACCGGCACCTGATGGCACACATTGCCCTATCAGCGCATCCCGTTCTCGCTTTCTCTCTATCTCTATCGCCGTCTCTCTCCGTCTCGCTCGCATTCGCCGCGCGTAGCATGGAAATATTGTATTATACATACACCGGGTTTCCTGCACTTCATACCACTGAAACTTTTGTGAATTTCTACCCTCAATGATATGGGAAAAAATGAACACGGACCCCACCGCCCCCAAATAATCACCACCTCTGCCTCAAGTCTACCATATCCCGGTACGCCAGCCATTATTTGCTCCATACAATTTCGCTCATTTGTACCAATTGGTTTGGTTTTGAGTTCCACTTTAGTGAATCCGTTCCCACTCGGTCAGTTCATAGTGCTTCAAAAATATTACGGTGGTTCTTTTTATTTTGTTTCTGCAGGACCCTCTCAACTTGTTCTAGTATATCCATACTTATAATCCTGACCAAGAATGAACAAAATCTAACTAAATAGTGATAAGTGATAACTGTTGCTGATATGATTTTGTTCTTTGTTAGCCAGGGTAGTCATATATATAGCTTAGATCTTTCAACGCTGTCGTTCAAACAGCAAAGCAAATTACTAAATGATCTCAGAATTGCATTCTTTGGACAATTATCTACCCGATACCGTTTCAATCGTCAAGATCGAGCGACCAGAACAGGCACAGTTGTTGTAAATGGACTAGTTTTATGAAATTACCAAATTGGCGGAGGAGCGGGATTAGATTTTTTTTGCAAATTATAAATAATTTTCGATCTAAATAGGTTAATTTGATCATTTTAAGTCGATCTAACCCAATTTATCTATATACAAAAGTGCCTCCTTTCCAAGATACAGCCATATAAAGGTGTGGTTTGCCCACAAAATCTATTTCAAAACTCTTTCGAACTGTGCATAGGTAATAATAATAATAAATGTTTTATCGCTTTCTTTACATGTTAACAAATACAGGTAAAAGTAAAAGAGCCATATAAATCATGAAAACACTGAAAGAAAAATAAACGTGGTAAGGTGGCCAGATTTTTATTGTATGTTATTATTATTAGTATGTTTTTTAGTTTGGTTGGTCACACACCTTTTTGTATTTTAAGCAACATGTCTCGAAAAAATAATGAAAATCGGTCTACAAAACGATATACGATACGGTACGAATTCAATGTAACTATAGTATAGGGCATGCGCCAATCTGCAATGAAACCCCCCGGTTTTCAAATTCTTTTGGTTTTCCATAGGTTATATTCAATTGTTTAATTGATGTCTTTAATGACGGGAAGAAATAAAAGTAGATCTTTTTATGGGTACGTTTTGAGTTCGATTATCAGGGGCACTCGTGAGAGAGGGCATTTGCAGAAGTTTAACAAGAATTGCTAATGACGATGTTAACTCGTTGAGAGCGTTCCTAATAATGATAACGCGATCCCGGGTAGAGACCGAATCTAAGGATTGAACTACTTCTGTAATGGACTCATTACCAAAATCAAATTCGACCCGCCCGCATTACAATTCCATACGCTTCGAGCGGGATTAATATAATTACCATCACATATTGGTTGAGTTAGGTAGATAATTAACTTCCAATTTAAGAATTCTCCAACTCCCGCAGCATCTTCCCCACCCGACGCGCCCCAGTCTGGGAACCTCGTCGAAATCATCTCCGCACGCAAATTTCTACGTTCAAACTACGACCAATAATTCCGAATTCCACTATTTAATTAACACATACAACGACAACACTGCTAAATCTTACTACCAAATTTCAATGCATGTCACAGTGAATCGCCTATAATAATCTAGGTGGACAAAAGTCATTTCTAAGAATCGGTTAATTGATGGTCACATGTTATAAACAAACCCCCCGAGGTGACAATTTTAGGTAATAAGTGTGAAAAGCATTCCACATTGAGGAGTTATAGACGCAGGGAGACCACGTGATAAGGTAGCGCATTCATAACCGATTTAGTTGCATTTTTGCAGTGTTTTCGATAGTACACCCTCCCTAACACTTGTGGTTGATAATTTAATTTGGACTGTGATGGATTTTACTTTAGAGGGTAAGTACTTTCTTATTTCACTCCAAATTAGATTCTATTAACAGACTATGTGGTGTAATAATTATGTTGAAAAGATGATCGAAAATACATGCTAATTTTATATTTGTAAACTTTCGTCGAATACAACTTTTCCTATCCACGTTTATTCAATATATATTTTTTATATAATATAGTTTAAATATTTATCTTTTAAATGACATAAATTTGAATACCACATTTTGCCACACTTTTGCGGCATTGATTTTTTTTTCAGAACGTGTCTACTCGATTTTAAAATTGGAGTTTTTTTAAGAATGGCGAAAACATAGGAAAGAAGAACGAAATGCTCGTCTAATGGATTATATCAGTCACACAGTTATAAGTATTTTCACTGTGTGTTTGTTCCAAAGTTAATTTATAATTACATTTTTATATAGTACCTACTGTTGAGTTGTTTTTTGAATAAGATATTTTTCATATATAATTCTGTAATGTTAAAGCTAATACAGTTTTCTTTTCGAATAATGTTTTATTTAATTATTATTATTGTTTTATTATTATTGATTATAAATTATGTATATTCCTCAGGTTTTTAATTTTTATATTTTATATTTAATGTCAAGGAGATTTTGTTGTTTTTGTCATAATTGAGCAAGTATTTACTATAATCAATAAATAATCAAAGCGCAAAATAAAATATTTTTGTCCAGCTACCTTGTTCTAGGCGATTCGCTGTTGCTAATTGATTTACAAAAATATTTCTCTTGTTTTTGCAGATAGGTATAATATTATCATATGTATAACAAAAAAAAACCAACCCACTGCTAATTGTGTTTTAATATCATTTTTAGTACCGAGTTATATGAATAATATAGTATTATAAAATTTCATAATTTTTGTTTGATCAAATGTTATAACGTTTAGTGTTAATATCTAGTTATCTACATATAAAATACATGTTGATATAGAAACATAAAAACAATAATATCGGTGTCACTTCATACATGTATATAAAAAGCTCATTATATGAAATTACTTCATTACGACTTTCTTTACTATATTATCTCTGATCCACCGCAATATACAAGAAACATACTTAATTAATCAACCCCCTCCAAAATCACCCGATTATCAAATGATTTTAAAAACATATTTTTAACGAGTTCCCTGGTGTAATAACACATTTGCAAAGTTTCCGAATTTTTAATTATACTTTATTTTTCAACCCCCTCAAACACTACCCTATTGACACTTAAAATTTTATTTGCTATTTATATGTCTTTGTGGGTATAATACTATCACATTTAGATGAATTCAAATTATTAAACAAGCATTTAGCGTTTCAACCCCCTAAAAACAACCCCTTAAGGTTTAGATTTTTTTCACTATTTTTCTAGTTACCAAATTATAATTTTAAGTTCATCTAAAGCAAAAAAATAATTTTGTCCACCTAATGGTTGCAAATGAATCACTGTGCGACGTTAGTGATACCAGGGATGTTGCAATGAAAGAATCCTGGGGGATTATATCTGTTTCCTCATAAGAGAATCAGATACCGACAAGAACAGAAGGCGAAGCAGGAGCTAGAATCACTTCTAATGTCATTATATATTGCAAACATACAATAAAAATAAACGAAATTAATCAAAATGATAAATAGAGAAAAAGTTGATTTTTGGTAGGTTGGTACCTATCAATAATAATTGCTCATAGCTTCGGTATTTTTGCATAGATTTTTATCGTAAATTCATTGTTGTCTTCGTAAAAGTGTACACTCTACGTAAAAAATAAGAAACTGACAATATTTCCACGATTTCCACTTTTCACCAGTGATAGAGTAATTGTTCGATTTTCATTTTGGCCACATTTTTTTCATATTGCGTTGAAACTACTGAAGTGATTGAAAAACTATGTTAGTAATATTTGTTGGTGATACGATTAAGTATAATTTGATGTGCCGAGTGACCATATTGGACGTTCCTAACTCGAGATATGCACCAAATAGTGAACTACCTCCGAAAAAAAAACAAAAAAGGAAAAAATTCATAATTCGAAAACGTGTCCATTCAAAATATTTTTAATGCGATTTTTGAGTTCGGCGGACCTAAGTACATATGAAAAAAATTGCCGCATCCAATGTACATTTTGACTGTTGACAAGTGTTATTATTGTATTTTGAACATATTAACTACTTGAAAATTTGTGAAGATCTATAAATTGAATTAAATTCCAAAACACGGATGCAAAATTTGAGAAAGAAATACCTTTTTTTATACCAGGTATAAATCAGACCTCGGTTTATATTCGATAATTTATTCTACTATTAATTCAGGTTACGCCTGTTAGTACAACCACTAGCACTTTGATAGATAACGTATTTATCAGTGCTCAGTTTATATTGGATAATTAATACTACGTTTATATGTATTATGCTACGCGTGTTACCACAACCATTGCCACTCTGGTTGATAACATATTTACCAACAAACATGACCAACAGATTTGAAAATGAAATAAATGACGCATTTGTGGGTTATTCTTTACAAATTACAAGTTTTAAAAAATTATGCTTACAGTTTAAATTTTAATAATTTTTAATTTTTAATAAAATTATACAAATACAAATTTTTACATATTTCATTTCCTTTTTATGCTTTTTTGCTGACCATAATTTTTCTTACCACAATTATTAGCTAAAAAGATCCATAAACTTCAATTGCATAAGTACATAAAACACTCAGTTTAGTTACAAATTTATATAGTGACTCCTTGAGAAGTTACGCAGTGCATTCTAAGAAAAACTTTTCCAGTTTAAAATGTATTGTTACTACGACCAGGTTCAGGGCTACACTTATTTCAACCCATTTATTATCTTAACTTCAACACACCCTAGACACATTGTTTTAGTTTTCCAATATTTTTCTAGCCTCAAAACATGCAAAAAAGAAGAACTTACAAAATAAAAAAAAACGTCCATTATGAAATCGAAAACAGTGTGACAATAAAATCATTATGAAACCAAAGTAGAAAACTTAGTTATGAGTATACCATTCCAATAGTGTTAATTTTAGCAGGTTAAAATTATATTTTTCCTGTTATACTCGGAAAAATATATTTTATATTTGGTAAACATTCGGTTGTTATCTGCGTCAGCGGTTATTTACAATAATATGGCGTGTTACAACAGAAAACGTTCTGGTATTTATCTCGTATATCGCCAGCCGGGCGGGGAAAGAACTTCATTGAAATACATCAAGGGCTTTTATAAAAAGGAGAAATCCCCTCACGTAAGGGAGAGGACAATAACACAGGACTTTAATAACCCACTTATCACCACTTGCGTAAACTGTTTTTGTCTCCGCGCCGCATTTTCGAGACGCTATTTTCTGGCTTAGTATTCAACAGACGATATAATTTGTCTATATCACTTGCTTAATCCTGCATTTCTTTCTAGAAAAATATCTAACCGGAGATATTTTAGTAATACCCTAACTAGTAACAGAAAATTTATGCAAGAGAAGTTTGGAGAGTTAAAACATTTAATAATAAGTTCTATCAACATAAGAGAAGCTGTGAAACGGTTGTAAATCCTTCGATACAAATAAAGTTTCACCAGGCAGATTTGGAAATATTTAGGGGCGTAAATAATTCTGAAATGTTCGCTTGCAAAGTTCCACAGTGGTCTATATTTTGTTCATTAGTCGACAGTTAATAATTAACATACTTCTGGAAGTGCAGACCTTCATCCATTAACGATTTTTTGCAGCGATTAATAAATTAGACTAGCCAGGGTGGATGAAATATAAATAAAAGAACTGACTAGATCCTTAACTTTCCCGTTGATTTTAGGTTGTTATGGGTTGCGATTAAAACCAAATATCATATATATTAATTAATTAATGTTAAGTAAACGGGGGAACACGGCACGCTAATATTTTCTTTAAATGCAGAGATAGATACCCGCATATGGCACTATCACATTGAAATTGCGGTTAATTATACACAAAAATAAACTCACCGGTATATACGATTGCCGTCAGGCTTCATCTCAAATCGTTGCTCAGCAGTCTCAGTAATTCTCCGAAAATTCTGTAAAAAAAAATTAAAATTTCCTAAAAACGGAACATTTTTAACCCTTAACTATGCATAGTTGTTTTGAATGTTTAAAAAATTATTATAATTATATAAAAAAAAATATTTTACGCATTTTTATAAGTAGCTAACAGCTAGGCGAATGAATTAAAAGTGTTTTTTTTTTTTTTTCAAGGAATTTAGTGTACCAATCTATAAATGTTGAGATGTAGAGTTGAATGTTGAGATGGTCCACCTTTCGCAACTTCTCTAAGAATGTAAAATAATGTCATTTTGTATCAAGAGAGGACTTTGAAGTGACTATTCCGATGTAACATCCATGCGTTTGCTAATGTCATATCTACCAAATGGTAAAATATTCGAATATATCATTTTTTACTCCTCGTGAATATTTTATGTCGAGCTATGATGGCAACCAACAGAACGATACTCATGGGTTTCTCAAGTTTGTTAAGCCTGTTTTTATTACCAGTGCATTATTGTCGTTAAAATGTAGAAATTGTCGTATTTTTTCAAATCGACTAAGGCTCGGTATTTTCACCTACCTACAAAATCCTAAATAGTTAGGACACTGACAAATTTGTGGCGATATTTCAGTCCGTTAAATGAGAAGATATGTCGGAGGCGGTGGTCGCGTCCTGTGTTCCTTATGTGCACATTCTGCTGACTGCCGCCGGCACATCTTCTTATTTAATGGGCTAAAATAGCGCAACAACCCTGACAGATCTGTCACATAACTATTGAGGACTTTATTGGTAGGTGAAAATACCAGCACTTAGTGTCATAGTTTTTATTATCATATCCACTCCGATGTCACTATTCCAGTAACAACGAGTGCTTCAGCACGACAAGAAAAACAAAAGAACATGAAAATTAAAATTCCTTTATATTGTTTCAATTCTGCCGCTGTAATATGTGGTGTGTCTAAACCAAACACCGGTTTGTTACACAAAAGTTATCCATTTCTGTGAAAAGTTAATTCTAAATTATTTTCTTTACTCTTCGCTTTGTTACGTTTACATTTTCTTTGGTCTTTTGGTTGGTACTGGCAGAAACTACATTATCATAAATATCTCACTATCTCACATCTCACTATCAGTATGTGCACCTTCTGCATTAGCTTGTTCTTGAACTGATGGCGGATAATATAGGCACAGAATCAAGTAAGTTATCAATTCAAGTGAGTCCATGATGAAAAATTAGTAGATAAGAAGAAAAGCATCTTGAAACGTTACAGATTTATTTAATTGCTACAAGCATGTTACGGCTTACGTCATCATCAGTGTAAGTAAACTAAAAAGAGCAAGAAAACAAAGACAACTAATGTCACATGTAAAAATCTTTAAGGAAACTTACAGTCAAAATTTCAGTACGAAAACTTCCTTAAATATGTCCTACTTTTGACATTAATTCTCATTGCTTTCTTTTGCTTTTTAGTTTACTAACACTGATGATGGCGTAAACCGAATCTTGTTTGTAGCAATTAAATAAACTTGCAAACTTTCAAGGAGTTTTTCATTTCATCTAATAACCTATTGGTGTCAGACAAGTCTTCATGATCACTAAGATTACTAATTTCATTCAAATCATGGCCAACTATTCTCTTTGTTTTTCACGTAAGGATTTCTTAGGTACTATATTGTATCCTTAAAAGTTAGATAAAGCTATATGTAATTATAGCATAGTAGTATAATACTATTGTTGTCTTTCGTAGCAGATATTTACACATTTAGCTATTTTAGCTATTTAGCCTATTACATGCGTCAAATAAAACAAATTCTGTACTAAACTCATAATGTTGTAGAACTACAGCAAACAAATTTCGTAACACGTCTTTATATCACAAATTTATCTTTTATCATATATCAAATATATCAAAAACATCTTGATATTGCAACTTTTATTATCAAATATCATAAATTATTCTACTAACTTTAAATCAACCCCTACATTTTTATTTCACCATTATGTTTTACAAATAGAAACAATTATAACAACTTTCTTCATCAGTTTGTAAGAGAGGTTGCGATGACGCGTCCCGCTAACTTTGACAACTGAAGGCAAATAACCCTAAAATTATATAGATTACTCGACAATTTTACAAAAGTGTGTTGTAGGAATGCACCAGTCGGCGGCAAACATTTCTATAGTTTGTAGAGCCATGTTTATAAAGGAAAAATAAATATGTTGCAGTTCTGCAACCATATGCATTTAAGTCATCAACGCAATTTCATATTCAATTTAGAAAATTTATTTCCCCTGACTTATATATTTTTCAATTTTCAATTGTCTTTTTGTCCAAAATTTTCTTTTGTAAGGCCATGAAATGTTTCCGCTGTCATTTATACAATTAAATGATCTACCAGTTTCAGAAAGAATGGTGTCGCCATTTAAGAAAAGGTGATGATGTTAAAACTCAACAAATGTGTGTTTTAATAATTAAAAATCTACGTCTACAAGGATGTTTTTAAAATTACACAACTTTTCAGAGATTTTCCCATGTTTCCACACTTTACGTGCTCACTGAATGTGCGCTACAGGTTGCAGAACTTAACGCACTTTATATTCTTTCTAGGGCGCATTATAATTTTCCCAAATGCTGATTTATTTAAACTATGGGAAATATATTTTTTTTCTCAATTAACTAGTATTTTTTAAGCTGTTCATTATATTTTTATAGAGGTTGTAACGATTGTATTGCACATTTATTTATTTAAGTGTACAAATAGAGACATATTGAGATAGAAATTTATGGGTATATTATTACAACTACGTTTGCGAACATGAAGAATAGAATAAGGTGGCATTTTCAAAATGTTTTTGGGGAAACCAAGGAAAATGTAATATTTCCATCAAGGATTAGAAGTTACGTCTGGTCATCTTAGTAATTGAGGATAGTTACTTGCTGTAGTTTTGAGGACAAAGGAATTTTTCTGTGTGGCCGGCGTATATCGTTGTGTCGTGTTTTTGCGTAATAAATAATATCGTATTGTTTTGGCGTCCTATTATTACTTTAAGGTCTGGTAAGCATTGGGGAGTAAGTACATCCGGTTGCGTTAAAATATGGAACGTGACATACTGGGGGGAAGATTTTTCCGGTTTGGTTTTAATAAAATGCCGTCGGAGGCGGCGACCGTTCCTCCCCGCACACCCGCGACGTGTCTTAATACAAATTTGCATGTTTTTGTTAATCCCCCGCCGGGGCCAGAAAGATTATCGGCGGCGCTCTCGAGTGACGGCCGTCCGTCGAGTTAATTTGAAAGAGTTCGCCAACCGCACGACGCGCGCCAGACTGTCCGCCAGGGGGACGACAAACTGTTTTAGCTCAAGTTTTAATAAGTTAAAGGATTTGCCTAAGGCCCCAGCCGGGGTTTTTCTATTAAGATATTTCGTCTCTTTCACCCTTTTTGCATCGCGACGCCTCTCCGTCCACACTTTACGATCGCTTCCATTCTTATACTGTCTTATACAACTTCGTTAAAAACACTTTAACCAAACAAACATCAGCGTTTAAGGCTCCCGTCTCAATTCAAATGGCGCGCTTTTCTCCAAAGCTTCGAAATAGAAAAATTACTAGACGTAGATGGCGCCAATATAACCAAATCTGAATTTATTTCGTATTTACTACATTTGACCTTGCATTTGACGATTTAACGTATGTTTGCGGCGCAGTAGGGGAACCCCGACGCCGTGTCAGTGCTACTACTATAATTGACAGTTCACGTTTCGGTGTTTGTTTTTGATTTTTAGAGGAGTTTTAGTGTTCTAGAGTTATAAAGTGTGTGGGAGTTTGTAGTATATGTTTGTATTATATTATTTTTGAGTGGTGATTATATAGTTTCCAGATATAATAGTTATAAACAGATTTAGTAGGTTAGGTTGTAAACAACTCGTTTCTGCCCACAATACTAAATTTACCAGTCATTATTTGGAATAATGGGTCGCTTATCCCATTCTCGAAGAAGTTATGCGAAAAAGAAGGGCACAAATTCACGAAGTGCGGCAGCAAAACTAGGGTGGGCTAGATTTCAAGGGGTTTTACGGTATGTTTTATTTTATACAAATAAGAATGCTATAAATTGAATTGAATAAATTGAAATTACGCTTTTACATCCCTAAAAATATGACATTATTTATTGCAAAATTAAGGATGCTCCAGGAGAATGAGTTCCGTTTGATATACATTTAAAAAAATAATATATTTTTTTTATAAAATTGTAACGGTGATTTTCTAAAGCAGCAATAAATGCACAAGCTGGGTAAGAGGGGTGAGGAATTTTAAAACTAAGATTGCAACGCTAAGGCGCTACATAAAGACGACTAACTGGCCGGAAACGTAATTGTTTGTTCTTTGCTTGCAGGTTTGGGTAATTTCAATCCGGACTTCATCGGCAAGATGGAGAACTTAACGATTGCAGTGTCAAGGGACGCGAAGTTCCAATGTACCGTCAACCGCCTAGGAGGATATAGGGTAAGGGATGTCCGCCTGGTCGCTTTATAAAGGCTCATTATCAATGATTGTAGTCGAAGTAGGCAATGGACGTTTCTGCCACTTGACACAAACAAGTATTAAACTTATATTAGGTTATGTAACCAATGAAGCGTCAAAGACAAATTTTTACATTGGATCTCAGCGCCTACTTCGACTACAATCATTGATAATAGCCCTGTAGGTAGGCTGCACGGGCGGCCGGCAATATAGGCCGCGACATGGATAGTCCTAGACCGGGTATCAAGTGGGATAAACCGGCCTGCGCTCGCTTCTGATAAATTGACTTCATGAGTGCTCTCCAATTCGCTCTACCTGTTGCGCGCTACACGGTGGACCCAAAAACAACACGTTTACTTATTCTCCCTCTCTCTCTATACATATATATCTCTCCCCGCAGATCCAATATATCCTCCCCCACTTCCCGGTAACAAATTACGTTATTAGACCCATATTTTACTATTATGATCTATCCAAACCCGTACTGCTTTAATCCCAATCCAAATTCGACCAAGCCCAGTTTATGTCGTATTATCAACACAATATTTATTATACCACCTTAGCTACGTATGTTACATTAGTGTACCTACACAAACTTTGTACCTGTTAGATATACACTGCCGCTCATGGAAGTTCGGACACTTAGTAAACATATAGGAAATAATGATAAAAACACTGATAACGTAGCAATAGGCATCTGTATTTCTACCAAATAGCGCGAACACATTCTTAACGTTGATTTCCAGTAACATACGACATCATTAAATGTGCTAATTTAAAATAATTTTTATATTTAATTATTATGCAACACTTATGCTGTTTTGTAACTGGTTGTTGGGAATTTTCTAGTTTCCATTAAAAAGGATTAATTACGAAATAACAAATAGAGTCATAAATACTGCATCTCAGACACATGTTGCGACCCCATTTTTACCAGATTTTTGCATCAAATGCTCGAATTCTTATTCAAACGAGTCTGTGCCTGCAATCTGTAGTTTGCACCAGATAACTCTGTCACGCGGAAGACATCATGCGACGCTGAAAGCCAACAAGCAAGGAACAGCGTTCTGTAATTATCACTTTTCGTCAGGAACGATTGTCACTTCGTAAAAATGCAAGAAATAACTCAGACACTACTGTTTCCAGTCTTCATTTGTCCAACTTCGATGTGTTCGTGCCCACTGAAGTCGTTTCTGACGATTTCCCCGACGAAGCAATGGTTTTCGTACGGCAACGCGTCCATGCAGATTTTCCGCTTGGAGACGTCGTTTCCCGGTGCTTACGAAAATTGGTCCTTCAAGATCGCGATTGACTTCAGAGGTGATTTTAGGTGCGGTCAATCTTCTGTTTTGCTTAAAAATTTATTTTAATCGTTCTTCATCCGCTTGGGAAATTATTCGTGATAGTCCCGGCCGAACACGACATCCATATGTTTCTTCATATTGGTGAAGAGTGTCACTTATCGTTGACTCACTTATCGTTGATTTATTTCTTGCATTTTCACGAACTGACAATCGTTCCTGATGAAAAGCGATAATTACAGAACGCTGTTCCTTGCTTGTTGGCTTTCCGCGGCGCATGATGTCTTCCGCGTGACAGAGTTATCTTGTGCAAACTACAGATTGCAGGCACACTACAGATTGCAAACTACAGATTGCAGGCTCTATTTGTTATTTCGTATTTAATCGTTTTTAATGGAAACTAGAAAATTCCCAACAACCAGTTACAAAACAGCATAAATGTTGCATAATAATTAAATATAAAAATTATTTTAAATTAGCAGATTTAATGATGTCGTATGTTACTGGAAATCAACGTTAAGAATGTGTTTGCTATTTGGTAGAAATAGAGGTGCCTATGTACCAAAAATGTTTGGGAGTTTAAGGAAGTTCAACAGAAATTTAGATAACAATAGCGTGGCCTAAATTTCGTTGAAAAAAAATGGTGTGATATTTCACAAATGGGTAAAAAGTTGATAAGGGTGAATTTGTCAGCGAGCGGGGTTGAAGCAATATTTACGGGTCATTGTCTATGTTGCATTTCCTGTCCATTACCTGTCCGATTTGATGGAGTGAAGGCGCCATCTAGACGCATGTAATAATAGTGCAGATATGACAAATAGCCAAGAGGGCCACAAACTTGAGACCATTTATAACATACACAGCTGTGCAGCAAGGGCCGGGACGGGCCGGGCCGGCCAGTGTGACCGACGGCCCTCCCGTGGTCCTTTGATAAAACACGAGATTGGTTTGCGATTGTTATACTTAAGTGTACCCCCTTTACGCCAGAATAACATTCAATTTGTCAAACTTTCCGTATAAGTAAACCTGCTGCCCGACACATTCTTCCTTCCGGTCGTGTCACTTTATAACTTCACATGTCACCAAGTCAACACACACACACACATCTACATACATTACTTTATAATTGAGGGCTCCACCACAATAACCGGGTAAATCCACTTAGATCTAGATAACACTGGGCAACAAAAAATTTCCTCCCGGGAAATTTTAGCTAATAATGATTCTCTATGCCCCCTGAACATTTTCACAAAGGCGTTTTTCTAGGCTAGCTCGAATAAGCGCTACACTAAACTGTGTTTGTAGTCATTTACCCGTATGTCTTGTTATTTACAAATTAATCAACATTAAATTTATAATTAGAGGTTAATGTACACTAATATTACCATTAACAATAATAAACATTCAAACATTCAAAATCTACTCGCAAATAACCTTAGACGGCACAATAAGCGATTGAAATGTCTCAGTCGTACCCTATAGCGGTACCCGGGATACCAAATGTCTACAATACAAACATAACGATATGGTATTATGACAGTTTTGCCGTTGCGGTTAATTATACACAAAAATAAACTCACCGGGGCACGATTGCTGTCACACTTCATGTCAAATGGTTGGTAGGCAGTCAAATAGAGGCACTGGTGACACTTTTAGAATTAATTACGGGATAATTATGCATTATGATGCAATTGTAAACGCAGCTAACGACGACATGACGCGACGCGGCAATCAACACGATACAACTAATAAGACGCGCGGGTGGGGGGGTACACCACTGCACGGCACGCTACTTTTTTCTTGAAATACCGGCGATGCAGGTAGATTTTGAACTGCGTATGTTAGGTTGTTTACTTGTTATAGCTTTGGGATGAAGGATGATTTTAATTCGTATGTGTTTAAATACGAAATAGCACCATTTCGTGTTGGAATGTTTATTTATACTGTATTACGTAATTTTTTTATAAACATACGGGCTCTTGACTTCGCGGCTTCGCTTAGATTAATATGACATAATACAGTAGAGCGTCGATATCCCTTCGATATCTCTTCGATATCCTTCGATTTTTACTTTTTGACATTCCTATAGTTTAAGAAGAGCGGGATCGAATGGTGTTGGTTTTATTAAGATTGAACTTCTATCCAATACTCGTAGTTTCTAGTATTTAGCTGCAATATTTGATAATCCGAACAATTTGATAATCCGAATCACCTTCGGTCCCAATTAGTTCGGATTATCGACGCTCTACTGTATATCAACCCAATTTCGCGGCTACACGGTTTGGCCAAAATAAGTGATTAAGATGTGCAATTTGTAGGGAAGTTAATGTAGGTTTAGCACAATCAGCCTTTTTAACCAACTTAAAAACTGGGTTTTACGTAATGTAGGAAAATTTTCCCTTCTTTCAGCGCGCTCTAGCGGCCAAACCGTTCAACCAAAAATGCATTTCAGGAGTGCCTTTATGCGAAATTTATATTTTTTCCTGGAACAGGCATCCTCGGAAACGATTTGACTGGACTATTTTGCCATAGTATACAGAGTGTTTTCTTATCCGCTTATTCGAGCTAACCTAGAAAAACGCCTTGGGGGATGTGTTGAGGGGGAATCATTATTAGCTAAAATTTCCCGGGCGGAAGCAAGTTGATCAAAATTTGTCGCACGGTGTAATATGCTCAAGAAACCTAAAAACTATTTTCAGTGCATACAAATATTAGATACTATTCCGGTGTTCTTTTTTTATTTAGTTCCTATAATGAACAAGCAATCAAAAAAACAAAGCAACAATAATACGCGATGGACTATAAATATTCGCTGAAATTCACGGAAAGTCACAGTCGGATCGAAATTGGTAACAAAAATATCACGTAGAGTTCACTCTGGCAGGTTTTATTAAAATATTATTTGAATTCAAACCGAATGTATAAACAAAAAAAAAAGGTTATTCGGTGTGAGCAGCTTTGTTCGTGAATTTTTAATCATCTCCGCTGCAAAAATATCCCATCGTGTCGATTTCACGCGACAGCAGTTAAGAAAATTTTCTATTGCTGTGCAGTTGGTAGCGGATAGGCAAATTGAATTTAGCTATTATAGACCCTATTGTACTATTCCGCCAAGCCATTAAAGAGAATCATTATACCACTGCAAGTCTCGAGGTGTGAATTTTCATATTACCATATATATATATACAGTGTGTCCACGAAAGTCCGCACCATATGGAAAAAAATTTTATTGTGTATTTCTCAGAAAATTTTATTCTTTATAAAAGTTGGCGGCTCATATGAAACCAAAACTGCAACCATCAAATATGTAAATTTCCGTGCCATATACCGAGCGATTCAAAATATATGAATTTGTGATAAGAGTAAAGTACCTTTATTTTCATTATTATCGATAAACTTTATTTAGAAATGTTGTTTAGAAGTGAAAATTATATTCAAATATAAAATCAGAGCCACCTACCTTGAAAAAAAATATTTTCGTTTTTTTCCTTAATTATTACTCTTGTGACAAATATTAGTAAATGCCAATGGTACTAAAAGGTTCTTTTTAATCTATTTTTTGGAAATTTGAATACATTTTTTATATTTTTTGTTATTTTGGTATGATAACTAATGATTACGTAGAACTAGCACAAAATTACTCATTTTCTTGGTGCGAAGTTGATATTTCACCCTGTAGATATTAATATATCATACAATAACTAATTCAGCAGCGTGTCTTAGCTTTTATTCAGTTAATATTAATGAGTGTGGATAGGTTTATAATAGTAGTTATCCATCTACAGCGAGCGATTCTCAAGTGGTGGGACGCGCGGTACTACCACTTATGAAATTTTATTTTCACTGATAATATTTTAATAAAATTAACTAAAGCATCACACATCTATTGTCTCTTGAATTAATTATGACTGATTTGCCCGTTATTAAGTTAATAACTATTATGAATATGTTATTAATGCTAATTTATTATCTATGAACTAATTTTATTTCTACTACTTAAAATGTTGTATAGTTTCCTCTAAGTGATTTACATCTCTAAATGGTCGGTGTTTGTATACGTTATTATTTACGTAAACCCACAAAAACAAATTTAACGGGGTAAAGTCGGGGGATCTAGGTGGCCAGGATCTTGATTCCGAATTTCTGCCTATCCAGCGATGGCCAAATTTATGATTTAAAAAGTTCTAGACAGAGTTTATATTGTGTATATGGGCGCACCATCAAGCAGGAACTAAATTAACGCCCGTTGAATTAAATATTAAAATATTTTTAAATATATCAAATATTTGATTATTCAAAATACCGCACAGCATCTATTGTAAAGTTCGGGGTTTCATGTGTCCACCACCGGCAATTTTCTGAAGAAACAGTCTCATTTGATGTAAATATTGCCGCATCTGTCCAAAGAATATTATAATAGAAAAAAAAAACTATGTTCTCTTTCATATTCACTTCAAACCAGATGGTATAGTCATACCTGATGTCGAAGTCTCTTTCTTTTAGTGTAGGCTTATAAATTTTGGTTTATAAGGGTGATACTTGTTTAGTTTTATTATTTTATGTACTGTTGATTTACTGCATTGGCTGTGTGAAGCAATTTGTCGAACACAAGTCGTTTTATGCTCAATTACTTCTTGCAACACTGGCAAACTTGTTTCCTCATTTTGGAAACATATTTTTGTGGGGTTTCTTGAGCTATTTTCAACAGACCCAGTCTCTTTGATTTTTCTCATTATCCTGGAAATGGTTGAATGGGCAATTTGGTTGTGTGGATGACTTGAAAATAGCAGCAACATCTCGGTGCGGTCTATTTTCTCCATGTATTAACAGAATTTGAAGTTTTTGTTGGAGTGTAAGCATGGTTTTAAAAGTTACACATAAACTAACGTAAACTGCAGTGAGTACGATTAAATGGATAATGTCTGGATAATGCTTTTGTTTTTCATATCCACTGTGATAACTGGTGTATGCTTAATTTAAAATTTAAACAATGTTGCATAAAGAAAATAAACTGTTTGTTTCACATTCTTTCTTTTTTGTATCATTGGGTTGCCTATACAAGAACCTATACTTGGTGCGTTTTGTGCTGCTGTACATAAGAAGATACATTCTTGCATAAAATAATTGATTCAAGACACAATTGATTGAGGTTTCAGTTATGTTTATTAAGATATTTGATCAGTGAAAATAAAATGTCATAAGTGGTAGTACCGCGCGTACCACCACTTGAGAATCGCTCGATGTAGATGGATAACTACTATTATAAACCTATCCACAGTCAATAATATTAACTGAATAAAAGGTAAGTCACTCTCCTGAATTAGTTATTGTATGATATATTAATATCTACAGGGTGAAATATCAACTTCGCACCAACAAAATAAGTAATTTTGCGTTAGTTCTAAATAAACATTAGTAATCATACCAAAATAACAAAAAATATAAAAAATGTATTTAAATTTACAAAAAATAGATGAAAAATAACCTTTTAGTACCACTGGCATTTACTCATATTTGTCACAAAAGTAATAATTAAGAAAAAAACTGAAAATATTTTTTTTCAAGTTAGGTGGCTCTGACTTCATATTTGAATATAATTTTTACTTCTGAACAACATTTCCATATAAAGTTCATCGATAATGATGAAAATACAGGTACTTTACTCTTATCACAAATTCATATATTCTGAATCGCTCGGTATATGGCACCGAAATTTTTGGTTTCGGACGAGCCGCCAACTTTTATAAAGAATAACATTTTCTGAGAAATACACAATAAAATTTTTTTCCATATGGTGCGGACTTTCGTGGACACACTGTATATATATTTTACCATATCAAACCTAATAAACCCATTAAAGCGATTAACCTATTAAATTTACACATTTGAATCTTCCGTGGGTGAATTTGTAACCAAATTTCGGTATTTCCAAATTTCTGTATAAGATAAAATGAGTTTTTATTACTCACTAGATATTTTATATTATAGATATTATAATAGATATTTTTGCAGGTCGACTAGGCAGTCGGTGGACAAAAATGTTTCGTTTGAAATTTTCCCGCTTGACATTAAACTAATAGTTTCACCACGGATGTTCATTATTAAACAAATTATTTAAAAATAGATTAATATTGCTATTTTTCGAGTAGTTTTGCATGAAATACATTCAAGTCAAAATTTTATCTTTAACTACTATTATGCATGTGCTTCAATAGCGTGACGACGAAACCGCCCTGCAGTTCTAATGGATTTGCCGAAAACTGTTGATTAGGTAAGTCTGCTCACTCTATTGCACAGGTTTGAGTTGCTCTGATATATCACAATTTAAAAAATAACAGTCTTCATTTGTTGTACTTGGCAAGCGTCAAACACCAACATAACCAAACTCATAAATCCGTAAGGCCGTTGCGTCGGGCGCGCTCGGTTCGACTCGTATCAAGGTCAGCACAGCTGCCCCAGTACCTACTACCATTGCATTTTATACAACAAACTGTTGAAATTTTACTTCCGGTTTTACCCACATAAATAGCATAACAAAACTAGCAATCGCTACTTCTTTTTACAGTTAATGGCATTTTGGGAATGAAATGTAACAAACTGTGAGTTTTTTTCTGCACGAAAATGAAATACAAAAAATGCTGGATGGGTTATTTGGAATGGAACGTCGATATAATTCAAAAATGTGAAGACCGCGCAGTTGGTAATTGACAAAAATGTTGTTTATTCGCGGGCGAGTCGATGTTTTCGCTGTCGCGGCATTTTTGTAAATTAAGAATTGTTCTATTTAGCTTCGACACACAAAAAAAGAGTCAAACGATAGAAAGGGGACGAATTGTGTCCGTATGTGATCGGAACTGTTGTACGTGCTGTAATACACATGTTTAACAAATGGCTATTGATTTGTTCGTAATAGCGACACACGGTGAAGCGTGCCAGCCGCCAACACCATACACACGCAAACAAACAGCTAACAGCATACAATCGCTCTCAATATGCTACGGATCGTATTTTATTTATTTCTGATACGCACACGTGACTACCACAGGCAGATGTCTCTCGCAACATGACCTGCATAACCAAAAAATATCTAGTATATAAATCTTCCCATAATAGCATTTTTACGTCTTATATCAGAAACACAGTCCTTCAAATACAACATATGAATGTATGCATACAAACTCCATAAACTAACGTAACCTATCTTATAATATGCATTTTAAGATTTTTAAAAACTGCACTAGAATAGTCACAACGACCGCCTGTGACTATGCTACTACACATGGTAAAATAATAATGTCAATATCTCGAAAACTAAGAGCGATATCGCTCTTGAGGTATCACGGTCACTGAAGAACATTAATCAGAAGAACCTTCGTTCTAAACGAGCTGTCCTATGATGCCCTACTTTCCCTACGATGTTTCTAAAGTTGTATCTGCACATTCTTGCGCTCTTTAGCCCTTACGTTCCTTGTAGCTTAATCTTTAAGACGCATATCCGCCAAGGACAGAAAAGCAACTTTGTAAGGTGTAGACGATTTGTTTGCACTGGACAGGGTCGGAGTCCGTTTTTCTTTAATAATTTTCTTAGGAATGAATTATGTTACATTAAGTATTATGTTACATTATGTACATTAGGGTGGTCCAAAAAACGGACTTTTCGCTAGAGGGCAACGATCCCCCCCCACGTGCCACCGACCACCTCAAATTTCTCATTTAAAATACATTGCAAAAATGTATATTTTTTTCCTTATTCTTTTACGTTTCGGATTTAGAAAAAAAGTTGCGGGAGATTATCAGAAATTGTTCAGGACTCCCCAAGGAACAAATCCACAACCACTATCTTTTTGTTCACCACCCCCTCCCCTCCCCATAGTACCCTAAATATGAGACAAAAGTTGCCCCAAATTTACAATTTTACAATATTACGTGTTTTATTACTGTTTTTGGTAGAAGTGATATTATTGGATTATTGACATATTGTTTCGTCATTTATTAACTAATTTGAAATTGTTTAAACAATTAGCATTTGTTTAAACAAAAATATACGATGATACAAAAATATGTTTTCATTTTTTGTGAAGTTCCTTTTTGTCATTTATTAACTAATTAGCAATTGTTTAACCAAATACCATTTGTTTAAACAAATGTATATACAATGTTGCGGACATATTTTCTATTTTTTAAAGGAAATTATTATTAGGAGCATTTTTGGTCATTAACTAACTAATTTGCAATTGTTTAAACAAATACCATTTGTTCACAAAAATATACAATGTTACGGACATATTTTTCTTGACAAATTATTATTAGATTGTTGGTATTGTCTGTCATTAATTAACTAGTTTGCAATTGTTTAAATAAATACCATTTGTTGAAACAAAAATATACAATGGTAATGAGGTATCTTTTAGCCAAAAATTATTATTGTATTTCTTGGACAATTTTTTCTTACCAAATTTGTTAACTAATTTTCAATTATAACCTATAATAATAATTAGTGTTGCAACCACAATACTTGTTTGAATGATATCGTAAACCTTCCAAAATTACAAAAAAGACCAGAAATCCTATAATAAGAAATACCAACTAACGTTGTATATTATTGTTTAAACAAATTTATTTGTTCAAACAATTGCACATCAAATAACAAATTACAAAAAACATAAAAAAATATAACAATAATAATTTCTACAAAAGGAAAATAAAAAAAAATATTTGTTTAAAAAATTGCAAATTCGTTAATAAATGACAAAAAATGTCAATAATTTAATAATAGTTTCTACAATAAATATAAATTGGTCCGTAACAACATTTGTTTAAACAAATTGTATTAACAATTACAAATTGGTTAATAAATGTCATAAAACTGCCAATAATCTAATAATAATTTATGCAAAAATTATAGAAAATTATGTCCGTTACAAAGTATTTATATGTTTGTTTAAACAAATGGTAATTGTTTAAAGAATTGCAAATTCGTTAATAAATGACAAAAAATGCCAATAATTTAATACTTAGTATAGTTTCTACAATAAATATAACAAATATGTCCGTAACAATGTATAAATTTGTTTAAACAAAGTGTTTATTTAAACAATTACAAATTAGTTAAAAATTAGAAAAATATGTGCTTAACAACATCGTATATTTTTGTTTAAACAAATGGTAATTGTTTAAACAATTTCTAATTAGTTAATAAATGACCAAAAAGCAATAATTTAATAATTTTTGCTACAGAAGGAAAAATGTGTCCGTAACATCGTATATTTTTGTTTAAACAAATGGTAATTGTTTAAAGAATTTTTTAATTTTTAAATTAGTTAATAAATGACAAAAACATGTCAATAATCCAATAAGTTCTGTCAGTAAAATAATAAATCACGTAACTTTGTAAAATTGTAAATTTGGGGAAAATCTTCCCTCATTTTTAGGGTACTGCAGGAGAGGGTGGGAGCGGTGAAAAAAAAGTAGTGGTTGTGGATTTGATCTTTGGGAAGTTCTGAACAATTTCTGATAATCTCCCGCAACTTTTTTTCTAAATCCGAACCGTGAAAAAAAAGATGCATTTTTAACCGATTTTTTTTCAAATTTAAGGCGAATTTTTTTTCCGGAAAAGGAACCGATTGGGGGGGATCATTGCCCTCCAGCAAAAAGAGATTTTGCACGGATGTGCACAGATTTAAAGTGCAATTTTCTCATTTTAGGTTGGATGGGTAAAAGCTGATACGAAGGCGATCCAAGCAATTCACGATCACGTAATTACACATAATCCCCGAGTGTCCGTAACGCATATTGACCATACTACATGGCGACTTCACATCAAGAACGTACAACTTGAAGACAGAGGACAATACATGTGTCAGATAAACACGAATCCCATGAGAAGCCAGGTAAGTTGTATCTTCGGCCCCTTTGTGGGTGCCGAACTGCTGACGACACCAAAGCTGGTTGCTACCAGCTTCGGTCTCGTAATGAAAGACCGGTCAGGAAAGGACTTACGGCCAATCAGGCTCAGATTGCAGTGCACTATCAATTAGTGTACCCTCTAACCTTTATTATGGGCGAAGCACGACTCCGGGAGTTTTGAACTTATATCATAGTCCAACACATCTGCTGCGCCTTTCTATTTACTCGATACAACACGTACCACGGCAAAAACTACGCAGATAAATTTCACGCCTTCCCCTTCCCATATCATCGCCGACATCGGGGTTTAATAATTTTTGTTTCCCGGGTGAAATATCGTAGGTGAATATGTTCAGTAAGCGTTTGCGTTTGTCTTTTCTCAGGCAAACATTTTAATACAATTTCCTTATTATGAAAAATACTCATAATACATTTGAACATTTGAAGAATTTTAATAAGAAATAACAAAGTCGATCACAGCGCGCTTTTGCGTGCAGCGGTAACGGAGAAAACTTCTGGCGGGATTCATATTCCGCCACGGGCATCCAAATCGTTTCTCAGTCCCCCACTCCGTACTGTGCACAATATAGTAAAACATATAAATAAAATATGTAATACATTTAATTCTCTGTGAACTACTTTATGTTTTGTCTGTTGGCACAAAATAGCTAACTGCTATACTTTTCAAGATATTGCACTGACAAAATTATTTTGCTAATTTTCCCAGAACTCACTTCTTGGACTTGTAGTGTTTTCGAACCGACCGATTCAATTGCTAATCGTTAAACCATATAGAAGGTTACATAGTTGTTTTAAAGCGCTTTCGTGGCCAGCTTTGTTACCAATATCATTGACCAACAAACATCAATTGGTTGTTCAGCTTGTTGTATTGTCGTGCGTTTCAAAAAGAGGATTTCAAAGTTCGAAGTCGGATCGGTTGCGTTTGACAACACCCTGATTGTTCCATGCTAAATACCTTTGTGGGAATGAAACCACCCCTGGGGCACAGACAATGAACGAATTGCAAACTGAAAACATTCATAAACTGTATCACAATATAAATTGAAAATGAAAAGTTGTGCGTCTAGCAGGTGGCACGTTCTCAGCGTTTAGGAAATAATTGATTTCAGACGAGCTAGCTGCCACTGCTATTGGTGTTGTCGCGAACCAGTCTTCTTTTAAATTAGAGTAGACGGTCGCAAAATATTTAAAAATAGTACATTTCCAAAAAGTAGTTTGTTTTTCTTACTAGACTGTTTCGGGGTAGAACCCAGTATGGCGGGGAATAAGCAACAATAGCAATAAATATCATTTAACTGCATCATAGAGCTAATTTCTGCCGTCTCTAATATAAACTTTGTGTGTTTTACATTAGACCGCGAACTTATAAACTTGTGGAGCAGCAACACGGTTGGAGGCGCTTGAAATACTTTCAGCATGCAACAAATTTCATTTGAATGCCGCTGCAACAACGATTCGTACGCCTGAAAATAGCAGCACCATACTCGGCAGCGTGCAGCGGGAAAAAATGCAGATTCAAATACAATGCGGCCGGATTTTAGTGCTTTTGTGCGAATCCGTTCGAAAAATCTAATAAAAGGTTTATTTTATATTTTAATCTAGATCGCGTGTAAAGGAAAATTGATTTTGCCACTGTTTACGAGTTTTCTATTCAAATTCAAATCTGAAGTTATGTTCATATGATTCCATAAGTTGCATTTTAATCGAACATATCGTGACCCGATTGATAATAAAATGCTCCACTAAACTACCGTCCAGTATTCAAACCTAAAATTATACTCAAGCTTCTCAAACGTATTAATGTTAGTTAAATGGCAAACAAGGAGCATATCCGCCAAGGACAGAGATGTTGGTCAAATAACGTATAGTCTATTTCAAAGTTTTAAGTACCAACAACTATTTATTAAAAAAAAAAAAAAAAAAAAAAAAAAAAAAAAAAAAAAAAAAAAAAAAACGCCGCAACTGCGCTGTTTATCAAAGTTATTTCGCATACGAGTCATCCCACACAAATCGGCCGGTTATTTCTGATACTTGCTGTATTTATTTCCTTAATCGTCTTTGTTTAATATTGTGAAGTGAATATAGATGATGAACGTAATTATCGTAATTATTTCAGACTGGGATGTTGACCGTGGTGGTGCCGCCAGACTTCATATTCGAGGAGACATCTGGTGACGTGGATGTAGCGGAAGGTGGTACGGTGAAACTAACTTGCAAAGCGAAAGGGACGCCGGATCCGCACGTGCTCTGGCGTCGTGAGGATGGAGAACAGATAGTTGTCAGAGACCACATTGGAGGGTCGCATCGAAGTAAGCTTTTTCGCTAATCTATATAAAGTAAACGCAATTGAACGATTTTAACTCGTCATTTCATGTTCCAAAAAGTGCATTCTTAATTATTGCTTATGGAAAAAATGGAGAAGAAGCTCTTTCGGGCGCGCACCGTCGCCCTATATGGACCATTCTAAAATATTACTCTACTGCGAGATTTAGGTCTCCTGCACTTGGCATAAAATTGAGTAATTTTAACAATTGAAGCTTATTTTGTGTTCCATGTAAAGTTACTGGACCAACAACATGCTATTATATAAAAAAAACTTAATGTTAAATTTGACAAATATACAATTTACGTTATATAAGTTGATAAAAAGTTGTCTCTATGGACCCAGGTATACCACTAACAAATTTTGGCCAATTGAAAGCAATCTAGGTCTTCCACATGGTGTCTAAATTTTTTTTTTAGTTGAGCCAGTTTTTTGTTGTTGTATATCTAAGATGCGTGGGCAAACGAGTATAAGTCACCATTAAAAAGGAAATGCTTTTATTCTCTTTTGCCCACCCGTCATAGATATATGAGTCCACAGAAAAACTTTATATCAACTTGAAAACTTTTGCAAAAAAAGTCTCTTTTAAAGACAGCCAGTGTATATGCGGTCTAACGACGCCTGCAATGTACCGATTCACTGATCTACCCAATAGGCGGTTTACTGGTCCACTAGTAGTATAGATATAGATATGGTACCTTCGCTGGTTAATATTAACTAGGAATACGTGGGCGCCCTCGGGCGGGTCTGGGCCAGCTATCCAATACGTGAAATCTCTTTTTTAGGAGGCAACAATGGCTATTATTGTGCTTCTGTAAGTATATTGCTTTGGCGAGATCAATGGAGGCGACGGCCGGGGCCCCGGGGCCCCAGCTAAGCGGGCGCGATAGCGTGTTCGGGAGGCGCCCGAAGAGCGTGATCTGTACTGTGGTCATCTAGATGCAAGTAGATTTCAAGCGCCTGCGGGCTTTTTCCACTCATAGTTAAATAAAGCGAGATGGAGGATCCCTTTTCCCAACATACGCGCCCCCCTCCCTAGCCCGACCACACGCCACCTCTCTATAACAATACCCAACCAAAATAAACACAAACATATAACTTTATTAAGTATACTATTGTTCTGTCGCATGCACTACTCGCTGCCCATTTATTTCCACGTACCTTTGACATCCGAAATTGCTCATTATCAACGCAAACTAATTATACAATAGTAATTATAAAAATTACTAACAGGGCCGAGTGTTAAAATACAAAATAAAAGGACTCCACTGCGCAATGAATTTTAAAAAGTTACTATTTCTGCAAAACGTCATCAGAACATGCCTTGGTGTTCCAAATATATGAAGATTATTGAATGAGTGTCGACAAGCGCGCAGTATGGTCATGGCCTGATGGCAATGGAGCACCGACTTCCAAAACATGTTAAACAATCCAATATATCGACTATTCAGAATAAAAGAGATCGATGAACACTCGGAACTAAAAGAAGTAAAAACTGGGCTACCCCAGGGTAGTCTGTTGGGCCCAATTCTCTGTCTACTATATACAAGTGACCTACCACAATTTGTCGTTGAGAATGCCTAATATGTCGGACCGATATATATTCCCCGTAATAAAATATATAAATGAACCAAAAAATGGAAGACCAAGCTTAATGGACTGAAATCATGTCAAGAACACTGCAAAGCATTTGGGTATGACTCTGGATACAAAACTGAGGTGGAAAGAACACGTTAAGAAGCAAAGAGTGGCCTCAAATACAGAGAACTGTGCTGGCTTCTGGGAAGAAACTCTCAGTTGTCAGTACAGAACAAACTATAAGTTTACAACCAAAAACCGATTTGGTTATAGGCATCCAACTTTGGGGTGTCACGCAAAAAAAGCAAATATCCAGGGAATCCAGACTTTCCAAAATAAAGGAATATGGTTAACGCTCCTTGGTACATACGGAATAGTGACCTGCACCGTGATCTTGGTGTCCCACAAGTCATCCAAGAAATAAAAAGATTCGCCACTAAGCGTGAATCTCGCCTAAGCCTTCACGTCAACGTAGAGGCCCTGCAGCTACTGGACAACCAGAATCTAGTGAGAAGACTAAAAAGAACTAAACCCTTCGAACAAGTGAATCAGTGAAATGTGTAAAAAGCAGAGCACATAGGACATCAGTGGATAGCCTATTAGAGACAAGTACCTAGTTTTAAGAATTCAGATTTAAATTGATGGTTAATCTTTTAGATTAGTTTCAATATGTTAAGCATCTTATGCTCATTAAAAAAATAAAAAAAAATCCAAAATATGAATTAATTTATTTCAAATTAGTGGTTGTAGGTACTCAACGTAGGGTTTGTTCTTGTGGGGGTGGTTGGCCGCTGACAGGTTAGGGTAGGTAGCCTGTATCTGCCGGTAGAAGCGCTATTAATATTTGAGTGGCACTGGTGTAGGAACGTAAAACTAACATTGATGGCTGGCGGTTTGAAATGTGTGCGAAAGAGATGTAGAACATAAGGTATTCGGGAAATAAAGTTTAGATAAGGTAATAAAAATAAAATTTCGAGGCGTACTAGATTTGATCGCGGTCTATTTATATTTCGCGTTACAGCTCGCGCTTACCTTGTGAATTTTTGAAGGTACAGCGGCTGCAGGGAATTGCACAGTGCACACTGGATACCTAAATTCAAATCATCCAGAATCTAATTTATAATTTACCCGTGAGCAATGTTTCAAAACAATTTAATAATAATAGAAAGAAACTACTTTATTTAATGGTGCAGATATCCCACTTTTGATGTTGTCTCATTGTCTCAACTTTATTAGTTATCGTCAGTGTTATTGTTAATTGTATTATTCAGTGGTAGCTCGTGGTAGATATAATAAATTATGGACGCAGCAACAATTCATTCTGAAGTCGTGCTCGTTCTGTGTTCTCGTTGCCACAAACTATCAAAACGCTATCAGTTAACCTACAACTTACTGGAAACTGCTATTCACTCGCCGGTACACGTACAGATGGCGCCATACGCGCGCATACGCCGGAAAACGTAAGACATAACACGCAGGAGGTGAAATTCGTTGCGGTCGAGAACGAACTTTACGGTTTACGGAGCGTCACTATAATCGCGGAGTGGAAATTATGTACATTGATTTTTTTACGCTACGTTATTACGTCACTATACTTAGTCCATTAAACCCATGATAGTGAAACATCATTAAAACAATGTTTGAAAGCTCTCTTGTTACGCACCATATATGGGAGATGCTTGAACTCTCATCCAACTCGGAAATACAGTTTTCCCGTTAGAAACCGGAAGCATACGGAATCGATCTCGGTTCCATTGCAGTGTTCGGCAGAGTTTACACAAGTAATGATATTTTAACTTTATAGGTAAATCTCCATATCCACTTCGGCTCGGATTTTATAATCTTAAAGTAATATTAGTGTCAAGTAATCCTCAGCGTCCGTAAAGGCGGATTCGAGCGCACATCAATCGCTTAACTTGATTTGCGGGCTTAAGCACTCCCGAATCTTACATATTATCTTATAACCGAGGTTCGCCTGTTTGAAAAATTCAATTATCCTTCATCATGCTTGTGCCGATGAAGCGCCACTTACGCCTGACGGAAAGGAAGAGGCAACGAGTTCGCGATATACACTCAATTGTTTAAGTAGTACGCAGTGAGCTCACCTTTGTGTCATTATTTTGGGTTAAAGGGTTGTTTTATAGTTTAAGTATTGGGAATACGTTACTTACTTACTTATTGTTACTTACTTATTGTTATCGAGTATTATAATAAACTATATTGATAGATCTAAAGCCGGGGCTACATATTCGTATACTTGCCAAATATCAAAAATTCGCCAAGTATACGATTATTTGTGAAAAGAAAAAAAACAGTTCTATTCAATTCGTATGGAGTTCACCTCAAAAACAGATTTATATATTCGACGGTCGGCTGTGCGGACGGGCTTTTTTACGACGAATACTTGGTATTTGCAATATCCAGTTGAAGTGGATATAGCAAGTGCCTAGGCGACAAATATTGGTTTCATTTATTTGCACTCGATGAACATTTTAGTACGCTGTTTAAGATTTGTAATTATTAGTAAGATTTTTTACTTTTCTAGTGCGAAAACCGCATAAAATTGTAATTTTGTGAAACCGTCAGACAGAAATTAAAAAAAATATATTGTTGTTATATAAATACAAGCAAATAAAGTATAATTTTCCAAATAAATTATTTTATAGACATGCTGTTTAAATTTTTATGATGTTTATTATTTCAAGAGAAACGAAAGCGGTTAAAAATATTTTAATAGTAGAGACAATTTTGTGTAGTTTTTTTATTCAACAAAAAGGTTAGATTTTGAAAGCTCATTTGTTTAAATTTTTGTTTCAGAAGCTAATTGAACTGTATTTCAGACAGTATCAGGACATATTTATACAACGAACCTAGTAGTACAATTGGATTTAGTAGAACTTTACAGATGACGAAGAAACCATATCTAACATTTCTTTTATGGGCAATATCTTCCTAATTTAAATAAAAAAATATATATTTTTTCTCATTAAAATAATAATTTATTTAAACTAGTTCACATCAAATGACCAATTGTATTGTTTACAGTCTGTTAAAATTAGATGCTGCTAATTAATAATACAGAAAGCTGACGAAATAAACAAAAAATCATTAAAATGAAACAAACAGTTTCGTCAAGATTTGTTTTGTAAATTTCCACAAGAATGCCCTTGTTAGTACGCAGTGAATTCTGCACTTATGTAATTAAAAATATGTCGGCATTACGGCATTATATTAATAAAACCTTGTTCGTAATCAAATTATCAGTTTGATTTGAGAAAGCTAATGTGCAAATAAGGCGAACTAATCAAAAAAATAGCTAGTGCCCATTCGGTACGCACATGTAGCAAGCCCTCAAAGAAAATTTTCATGTATTAGAAAATGCGGCGATGCATGTATGTCCAACATCCAACATGTGGCAAATATTTGATATTTATTAACTTGAGATCGATATTGCAAATTGTTAAATAATAAAGTAGAAACACCTCTTTTTTGCAACTTATAGTTTATTCAATTCAATTCAGACCGGTTTCGCCCTCTCAATTAAAGGCATCATCAGTGAATGTGTCAAAAAAATGCTGCACCAGTGTCATTAGCCATGTGGTCAACATAAAGGTAAAAGTAGAGAACAATGCAACGGAGACTTCATGTACAGAGACAAACATTTCAAATATACATCGACGCTAGAACATTTCATGCAGAAATCTTGCACACGAAAAACGTGGTTACTTGTACGTGATCGGCGGACGAGTGTTTTTTGACACATTCACTGATGATGCCTTTAATTGAGAGGGCGAAACCGGTCTGAATTGAATTGAATAAACTATAAGTTGCAAAAAAGAGGTGTTTTTACTTTATTATTTGATATTTGGCAAGTATACGAATGTGTAGCCCCGGCTTTATGTTCAGACCGCCGTCACACTAGCACTGCTAGCATAAAGGTTCCTCTACATGTGCTGAGTGTTTATTTTCATTTTTTTTTTCGAGTTTTAGGTAAATCTAACCATATATTCAATAAGTTTGTACATTAGTGAATGTTTGTTTCAGCGAAAGACTTCCAAGGGGAGATGCTGCGTATGCCGAAGATTACGCGACTTGAGATGGGCGCGTACCTGTGTATAGCGTCGAATGGCGTCCCGCCGTCGATCAGCAAGCGTGTTATAGTGAACGTAAACTGTAAGTGGCACTCGAAATTGTAGTATCGCGTAGGGCCGTGGGGCAAAAAGCGTCGCCCGCTGTCCCTTAGCGAAGAATGGGGCCCGCCATTGTGCCCGAACTTCTATTACACATTTTGGTTCCATTAATTAACCGGCTATTGTAATCAGCCGCCAGTGGATGCTTGATTAAAGTTCGATTCTAATGATCGACGAGCTTATGTGCTGACAAGTGATGACGCGTTTCCGTTTTTTGCAGTCATACCCGTGATTCAAGTACCCAATCAGCTGGTCGGAGCTCCCCTGGGCACCGACGTCACCCTTCAATGCTACGTAGAGGCTTCCCCTAGGTCTATCAACTACTGGATGAGAGATCCAGGTTAGTATCAAACAATGCACACTAGGGTGGTTGAAATTGGCTATTTTTATTTAGAAAGCAACCATTTTTATTTCGAAATTTTGATTCTTAATAGTGCCTGTCGAGGCTTCAAATTTACATAAGAAAATGCATGGGAAAAAGACAATTCTTGGTATTTTTCGAATAATGTTCGGGGTTTGGGACAACTTAAGACTAAAGTTATAGGAAAAAATAAATACGTACCCACTTTTTTTGGATTTGGAATCGATTTGGGGGGATCGTTGCTTTCTATCATCAGAAAAAATGCACACACATTAACAAAATCACCGATTCCCCACTCCACGTGCGCTCGCCACACCACCCTTTAATGTACTTCACGCACTTTTTGCACCCCCTCTTCATTAAATTACCACCTTCCACGACATCTCATTTTTTTCACCTTAACACATACAATGAAAATTGTGACACTTTATTAAATTATAACATAGGGTCGCTTTTCTTACTTTTTGCCCCGCATCTCACCACATTAACGCCTACGACCCTTTCAAACCCAGCTTTTTGCTACAAATACGGCATAATTTATTATAGTTACTATTTTATCTTTATTGCTTCAAAAGAAGAAATAAAAACATTCTTCTCCGGTCTAAAAATTTGACCGGGTTTACCTAAAACAGGCATTATTTTGCATTTCTAGTTGTTCTAAAAGGTCCATTTTATAACTTTTCTTACATAACATGTACCATTCTGGCCATATATTATGTCCGCTCTTTTGACGTCGATTTTCTCGCAAATCTAGGGGCGAAAAAAATTAAAAAAATTCTGATACTGCCCTTGATTAATATGCTAAAACTCATAAAAATTACAAATCTGTATATATTGGCGTTTACGCGATTTTTCCTTGAAAACAAGTTGTAAACAAGATTTTAATGGAAGCGGATATATCAGGACTGTTAACAGGACAACGCAGTTTGCGATTAGAGGTGAATAATAAATTAATGAAAAATAAAAATATTGATAAACTGAAAAAAAAAGTAAAAAAAAGGATACCCGATTTCTTTATATAAATATTGAAACTCCTATAACAATTTCGTTATATTGTAAACGCTATTCTCCTAGTTACTAATACTAATGAATTCGTGCGATCCCCCACTACCGGCAGCGTCGCTGTCGATCCCATCCCCCGCACCGCACCAAAAACCGAAGAGCACCGTGTGAATTGCGGCGATCAGGAGATGCTTCAACACGATCTATTGTAGGGAAACTGCAAGATAAACAATGATTCTGTAATAAACTTTAAACATATGATTTATTAGGTAGCCTATAATCGACTGAAAGCTAGCATTCCGCGGGTTATTTTACTTTTTAATTCGTTGAAATCTTTAATTCGGACCAATATGGACAGCTTCAAGCATTATCAATTACTGATTACTGGCTTATGGCTAATTATTTATAAGAAGACAATTTTATTTAAAACGAGTGAAGAAAAACGAACACAAATAATTGAGTTGACAAAATTTGGTACATTGTCAAACAACTAAGTACAAAATTTCTGCAGTAATATATGGTTGGGGAGACGTGTTTTCAGGCGTGGTATGGTACTTAAACACTTCGATCTGGGAAACTTAGTTTTTGGAGTTCAAAGTAGAGTAAAGATCAAACGCCATTAGGGGTGTTTGACGTTGTATTAGGATTGCAGGATACCCATGTTACACTCCTTCTAAGGGGTGGTGAATACCGCCATTAGCCACCCTTGCTTGATGTACCTACTATCCAATTTAGCGAGAAAGAAAAAGAATATCATGTCTCAGTATTTAAGTTGGAGTTGTTGAAAGATTTTCGTTGAGACATATAAATCATGGGTGTTAAGGTGCTCCCACACGCAGTGCCAACGGGGGCCATCATTGGCCATCGGAGTGCTTCGCGTAGCGAGACCTAACTGTGCCAATGCACATCGCCAATATGTCGACCTTGTCCGCTTTATTTCATTCTGTTTTAGCATTGTACGTACTACCGATGAAAAGTTTAGTTATCTATCAGTTTTATCATTTTATCATTGTCGTTTCTTTATATAAATATTTCATTTCAGTCAAATCGATGAATTCATAATTTTGATTTAAAATATAATTTATATAATAAAACTGAAATTATTTATAATAAGATACAAAGAAAAATTGAGAACCCTTACATACACGGAGTTTTAATTATAGATATTAAAACTTCGTGTGTGTATATTATGTAGGTATATTTATTATCAACCCAATATTTTTAGTAACAGATATATTTTTTGATATTTTTCTGATAATCAAAATAAGGAAAAGCATCCAGTATAGTTTTTAAACTTTGTTGAATACATTAAATACATCAGATTATTTAAATTTGCCGCTTAAAACTAATCTATAAATTGTTAATTAATAAATAGTTAGCTGTTGTTAATTATATAAATGCATCTTTGTTTGATTGTAGTCAAGATTGTAGGGAAGAGGGTTGACCGCAGTCCTTGGACCCCTATACCGTATGACTCCCCATCGTGTGTAGATTCATATCCCGCTTCCCTCCAACCCCCTCCCTCACCTTTCCCACCTCACCCTAGCGAATAAGGTTGACCGCAATCCCAGAACCTAACTACCGTATGCCTCCCCATTGTGTGCGAATTCATTTTTAAAATTTTAATGATGACGTCACTTCTGGAAAACCCGGAAGTCATACTAACCTCAAGACCATCCCATAAATTGGCATTTTCTGTCTATTAACACAACGTTCATTCCTTCGGCGTCAAAAACACAAAAAATAAACAAACGTACCTATGCCGTGGGTCACCCATTATAACGACTTCAATATTGTCTTCAGAATATTATTTTATTGCTTGTTAATTTATTGTAACTGTAAGGTTAATATAATGCTTATAAGAACCATAATTATTGTGAATAAATTTACAAAATATTAAAGAAAGTTTTCATGTTTTTACATTTGGGCAATCAGGAATTTGGGCAAATAATAAATCATCATTGTCCCTAAAGTGTTTACAAACATAAATAATGCAGTATATATGATAAAACATAGATAGATAACTAAACTTTTCATCGGTAGTACGTACAATGCTAAAACAGAATAAAATAAAGCGGACAAGGTCGACATATTGGCGATGTGCATTGGCACAGTTGGGTCCCGCTACGCGAAGCACTCCAATGGCCAATGATGACCCCTATTGGCACTGCGTGTGGGAGCTCCTTTAGGTGGGGCAAGTGGATGAATAAATTGAAAATTTGTTATCAGTAGTTGAGTGACGTAAGCGTTTGCAAGGAAATGTGTCACGATTGGGTCAATAAGGCCGTGACGCGTGAAGAATTAGCGGGATAGAATTAAGTGCCGTTCCATTAATCATGTGTATGCGAGACGGCAGTTCCTGTTTATTATCTAAGCAGGCCACTCCTCAGTCTGCGGACTGATTGACTGCCATTATACGAGCGTTAAGAGGGAGCCGTTTTGCAATTATCGATTTCTTTTCAGATGAAATGGTAATCTCCAGCCAGAAGTACGATGTTCAGATGGTGACGAAGTCGATGTTTGGAACGAAGATGTCCGTCACCATTAAGAATCTTCAGAAAGAGGACGTGGGGACGTACAGATGCCTCGCTAAAAATTCCCTGGGGGAGGTCGAGAACAACGTTCGTCTATACGGTAAGACGCAGTTCGTTTTTGTCCATCAGCTGATTTCACCAACAGAAACCTGATGGCACTCGTCATGAGCCGTGTTCAGGCTTGTAGTTAGGATTCTGTTGGTCAAAACGGCAGTAGACAAGGAGATAAAACTTTTCCAGAAATTCCTGGATCTGCCACTAAATACTCTTCTTATGACGAAGAAGATTACGGGGACCAAACTGGGTCTGCCGAGGGGGAACATGGCGGCCGCAGATCAAACTCAGTTGCCGACAGGGGAAAAACAGTTGTTTTAAATACAGGCACAGCAAGAAAGACGCCAAGCTATCGTGGGAATACCATACCAACAGATTTTCCCAGTGCTGCTGCATCTATTGCTGGCAGTCTAGGGTTTCTACTAGCGCAAGTAACTGTCGCGATGTCACAGGCAGTATTGCTCTATGTTACTCTATCTATTTGAAGAGATTACCAGGGAAACAATAACATAGGGTCTACTCTGTAGTGACAATAAAAATACGTATGGATCTTTGTAAGTGTATTTACTACGATGCGTATAACCTACCCGCCTTTATTTTCTTTTGTATAAGACAAGATACCTAACTAGCTTATATTACGTTCACAAGACAATATAACTGTACATTCCATTAGTAAACATGCGGCATCTGACTCGGTAATTTCACAAGAAGGGTAAACGAAAATATACATACAGGGTATCCCTTAAATCCTCTATAGCGATTCGACAGCTTAGCGTAAGTGTTCATTTCTTATTTTCGCCCGGGTTCACCCTGTAGGTACACTTCGGAGAGATAAAGAAAGACCATAAAAGTATGTTGCCTTATAATATGTATATTGTAAAAAATAGTTTCTCCGTTTGGCTAGAGAATAGAAGTTTTTACGTAGGAAGCGCTGAAGTTTTCTACATTAACAGGTCAAAACAAAATCAAAAATAAAATCTAACATATCTCATACTTCGCAGAAGATCAAGTGCATTATTAACTCATTAGCAAGTAATACTCTTATTTATCTTATATATTAACTTTGCTTCGATCATATTGTTGTAGTTTGATGCAAACTGCAATACAGACAACAATATTTGAATTGCCTCATTACTATAATGACAAGCTTAAGTGCACGGACACACAGTAGCGACGCTGATAGCAGTGCTACGAGCGGTGCTGATAGCAGCGCTGGTAGCGCAGCGTTTGACTACACACAGCACCGCTAGCAGCACCGCTAGCAGCACCGCTCGAAGCGCCGCACAGTGGTCGATTTTGCACTTTCAGCGGGAAATTCTTTTTTCTAATGCACTTAAATCTTCGATAGATAATAGGAAAAATAGTAAAAAAAATCTAAGCCTTGCTTATGCAATGATACCACACACTACCTAGGTTCTCGTTTGAGATTCCAAATCCAAATGCAGTTATGACTACTTCCGGTATGTTCCGGAAATTATAATTGATGCCATAAAATACGTCAGGTAGGCTTATGTTATGCCATTTTTTTTTCTGAACCCCTATGACGTCATATAACAAAGAAAAACAAATGTATATGTATTTGTAGAAGCTCTCCAGATGACAAGGGGCTCTCTTCAACAACAAAAAAGCGTTACCGGCACCTAACTTTAACAAATCCTAAAACTATAACATCGAATAGAGACTGATCTTTGACTATTTCTCTTAATATTTAGCGCAGTTTGAATGACAAATGCGCAACTTCATTTTTCATTTTTGTCCAGCTAGCGAAGTAGAATCGGGCACCGTGCGCCGCGCGAAGCACTGCTATCAGCGTCGCTAACTGTTTGGCCGTGCACTTAGAAAGCGATATGATTTAAAGTAGGAACATAATAATTTATATATTTAATACTTGTTAATGATGGAAACTTTAGTCGCTAATTATGTAAATAGGTCTCGTACTTTAGGTCAACGAAAAAGAGAGAAATTTTGACAAAATCTAAATATGAATTGACATATTGTTAGCTATTATTACATATGTTTAAAGTATGTTTAAATGTCTCCTAGGAACATGGTGTACAATATTGAGATAATTTCAGTAGCATGACAATAAAAAAAATATTTAGAGTTGTTACTGGAGATACTGCTCGATCAGTCTTGTATATAACAATTATGAAAATGTACCTAAATTTTAGCGATGCGGATTAATTTCTTTTGTTAGTGTATAGTCTAACCTAGGAAATAATCGGAATTACTGGAAGTGCTCGCAAGTTTGCACAAGCGAAGCGTGTAGCGGGCAAAAACAGCAACGCCGCACTGGACGACCGGGTCTTGGGCAAAACATTGCCGCTTGTTTACACGTTTCCTTACAGTTTAGCGACATGATCATTTTGAAACCCAATTTATTGCTGTTTTCAAGTGTTTGAACTGTGTCGCAAGCCTCTAATGACGGCTCTTTCTTTTTAATTCTATATCACTGTTTACCATCTCCTTGCATTCGAGAACACACATCCAACTAATTCAGCATAACCTACTTTTGTTGCTCTTCTTCGTTTTCGCATTGTTTGATGTTACTTTTTTCTTTGTTTTGTTACTTTTTAATCATTTAATCAGATGAGTGGGGGTATATTTAAATTTTGAAGCCGTTGAAGCCGTTTTTATGAGTTAAGCCAGCGACAACTTAGATGCTTTAAATCGGTTAAACTTCGAAGGCCGGCGGAAGATTGCGGATAATAACGAGGCCAGCAGAGCAAGTGGCAATTATTAATCGAAGACAGTTGCTAATTATGCGCGGCGATAAGCGAATTATCTCATTAGCATTTCATTAAATGGCATATTTAAATGTGGTGACACCTAGGACCCGGGAATCGCGAAAGCAATCAATAAAATTTGCACCACTTTACGCGGATGGCTATTGTGAGGTTTGTACGAGAGCTATGAATGGCGGCAAAACGCCACCCCCCCCCCCCATGGACTTTTGTGTACCGCGCCAAAGAGCGGAATCACTTTCGCGTCGGCATCCAACTAATTTCTGCACGCGCGCGAAGCCCCCCCCCCCTCATGTCTCCCAGTCACAGACTTATCGGACCGATCACGACTTGGTCATGCATCTTAAATTAAATTAAAAGCATTATAGCTCCTTTTTCGGAGATACATTATCCACCCAGAACGGTTACAATAGACCAGATATATCTCAAAGGATACGCTAATAGTTTTTGAGTTATTGCATGAAACAATGAAACTGCAAAAAGAAATAAATTTCATGTTTGGAATCCATATTTAAGTCCTTATTTCCCCATTACTCTGCTTATTTCAGAACTTTTGCATAGTACGGAGAGGGGGACTGAGGAACGATTTGGATGCCCGTGGCGGAATAAGAATCCCGCCAGTAGCTTTCACCGTTACCGTTTCATGCTATGTCTTATTAAAATAAAACACAAAAATAACTGCAAATATTCGGTAACGATGTAACTGAAAAATAGCATTGTGTAATGAAGCAAGTTGTTGGTGTATTTACCTTCGTATGTATAAGATCGGTGGTGGTTCTATCACTTGTTATGCGAGCGTGGGTGAAAGGGATTTGAATGCGTGCTGTTCATTGTGCGAACGCGAAGCATGGTACTGGGAGGGGTTGGGATTGCAACCAAAGTGAAAAGAAAGTATAGTGAGGGTTGGATGATTTGTTGTCGTACGGAAACTACCTTGATCATTTCGTTCGATGTCAGGTGTTATCTAAACCTGGAGACTAGCCAGGAGAGGCGGCTGCCCGGCCGCACGCCCTATTCAGCACACATTTCGGGGTAAATGTAGCTGAGAAATTGGTAAAAAACGACCCATCTTTATAGATCACGCCGCTATTGTCCGGGCGCGCTGCAGTCGCCGGCGCGAGGTTTGCCGATTAACGATTAATGTATTGAGAGACACGGCCCATTGTTATGGCTTTTCTCTGTCAATGAATGAGCCGCTATTAAATATGGCGAGTTGAAAGGCGGGAATTGTCATCTTGATATACGCCGCATTATGCACGCCTCAAGGCCCGGCTGCTCTTCTCGCTCATTGTCCACCCCGGCTCCCGGCAATTATAGATTCTTGGATGCCTCATATCTTTGCTCCCCTCGGATTCTCCACTTCCAACTCCTAAAACCGCCCACCCCACCAGAAGCACATTTAAACCCTATTTTGACATCCACCACACTTCAGACATTTTATCAAAACTTGCAACTTATATCTCAACATTCTTATCGCTCCCAACCCCCAACTAGGGTCGTCATATTCGAATACCAAGATAGAGTCGATGAACACCAGGGAAGAATTCTTATAGCAAACTAATCGACAATAGAAATTACATTCATTCGATGAACACAACTCTCATAACAAATGAAGCAGCAATAGAAATTCGATGGAGTCGATGAATACCTGGGAAGACTTCCTATAGCAATTAATCAGATATAGAAATTGGATAGAGTCGATGAACACGAGGGCAGAATTCTTATAGCAAACTAATCGACAATAGAAATTCCATTCTGTCGATAAACACAACTCTCATAACAAATGAAGCAGCAATAGAAATTCGATTGAGTCGATGAATACCTGGGAAGACATCCTATAGCAATTAATCAGAAATAGAAATAGGATAGAGTCGATGAACACGAGGGAAGAATTCTTATAGCAAACTAATCGACAATAGAAATTCCATTCAGTCGATGAACACAACTCTCATAACAAATGAAGCAGCAATAGAAATTCGATGGAGTCGATGAATACCTGGGAAGACTTCCTATAGCAATTAATCAGGAATATAAATTGGATAGAGTCGATGAACACGAGGGAAGAATTCTTATAGCAAACTAATCAACAATGGAAATTCCGTTCAGTCGATGAACACAATTCTCATAACAAATGAAGCAGGAATAGAAATTCGATGGAGTCGATGAATACCTGGGAAGACTTCCTATAGCAATTAATCAGAAATAGAAATTGGATAGAGTCGATGAACACGAGGGAAGAATTCTTATAGCAAACTGATCAACAATAGAAATTCCGTTCAGTCGATGAACACAACTCTCATAACAAATGAAGCAGCAATAGAAGTTCGATGGAGTCGATAAATACCTGGGAAGACTTCCTATAGCAATTAATCAGAAATAGAAATTGGATAGAGTCGATGAACACGAGGGAAGAATTCTTATAGCAAACTAATCAACAATAGAAATTCCATTCAGTCGATGAACACAACTCTCATAATAAATGAAGCAGCAATAGAAATTCGATGGAGTCGATGAATACCTGGGAAGACTTCCTTTAGCAATTAATCAGGAATATAAATTGGATAGAGTCGATGAACACGAGGGAAGAATTCTTATAGCAAACTAATCAACAATAGAAATTCCATTCAGTCGATGAACACAACTCTCATAACAAATGAAGCAGCAATAGAAATTCGATGGAGTCGATGAATACCTGGGAAGACTTCCTTTAGCAATTAATCAGGAATATAAATTGGATAGAGTCGATGAACACGAGGGAAGAATTCTTATAGCAAACTAATCGACAATAGAAATTCTATTCAGTCGATGAACACAACTCTCATAACGGATGAAGCAGCAATAGAAATTCGGTGGAGTCGATGAATAACAGGGAAGAATTCTTATAGCAAATTAATCAACAATGGAAATTCGATTGGGTCGATGAATACGATTCAAATTGATTTATGGTCATCGTGATGTAGTCATTTCAAATATTATTGATAACCTCTTCCATGGTGGAAGTGGGAAGGCAGCGTTACGAAGGGACTTCATTGCAGCTACTTAGACAAATGATTGGTAAATGGGTAGATAGACCCTAATGCGTGTAACGCCCGAAATTTCACAATTTGTAAACTCCTAGGAAATGACTCCGTCTCGGTCGGAGAGAAATATGACGCTCTTAAGTTTCTTTTTACCATCCGTCATTCCTCCCGCCCGACCCACCAACCTCCAACGGCAAAATAACCAACAGCAAGACGATGTAGTGCTCGCGATAGCGTAATGACGATGCCAGCCCCCCAAATTACACCTAATCCATATTTAAATCGATATAACACCAACGCTATTTTATACTTTTTACGAGGATTACGCCACAAAGTTAAAATTGAGAGGTTTCACACGGATAGATTTACAAATTTGTGTCTTATGTGTTAATGAGAAGGGATTGGGTTAGAAAATTGATTGTTAATCTGTGTGATAAAGATAACATTTGATGGGCATTTGCCGTTGGTGATATGCTTGTAAGGGTTAATGAGGTTTAGGGCTTAAAGTAATGGCCTACTCATGATGGCGAACTGAAGAGATAATTGTTTGAGTTATGGGTGTTAAACGTCCGTCAAAAGGTCGAAGAACTCGTGTCGTCATTGGTGATTATAAGCTCGGGACAGCCCCATACAGTTTATCAAGTCGCTATTGTAGTTATAGGGTAATAAAAGCGAAAAGCTCATGCATGCATTTATGGATACTACGTTGTTGCTTCGTTACCAGTGAGGGGTATAATTTCTAACTACTATTCGGTCATAACAAGGCGATTTTAGTATTGCAGACGCGGAGGCTGAGTTCGCGTCTCAAGTCGTACATCGCGAACTTCGATTACGGTATTTTGGAAGGTGGCAGAATAAAATAGCTACTCATGTAACTGGATGTATACACGGATTTGGGGTTGCTCCAGCGCCTGGTGGAGGGCGGTGCGCCCGGCGCCGCCGAAAAACCAATTTCCGACAAAATGTTCAAAGTTTTAGTAACAAAATCACCTCACGTCCATTCCATCTGACACAATACCGACTGTGCGTGAGCTGCGAACGATGCCTATGCTCCCAACCTACTTACATAATTATCACTTATTATTAAATTTACACCCAGCGGTCGGCCCATTCGTCTTCCGTTTCATTCATATTCCGAACCACGTATCAATTCTTTCGGTTGCCCGCGGCACTATCCGCGAATGCCAAACGCTCAATAACGGAATAGGAAATAAGAATTATTTCTCAAGTGCGCACTGAAACAATTCCGAATTTATCAGTTCGGCGCGAGACGTCTCCAAAACACAACGCCTTTCCAGCCCTGAGAAGAATAATATTATCCTATTCTTTAATATACACAACCGCCCAAATCTTATTTTACATTACTTTAATTCATTCTCAATGTTATGTTATGTGGCTCGCTTGGGTTTTTCGCCTTTAAAATTACGTCAACCATGTTTTTGTGAAGTCTATGATGCAGGAGGCACCTGTTCTGCAGTTTAGGGGTGCTTCTTCGCAGAATCTGGGGTGCTTAAATATGAATGTGTTACATAAATAATTTTATAATGAGCAATATTGCATTCATATTGTGCCCTAAAATGAATATCTTGTACTAAAAATAATAAATATAAGATCTATTGCCCATCAAAATTAACGTTGTTCTGGATTTTGACGATTGGTATGTTGATGAATAAATAATAAATTCAAATAGCTCACCTCACATATTATGTTAAATAATCCATATGCGTATGCGCTCGATACTAAAAAAAAAAACCTTAGAGAGTTATCCATGTTTCCATACTTTACGCGCTTACTGTATGTACATATAATATTTTCAAATGCTGATTTATTTAAATCATTGGAAATAAATGTTGTTCATGAACAAGTACTTTTTAAGCTTAACATATTTTTATAAAAGTAACGATTGTATTGCACATTAATTTATATAAGTGTACAACTATATCATGAACATTCAAATATACAGGCTGTCTCAACAGTGCGATCTCGAAAGATTGTGCCTCTGTTAATGAAGATATTTTAAAACTGATTTCACTCATATATACAAAACGCCGAGGCGAACATTTTAAAACATATAGCGTGCATACAGTAATATAAATAACTGTATGTACCCTAAACTTTATACTTTTTGATTTATTGGCATTTTTATGGAAAAACAGCAGTCTAAGAAAAATTGTATATCTCAATACCCGTTTTTAATTTTATTGCGCACGCTTAGAGACGTAAGAAGCGTTCTATTAGCGTGATTATCTACCATGTCCAAATTGTGTACAGGGTGGTCATAATCTGCAACAAAATATAGCAAACAGTTTTTCCTAAGAAAGTAAATTTTTCTAAATGGAACACCATGTATCTAATTATTTTTTTGAATTCTACGCCTCGTTTTGCACTAAAAAGTACTAGCACACACCAGTGCTAAAATAAACAATTGCAGAGATTGCCTTCCTCATAAAAAAAACGATTTTTCTATCAATAAGCGCTTCTACACCTACATTAACCATTAAACCAGCTAAGTATTTACCTAAATTACTATTTTCTCGCATGATTTCATCTTTTTTTAAAAATAAATCAAAACATGTGATCACATCTACAATTTAATATTATAATTTGAAATAAAATTTTACTATACCCTTACCATACTATACCCTGTAAGCTATGAAAAACTGTGCTAAACAGGTTATTACGGTATCTGTGACGTATACACAAATATTATATATATTAAGGTATCTTAGTGGTGGTGATATAGTTAGGTTTTATTTGCATAATTTTTGGAAATATGGCGAACTTTTCTCAGCAGGAACTAATGGCAACTAATTGGAACTAATTACTAAGGAACTAATTGACATGGTGTGGCGAATGCAACAAAAATGCGTTCTGCACAAACAAAGTAATAGCACACACTAGTGCTAAAATAAACCGAAATAAATTCTCTTCTTCGTAAAAATGTACATAAAATTACCGTTATAAATTTCTATTTGCAAAACAATAATATTGCTTTTATTTTAAGGTAAGTAAAACAACACCTGCTCATTAACAACAACTTTATATCAGCTTTATACCTTGTTTATAACTTGTTAATAACTTGTTTAGCACAGTTTTTCATAGCCTACAGGGTATAAGTAAAATTTTATTAAAATTAAAATATTAAATTGCAGATGTGATCAAATGTTTAGATTTATTAAAAAAAAGATGAAATCATGCGAGAAAACAGAATTTTGGTAAATACTTAGCTGGTTTAATGGTTAATGTAGGTGTAGACGCACTTATTGATAGAAAAATCGACTTTTTTATGAAGAAGACTACTTATCTCTGCAATTGTTTATTTTAGCACTGGTGTCTGCTAGTAGTTTTTGATACAGAACGATGCGTAGAATTTAAAAAATTAATTGGATACATTTAATAAATTAATCATAATCGACTGCTGTTTTTCCATAAAATGCCAATAAATCAAAAAGTATCAAATTTACGGTAAGTAATGTTATGCTTCATTTTGCGAGGAATTCAAAATTGTGCCGAAATATAGGTTGTTTCATTTAAGAAAACATAAGTTTGGGTTGGTACTACCTTATGGAACACCCTGTATACACGCTAATAATTTCAAAATGTGCGTCAAAATGAGTGAAATCAGTTTTAAAATATCTTCATTAACAGAGGCACAATCTTCTGAGATCGAACTGTTGAGACAGCCTGTATAAATGCACAATTATTTATTCTGATGTACATTTATATATATATATATTTATTGCAAATTAATTTTTTTAATGCATTAGTACTTTTTTGCATTGCTCAATTATTTTTTGTATTGGACAATTTATTTTAGAAATTTAATTTTATATATTGCGCATATAATGAATGTATCGTCTTGATGTTGGGACACACAGTAGACACGTACTGGATTGTTGAGTTTTCAATGTAAGCTTATTAAATTAAACATTGTGGGTGTGTGGCGTTGCAGACTGGCGACATCAGTCGCTTCGCCGCCGGTAATCTTGCAATAGAACTAGTCGTTTGCGAATACAAACTCTGGAATTAGCCGAAGAAAAATAGCTGGCTGTATTGTAAATGAACGAGAACGGCAGCGCGGAGCTTTGGCGACGACAAGTCTCGGCTGCGACTCTACTTATGAATGCGCCGCGCGTATCAGAGTTCTCCTCCAATCTCGAGGATATACATGCAAACCTTGAGCAGTAAACAGAATTAGCGTTTGTTTTGAACATTCTAATAAATCCGATTTGCACATTTATTCCCTGGATAAATAACATATACTAACGCCTTAGCCCGCCAAAGCCGTACAACCCTCGCAACCCTTGTGCTAAGGCGGAATGGATATTCGGATCGGATAGTCCGGCTGTCCGGTCGCTTTGCCGGATAGCCGGCCCGGCCGGAGTGGTCGAGTCTTAACTCTATACTTCCGACAATTAATAGAAAAAAATATTAATTAAGAAATATGTTTTACCTTAAATTGTAGGTAAGTTATGAATATGTATACAGGGTGAGTCATTAGTATCCCGGCGGTCGATAGTCATCAAATCGTTTGAAAAAGAAAAAAATATTATACAAGAGTTATTCAAGACTTTACATCAAACTACCAAATAATTTATTCACAGCAATAATAAAATTTACAATTGCATTACATTTACGTATGTTCGCAACATACACGGTTGGAGAAACAAATTTACTAGTATTCATAATATAATAAAATATACAGGACGTTCCATTTAAAAAAATGTACATACTTTCCGGCACGCCTAAATGCAACACCCTGTATAAATGAAAATAATTTTACGTTATAGAAAATGGCGAGTCAAACAACTTTTGTATAAAATATTTTTTAATATAATATTAACCATCGACCGCTGGGATACTAATAACCCACCCTGTATAGAAAAGAATTAACAAAATCCATAAAACGTGTCAGTCATACATCAAAAGGCACTTTATTTTCTAAACATCATATCTTGGAAACGGTACCTTCGTATTTTTTGTTAATAAAATGTGGTCTATAATTCTAAAAATATTTGAGACGAAGAATATCACTTTTAATGTCCAAGTAATTTTTTTATTGCTCAAGCTTTGCTCTTATTGGGCACATACTTTATCAAATGCTTACAATAACTGCGCATTCTATTCTATTCTATGTATAGTACGTTATAGTATGTATAGTATCCTTGGTAAATTAACACTGAAAGCAAGAAAATTGTATTTATTTTCTTGAAAATCCGTTGTTGAACGTCTGAGTCGTAGGAGGGAAAAGTGAAAAGTCTTTGACTTCCATTTGAGAGAAAGAGTCCCAAAGATAAGGCCGGCCCTTAAATTCGTACTTATTCGGGAGAAGAGCGATATGCAGCAACATTGGTCGGCCAATGCATGTTGCGGCGAGAGATAAGCCGACACTGCTTGTTCTCGCCTTGTATCAAAATAGGAACAGTCATAAACATTGCCAGTATCGGACCTACCCTAGACCTGGAAACAATTTGATTTATAACGTCGTCCCGCAAAAGTGCTTCGTACTATCTTTTATAAAAAAACACAAGCGATATCACTAACCTTTCTGCTATGCCTTTGATTGAAATACTTAAAAGTGCCAAAAACATTATTCCGAGATATTTAGAAAATAGTGTGCAGCAAGATAAATGTTTTATAGAAAGCCATCCCTAATTTTTGGGGAATATTTAAACAGATTGTACATCACGTTGGTGTTGCTTTTTGCCGAGGTCTTGTATCGCAAGAACAAATCTAAAGCAAATTCAAAAATTCGTAGAAGGTGCTAAGTGCCATAATATTTATTTATACATATTTTAAGTTGATATTTTTTATACTAGAAAGTAAAACTTAATAAAAATAAGTTGCTTGACCAAGTATACTTCATACAGAGTGTCCGTTGTTCGAAAAAATACACGGGGACCTCGTTTACTGAAAGCCATGCAAAATTTAATAGTTCTGCACTATTTTATAGTCATTAATTTTCTTTATTTTATTTTTTATTTTGCAGATGTACTGAAAAACTGTTGTTTTTTGTGCAATCTTTCTAATCTAAAGATGTTTACACAAAGTTTACATCGAAAATGACTTATTTTAGTAACTTCCTTCAGAAAAAGTAAGGACCAGAAATCAAAATCCACTCAACGTTTTCCTTTTATTTTGAATTATTATTTTAGAAAAAACAAAAGCAAGTTTTAATATTTTGTTTCACAAACTACTCAAGGTATCACACAGTATTGACACTAACAATATCGTACATTGTCTTTTTATTACAAATCAAAATAAAATGTAATTCTAAAATAAAAAAAAGAAATAACATGAACTTTTTTGTAATAATAAAATTACCAGAACACGCAAATAAATCGCCAGGCGTCAAAAATTTAAGAAAAAATCAAGCAATACTTTTTTGGCTTTAAACAAGCTATCCTTTAAATATATTGCATTATGGGAATTTGGTAACTTTTCCTTTTTTCAAATAGACCCTGTATATTTTTAAATTTCTTAATTCTAAGAATAGTTTACAGGAATATTTTTTTTTATAAAATCCATCATTTTTGAGTTAAAAGTATACAAAATTTATACCGGGTGGTCTTTTTAACTTGAGACTCCTCAATATCTCGAGAAATATACATGGTACGACAAAAGTGTCTTAAATAAACTTGTAGGACGCAAAGAGGGAAATGAGATGGCGATATCAGTTTCATTGCAGATGGCGCTGCAATCGGTGAAAATGAGGTTAACCCAAATTTTTTATAAAATTACGATTTTACGCTAAATAAGAAGAATCTTGTCTGATTTTTTTTACGAAGTCTTTTTATGAAGTTAGCCTCATTTTCACCTATGCGCGCGCCATCTGCAATGAAACTGATATCGTCATCTCATTTCCTCCTTTGAGTCCTACAAGTTTATTTAAGACACTTTTGTCGTACCATGCATATTTCTCGAGATATTTAGGAGCCTCATGTTAAAAAGACCACCCGGTATGTCAAAATTTGTCAAAATTACCGGAAAACCTAAATAATTCCCCAACCGTAAATAGTTTCAAAAAATGCTCCAAATAAAAGTGTTTTGGGTTTAAACAAGCTCTTGTTTAATATATTATTCATTTTATTATGGAAGTTTGCAAACCTTTTCTTTTTCTAATAGAATATCCTGTATATATTTTTTTAATTATAAGAGTTTTATGTAGGAATCATGTTTTTATAAAATGCATAATATTTTAATTATAAGCAACTATCCAGCCCACTTTAATGTAATAAAACCAATTTTTCAAGTTTTTGCACTTAGTTCATTATTTAGTTCAACTCTGCACATGTTAAAAAAATGGCACATGTTCACGGCCCTTACGGTTCTTACAATGTAAGTTATAAATTTGCCGGGAGAAATAAGGGGGTTACTTTTAAGGGCTGTAACGAATAACCTTACACCTGGCGCTATAAATATCTCAATCCGCTATAAACTATGGTTTCTAAAATTTTATATTGAATATTTGCTACCCTTGTCTAGTGAAATGCCGTAAAAAATACGATACACCCCTTTAATATTAATAAGTCCACCGTTGTACACCAAGTTCCGTATATTTTAAATATAGGTATTTCATTGCTCATAAATTAATATAAATAATTTATTAAGTAATCTCGTTGTTATACATTTTACAGTGTTTATTTTTTGATGCTTGATTCTACGCGTGTTTTATATTTTTTTTTTCGGAATGAATTTAAGAACAATGCCGTTTCTCGATTCAATGTTGTTTCAGTCAAATGTATTACTATAAAACATATGCTATATATGTGTGTTACATGTTAATATATTGCAGTGGCTAGTTTCATTATTTTTGTTTATAATACAAGATTAAACCAGGAAAACAAAACAATGATTTTTTAAGCACTGCATACATTTGCTTTGTTTACGTGCGCAACAATAATAGTGAAATTGGCCATATGTGTCAGTGTTACTTCTATTCTATTAACCGTTAAATGAAATGTGTGTTAATGTAACTACGACAGATCTCATAATTCTGTTAATGTCATTGCGTTTCCGTTGGGAGTATGTATGTATAAATTTATATTTGGTAAGCGTCTAAAAATATGCATTGTACAATAAAACTATATTTTGTAAAAAGAAGTTGATAATTTACGTTTAAGAATTTATATTTATATTATATCATGCCAAAGATCCTACAAGTAATAAAAGATATATATTGAATCAAAAATAGTTATGATATGTATAAATTAGTTTTAATAAATTAGTTAACGTAGCTTATTAGGATTGTATCGTTCATTTGTTGTATAGTTTTGAATTTGTTGCTTTAAGAGTTAAAAAAAGATGAAAATACTAACTTGTTGTGTTTCTTGTCCTACGATCCTCCATAACAGTATTGATTCTTCTTCTTAAATAAAAATGCTCCGATGTGAATTAATCCCGTTCCTGGTAAACGCGCTCGTGTGTGTGCGTGTCCCTCTGTGTGATTGTAATGGTCAAGCAGATAACTATCATGCCCACACCAGCCTACGGCAACTTCCGTTTTAAGCCGTTGATGGTTTCATCAATTACACGACAGTATATCACGCTCAGTGGTTATCATGAATCCTGAAACAATGAACATAATATCAGATATTACGATAATGGATAAAGGCATTAAATAGGATTATAAGTAATCAATTAGCTTACCACATCACATCATTCAGTGCTAACCAGATAAACCGATTTGCCTGTTAACATAAATTAATAAATAAACTATCGCTCAAGATAGTCCTGGTAAATTAAATTTAAGAGAAAATGTTTCTTAGAAGCGAAAAATCTGTTCAAAAACAGATGAGAGGATGATGCCCATCAACAGTGATGCTTAGAACTTCAGTTGAAGGTAAGTTATGGTTTACTAATAAATACAGGGTTATTCATAATTAGGCTTACCATACGCCACGGTTTGACCGGGACAGTCCCGGTTTGAGACATCGGTCCCGGTGTCCCGGCCGGTTTGGCATTATGTCCCGGCTAAAATTCTTAACATACTATCACAGATTTCTATCTTAGTTGTCAGCAAGTTGAAATATTTTAGAAATGTACAAAGAGCGCAAATCAAATTTTCTCTGTCAAGAAAACTGCCCTCATGTTTTTGATGTTGCCTTTAATGAGAAAACTACACATTATCATGATTTGAAGGTCATCAGCAACAAAATGTTAAATAGTGACTAATCGATTAACGATTGTAACAATATTTCAACGCAATTCCACAATTTCGAATTTATAAAACGAATGTATCTCTGTTACAGAAAAATGTTTATAACTTTTACAAAGATTGTTTATGATTTCTCTGCTAAACGAAATTGTAGATGAAAAACATCCATATGATAATATTATGTAGAGCACCGACTGGAGGAAATTTATATTTTAGTTGGGTACGCAATTAAAATGTTTATATTTTTTAAAAAAATTTTTGATTGAGTTTCTATCATACACAAAATTGTAGGTTATTAGTTCGGTTAGTCATACATAAATGCTCCGAGGCGAACTACTGAGGTGTCCACATTTGAACATGGAATATACATTTCGGTGTTCTGGTTTACCAAATATAAATAACTTTTCCAAAAATGACTGCATAATTTTCTACCATTAGTCGAATTAAAGTTGTATAATGGAGGTTGTTAATAGACCCTTGGTATTGATTTTAGAATATTATGTACAGGGTGTCCCACGCTATAAACAAAGTATATTAATGGGCTTAAGAAATCAAATTTAGGTTTTTTCTATACTTACAAGTTGTAGACAGTCATACGCTCTACAGCAAGAAAATATGTTGATGCTTACACAATATCCCACAACAACGTACCAACACAAACTTATGTTTGCTTAAATGGAACACTAGGTATATGATTGCAGTTTTCAGTAAGATTTTTATCCTAAATGTTTTGACATCAACTTATACTAGGCTTTTGTCAGCTGTTTCTGAGATATTGTGAAATTAAAATCAAAAACAAGCATCCTTCAAAAAATCTTTGCGGGGTAACTAACAACGATAAACCAAAGGAACTAATTTTGGATAGTAAAAGTATCGCAGTTTTTGACAGTTATTGCGATTCGAATATGACTTATCCCGAACAACTTGACATTTGCTAAATATTGTCAAATAGTTTAAGAATTTTAATTGGAACAGCCTTTATATCTTGACTTACTTCGAAAGATCGATAATAGCTAAAAAGTTATTAAGCATATAATTTGTCATTTGTGACTTAACAATAATAATACACAATAATTCATAAATTAATATTAAATATCTCGATTGGTCGACAATCTTGTTGGTCGAAATTGAACAATCTCACAAATGTAGTAATACTTCTGTTGATGCAACAACTTACAGCCATTGTAAACTGCTACTATGAATTTATGTCACAGTGTCAGTAATACTTTCATAAGAATAAATAATTAAATAAATGGATAGTTGTAAACTGAATAAATAATAATTATTTCAGTACGATTGTTAAAAGTGAACATGTCAACCCTCTCAGGTCAATGCGTATAAGTCTCCAAATTCTCGGTGGAAATATTACATTTTCCATTGCTTCCACAAAAATATTTTGGAAACGCCATCTTATTTTATTCTTCATGTTCGCCATCGTAGTTAATATCCCCATAAATTTCTTCCTCCGCGTTAGAGTAAGTCCGAGTATTTCCAACGATAGTCTAATTTCACTTCATTTATTGTTCTACAAAATAAATGTTGGCATGTCAAATTTTATGCAATGGTTAATATTTGTTTCTAATTTTTATTAAATAATAATCCTTATATTTAGAAAAGTACACTATCCAAAAATAGAAGTGGTTCAATAAGTAACCATAAGTAACTTTCCGTTTTTTTTTGTCACAAAAGTACCGATCATTTTGATTTATTCTACGTTTATTTATTCGAATGTCATTCCTGTCCCGGTTTGAAATTTTAGAATTATGGTAAGCCTGTTTATAATTCAAGGCAAAACAATCAAATCAGCTTTTATTCCTCAAATATGGACAAAGTTTTGTGACCGCGACTAAGTAAAAAATAATAAATTAACATAAAAGTATTTCTAAAAGTACAAACACGTAGCACAATACTCCAGAGTGCAAGTCTAGAGACGTTCAGAACTAAATAACTTGTCCTCCTATGTTTGGGGATGATCGAAACAAATGGTTTACAGTGAATTGTTACAAGACGAAATTCTAAATTCTTATAAAGAATTTAGAACTCGAAATAATGGATGCAGTATTAGACGTTTAATATCACGAAAATGACGAAGGATTTAGTTGGAGTGGACAACATCGTTCAATGGAACTGGGGTAAAAAATCTCTATAAAGAAACTTTGGCACCACATGTTCACTTTCGCTCTCCACGTTCGGAAATTATTAATGATCTGTCAATTCTGGCGCGCTAACATTGTTTCTGCATTATTTCTATGAAAGCCTCCAGACTGTGATTCATAATTTTGCCAACCGGGTCGGTTTTAATAACTGACAAAATTATTTATAAGAGCCAGCGATTGATTATGGGAGCCAATTACACTCCCATGTATGTATCTTGCCTCAGGTTGAATACAACACAAACAACTTGCCCTAACACGATACTGTATATGTTTACTGATTCTCCAATTTTGTTTCATCCCAAAAAAAATTTGTTCTACCAAGGGACATACTTTTCACCACTAATACACGAGAAAAATCAAACCAAATCAGTAAAATGACAATTACATCGCGTACATCGTTGTCACATGGTGTGATGTGTATTTTCATTTTCCTTACTTAAAATAAAATTCACATGAATAATTTATCAACTGCACAATATCCATAAGAAATCGACTTAATAAAATATTTTCAAACAGACATGTGCGTTCGAAATTATAAATTATAAATTTTGAAGTTTTGAAGGTTTCAGTTTCCAGAAATCTTATAATTTTGTAGTGCATAAACAGCCGCGGAACATGTGCAGTCAGAGCACTTGACTTGATTAGCAACGTGAACTGTGCCTTAAAACATACTCAAACATACCTCAAAGATATTCATAACTCTGAAATGACAACGAAAAAAAATCAAATAAACTGCGTAATACCCCTGAAACATTTCTATATAACAAGTAAAACTATCAAAACCGTCTGCTCTTAGGTTTCAACTTCAACATGAGACTTGTGAAAAATCGTACCCGATTTTTAGAAACTTGTTTACAACCGGTATTACATAAGAACATAAGGAAACATAAATGCTAATCAATAGACAAGATTCCAAATTTTACTCGATCATGATCTGACATTTTTGCAGTATGAGGTTTAGAAGAAGAAAAAAATGGAAAGGCGAGTGTTAATTTAAAACAGTTAAAACTGCAGAAATCGGGTATATATAGGCCGTATAGGTTAACATACACTAACATGACAATAACCGATAAATAAAGTATGATATTTTACGTAACCCAACCCAAGTAACAGCGAAACGCTCCATATAATCGACCAAAAATCCAAAATCTACTCGCACATAACCTTAAATATACACAAACCTCGCATAACCTAATGTAACATAACCTCGCACGCGACCTTATACGGGACAAATGACAATAAACGATCGACATATCTTAATTGTACCCTATAGCGGTACCTGCAATACCAATTCTCTACAATACAAACATTACAATATGGTATTATGACATTTTTGCAATTGCGGTGAATCATACACAAATATAAACTTACCGGCGTACGATTACTGTCACACTTCATGTCAAATGGTTGGTAGGCAGTCAAATAGAGGCACTGGTGACCCTTTTAGAATTAATTACGCGATAATTATGCATTATTTTGCAATTGTAAGAGCAGCTAACGACGACATAACGCGACACGGGAATCAACACGTTAAACTAATAAGACGCAAAGGTGGGGGGCTACACCACGGCACGGCACACTACTTTTTTCTTGCAATACCGGCGATGCAGGTAGACTTCGTACTGCGGTTGGTTACTTGTGTAGCTTTCTGGTGAAGGATGATTTTATTTTGCATGTTTTTAAATACGAAATAGCGTTATTTCGTGTGGGAATGTTTATTTATACCGACAACTATTTATCATTATTTCAAAATAATACATGCCTACTGTAACTAGTAAATTGAGTCTTATATTAGGTCTGCCCAACGCTTGTATCATACAGCTCGAGTAGTTTAAATATTCTTACAGTGCTTTTAAGAAGTGGAAAAATTGTAACCTATTTAAGCGGTACAAAGAAACACAAAATACTAATAATTAATGATAATGAGCAGTGGCGGACTGGCCAGGTGGTGCCAGGTTGCCCGATGGCAAGTGGGCCCCCCCTTAAGGCAATATGTTGAAAATATTAATAATATATTTATTTATACTGAAACTTGCACGAGACCGCCTTCAGAATTTATTTTTATGTTTGGCAATAAATAAGAACCAATAAGAAAATTGCATGGTGAGTTTTAGGAAACCCACTTTGGAAAACGATAAAAATTCTCCAAACGACCTTTGTTAAGAGAACTTATTAAAATGTATTACTATTTGAACTTGAAACTTTTTACTGGAGGTTTATCTTTCATAAAAAACAAGTTTCTTTTTTAAATTTGGTTGACCGGGTTCTAGCAAAAATTTTATTCATCCGAAATTGAAATACCAATACGCCACAAAGTACAGAATTGTTAAAGCATGACGTGGTAGTTTTTACCAAGAAAAATTAAATATAAAAACGCAATGCTATCATGTACAAAATTAAAACAAATCGGATAATTGATATACAGGAAAACATTGTGGAATATTTGCTGAACATATGAAATAAATCAAAATAAATCAAATAAATAAAATTTGTCTTGGGTACAAAAATGAATCACTTATACAGAATGTTCTTTTATACATGCAATAAAAATAAAATTCAATTTATTTATAGAATAAAATATGTAAATTAAAAAAAAAATACAAAAAAAGTTAGAAACAAAGTTGCGCATTTTTTGTGTTGCTCAATGATATAAAAAGTAATATACCTTTTTCACTTTCGAAGATATCATAAAATTGATGTACAGGGTGTTATAAGAGATAGATAATCATTCGCCCTACAGCCAGAAGATATTTTCATGTTTACAGGATGTCCCACAACAACGTACAAAAAACTTATGTTTGTTTAAATTGATAAAGACTTTTAGCCTAATTGTTTTGACTTCAACTTGTATTAGGCTATTATCAACTGTTTCTGAGATATTGTGAAAGGATTGTCAAAAATGAGCATTTTCAAACATATTATTCTAATGTAACTAACAAGAATAAAGAAATAAAAGAACTCAGTTTAGATAGTAAAAGTATCGCATTTTTTACTGTTATTATTCATTTGCTAAATAAATTAAATTCTAATATGACTTATCCGGAATAACTGGAGATTTGCTAAATGTCAAATAACAAGAATTTTAAATGGAACACCCCGTATATCTTGACATACTTCGAAAGATCGATAAATCAACTTTCCTAAAATGTCTAATTCGATAGGTCTATCGTCAACAGCTAAAAAGTTATTAAGCATCTATTTAACATTAATACGCATACAGAAAATATTTCATAAATTAATATAACATATCTAGTTGCCAGGACGAAATTTAGCAATCGCACAAATGTAATGATTCTTCTGCAGCAACATTTAGTCATTGCAAACTGCTACTATGAGTTACTCAAGCGAGCAATTTATGATCATCCAAGAATTAGTTTTATTAGTACCAGTCGAAACTTATTTAAAATTTTTATTTATTTACGTAATGTTCTAAACTATTTAAAGAATTTTAATGGATCCTTGGGTTGGTTGTAGTGGTCTAACGCCTTAGCCAGCTAAATCGCCAGTTTAATTTATTTATTTCGGGACATGTTAAGGAATAAGTTTATGTTCCAGTTACTACTGATAGCAAAAACAAGGAGAGCTTTGGTAGCAATGTGGTGTTCTTCAGAAATCCTAACATTTCTGTACTCCCATAAGAATAAATAATTATATAAATGGATAATTGTAAACTGAATAAATAATTATTATTTCAGTACGATTGTCAAGAGTCCACATATCAACCCTGTCAGGTCAATGCGTTTCAGTCTTGCTTCACATTCGCGGTGGAAATATTACATTTACCATGGTTTCCCCAAAAATATTTCGATGCCTCCTTCTTCATGTTCGCTATAGTAGTTGTAATATTCCCATAAATTTTTTGCTCAATATGTCTACAGAGTAACAAATCAAACTCGATTAAATCAGGCGATCTAGTTTTTCAAATCGTTGAACCACCATGAACAATTTAATGTCATTGATACATATTATTTAAACAATTTTAGATTGATATATAAATTACTAATTCTTTGATGAAAATAAATATCACAAATTATACATTTGTATAAATCAAAATTGCAGAATGCTATTACTAAAAGCTGCTGCATGAAACGAAGAATTATTCTCATTGAGAGATTGTTGAATTTTGTCGAACAATATGGATATTTAATATTAATTTATGAATATTGTGCATAAGTTTCAAATGTCACATTAGATGCTTAATAACTTTGTAGCTGTTGACGATAGACTAACGAGTTAGACATTTTGGGAAAGCTGATTTATCGATTCTATATAATATATATATATATATATATATATATATATATATATATATATATATATATATATATATATATATATATTGTATTATATATGTATATAATAATATGTATATATATATATATATATATATATATTGTATTTATTCGTGCTGTTTCTTATTTTTAATATTCTATTTCATAAAATTTTTGTGAGTTTTTCTTTGTAACGCTTTCATTTTTCATTTTTTTCTCCGCAATTTTTCTTCCGTATAGTAAATGAGATACTGAGTAAAACGTTACTATCGACTTATTATTTTTTTCAATTTATGACAAAGTTACAACCGTTTGAGTTATTAACAACAGTTATTAACCGTATTTTAACCGGCGCTAACTTCTTAAGCAATTGAGAAAACCAATAAGTCCATATGATACTTTTTACTCAAAATGATATTTGTTTTATAGAAAAAAGATTAATAAAAAGCTTCATATAAAGTTTTTTGTTCATTTACTAATTCAATTTATGTTGATTTTGTTTTAAATATTTTTATTTAATTTTTTTACTTTCTATAGTTGTAATGTGTAGTGGGTGTGTTCAAACGGCTGAATTTTTCAAGGAAATGAGAAAACAAATAAGTCCTTATAAAAAATTTATTCAGAATGACATTTGCTGTCTAAAAATAATTTTCGGGGAAAAAAAGTGGGACACCATAAACAAAAAAATTGTGGGCCCCCCTTAGCTTCCTGGCAACCAATATTTTTGGACCCAGTCCGCCACTGATAATGAGTAACGAAAATTCCCAACTTGGAATTACCAAACTTGGAATTATAAAATAAGATATACAGGGTGTAAATATTCACCTTGACAGATATACCACTGTTTCTGGTACAAAAAGAATGCAATATCTTACTGCAACTGTGTATGCAAATGCAGATATTGAGATGAATTAGGAAACAACATGTTGAGAATTGGCATGGTTTTGTAAAAAATGGGTGTATGCCCCAAATAACAACATGTATAGTTTATTTTTTTAAGCAATTCTTTAAAAATTATTAGTAAAAAAATTATTAAAGTATAATTATAGGATAACTTCAGTGCAGCATGTTGAAGTTACGACAGCCATCTAATTCTTGAGAGTCAAATCTGCATTGATCTGTATTTAGAACGATGTCTGCTAGACTAGATAGATTTCTTTTCATTACCGATAAACAAAACGTATTTTGGATCAATATGTCGTGCCGTAGGCATCTGTTTTTTAGTTTGAATTCCCTGTCCTCAACTGCTAACAGTAATCATCATATTTCATAGAGAAATCTGCGGAAATTTAAATAGAGTTCTGTTTGGAAAGTTTAATATTGTCAACGATCAATAACTTGTAAAGTAGCGCCATCTGTTGGCTTATAGCAAAACAGCTGAATAGGGTATGAAAAGAGGGGTACTTTAAAGGTACTTTTCCCTGTGCAATTTGATGTGCAGTTTATATAGCAGTTCATATATAGTAGTCGCTTGTTACATTCCCTAAGACGTATTAAGTATTAAAAAAACAAATAAGCATAAAATAATATATACTGATTTTGGTACATATCACAAAACTACTTACCTTGTCTATTTAACCCATAAATAATTTGGCAAAGGTAAATGAGGTAATACGCAGTTCCACTTAATAGTTATATCTTTATTTGCATATATTTTCGATATTTTGACATTATACATTCAGTATTACAGTAAAATAGTAGCATACGTACAGATTTTCATGCATTTTTGGGATAGGTGAGGTGGTAGTACAATTTTAAACGCTAACTCCTCTGATAACGACATAAATTTGGTCAGTTTTGAAATGATGTTGTTACACTTAACAGAGATATCTTTATTTTTATTATATATTTTAATATTTAACATTCAGTATTACATTAATAACGGTAATATTCTCGTACAATTTATTTGAAGTAACATCTATAATAGCCTCTTCCGATTGTGACGATGAATAACATTACATACATTAACGACATACATTCATACATTAATAATATATTCATCTGTTTAATTTAATTTTTAAACATGAACAACTACACAGTGATCTAAAATGACTGAGGACAGGTTAAATTTTCCGCCAATTTGAATAATTGTGATGTTGGCAATGGTTGCAAATGACAGCTGTTGTTTTCGTCCAGTGGCGTAGGTGTTCCTTCTTGTAAAGGGATTCATTCTCTGATTATAATTAGGTATATTAAATTTAAACTATTAATTGAATTAATTGAAACATATATAGTTTCAATTCAACTTAAATAAATAATAAAATGACATATGTATTTTATATCGTTGCAGAGGAATGTAACCCTTAGTGACGAGTTCACTATGGTATCTGACAGTGATCATAACCTGTATCATGCACGCATACCATCTTAGTAACACTAAATAAGTTCAAAACTGTGGCGGCAAATTTAACCTGTCCTCAGTCATTTTAGATCACCCGTTATATGATATAACTCACATGATGACAAAAGGAATGGGCCAGATATATTGGATTTGGACCTAGAATTAACGATGTGTTGCACAATACCCTTGCGAAAATCGATAAGACTTTATTACATATATAATAATTATTACTATTCTGAAGTAGATATGTCTTATGTTTAAGGAGACAAAAATATTATCTTTTTGAGCCTGCAACTGATGCACTTCGTCGAGCGGTCTCACATTCGAGCCCACTTAGAAGTGGGGTTGCCCATAGCCCAACCCTGTAGAAAGGTCCCACCTTACACATTGCTATCACATTGCACCTTTATACAGTAACCTCCTCAGTGAATCGACTTTTATCATCTAAATTGATAACAATAGCATGAGTCCTAGCGTGCCCTGATTTCAATAATCTACCATTTCGACTACCTGATGGGCTATCACTTTTGTCTTCCCTGTTAGAAAGTTCTATAGAAGCATCAACATTCGACGAAGTCTCCCCAAGCTCCTCCGCGCATGCTTCACCATCACCACTCTTGATCTCTTTCTCATCTCCTTCCAAACTAGCAAAAGAAACATTTTGCCTTTTCGGCTTTTCTTTGACGGGCTCTTCCACCACATTCTCGCCATCTTCCTCATGTAAAGTTTCGTTATTCGGCGTGAACTTCTCGGTTATGATATTGTTCAGTTTACAATTCTTTCTGGTCTGTACCTCAGCCGATTCGTTGTCGTGTTTGCTCGCTGCGTCTTGCATTGCGGATATTTTGGAAGCCAGATGACGGTTGCCCACGCGCATGTTCTTTTCTTTGAGTAGCTCCAGTTGAGTGTAAAGACGTAGGAACTCCTCGTGGACGTCCTGCTCTGTAAATTTTGAATAGTCTAAACCTCCGAGCGACGAGTTCGTGCTTGTGTATTGAGAGTTACCAGAACGGGCCTTTCCTAAAAACTTGCTAGCTTGCGACTTCGACATCATCCCAGAGCTCTCCTCACTACGATCGTGACCCTTGAAAACCATGTACGCCTGGGAATTTAAGAATTGCACACATGATTATTTGCTTTACGTGCAACGAATAGTTTTGCATTCCCTATCAAGCACTAAGGATCTTCTAAATAACTGCGTTCTACCAGGAAGAAGGAATCATACAGCGACAACTTTGAGTTTTATGTTGACATACATCTTGCTATTTACATTAGGCACAGTCAAGGACGGTAGAAAATGAACGTGATGTTACTCGCCTTAAGAATTTTAGAATTGCACACATGAATTGCTTTACGTACAGCGAATAGTTTTGCATTCCCTATCAAGCACTAAGGGTCTTCTAAATAACTGCGTTCTACCAGAAACAAGGAATCATACTGCGACCACTTTGAATTTTATGTTGACATACATCTTGCTATTGTCATTAGGTACAGTCAAGGACGGTAGAAAATGAACGTGATGTTACTCGCTTTAGAATTTAAGAATTGCACACATGAATTGCTTTACGTGCAGCGAATAGTTTTGCATTCCCTATCAAGCACTAAAGGTCTTCTAAATAACTGCGTTCTACCAAGAATAAGGAATCATACTGCGACAACTTTGAAAGTTATGTTGACATACTTCTTGCTATTTTCATTAGGTACAGTTAAGGACGGTAGAAAATGAACGTGATGGTACTCGCTTTAAGAATTTAAGAATTGCACACATGAATTGCTTTACGTGCAGCGAATAGTTATGGATTCCCTATCAAGCACTAAGGGTCTTCTAAATAACTGCGTTCTACCAGGAATAAGGATGCATACTGCGACAACTTTGAAATTTGTGTTGACATACATCTTGCTATTTTCATTAGGTACAGTTAAGGACGGTAGAAAATGAACGTGGTGTAACTCGCTTTAAGAATTTAAGAATTGCACACATGAATTGCTTTACGTGCAGCGAATAGTTTTGCATTCCCTATTAAGCACTAAGGGTCTTCTAAATAACTGCGTTCTACCAGAAATAAGGAATCATACTGCGACAACGTTGAATTTTATGTTGACATACATCTTGCTATTTTCGTTAGGTACAGTTAAGGACGGTAGAAAATGAACGTGATGTTAATTGCTTTGAGAATTGCACACATGAATTGCTTTACGTGCAGCGAATAGTTTTGCATTCCCTATCAAGCACTAAGGGTCTTCTAAATAACTGCGTTCTACCAGGAATAAGGAATCATACTGCGACAACTTTGAATTTTATGTTGACATACATCTTGCTATCTTCATTAGGTACAGTTAAGGACGGTAGAAAATGAACGTGGTGTAACTCGCTTTAAGAATTTAAGAATTGCACACATGAATTGTTTTACGTGCAGCGAATAGTTTTGCATTCCCTATCAAGCACTAAGGGTCTTCTAAATAACTGCGTTCTACCAAGAATAAGGAATCATACTCCGACAACTTTGAATTTTATGTTGACATACATCTTGCTATCTTCATTAGGTACAGTTAAGGACGGTAGAAAATGAACGTGATGGTACTCGCTTTAAGAATTTAAGAATTGCACACATGAATTGCTTTACGTGCAGCGAATAGTTATGGATTCCCTATCAAGCACTAAGGGTCTTCTAAATAACTGCGTTCTACCAGGAATAAGGATGCATACTGCTACAACTTTAAAATTTGTGTTGACATACATCTTGCTATTTTCATTAGGTACAGTTAAGGACGGTAGAAAATGAACGTGGTGTAACTCGCTTTAAGAATTTAAGAATTGCACACATGAATTGCTTTACGTGCAGCGAATAGTTTTGCATTCCCTATCAAGCACTAAGGGTCTTCTAAATAACTGCGTTTTACCAGGAATAAGGAATCATACTGCGACAACTATAAATTTTATGTTGAACTTGCTATTTATTTAGGTACAGTTAAGGACGGTAGAAAATGAACGTGATGAACGTCGCTTTAAGAATTTAAGAATTGCACACATGAATTGCTTTACGTGCAGCGAATAGTTTTGCATTTCCTATCAAGCACTAAGGGTCTTCTAAATAACTGCGTTCTACCAGGAATAAGGAATCATACTGCGACAACTTTGAATTTTATGTTGACATACATCTTGCTATCTTCATTAGGTACAGTTAAGGACGGTAGAAAATGAACGTGATGCTAATCGCTTTAAGAATTTAAGAATTGCACACAGGAATTGCTATACGTGCAGCGAATAGTTTTGCATTTCCTATCAAGCACTAAGGGTCTTCTAAAATCTAAATTACTGCGTTCTATTTGGAATAAGGAAGCATAATGCGACAATTTGAAAATGAATGTGATGGTATTAGGCTTGTCCTTACCTTGCTGCCGAAGATGAGTGCCAATAGCAACGTGACGGTCAGTTGAGTGTGACAGAAGAATATAATATAGAGCAGATCCGGGTTGGCTGGTTTCTGCAAGAAGAGCCTAGAAGGAGGAAGTAAATATGTGTTACATACTACTATCGGTTGCAAAAGCATTGAGCCCTGTGTTTGGAGGCTTGTAACTCTCTCACTATCAAAAAAATAAAAATAAAACCGAACGAGAAAGTGACAAAACTATTGAATACAGTCCTATAGTTTTTCGTTTGAAATCGTCGCGCGAAGCCTTGCATCGCTTCCCGCCCGTAATCCCCTTTCCCCGAGGGGAACCATCCTGCGCACAGAACCGATTACATTCCTTTCACTCTTAAAAATTGCCAAATAACTTTAATGTTATTATGCATCAATGGATGAATATCACAATAAATAAGGATTGTTTACGTGCTAACTGCGTTGTCCTGCTATTGCTCGTTTCTGATTCTTCGCCTTCAAACACAGGGTTCAATACTTTTGCAACCGTTAGTAGAACGGGTTATTAAGTTAATATGGTCGGAGGAATCTTGTATTGCTCGCTTGATACTTACATCGAAATATTTAGGAAGACGGACAATAAGAATTCGTTATATATAGCCATTGAGATGAAGCGACTTTCATTAAATTCGGATGGCGCCTTGCGCACGACAATGCAGAGTCTAATACCCCACACGAGAAATATTACTTCCACTGAAAAAGAAAACCAATTAAAATTTGGTCGCTGTTACATGTAAGGGAGTTAGGGGGGGTACCCGCTTCTTATAACGTGATCATAAATTTCTCAATTTTAAAGCTTATATCTGCAAACCCTATATTATCATCACCAGGATGGCAATTAACTTTCTTAGTTATTCCACAGGTGTAGTCAAAGTTAGAATTTTGTTTCCAAAAGTAGTCTACAACTCATTACACATGGGTGCAAGTCTCTTCCCATCTTAACAGTTGAAAATTCTTCTTAAAAAGGTCTTATTTGATATTTTGGAACTGGCTCTGGTAATTAATTAAGTTAATCAAGTGGGGTATCACGCGTAAGAGGCGCGAGCCGGGTGCGGTAGTCGTTTCGTTTAATTTTAGGTTATTAAACGACGGCGCAATTTAATAAATGGGAAAGTGTAAGAAAAGAAGACAGGTAGGAGTATCTGGCTGGCACCACCGTAAAAATGAAACTGCGCTAAAACGATGATTGAAGAGCCCAGCCGTTGATGGATGATACTCACGGATTGAGAAGGAATGGTCCCACCAGTCGGTGCGGCAAAGATATGCTTTCAGGTCATCAGCTGTTCGTCCAACGATGACGTGCGGGGGCGCGACAAGCGTCCGAATCACGAGAAACACGGTAAAAATCGACACAATGATCCCTAAGCGCTTCAGAAGGTTCATGTCAGTTATCTTGACCGCCTTGGCCGAGCGCACACGAAATATGACAGATATCCTGGAATTTGAACGTAGAATATTAAAACCACCGATACACTTACACCGGTCTGCTTACTTCGTATCTCAAATTCGTTCGCTTCTGCGCATCAGGTCACTGCGAGAAGGATACATCCGCAATACATCCGTAAGTTTTTGATTTTTGTAGGTGATTTAGGTTAACAAGTTGACAACCATGCCAACGCTTCAATTGTCAAAAAGGCTTCAACGTCACAACAACATGGCGACGAATGGCGACAACAAGACGTCAGCCCATAAATGTCATTACAACCGGGAGAACAATTCGCTACTAAGGCAGCAATGGAAATTAACGCCATACACTGATAAAAATGAGTGCGAATTTACAAAGGAAATTTACATTTTGTTCAGTAAACCTACCATATTTGTCGGCAATTTTACCATAATTTTAAGCAAAAATACTAAATATCATTGAAAATGCAGTTACATTCATTAATTGTACAAACTGTATGTAAATTTGCTAACAAGTTTGTAAATTTCATAATAACAATTACTTCAACTGAATAAAATTACATATCTATACATTAAAACTACTGCCTGATATGTAAATTTGCCTTCTGCTCGTGCAATTTTCCTTTCTAGATGGTAAAGTGCTACCGAGATAATTTTCATCGCGCTTGCGCAATAATGGGATATACAGTTCGAGTACCGTTCGCCATCCGTTTGGGTGTGTTTACAGCAGCTAAGTTAGAGTTTTATTGAGTGCGATTGTTATATACAACTCATTTAACACTGTTAGTGCCTCTGTGACTTATCCTTTATCGGTGTGGTGTGGAATATTTGCTCCATATGGTTCTATAGTGTTAAAAGATATAATATTGGTACATTCATCTATTTGTATATTATGGAGGACTTTGCAAATATATACTCCAAAGTGCAGGTAAAAGTTTGCAGTCTTGATATGTATAACTCCACTTTCACTAATTGGATGTTCTTTTTGGGATACAAGTGTTGATGATACTGACATTCTACAAATTCAAGGACTTGTGTGGTGTCCATAGGTAATATTTCGTTTATTGTTCCTTCTCGTACATGCGGTCTTACAATCAAATTCATTACTAACATGTATAACACATATCATTTCAATCACCAATATAAAAAATACTTTTCTATAAACACTCATTAATAACTTTACACACACTCTGTACGTCAAAGGAAAGCAGCTGCTGACATTGTTATACCCTGTATATGATATATGACTCATGTACGTCTTATTTTGATTTCAGGTGACACATTTTAGACTATATTATATGCTGTGGTTGGATTATCCCCAGGTTCTCTTACTCTGGAGACGGTTTAGCTTTTTAAAAATTATGCCAAGTCAGGGTTCAAAACGAATAAGGATAAAACCAAATCCACTGAAAGGTGATCAAACTTATTATGAAAATAAATAAGTAAATGTTTGTATGGAGTCTAAGTAAGTGTGTGACGTAAGTTTACCATAGGTATTTCAACTTAATATTGTTGAAATAATATTTAATTTATATTTAAAAGATATATTTCTCTCTGTGAAGCAGATCGATTTATTTTATTATACGATATGTTGATAAGTATAGTCCATGGGTTCTTATTTTATTTCATTTACTTATGATTACATTTTCGTCAAGAACTTCTATTTATTTAATGTTAAAAATATGAAATATTTATAAAAAATATGTAGATATATATATTATAAATATGTTTCATATGTTATTTATTGTTAAAATTATAATAAAACTTGTTACTATTATTTTTTGTTCTTATTAACAGGATTTTACTAGTGATTTTACTAGTTGACAATACAGGCTTGTCCGAGCAGTCGCAAAACCAGTTTACAAACAGTTCTTTTGTGAGAAACCAGATCATGTTGCATTGGTATTTATAATGGAATTATCATAGCAACATATGTGGTCCATCACAAAAGTACTGATTGTTAACTGGTTTTGCAGTTGCTTGGACAAATCTAATATTAAAGTGGCAGAAAGTTTACTGTACAACAATTAATTGCAATTCAGTGTTTACGGTAAATTTACTGAACGTCAGTAATTTTACTTACAAAAGTATATATAAAACCGTACACATCGGAAACCTCATTTCATATGAGAAGTAAATTTATTAGCTCAAAGTATAATTACAAATCACACGGTATTTTCCCTTCGATACACAGAGGTTAAAAATGACCGCCGATCCAGACGGTAAAATTACCTTTTCAGTTTTATCAGTGTAGTAACGCTACTTGCGGTTCTTTCTCGCACTGACGTCACTTGTAGGCGTGGCCGATGCGCGTAAGCAGACCGGTGTAGGCGGAAAGTAATATTATAGGTTTTATAATGTAATATCTGTAGTTTATATGTTTAGAGTTTTCAACTTACCGCCATGTCTTCAACATCAGGGCCCCGTAGGTGAGGGAGAACCCTATTTCACGAAGCCACACTCTTGCCGTACAGGTATAAACGTTTGGCCGAGGGTACATCACGATCGTCTATAAAAAAGAATCGTTTATTTTTATTATACTTAACATCTAGACAAACGCTGCTGTATATATTGCACTTTATGTGAGCGTACAGTGAACCCACAAAATACATGCTGTAAAGTACACACTTTTTTGATTTATGAGAACATTAAAAAAAAGTATCTATCAAATTTCGTCTTGTTTTGTTAGTGAAGCATCTCCAGTGGCTTGTAAAGCCCAAGTTTCCGAAATAGGCCTTCGTAAAGTAAGCAAACAATGTCGTATATTGTATATTCCATACTATGTAGTTATAAACCCATTAAAGTATCATGTTCCCTATTTGGTAAGGTAAGACGCCGAAGTTTTGAAGTCACCTGGAGTTGAACAGGCCCTGAACAGGTCAGTCGTCCGGTGACAACTGAAACCAGACAATTTGGCCTTTGATGGTGGTAGTTACGATCGATTGACAAAGTTTTCAGCCCCCCCTTGATAGTCCGACCATACGAGAACACCTGGAGTTATATTTTAGCAACGGAGTTGATTAACCCTCAAGATTTTCAATTGTGCGAAGTTTATAAATCAGATCGGTTTCTAAAGTAAGACGATAAAATGACTAAGTAACGATAAAATAGCGCGCAATTCAAATCTTGTGCTCTCACTTAGACGTGCTTTATAAACTAAAAAAAAAGTGTTCCTTACCGTCAAGTAGATGAAGAACGCACCCAAAGTTATTACACGTAATAAGACCGGACTTGCAGCACGAACTACCTGTAATAGACACAATATAAATTGAGTAAATTCTTGAAATTATATCTTAAATGATATCTTAAATTACAACAATTATGATAATAATTACATATGGAAAATATAAAATTACCTAATAGTAAATTAATTAAAGTACCACCCACCCAATTGAGATTTTGGTCCCAGGTACAGTTTTTGACGCCGATTACGCTGGAGTAATTGATTTTTTTCTATATGGAACGGTACGGAAGTTATGACTTCTCAAAGTATCAAAAACTGCTAAAATTGCCATTTTACCATGTTTTGAATTGCTAAGGCGCACTGTGTTCCATCTAGCCATCCGATTTTGACGATTCACACGTCACTGGATAGGAAATTGGCCGAGGAAACCATTTCTGAAGACCGCGTTGCTCTAAGTTGAGCGGTTCGCGAGAAAAGCGCGAAAAACCGCAAAAATCCTAATTTTACATTTTCTGGACAAACCGTACGCTTTATGGGAAAACCGAGCACACCGTTGAACTCAGCACAGCCCAATGCATAAGCACGACCCCATTAGACAGCCCTATCTCTCAAAAAAATTTGATATTCTTTTCGATCTAAATTTAGCCCATTGAGATAGAAAAAAAATTTAAAAAAAATTACTTTGCAACCGTTGGCGATAGAGAGATTAACCCACCACCAAATGATAGCTCTCGACGAGTACATCAAAAATATGTATACTTTTATATGCCTAAGAAGTACCATATTGAAGTTATGTGGTCAATTCGCTTATTTTCGTGTTATTTGGAAAAAACGTTATTTGAGCACAACTCGGCAACCAGTAGAGATAGAGACCTGTTCTATGTAAATTCGTGATCAGCGAATCCATTTTAGTAAGATAGCGAAGGTTTCATATCGATCCGGGCGCTAGATTTCGAATTAGGTGTGCCACTTCAAATTTAAAGTAAAAAAGTTCGATTTTTATCAAAATTTTGATCAGTTGGGAAAAACAAAACTACCTCCCACCCAATTGAGATTTGGGTTCCTGGTACAGTTTTTGACGCCGATTACGCTGGAGTAATTGATCTTTTTCTATATGGAACGGTACGGAAGTTATGACTTCTCAAAGTATCAAAAACTGCTAAAATTGCCATTTTACTATGTTTTGAATTGCTAAGGCCATGTTCCATCTAGCCATCCGATTTTGACGATTCACACGTCACTGGATAGGAAATTGGCCGAGGAAACCATTTCTGAAGACCGCGTTGCTCTAAGTTGAGCGGTTCGCGAGAAAAACGCGAAAAACCGCAAAAATCCTAATTTTACATTTTCTGGACAAACCGTACGCTTTATGGGAAAACCGAGCACACCGTTGAACTCAGCACAGCCCAATGCATAAGCACGACCCCATTAGACAGCCCTATCTCTCAAAAAAATTTGATATTCTTTTCGATCTAAATTTAGCCCATTGAGATAGAAAAAAAATTTAAAAAAAATTACTTTGCAACCGTTGGCGATAGAGAGATTAACCCACCACCAAACGATAGCTCTCGACGAGTACATCAAAAATATGTATACTTTTATATGCCTAAGAAGTACCATATTGAAGTTATGTGGTCAATTCGCTTATTTTCGTGTTATTTGAAAAAAACGTTATTTGAGCACAACTCGGCAACCAGTAGAGATAGAGACCTGTTCTATGTAAATTCGTGATCACCGAATCCATTTTAGTAAGATAGCGAAGGTTTCATATCGATCCGGGCGCTAGATTTCGAATTAGGTGTGCCACTTCAAATTTAAAGTAAAAAAGTTCGATTTTTATCAAAATTTTGATCAGTTGGGAAAAACAAAACTACCTCCCACCCAATTGAGATTTCGGTTCCTGGTACAGTTTTTGACGCCGATTACGCTGGAGTAATTGATTTTTTTCTATATGGAACGGTACGGAAGTTATGACTTCTCAAAGTATCAAAAACTGCTAAAATTGCCATTTTACTATGTTTTGAATTGCTAAGGCGCACTGTGTTCCATCTAGCCATCCGATTTTGATGATTCTCACGTCACTGGATAGGAAATTGGCCGAGGAAACCATTTCTGAAGACCGCGTTGCTCTAAGTTGAGCGGTTCGCGAGAAAAACGCGAAAAACCGCAAAAATCCTAATTTTACATTTTCTGGACAAACCGTACGCTTTATGGGAAAACCGAGCACACCGCTGAACTCAGCACAGCCCAATGCATAAGCACCACCCCATTAGACAGCCCTATCTCTCAAAAAAATTTGATATTCTTTTCGATCTAAATTTAGCCCATTGAGATAGAAAAAAAATTTTAAAAAAATTACTTTGCAACCGTTGGCGATAGAGAGATTAACCCACCACCAAACGATAGCTCTCGACGAGTACATCAAAAATATGTATACTTTTATATGCCTAAGAAGTACCATATTGAAGTTATGTGGTCAATTCGCTTATTTTCGTGTTATTTGGAAAAAACGTTATTTGAGCACAACTCGGCAACCAGTAGAGATAGAGACCTGTTCTATGTAAATTCGTGATCAGCGAATCCATTTTAGTAAGATAGCGAAGGTTTCATATCGATCCGGGCGCTAGATTTCGAATTAGGTGTGCCACTTCAAATTTAAAGTAAAAAAGTTCGATTTTTATCAAAATTTTGATCAGTTGGGAAAAACAAAACTACCTCCCACCCAATTGTGATTTGGGTTCCTGGTACAGTTTTTGACGCCGATTACGCTGGAGTAATTGATTTTTTTCTATATGGAACGGTACGGAAGTTATGACTTCTCAAAGTATCAAAAACTGCTAAAATTGCCATTTTACTATGTTTTGAATTGCTAAGGCGCACTGTGTTCCATCTAGCCATCCGATTTTGATGATTCTCACGTCACTGGATAGGAAATTGGCCGAGGAAACCATTTCTGAAGACCGCGTTGCTCTAAGTTGAGCGGTTCGCGAGAAAAACGCGAAAAACCGCAAAAATCCTAATTTTACATTTTCTGGACAAACCGTACGCTTTATGGGAAAACCGAGCACACCGCTGAACTCAGCACAGCCCAATGCATAAGCACCACCCCATTACACAGCCCTATCTCTCAAAAAAATTTGATATTCTTTTCGATCTAAATTTAGCCCATTGAGATAGAAAAAAATTTTAAAAAAATTACTTTGCAACCGTTGGCGATAGAGAGATTAACCCACCACCAAACGATAGCTCTCGACGAGTACATCAAAAATATGTATACTTTTATATGCCTAAGAAGTACCATATTGAAGTTATGTGGTCAATTCGCTTATTTTCGTGTTATTTGGAAAAAACGTTATTTGAGCACAACTCGGCAACCAGTAGAGATAGAGACCTGTTCTATGTAAATTCGTGATCAGCGAATCCATTTTAGTAAGATAGCGAAGGTTTCATATCGATCCGGGCGCTAGATTTCGAATTAGGTGTGCCACTTCAAATTTAAAGTAAAAAAGTTCGATTTTTATCAAAATTTTGATCAGTTGGGAAAAACAAAACTACCTCCCACCCAATTGAGATTTGGGTTCCTGGTACAGTTTTTGACGCCGATTACGCTGGAGTAATTGATTTTTTTCTATATGGAACGGTACGGAAGTTATGACTTCTCAAAGTATCAAAAACTGCTAAAATTGCCATTTTACTATGTTTTGAATTGCTAAGGCGCACTGTGTTCCATCTAGCCATCCGATTTTGACGATTCACACGTCACTGGATAGGAAATTGGCCGAGGAAACCATTTCTGAAGACCGCGTTGCTCTAAGTTGAGCGGTTCGCGAGAAAAACGCGAAAAACCGCAAAAATCCTAATTTTACATTTTCTGGACAAACCGTACGCTTTATGGGAAAACCGAGCACACCGTTGAACTCAGCACAGCCCAATGCATAAGCACGACCCCATTAGACAGCCCTATCTCTCAAAAAAATTTGATATTCTTTTCGATCTAAATTTAGCCCATTGAGATAGAAAAAAAATTTTAAAAAAATTACTTTGCAACCGTTGGCGATAGAGAGATTAACCCACCACCAAACGATAGCTCTCGACGAGTACATCAAAAATATGTATACTTTTATATGCCTAAGAAGTACCATATTGAAGTTATGTGGTCAATTCGCTTATTTTCGTGTTATTTGAAAAAAACGTTATTTGAGCACAACTCGGCAACCAGTAGAGATAGAGACCTGTTCTATGTAAATTCGTGATCACCGAATCCATTTTAGTAAGATAGCGAAGGTTTCATATCGATCCGGGCGCTAGATTTCGAATTAGGTGTGCCACTTCAAATTTAAAGTAAAAAAGTTCGATTTTTATCAAAATTTTGATCAGTTGGGAAAAACAAAACTACCTCCCACCCAATTGAGATTTGGGTTCCTGGTACAGTTTTTGACGCCGATTACGCTGGAGTAATTGATTTTTTTCTATATGGAACGGTACGGAAGTTATGACTTCTCAAAGTATCAAAAACTGCTAAAATTGCCATTTTACTATGTTTTGAATTGCTAAGGCGCACTGTGTTCCATCTAGCCATCCGATTTTGATGATTCTCACGTCACTGGATAGGAAATTGGCCGAGGAAACCATTTCTGAAGACCGCGTTGCTCTAAGTTGAGCGGTTCGCGAGAAAAACGCGAAAAACCGCAAAAATCCTAATTTTACATTTTCTGGACAAACCGTACGCTTTATGGGAAAACCGAGCACACCGCTGAACTCAGCACAGCCCAATGCATAAGCACGACCCCATTAGACAGCCCTATCTCTCAAAAAAATTTGATATTCTTTTCGATCTAAATTTAGCCCATTGAGATAGAAAAAAAATTTTAAAAAAATTACTTTGCAACCGTTGGCGATAGAGAGATTAACCCACCACCAAACGATAGCTCTCGACGAGTACATCAAAAATATGTATACTTTTATATGCCTAAGAAGTACCATATTGAAGTTATGTGGTCAATTCGCTTATTTTCGTGTTATTTGAAAAAAACGTTATTTGAGCACAACTCGGCAACCAGTAGAGATAGAGACCTGTTTTATGTAAATTCGTGATCACCGAATCCATTTTAGTAAGATAGCGAAGGTTTCATATCGATCCGGGCGCTAGATTTCGAATTAGGTGTGCCACTTCAAATTTAAAGTAAAAAAGTTCGATTTTTATCAAAATTTTGATCAGTTGGGAAAAACAAAACTACCTCCCACCCAATTGAGATTTGGGTTCCTGGTACAGTTTTTGACGCCGATTACGCTGGAGTAATTGATTTTTTTCTATATGGAACGGTACGGAAGTTATGACTTCTCAAAGTATCAAAAACTGCTAAAATTGCCATTTTACTATGTTTTGAATTGCTAAGGCGCACTGTGTTCCATCTAGCCATCCGATTTTGACGATTCACACGTCACTGGATAGGAAATTGGCCGAGGAAACCATTTCTGAAGACCGCGTTGCTCTAAGTTGAGCGGTTCGCGAGAAAAACGCGAAAAACCGCAAAAATCCTAATTTTACATTTTCTGGACAAACCGTACGCTTTATGGGAAAACCGAGCACACCGTTGAACTCAGCACAGCCCAATGCATAAGCACGACCCCATTAGACAGCCCTATCTCTCAAAAAAATTTGATATTCTTTTCGATCTAAATTTAGCCCATTGAGATAGAAAAAAAATTTTTAAAAAATTACTTTGCAACCGTTGGCGATAGAGAGATTAACCCACCACCAAACGATAGCTCTCGACGAGTACATCAAAAATATGTATACTTTTATATGCCTAAGAAGTACCATATTGAAGTTATGTGGTCAATTCGCTTATTTTCGTGTTATTTGGAAAAAACGTTATTTGAGCACAACTCGGCAACCAGTAGAGATAGAGACCTGTTCTATGTAAATTCGTGATCAGCGAATCCATTTTAGTAAGATAGCGAAGGTTTCATATCGATCCGGGCGCTAGATTTCGAATTAGGTGTGCCACTTCAAATTTAAAGTAAAAAAGTTCGATTTTTATCAAAATTTTGATCAGTTGGGAAAAACAAAACTACCTCCCACCCAATTGAGATTTGGGTTCCTGGTACAGTTTTTGACGCCGATTACGCTGGAGTAATTGATCTTTTTCTATATGGAACGGTACGGAAGTTATGACTTCTCAAAGTATCAAAAACTGCTAAAATTGCCATTTTACTATGTTTTGAATTGCTAAGGCGCACTGTGTTCCATCTAGCCATCCGATTTTGACGATTCACACGTCACTGGATAGGAAATTGGCCGAGGAAACCATTTCTGAAGACCGCGTTGCTCTAAGTTGAGCGGTTCGCGAGAAAAACGCGAAAAACCGCAAAAATCCTAATTTTACATTTTCTGGACAAACCGTACGCGTTATGGGAAAACCGAGCACACCGCTGAACTCAGCACAGCCCAATGCATAAGCACCACCCCATTAGACAGCCCTATCTCTCAAAAAAATTTGATATTCTTTTCGATCTAAATTTAGCCCATTGAGATAGAAAAAAATTTTTAAAAAAATTACTTTGCAACCGTTGGCGATAGAGAGATTAACCCACCACCAAACGATAGCTCTCGACGAGTACATCAAAAATATGTATACTTTTATATGCCTAAGAAGTACCATATTGAAGTTATGTGGTCAATTCGCTTATTTTCGTGTTATTTGGAAAAAACGTTATTTGAGCACAACTCGGCAACCAGTAGAGATAGAGACCTGTTCTATGTAAATTCGTGATCAGCGAATCCATTTTAGTAAGATAGCGAAGGTTTCATATCGATCCGGGCGCTAGATTTCGAATTAGGTGTGCCACTTCAAATTTAAAGTAAAAAAGTTCGATTTTTATCAAAATTTTGATCAGTTGGGAAAAACAAAACTACCTCCCACCCAATTGAGATTTGGGTTCCTGGTACAGTTTTTGACGCCGATTACGCTGGAGTAATTGATTTTTTTCTATATGGAACGGTACGGAAGTTATGACTTCTCAAAGTATCAAAAACTGCTAAAATTGCCATTTTACTATGTTTTGAATTGCTAAGGCGCACTGTGTTCCATCTAGCCATCCGATTTTGACGATTCACACGTCACTGGATAGGAAATTGGCCGAGGAAACCATTTCTGAAGACCGCGTTGCTCTAAGTTGAGCGGTTCGCGAGAAAAACGCGAAAAACCGCAAAAATCCTAATTTTACATTTTCTGGACAAACCGTACGCGTTATGGGAAAACCGAGCACACCGCTGAACTCAGCACAGCCCAATGCATAAGCACCACCCCATTAGACAGCCCTATCTCTCAAAAAAATTTGATATTCTTTTCGATCTAAATTTAGCCCATTGAGATAGAAAAAAATTTTTAAAAAAATTACTTTGCAACCGTTGGCGATAGAGAGATTAACCCACCACCAAACGATAGCTCTCGACGAGTACATCAAAAATATGTATACTTTTATATGCCTAAGAAGTACCATATTGAAGTTATGTGGTCAATTCGCTTATTTTCGTGTTATTTGGAAAAAACGTTATTTGAGCACAACTCGGCAACCAGTAGAGATAGAGACCTGTTCTATGTAAATTCGTGATCAGCGAATCCATTTTAGTAAGATAGCGAAGGTTTCATATCGATCCGGGCGCTAGATTTCGAATTAGGTGTGCCACTTCAAATTTAAAGTAAAAAAGTTCGATTTTTATCAAAATTTTGATCAGTTGGGAAAAACAAAACTACCTCCCACCCAATTGAGATTTGGGTTCCTGGTACAGTTTTTGACGCCGATTACGCTGGAGTAATTGATTTTTTTCTATATGGAACGGTACGGAAGTTATGACTTCTCAAAGTATCAAAAACTGCTAAAATTGCCATTTTACTATGTTTTGAATTGCTAAGGCGCACTGTGTTCCATCTAGCCATCCGATTTTGATGATTCTCACGTCACTGGATAGGAAATTGGCCGAGGAAACCATTTCTGAAGACCGCGTTGCTCTAAGTTGAGCGGTTCGCGAGAAAAACGCGAAAAACCGCAAAAATCCTAATTTTACATTTTCTGGACAAACCGTACGCTTTATGGGAAAACCGAGCACACCGCTGAACTCAGCACAGCCCAATGCATAAGCACGACCCCATTAGACAGCCCTATCTCTCAAAAAAATTTGATATTCTTTTCGATCTAAATTTAGCCCATTGAGATAGAAACAAAAATTTAAAAAAATTACTTTGCAACCGTTGGCGATAGAGAGATTAACCCACCACCAAACGATAGCTCTCGACGAGTACATCAAAAATATGTATACTTTTATATGCCTAAGAAGTACCATATTGAAGTTATGTGGTCAATTCGCTTATTTTCGTGTTATTTGAAAAAAACGTTATTTGAGCACAACTCGGCAACCAGTAGAGATAGAGACCTGTTCTATGTAAATTCGTGATCAGCGAATCCATTTTAGTAAGATAGCGAAGGTTTCATATCGATCCGGGCGCTAGATTTCGAATTAGGTGTGCCACTTCAAATTTAAAGTAAAAAAGTTCGATTTTTATCAAAATTTTGATCAGTTGGGAAAAACAAAACTACCTCCCACCCAATTGAGATTTGGGTTCCTGGTACAGTTTTTGACGCCGATTACGCTGGAGTAATTGATTTTTTTCTATATGGAACGGTACGGAAGTTATGACTTCTCAAAGTATCAAAAACTGCTAAAATTGCCATTTTACTATGTTTTGAATTGCTAAGGCGCACTGTGTTCCATCTAGCCATCCGATTTTGACGATTCACACGTCACTGGATAGGAAATTGGCCGAGGAAACCATTTCTGAAGACCGCGTTGCTCTCAGTTGAGCGGTTCGCGAGAAAAACGCGAAAAACCGCAAAAATCCTAATTTTACATTTTCTGGACAAACCGTACGCTTTATGGGAAAACCGAGCACACCGTTGAACTCAGCACAGCCCAATGCATAAGCACGACCCCATTAGACAGCCCTATCTCTCAAAAAAATTTGATATTCTTTTCGATCTAAATTTAGCCCATTGAGATAGAAAAAAAATTTTAAAAAAATTACTTTGCAACCGTTGGCGATAGAGAGATTAACCCACCACCAAACGATAGCTCTCGACGAGTACATCAAAAATATGTATACTTTTATATGCCTAAGAAGTACCATATTGAAGTTATGTGGTCAATTCGCTTATTTTCGTGTTATTTGGAAAAAACGTTATTTGAGCACAACTCGGCAACCAGTAGAGATAGAGACCTGTTCTATGTAAATTCGTGATCAGCGAATCCATTTTAGTAAGATAGCGAAGGTTTCATATCGATCCGGGCGCTAGATTTCGAATTAGGTGTGCCACTTCAAATTTAAAGTAAAAAAGTTCGATTTTTATCAAAATTTTGATCAGTTGGGAAAAACAAAACTACCTCCCACCCAATTGAGATTTGGGTTCCTGGTACAGTTTTTGACGCCGATTACGCTGGAGTAATTGATTTTTTTCTATATGGAACGGTACGGAAGTTATGACTTCTCAAAGTATCAAAAACTGCTAAAATTGCCATTTTACTATGTTTTGAATTGCTAAGGCGCACTGTGTTCCATCTAGCCATCCGATTTTGACGATTCACACGTCACTGGATAGGAAATTGGCCGAGGAAACCATTTCTGAAGACCGCGTTGCTCTCAGTTGAGCGGTTCGCGAGAAAAACGCGAAAAACCGCAAAAATCCTAATTTTACATTTTCTGGACAAACCGTACGCTTTATGGGAAAACCGAGCACACCGTTGAACTCAGCACAGCCCAATGCATAAGCATGACCCCATTAGACAGCCCTATCTCTCAAAAAAATTTGATATTCTTTTCGATCTAAATTTAGCCCATTGAGATAGAAAAAAAATTTTTAAAAAATTACTTTGCAACCGTTGGCGATAGAGAGATTAACCCACCACCAAACGATAGCTCTCGACGAGTACATCAAAAATATGTATACTTTTATATGCCTAAGAAGTACCATATTGAAGTTATGTGGTCAATTCGCTTATTTTCGTGTTATTTGGAAAAAACGTTATTTGAGCACAACTCGGCAACCAGTAGAGATAGAGACCTGTTCTATGTAAATTCGTGATCAGCGAATCCATTTTAGTAAGATAGCGAAGGTTTCATATCGATCCGGGCGCTAGATTTCGAATTAGGTGTGCCACTTCAAATTTAAAGTAAAAAAGTTCGATTTTTATCAAAATTTTGATCAGTTGGGAAAAACAAAACTACCTCCCACCCAATTGAGATTTGGGTTCCTGGTACAGTTTTTGACGCCGATTACGCTGGAGTAATTGATCTTTTTCTATATGGAACGGTACGGAAGTTATGACTTCTCAAAGTATCAAAAACTGCTAAAATTGCCATTTTACTATGTTTTGAATTGCTAAGGCGCACTGTGTTCCATCTAGCCATCCGATTTTGACGATTCACACGTCACTGGATAGGAAATTGGCCGAGGAAACCATTTCTGAAGACCGCGTTGCTCTAAGTTGAGCGGTTCGCGAGAAAAACGCGAAAAACCGCAAAAATCCTAATTTTACATTTTCTGGACAAACCGTACGCGTTATGGGAAAACCGAGCACACCGCTGAACTCAGCACAGCCCAATGCATAAGCACCACCCCATTAGACAGCCCTATCTCTCAAAAAAATTTGATATTCTTTTCGATCTAAATTTAGCCCATTGAGATAGAAAAAAATTTTTAAAAAAATTACTTTGCAACCGTTGGCGATAGAGAGATTAACCCACCACCAAACGATAGCTCTCGACGAGTACATCAAAAATATGTATACTTTTATATGCCTAAGAAGTACCATATTGAAGTTATGTGGTCAATTCGCTTATTTTCGTGTTATTTGGAAAAAACGTTATTTGAGCACAACTCGGCAACCAGTAGAGATAGAGACCTGTTCTATGTAAATTCGTGATCAGCGAATCCATTTTAGTAAGATAGCGAAGGTTTCATATCGATCCGGGCGCTAGATTTCGAATTAGGTGTGCCACTTCAAATTTAAAGTAAAAAAGTTCGATTTTTATCAAAATTTTGATCAGTTGGGAAAAACAAAACTACCTCCCACCCAATTGAGATTTGGGTTCCTGGTACAGTTTTTGACGCCGATTACGCTGGAGTAATTGATTTTTTTCTATATGGAACGGTACGGAAGTTATGACTTCTCAAAGTATCAAAAACTGCTAAAATTGCCATTTTACTATGTTTTGAATTGCTAAGGCGCACTGTGTTCCATCTAGCCATCCGATTTTGACGATTCACACGTCACTGGATAGGAAATTGGCCGAGGAAACCATTTCTGAAGACCGCGTTGCTCTAAGTTGAGCGGTTCGCGAGAAAAACGCGAAAAACCGCAAAAATCCTAATTTTACATTTTCTGGACAAACCGTACGCGTTATGGGAAAACCGAGCACACCGCTGAACTCAGCACAGCCCAATGCATAAGCACCACCCCATTAGACAGCCCTATCTCTCAAAAAAATTTGATATTCTTTTCGATCTAAATTTAGCCCATTGAGATAGAAAAAAATTTTTAAAAAAATTACTTTGCAACCGTTGGCGATAGAGAGATTAACCCACCACCAAACGATAGCTCTCGACGAGTACATCAAAAATATGTATACTTTTATATGCCTAAGAAGTACCATATTGAAGTTATGTGGTCAATTCGCTTATTTTCGTGTTATTTGGAAAAAACGTTATTTGAGCACAACTCGGCAACCAGTAGAGATAGAGACCTGTTCTATGTAAATTCGTGATCACCGAATCCATTTTAGTAAGATAGCGAAGGTTTCATATCGATCCGGGCGCTAGATTTCGAATTAGGTGTGCCACTTCAAATTTAAAGTAAAAAAGTTCGATTTTTATCAAAATTTTGATCAGTTGGGAAAAACAAAACTACCTCCCACCCAATTGAGATTTGGGTTCCTGGTACAGTTTTTGACGCCGATTACGCTGGAGTAATTGATTTTTTTCTATATGGAACGGTACGGAAGTTATGACTTCTCAAAGTATCAAAAACTGCTAAAATTGCCATTTTACTATGTTTTGAATTGCTAAGGCGCACTGTGTTCCATCTAGCCATCCGATTTTGATGATTCTCACGTCACTGGATAGGAAATTGGCCGAGGAAACCATTTCTGAAGACCGCGTTGCTCTAAGTTGAGCGGTTCGCGAGAAAAACGCGAAAAACCGCAAAAATCCTAATTTTACATTTTCTGGACAAACCGTACGCTTTATGGGAAAACCGAGCACACCGCTGAACTCAGCACAGCCCAATGCATAAGCACGACCCCATTAGACAGCCCTATCTCTCAAAAAAATTTGATATTCTTTTCGATCTAAATTTAGCCCATTGAGATAGAAAAAAAATTTTAAAAAAATTACTTTGCAACCGTTGGCGATAGAGAGATTAACCCACCACCAAACGATAGCTCTCGACGAGTACATCAAAAATATGTATACTTTTATATGCCTAAGAAGTACCATATTGAAGTTATGTGGTCAATTCGCTTATTTTCGTGTTATTTGAAAAAAACGTTATTTGAGCACAACTCGGCAACCAGTAGAGATAGAGACCTGTTCTATGTAAATTCGTGATCACCGAATCCATTTTAGTAAGATAGCGAAGGTTTCATATCGATCCGGGCGCTAGATTTCGAATTAGGTGTGCCACTTCAAATTTAAAGTAAAAAAGTTCGATTTTTATCAAAATTTTGATCAGTTGGGAAAAACAAAACTACCTCCCACCCAATTGAGATTTGGGTTCCTGGTACAGTTTTTGACGCCGATTACGCTGGAGTAATTGATTTTTTTCTATATGGAACGGTACGGAAGTTATGACTTCTCAAAGTATCAAAAACTGCTAAAATTGCCATTTTACTATGTTTTGAATTGCTAAGGCGCACTGTGTTCCATCTAGCCATCCGATTTTGACGATTCACACGTCACTGGATAGGAAATTGGCCGAGGAAACCATTTCTGAAGACCGCGTTGCTCTCAGTTGAGCGGTTCGCGAGAAAAACGCGAAAAACCGCAAAAATCCTAATTTTACATTTTCTGGACAAACCGTACGCTTTATGGGAAAACCGAGCACACCGTTGAACTCAGCACAGCCCAATGCATAAGCACGACCCCATTAGACAGCCCTATCTCTCAAAAAAATTTGATATTCTTTTCGATCTAAATTTAGCCCATTGAGATAGAAAAAAATTTTTTAAAAAATTACTTTGCAACCGTTGGCGATAGAGAGATTAACCCACCACCAAACGATAGCTCTCGACGAGTACATCAAAAATATGTATACTTTTATATGCCTAAGAAGTACCATATTGAAGTTATGTGGTCAATTCGCTTATTTTCGTGTTATTTGGAAAAAACGTTATTTGAGCACAACTCGGCAACCAGTAGAGATAGAGACCTGTTCTATGTAAATTCGTGATCAGCGAATCCATTTTAGTAAGATAGCGAAGGTTTCATATCGATCCGGGCGCTAGATTTCGAATTAGGTGTGCCACTTCAAATTTAAAGTAAAAAAGTTCGATTTTTATCAAAATTTTGATCAGTTGGGAAAAACAAAACTACCTCCCACCCAATTGAGATTTGGGTTCCTGATACAGTTTTTGACGCCGATTACGCTGGAGTAATTGATCTTTTTCTATATGGAACGGTACGGAAGTTATGACTTCTCAAAGTATCAAAAACTGCTAAAATTGCCATTTTACTATGTTTTGAATTGCTAAGGCGCACTGTGTTCCATCTAGCCATCCGATTTTGACGATTCACACGTCACTGGATAGGAAATTGGCCGAGGAAACCATTTCTGAAGACCGCGTTGCTCTAAGTTGAGCGGTTCGCGAGAAAAACGCGAAAAACCGCAAAAATCCTAATTTTACATTTTCTGGACAAACCGTACGCGTTATGGGAAAACCGAGCACACCGCTGAACTCAGCACAGCCCAATGCATAAGCACCACCCCATTAGACAGCCCTATCTCTCAAAAAAATTTGATATTCTTTTCGATCTAAATTTAGCCCATTGAGATAGAAAAAAATTTTTAAAAAAATTACTTTGCAACCGTTGGCGATAGAGAGATTAACCCACCACCAAACGATAGCTCTCGACGAGTACATCAAAAATATGTATACTTTTATATGCCTAAGAAGTACCATATTGAAGTTATGTGGTCAATTCGCTTATTTTCGTGTTATTTGGAAAAAACGTTATTTGAGCACAACTCGGCAACCAGTAGAGATAGAGACCTGTTCTATGTAAATTCGTGATCAGCGAATCCATTTTAGTAAGATAGCGAAGGTTTCATATCGATCCGGGCGCTAGATTTCGAATTAGGTGTGCCACTTCAAATTTAAAGTAAAAAAGTTCGATTTTTATCAAAATTTTGATCAGTTGGGAAAAACAAAACTACCTCCCACCCAATTGAGATTTGGGTTCCTGGTACAGTTTTTGACGCCGATTACGCTGGAGTAATTGATTTTTTTCTATATGGAACGGTACGGAAGTTATGACTTCTCAAAGTATCAAAAACTGCTAAAATTGCCATTTTACTATGTTTTGAATTGCTAAGGCGCACTGTGTTCCATCTAGCCATCCGATTTTGACGATTCACACGTCACTGGATAGGAAATTGGCCGAGGAAACCATTTCTGAAGACCGCGTTGCTCTAAGTTGAGCGGTTCGCGAGAAAAACGCGAAAAACCGCAAAAATCCTAATTTTACATTTTCTGGACAAACCGTACGCTTTATGGGAAAACCGAGCACACCGTTGAACTCAGCACAGCCCAATGCATAAGCACGACCCCATTAGACAGCCCTATCTCTCAAAAAAATTTGATATTCTTTTCGATCTAAATTTAGCCCATTGAGATAGAAAAAAAATTTAAAAAAAATTACTTTGCAACCGTTGGCGATAGAGAGATTAACCCACCACCAAACGATAGCTCTCGACGAGTACATCAAAAATATGTATACTTTTATATGCCTAAGAAGTACCATATTGAAGTTATGTGGTCAATTCGCTTATTTTCGTGTTATTTGGAAAAAACGTTATTTGAGCACAACTCGGCAACCAGTAGAGATAGAGACCTGTTCTATGTAAATTCGTGATCAGCGAATCCATTTTAGTAAGATAGCGAAGGTTTCATATCGATCCGGGCGCTAGATTTCGAATTAGGTGTGCCACTTCAAATTTAAAGTAAAAAAGTTCGATTTTTATCAAAATTTTGATCAGTTGGGAAAAACAAAACTACCTCCCACCCAATTGAGATTTGGGTTCCTGGTACAGTTTTTGACGCCGATTACGCTGGAGTAATTGATTTTTTTCTATATGGAACGGTACGGAAGTTATGACTTCTCAAAGTATCAAAAACTGCTAAAATTGCCATTTTACTATGTTTTGAATTGCTAAGGCGCACTGTGTTCCATCTAGCCATCCGATTTTGACGATTCACACGTCACTGGATAGGAAATTGGCCGAGGAAACCATTTCTGAAGACCGCGTTGCTCTAAGTTGAGCGGTTCGCGAGAAAAACGCGAAAAACCGCAAAAATCCTAATTTTACATTTTCTGGACAAACCGTACGCTTTATGGGAAAACCGAGCACACCGTTGAACTCAGCACAGCCCAATGCATAAGCACGACCCCATTAGACAGCCCTATCTCTCAAAAAAATTTGATATTCTTTTCGATCTAAATTTAGCCCATTGAGATAGAAAAAAAATTTAAAAAAAATTACTTTGCAACCGTTGGCGATAGAGAGATTAACCCACCACCAAACGATAGCTCTCGACGAGTACATCAAAAATATGTATACTTTTATATGCCTAAGAAGTACCATATTGAAGTTATGTGGTCAATTCGCTTATTTTCGTGTTATTTGAAAAAAACGTTATTTGAGCACAACTCGGCAACCAGTAGAGATAGAGACCTGTTCTATGTAAATTCGTGATCACCGAATCCATTTTAGTAAGATAGCGAAGGTTTCATATCGATCCGGGCGCTAGATTTCGAATTAGGTGTGCCACTTCAAATTTAAAGTAAAAAAGTTCGATTTTTATCAAAATTTTGATCTGTTGGGAAAAACAAAACTACCTCCCACCCAATTGAGATTTGGGTTCCTGGTACAGTTTTTGACGCCGATTACGGTGGAGTAATTGATTTTTTTCTATATGGAACGGTACGGAAGTTATGACTTCTCAAAGTATCAAAAACTGCTAAAATTGCCATTTTACTATGTTTTGAATTGCTAAGGCGCACTGTGTTCCATCTAGCCATCCGATTTTGACGATTCACACGTCACTGGATAGGAAATTGGCCGAGGAAACCATTTCTGAAGACCGCGTTGCTCTCAGTTGAGCGGTTCGCGAGAAAAACGCGAAAAACCGCAAAAATCCTAATTTTACATTTTCTGGACAAACCGTACGCTTTATGGGAAAACCGAGCACACCGTTGAACTCAGCACAGCCCAATGCATAAGCACGACCCCATTAGACAGCCCTATCTCTCAAAAAAATTTGATATTCTTTTCGATCTAAATTTAGCCCATTGAGATAGAAAAAAAATTTTAAAAAAATTACTTTGCAACCGTTGGCGATAGAGAGATTAACCCACCACCAAACGATAGCTCTCGACGAGTACATCAAAAATATGTATACTTTTATATGCCTAAGAAGTACCATATTGAAGTTATGTGGTCAATTCGCTTATTTTCGTGTTATTTGGAAAAAACGTTATTTGAGCACAACTCGGCAACCAGTAGAGATAGAGACCTGTTCTATGTAAATTCGTGATCAGCGAATCCATTTTAGTAAGATAGCGAAGGTTTCATATCGATCCGGGCGCTAGATTTCGAATTAGGTGTGCCACTTCAAGTTTAAAGTAAAAAAGTTCGATTTTTATCAAAATTTTGATCAGTTGGGAAAAACAAAACTACCTCCCACCCAATTGAGATTTGGGTTCCTGGTACAGTTTTTGACGCCGATTACGCTGGAGTAATTGATCTTTTTCTATATGGAACGGTACGGAAGTTATGACTTCTCAAAGTATCAAAAACTGCTAAAATTGCCATTTTACTATGTTTTGAATTGCTAAGGCGCACTGTGTTCCATCTAGCCATCCGATTTTGACGATTCACACGTCACTGGATAGGAAATTGGCCGAGGAAACCATTTCTGAAGACCGCGTTGCTCTAAGTTGAGCGGTTCGCGAGAAAAACGCGAAAAACCGCAAAAATCCTAATTTTACATTTTCTGGACAAACCGTACGCGTTATGGGAAAACCGAGCACACCGCTGAACTCAGCACAGCCCAATGCATAAGCACCACCCCATTAGACAGCCCTATCTCTCAAAAAAATTTGATATTCTTTTCGATCTAAATTTAGCCCATTGAGATAGAAAAAAATTTTTAAAAAAATTACTTTGCAACCGTTGGCGATAGAGAGATTAACCCACCACCAAACGATAGCTCTCGACGAGTACATCAAAAATATGTATACTTTTATATGCCTAAGAAGTACCATATTGAAGTTATGTGGTCAATTCGCTTATTTTCGTGTTATTTGGAAAAAACGTTATTTGAGCACAACTCGGCAACCAGTAGAGATAGAGACCTGTTCTATGTAAATTCGTGATCAGCGAATCCATTTTAGTAAGATAGCGAAGGTTTCATATCGATCCGGGCGCTAGATTTCGAATTAGGTGTGCCACTTCAAATTTAAAGTAAAAAAGTTCGATTTTTATCAAAATTTTGATCAGTTGGGAAAAACAAAACTACCTCCCACCCAATTGAGATTTGGGTTCCTGGTACAGTTTTTGACGCCGATTACGCTGGAGTAATTGATTTTTTTCTATATGGAACGGTACGGAAGTTATGACTTCTCAAAGTATCAAAAACTGCTAAAATTGCCATTTTACTATGTTTTGAATTGCTAAGGCGCACTGTGTTCCATCTAGCCATCCGATTTTGACGATTCACACGTCACTGGATAGGAAATTGGCCGAGGAAACCATTTCTGAAGACCGCGTTGCTCTAAGTTGAGCGGTTCGCGAGAAAAACGCGAAAAACCGCAAAAATCCTAATTTTACATTTTCTGGACAAACCGTACGCTTTATGGGAAAACCGAGCACACCGTTGAACTCAGCACAGCCCAATGCATAAGCACGACCCCATTAGACAGCCCTATCTCTCAAAAAAATTTGATATTCTTTTCGATCTAAATTTAGCCCATTGAGATAGAAAAAAAATTTAAAAAAAATTACTTTGCAACCGTTGGCGATAGAGAGATTAACCCACCACCAAACGATAGCTCTCGACGAGTACATCAAAAATATGTATACTTTTATATGCCTAAGAAGTACCATATTGAAGTTATGTGGTCAATTCGCTTATTTTCGTGTTATTTGAAAAAAACGTTATTTGAGCACAACTCGGCAACCAGTAGAGATAGAGACCTGTTCTATGTAAATTCGTGATCACCGAATCCATTTTAGTAAGATAGCGAAGGTTTCATATCGATCCGGGCGCTAGATTTCGAATTAGGTGTGCCACTTCAAATTTAAAGTAAAAAAGTTCGATTTTTATCAAAATTTTGATCTGTTGGGAAAAACAAAACTACCTCCCACCCAATTGAGATTTGGGTTCCTGGTACAGTTTTTGACGCCGATTACGCTGGAGTAATTGATTTTTTTCTATATGGAACGGTACGGAAGTTATGACTTCTCAAAGTATCAAAAACTGCTAAAATTGCCATTTTACTATGTTTTGAATTGCTAAGGCGCACTGTGTTCCATCTAGCCATCCGATTTTGATGATTCTCACGTCACTGGATAGGAAATTGGCCGAGGAAACCATTTCTGAAGACCGCGTTGCTCTAAGTTGAGCGGTTCGCGAGAAAAACGCGAAAAACCGCAAAAATCCTAATTTTACATTTTCTGGACAAACCGTACGCTTTATGGGAAAACCGAGCACACCGCTGAACTCAGCACAGCCCAATGCATAAGCACGACCCCATTAGACAGCCCTATCTCTCAAAAAAATTTGATATTCTTTTCGATCTAAATTTAGCCCATTGAGATAGAAAAAAAATTTTAAAAAAATTACTTTGCAACCGTTGGCGATAGAGAGATTAACCCACCACCAAACGATAGCTCTCGACGAGTACATCAAAAATATGTATACTTTTATATGCCTAAGAAGTACCATATTGAAGTTATGTGGTCAATTCGCTTATTTTCGTGTTATTTGAAAAAAACGTTATTTGAGCACAACTCGGCAACCAGTAGAGATAGAGACCTGTTCTATGTAAATTCGTGATCACCGAATCCATTTTAGTAAGATAGCGAAGGTTTCATATCGATCCGGGCGCTAGATTTCGAATTAGGTGTGCCACTTCAAATTTAAAGTAAAAAAGTTCGATTTTTATCAAAATTTTGATCAGTTGGGAAAAACAAAACTACCTCCCACCCAATTGAGATTTGGGTTCCTGGTACAGTTTTTGACGCCGATTACGCTGGAGTAATTGATTTTTTTCTATATGGAACGGTACGGAAGTTATGACTTCTCAAAGTATCAAAAACTGCTAAAATTGCCATTTTACTATGTTTTGAATTGCTAAGGCGCACTGTGTTCCATCTAGCCATCCGATTTTGACGATTCACACGTCACTGGATAGGAAATTGGCCGAGGAAACCATTTCTGAAGACCGCGTTGCTCTAAGTTGAGCGGTTCGCGAGAAAAACGCGAAAAACCGCAAAAATCCTAATTTTACATTTTCTGGACAAACCGTACGCTTTATGGGAAAACCGAGCACACCGCTGAACTCAGCACAGCCCAATGCATAAGCACGACCCCATTAGACAGCCCTATCTCTCAAAAAAATTTGATATTCTTTTCGATCTAAATTTAGCCCATTGAGATAGAAAAAAAATTTTTAAAAAATTACTTTGCAACCGTTGGCGATAGAGAGATTAACCCACCACCAAACGATAGCTCTCGACGAGTACATCAAAAATATGTATACTTTTATATGCCTAAGAAGTACCATATTGAAGTTATGTGGTCAATTCGCTTATTTTCGTGTTATTTGGAAAAAACGTTATTTGAGCACAACTCGGCAACCAGTAGAGATAGAGACCTGTTCTATGTAAATTCGTGATCAGCGAATCCATTTTAGTAAGATAGCGAAGGTTTCATATCGATCCGGGCGCTAGATTTCGAATTAGGTGTGCCACTTCAAATTTAAAGTAAAAAAGTTCGATTTTTATCAAAATTTTGATCAGTTGGGAAAAACAAAACTACCTCCCACCCAATTGAGATTTGGGTTCCTGGTACAGTTTTTGACGCCGATTACGCTGGAGTAATTGATTTTTTTCTATATGGAACGGTACGGAAGTTATGACTTCTCAAAGTATCAAAAACTGCTAAAATTGCCATTTTACTATGTTTTGAATTGCTAAGGCGCACTGTGTTCCATCTAGCCATCCGATTTTGATGATTCTCACGTCACTGGATAGGAAATTGGCCGAGGAAACCATTTCTGAAGACCGCGTTGCTCTAAGTTGAGCGGTTCGCGAGAAAAACGCGAAAAACCGCAAAAATCCTAATTTTACATTTTCTGGACAAACCGTACGCTTTATGGGAAAACCGAGCACACCGCTGAACTCAGCACAGCCCAATGCATAAGCACGACCCCATTAGACAGCCCTATCTCTCAAAAAAATTTGATATTCTTTTCGATCTAAATTTAGCCCATTGAGATAGAAACAAAAATTTAAAAAAATTACTTTGCAACCGTTGGCGATAGAGAGATTAACCCACCACCAAACGATAGCTCTCGACGAGTACATCAAAAATATGTATACTTTTATATGCCTAAGAAGTACCATATTGAAGTTATGTGGTCAATTCGCTTATTTTCGTGTTATTTGAAAAAAACGTTATTTGAGCACAACTCGGCAACCAGTAGAGATAGAGACCTGTTCTATGTAAATTCGTGATCAGCGAATCCATTTTAGTAAGATAGCGAAGGTTTCATATCGATCCGGGCGCTAGATTTCGAATTAGGTGTGCCACTTCAAATTTAAAGTAAAAAAGTTCGATTTTTATCAAAATTTTGATCCGATTTTGACGATTCACACGTCACTGGATAGGAAATTGGCCGAGGAAACCATTTCTGAAGACCGCGTTGCTCTAAGTTGAGCGGTTCGCGAGAAAAACGCGAAAAACCGCAAAAATCCTAATTTTACATTTTCTGGACAAACCGTACGCTTTATGGGAAAACCGAGCACACCGTTGAACTCAGCACAGCCCAATGCATAAGCACGACCCCATTAGACAGCCCTATCTCTCAAAAAAATTTGATATTCTTTTCGATCTAAATTTAGCCCATTGAGATAGAAAAAAAATTTAAAAAAAATTACTTTGCAACCGTTGGCGATAGAGAGATTAACCCACCACCAAACGATAGCTCTCGACGAGTACATCAAAAATATGTATACTTTTATATGCCTAAGAAGTACCATATTGAAGTTATGTGGTCAATTCGCTTATTTTCGTGTTATTTGAAAAAAACGTTATTTGAGCACAACTCGGCAACCAGTAGAGATAGAGACCTGTTCTATGTAAATTCGTGATCACCGAATCCATTTTAGTAAGATAGCGAAGGTTTCATATCGATCCGGGCGCTAGATTTCGAATTAGGTGTGCCACTTCAAATTTAAAGTAAAAAAGTTCGATTTTTATCAAAATTTTGATCAGTTGGGAAAAACAAAACTACCTCCCACCCAATTGAGATTTGGGTTCCTGGTACAGTTTTTGACGCCGATTACGCTGGAGTAATTGATTTTTTTCTATATGGAACGGTACGGAAGTTATGACTTCTCAAAGTATCAAAAACTGCTAAAATTGCCATTTTACTATGTTTTGAATTGCTAAGGCGCACTGTGTTCCATCTAGCCATCCGATTTTGACGATTCTCACGTCACTGGATAGGAAATTGGCCGAGGAAACCATTTCTGAAGACCGCGTTGCTCTAAGTTGAGCGGTTCGCGAGAAAAACGCGAAAAACCGCAAAAATCCTAATTTTACATTTTCTGGACAAACCGTACGCTTTATGGGAAAACCGAGCACACCGCTGAACTCAGCACAGCCCAATGCATAAGCACGACCCCATTAGACAGCCCTATCTCTCAAAAAAATTTGATATTCTTTTCGATCTAAATTTAGCCCATTGAGATAGAAAAAAAATTTTTAAAAAATTACTTTGCAACCGTTGGCGATAGAGAGATTAACCCACCACCAAACGATAGCTCTCGACGAGTACATCAAAAATATGTATACTTTTATATGCCTAAGAAGTACCATATTGAAGTTATGTGGTCAATTCGCTTATTTTCGTGTTATTTGGAAAAAACGTTATTTGAGCACAACTCGGCAACCAGTAGAGATAGAGACCTGTTCTATGTAAATTCGTGATCAGCGAATCCATTTTAGTAAGATAGCGAAGGTTTCATATCGATCCGGGCGCTAGATTTCGAATTAGGTGTGCCACTTCAAATTTAAAGTAAAAAAGTTCGATTTTTATCAAAATTTTGATCAGTTGGGAAAAACAAAACTACCTCCCACCCAATTGAGATTTGGGTTCCTGGTACAGTTTTTGACGCCGATTACGCTGGAGTAATTGATTTTTTTCTATATGGAACGGTACGGAAGTTATGACTTCTCAAAGTATCAAAAACTGCTAAAATTGCCATTTTACTATGTTTTGAATTGCTAAGGCGCACTGTGTTCCATCTAGCCATCCGATTTTGACGATTCACACGTCACTGGATAGGAAATTGGCCGAGGAAACCATTTCTGAAGACCGCGTTGCTCTAAGTTGAGCGGTTCGCGAGAAAAACGCGAAAAACCGCAAAAATCCTAATTTTACATTTTCTGGACAAACCGTACGCTTTATGGGAAAACCGAGCACACCGTTGAACTCAGCACAGCCCAATGCATAAGCACGACCCCATTAGACAGCCCTATCTCTCAAAAAAATTTGATATTCTTTTCGATCTAAATTTAGCCCATTGAGATAGAAAAAAAATTTAAAAAAAATTACTTTGCAACCGTTGGCGATAGAGAGATTAACCCACCACCAAACGATAGCTCTCGACGAGTACATCAAAAATATGTATACTTTTATATGCCTAAGAAGTACCATATTGAAGTTATGTGGTCAATTCGCTTATTTTCGTGTTATTTGAAAAAAACGTTATTTGAGCACAACTCGGCAACCAGTAGAGATAGAGACCTGTTCTATGTAAACTCGTGATCACCGAATCCATTTTAGTAAGATAGCGAAGGTTTCATATCGATCCGGGCGCTAGATTTCGAATTAGGTGTGCCACTTCAAATTTAAAGTAAAAAAGTTCGATTTTTATCAAAATTTTGATCAGTTGGGAAAAACAAAACTACCTCCCACCCAATTGAGATTTGGGTTCCTGGTACAGTTTTTGACGCCGATTACGCTGGAGTAATTGATTTTTTTCTATATGGAACGGTACGGAAGTTATGACTTCTCAAAGTATCAAAAACTGCTAAAATTGCCATTTTACTATGTTTTGAATTGCTAAGGCGCACTGTGTTCCATCTAGCCATCCGATTTTGACGATTCACACGTCACTGGATAGGAAATTGGCCGAGGAAACCATTTCTGAAGACCGCGTTGCTCTAAGTTGAGCGGTTCGCGAGAAAAACGCGAAAAACCGCAAAAATCCTAATTTTACATTTTCTGGACAAACCGTACGCTTTATGGGAAAACCGAGCACACCGCTGAACTCAGCACAGCCCAATGCATAAGCACGACCCCATTAGACAGCCCTATCTCTCAAAAAAATTTGATATTCTTTTCGATCTAAATTTAGCCCATTGAGATAGAAAAAAAATTTTTAAAAAATTACTTTGCAACCGTTGGCGATAGAGAGATTAACCCACCACCAAACGATAGCTCTCGACGAGTACATCAAAAATATGTATACTTTTATATGCCTAAGAAGTACCATATTGAAGTTATGTGGTCAATTCGCTTATTTTCGTGTTATTTGGAAAAAACGTTATTTGAGCACAACTCGGCAACCAGTAGAGATAGAGACCTGTTCTATGTAAATTCGTGATCAGCGAATCCATTTTAGTAAGATAGCGAAGGTTTCATATCGATCCGGGCGCTAGATTTCGAATTAGGTGTGCCACTTCAAATTTAAAGTAAAAAAGTTCGATTTTTATCAAAATTTTGATCCGATTTTGACGATTCACACGTCACTGGATAGGAAATTGGCCGAGGAAACCATTTCTGAAGACCGCGTTGCTCTAAGTTGAGCGGTTCGCGAGAAAAACGCGAAAAACCGCAAAAATCCTAATTTTACATTTTCTGGACAAACCGTACGCTTTATGGGAAAACCGAGCACACCGTTGAACTCAGCACAGCCCAATGCATAAGCACGACCCCATTAGACAGCCCTATCTCTCAAAAAAATTTGATATTCTTTTCGATCTAAATTTAGCCCATTGAGATAGAAAAAAAATTTAAAAAAAATTACTTTGCAACCGTTGGCGATAGAGAGATTAACCCACCACCAAACGATAGCTCTCGACGAGTACATCAAAAATATGTATACTTTTATATGCCTAAGAAGTACCATATTGAAGTTATGTGGTCAATTCGCTTATTTTCGTGTTATTTGAAAAAAACGTTATTTGAGCACAACTCGGCAACCAGTAGAGATAGAGACCTGTTCTATGTAAATTCGTGATCACCGAATCCATTTTAGTAAGATAGCGAAGGTTTCATATCGATCCGGGCGCTAGATTTCGAATTAGGTGTGCCACTTCAAATTTAAAGTAAAAAAGTTCGATTTTTATCAAAATTTTGATCTGTTGGGAAAAACAAAACTACCTCCCACCCAATTGAGATTTGGGTTCCTGGTACAGTTTTTGACCGAGGAAAACCGAGCACACCGCTGAACTCAGCACAGCCCAATGCATAAGCACGACCCCATTAGACAGCCCTATCTCTCAAAAAAATTTGATATTCTTTTCGATCTAAATTTAGCCCATTGAGATAGAAAAAAAATTTTAAAAAAATTACTTTGCAACCGTTGGCGATAGAGAGATTAACCCACCACCAAACGATAGCTCTCGACGAGTACATCAAAAATATGTATACTTTTATATGCCTAAGAAGTACCATATTGAAGTTATGTGGTCAATTCGCTTATTTTCGTGTTATTTGGAAAAAACGTTATTTGAGCACAACTCGGCAACCAGTAGAGATAGAGACCTGTTCTATGTAAATTCGTGATCAGCGAATCCATTTTAGTAAGATAGCGAAGGTTTCATATCGATCCGGGCGCTAGATTTCGAATTAGGTGTGCCACTTCAAATTTAAAGTAAAAAAGTTCGATTTTTATCAAAATTTTGATCAGTTGGGAAAAACAAAACTACCTCCCACCCAATTGAGATTTGGGTTCCTGGTACAGTTTTTGACGCCGATTACGCTGGAGTAATTGATCTTTTTCTATATGGAACAGTACGGAAGTTATGACTTCTCAAAGTATCAAAAACTGCTAAAATTGCCATTTTACTATGTTTTGAATTGCTAAGGCGCACTGTGTTCCATCTAGCCATCCGATTTTGACGATTCACACGTCACTGGATAGGAAATTGGCCGAGGAAACCATTTCTGAAGACCGCGTTGCTCTAAGTTGAGCGGTTCGCGAGAAAAACGCGAAAAACCGCAAAAATCCTAATTTTACATTTTCTGGACAAACCGTACGCGTTATGGGAAAACCGAGCACACCGCTGAACTCAGCACAGCCCAATGCATAAGCACCACCCCATTAGACAGCCCTATCTCTCAAAAAAATTTGATATTCTTTTCGATCTAAATTTAGCCCATTGAGATAGAAAAAAATTTTTAAAAAAATTACTTTGCAACCGTTGGCGATAGAGAGATTAACCCACCACCAAACGATAGCTCTCGACGAGTACATCAAAAATATGTATACTTTTATATGCCTAAGAAGTACCATATTGAAGTTATGTGGTCAATTCGCTTATTTTCGTGTTATTTGGAAAAAACGTTATTTGAGCACAACTCGGCAACCAGTAGAGATAGAGACCTGTTCTATGTAAATTCGTGATCAGCGAATCCATTTTAGTAAGATAGCGAAGGTTTCATATCGATCCGGGCGCTAGATTTCGAATTAGGTGTGCCACTTCAAATTTAAAGTAAAAAAGTTCGATTTTTATCAAAATTTTGATCAGTTGGGAAAAACAAAACTACCTCCCACCCAATTGAGATTTGGGTTCCTGGTACAGTTTTTGACGCCGATTACGCTGGAGTAATTGATTTTTTTCTATATGGAACGGTACGGAAGTTATGACTTCTCAAAGTATCAAAAACTGCTAAAATTGCCATTTTACTATGTTTTGAATTGCTAAGGCGCACTGTGTTCCATCTAGCCATCCGATTTTGACGATTCACACGTCACTGGATAGGAAATTGGCCGAGGAAACCATTTCTGAAGACCGCGTTGCTCTAAGTTGAGCGGTTCGCGAGAAAAACGCGAAAAACCGCAAAAATCCTAATTTTACATTTTCTGGACAAACCGTACGCTTTATGGGAAAACCGAGCACACCGTTGAACTCAGCACAGCCCAATGCATAAGCACGACCCCATTAGACAGCCCTATCTCTCAAAAAAAATTGATATTCTTTTCGATCTAAATTTAGCCCATTGAGATAGAAAAAAAATTTTAAAAAAATTACTTTGCAACCGTTGGCGATAGAGAGATTAACCCACCACCAAACGATAGCTCTCGACGAGTACATCAAAAATATGTATACTTTTATATGCCTAAGAAGTACCATATTGAAGTTATGTGGTCAATTCGCTTATTTTCGTGTTATTTGAAAAAAACGTTATTTGAGCACAACTCGGCAACCAGTAGAGATAGAGACCTGTTCTATGTAAATTCGTGATCACCGAATCCATTTTAGTAAGATAGCGAAGGTTTCATATCGATCCGGGCGCTAGATTTCGAATTAGGTGTGCCACTTCAAATTTAAAGTAAAAAAGTTCGATTTTTATCAAAATTTTGATCAGTTGGGAAAAACAAAACTACCTCCCACCCAATTGAGATTTGGGTTCCTGGTACAGTTTTTGACGCCGATTACGCTGGAGTAATTGATTTTTTTCTATATGGAACGGTACGGAAGTTATGACTTCTCAAAGTATCAAAAACTGCTAAAATTGCCATTTTACTATGTTTAGAATTGCTAAGGCGCACTGTGTTCCATCTAGCCATCCGATTTTGATGATTCTCACGTCACTGGATAGGAAATTGGCCGAGGAAACCATTTCTGAAGACCGCGTTGCTGTAAGTTGAGCGGTTCGCGAGAAAAACGCGAAAAACCGCAAAAATCCTAATTTTACATTTTCTGGACAAACCGTACGCTTTATGGGAAAACCGAGCACACCGCTGAACTCAGCACAGCCCAATGCATAAGCACGACCCCATTAGACAGCCCTATCTCTCAAAAAAATTTGATATTCTTTTCGATCTAAATTTAGCCCATTGAGATAGAAAAAAAATTTTAAAAAAATTACTTTGCAACCGTTGGCGATAGAGAGATTAACCCACCACCAAACGATAGCTCTCGACGAGTACATCAAAAATATGTATACTTTTATATGCCTAAGAAGTACCATATTGAAGTTATGTGGTCAATTCGCTTATTTTCGTGTTATTTGAAAAAAACGTTATTTGAGCACAACTCGGCAACCAGTAGAGATAGAGACCTGTTCTATGTAAATTCGTGATCACCGAATCCATTTTAGTAAGATAGCGAAGGTTTCATATCGATCCGGGCGCTAGATTTCGAATTAGGTGTGCCACTTCAAATTTAAAGTAAAAAAGTTCGATTTTTATCAAAATTTTGATCAGTTGGGAAAAACAAAACTACCTCCCACCCAATTGAGATTTGGGTTCCTGGTACAGTTTTTGACGCCGATTACGCTGGAGTAATTGATTTTTTTCTATATGGAACGGTACGGAAGTTATGACTTCTCAAAGTATCAAAAACTGCTAAAATTGCCATTTTACTATGTTTTGAATTGCTAAGGCGCACTGTGTTCCATCTAGCCATCCGATTTTGACGATTCTCACGTCACTGGATAGGAAATTGGCCGAGGAAACCATTTCTGAAGACCGCGTTGCTCTAAGTTGAGCGGTTCGCGAGAAAAACGCGAAAAACCGCAAAAATCCTAATTTTACATTTTCTGGACAAACCGTACGCTTTATGGGAAAACCGAGCACACCGCTGAACTCAGCACAGCCCAATGCATAAGCACGACCCCATTAGACAGCCCTATCTCTCAAAAAAATTTGATATTCTTTTCGATCTAAATTTAGCCCATTGAGATAGAAAAAAAATTTTTAAAAAATTACTTTGCAACCGTTGGCGATAGAGAGATTAACCCACCACCAAACGATAGCTCTCGACGAGTACATCAAAAATATGTATACTTTTATATGCCTAAGAAGTACCATATTGAAGTTATGTGGTCAATTCGCTTATTTTCGTGTTATTTGGAAAAAACGTTATTTGAGCACAACTCGGCAACCAGTAGAGATAGAGACCTGTTCTATGTAAATTCGTGATCAGCGAATCCATTTTAGTAAGATAGCGAAGGTTTCATATCGATCCGGGCGCTAGATTTCGAATTAGGTGTGCCACTTCAAATTTAAAGTAAAAAAGTTCGATTTTTATCAAAATTTTGATCAGTTGGGAAAAACAAAACTACCTCCCACCCAATTGAGATTTGGGTTCCTGGTACAGTTTTTGACGCCGATTACGCTGGAGTAATTGATTTTTTTCTATATGGAACGGTACGGAAGTTATGACTTCTCAAAGTATCAAAAACTGCTAAAATTGCCATTTTACTATGTTTTGAATTGCTAAGGCGCACTGTGTTCCATCTAGCCATCCGATTTTGACGATTCACACGTCACTGGATAGGAAATTGGCCGAGGAAACCATTTCTGAAGACCGCGTTGCTCTAAGTTGAGCGGTTCGCGAGAAAAACGCGAAAAACCGCAGAAATCCTAATTTTACATTTTCTGGACAAACCGTACGCTTTATGGGAAAACCGAGCACACCGTTGAACTCAGCACAGCCCAATGCATAAGCACGACCCCATTAGACAGCCCTATCTCTCAAAAAAATTTGATATTCTTTTCGATCTAAATTTAGCCCATTGAGATAGAAAAAAAATTTAAAAAAAATTACTTTGCAACCGTTGGCGATAGAGAGATTAACCCACCACCAAACGATAGCTCTCGACGAGTACATCAAAAATATGTATACTTTTATATGCCTAAGAAGTACCATATTGAAGTTATGTGGTCAATTCGCTTATTTTCGTGTTATTTGAAAAAAACGTTATTTGAGCACAACTCGGCAACCAGTAGAGATAGAGACCTGTTCTATGTAAATTCGTGATCACCGAATCCATTTTAGTAAGATAGCGAAGGTTTCATATCGATCCGGGCGCTAGATTTCGAATTAGGTGTGCCACTTCAAATTTAAAGTAAAAAAGTTCGATTTTTATCAAAATTTTGATCTGTTGGGAAAAACAAAACTACATCCCACCCAATTGAGATTTGGGTTCCTGGTACAGTTTTTGACGCCGATTACGCTGGAGTAATTGATTTTTTTCTATATGGAACGGTACGGAAGTTATGACTTCTCAAAGTATCAAAAACTGCTAAAATTGCCATTTTACTATGTTTTGAATTGCTAAGGCGCACTGTGTTCCATCTAGCCATCCGATTTTGATGATTCTCACGTCACTGGATAGGAAATTGGCCGAGGAAACCATTTCTGAAGACCGCGTTGCTCTAAGTTGAGCGGTTCGCGAGAAAAACGCAAAAAACCGCAAAAATCCTAATTTTACATTTTCTGGACAAACCGTACGCTTTATGGGAAAACCGAGCACACCGCTGAACTCAGCACAGCCCAATGCATAAGCACGACCCCATTAGACAGCCCTATCTCTCAAAAAAATTTGATATTCTTTTCGATCTAAATTTAGCCCATTGAGATAGAAAAAAAATTTTAAAAAAATTACTTTGCAACCGTTGGCGATAGAGAGATTAACCCACCACCAAACGATAGCTCTCGACGAGTACATCAAAAATATGTATACTTTTATATGCCTAAGAAGTACCATATTGAAGTTATGTGGTCAATTCGCTTATTTTCGTGTTATTTGAAAAAAACGTTATTTGAGCACAACTCGGCAACCAGTAGAGATAGAGACCTGTTCTATGTAAATTCGTGATCACCGAATCCATTTTAGTAAGATAGCGAAGGTTTCATATCGATCCGGGCGCTAGATTTCGAATTAGGTGTGCCACTTCAAATTTAAAGTAAAAAAGTTCGATTTTTATCAAAATTTTGATCAGTTGGGAAAAACAAAACTACCTCCCACCCAATTGAGATTTGGGTTCCTGGTACAGTTTTTGACGCCGATTACGCTGGAGTAATTGATTTTTTTCTATATGGAACGGTACGGAAGTTATGACTTCTCAAAGTATCAAAAACTGCTAAAATTGCCATTTTACTATGTTTTGAATTGCTAAGGCGCACTGTGTTCCATCTAGCCATCCGATTTTGACGATTCTCACGTCACTGGATAGGAAATTGGCCGAGGAAACCATTTCTGAAGACCGCGTTGCTCTAAGTTGAGCGGTTCGCGAGAAAAACGCGAAAAACCGCAAAAATCCTAATTTTACATTTTCTGGACAAACCGTACGCTTTATGGGAAAACCGAGCACACCGCTGAACTCAGCACAGCCCAATGCATAAGCACGACCCCATTAGACAGCCCTATCTCTCAAAAAAATTTGATATTCTTTTCGATCTAAATTTAGCCCATTGAGATAGAAAAAAAATTTTTAAAAAATTACTTTGCAACCGTTGGCGATAGAGAGATTAACCCACCACCAAACGATAGCTCTCGACGAGTACATCAAAAATATGTATACTTTTATATGCCTAAGAAGTACCATATTGAAGTTATGTGGTCAATTCGCTTATTTTCGTGTTATTTGGAAAAAAAGTTATTTGAGCACAACTCGGCAACCAGTAGAGATAGAGACCTGTTCTATGTAAATTCGTGATCAGCGAATCCATTTTAGTAAGATAGCGAAGGTTTCATATCGATCCGGGCGCTAGATTTCGAATTAGGTGTGCCACTTCAAATTTAAAGTAAAAAAGTTCGATTTTTATCAAAATTTTGATCAGTTGGGAAAAACAAAACTACCTCCCACCCAATTGAGATTTGGGTTCCTGGTACAGTTTTTGACGCCGATTACGCTGGAGTAATTGATTTTTTTCTATATGGAACGGTACGGAAGTTATGACTTCTCAAAGTATCAAAAACTGCTAAAATTGCCATTTTACTATGTTTTGAATTGCTAAGGCGCACTGTGTTCCATCTAGCCATCCGATTTTGACGATTCACACGTCACTGGATAGGAAATTGGCCGAGGAAACCATTTCTGAAGACCGCGTTGCTCTAAGTTGAGCGGTTCGCGAGAAAAACGCGAAAAACCGCAAAAATCCTAATTTTACATTTTCTGGACAAACCGTACGCTTTATGGGAAAACCGAGCACACCGCTGAACTCAGCACAGCCCAATGCATAAGCACGACCCCATTAGACAGCCCTATCTCTCAAAAAAATTTGATATTCTTTTCGATCTAAATTTAGCCCATTGAGATAGAAAAAAAATTTTAAAAAAATTACTTTGCAACCGTTGGCGATAGAGAGATTAACCCACCACCAAACGATAGCTCTCGACGAGTACATCAAAAATATGTATACTTTTATATGCCTAAGAAGTACCATATTGAAGTTATGTGGTCAATTCGCTTATTTTCGTGTTATTTGAAAAAAACGTTATTTGAGCACAACTCGGCAACCAGTAGAGATAGAGACCTGTTCTATGTAAATTCGTGATCACCGAATCCATTTTAGTAAGATAGCGAAGGTTTCATATCGATCCGGGCGCTAGATTTCGAATTAGGTGTGCCACTTCAAATTTAAAGTAAAAAAGTTCGATTTTTATCAAAATTTTGATCAGTTGGGAAAAACAAAACTACCTCCCACCCAATTGAGATTTGGGTTCCTGGTACAGTTTTTGACGCCGATTACGCTGGAGTAATTGATTTTTTTCTATATGGAACGGTACGGAAGTTATGACTTCTCAAAGTATCAAAAACTGCTAAAATTGCCATTTTACTATGTTTTGAATTGCTAAGGCGCACTGTGTTCCATCTAGCCATCCGATTTTGACGATTCTCACGTCACTGGATAGGAAATTGGCCGAGGAAACCATTTCTGAAGACCGCGTTGCTCTAAGTTGAGCGGTTCGCGAGAAAAACGCGAAAAACCGCAAAAATCCTAATTTTACATTTTCTGGACAAACCGTACGCTTTATGGGAAAACCGAGCACACCGCTGAACTCAGCACAGCCCAATGCATAAGCACGACCCCATTAGACAGCCCTATCTCTCAAAAAAATTTGATATTCTTTTCGATCTAAATTTAGCCCATTGAGATAGAAAAAAAATTTTAAAAAAATTACTTTGCAACCGTTGGCGATAGAGAGATTAACCCACCACCAAACGATAGCTCTCGACGAGTACATCAAAAATATGTATACTTTTATATGCCTAAGAAGTACCATATTGAAGTTATGTGGTCAATTCGCTTATTTTCGTGTTATTTGAAAAAAACGTTATTTGAGCACAACTCGGCAACCAGTAGAGATAGAGACCTGTTCTATGTAAATTCGTGATCACCGAATCCATTTTAGTAAGATAGCGAAGGTTTCATATCGATCCGGGCGCTAGATTTCGAATTAGGTGTGCCACTTCAAATTTAAAGTAAAAAAGTTCGATTTTTATCAAAATTTTGATCAGTTGGGAAAAACAAAACTACCTCCCACCCAATTGAGATTTGGGTTCCTGGTACAGTTTTTGACGCCGATTACGCTGGAGTAATTGATTTTTTTCTATATGGAACGGTACGGAAGTTATGACTTCTCAAAGTATCAAAAACTGCTAAAATTGCCATTTTACTATGTTTTGAATTGCTAAGGCGCACTGTGTTCCATCTAGCCATCCGATTTTGACGATTCTCACGTCACTGGATAGGAAATTGGCCGAGGAAACCATTTCTGAAGACCGCGTTGCTCTAAGTTGAGCGGTTCGCGAGAAAAACGCGAAAAACCGCAAAAATCCTAATTTTACATTTTCTGGACAAACCGTACGCTTTATGGGAAAACCGAGCACACCGCTGAACTCAGCACAGCCCAATGCATAAGCACGACCCCATTAGACAGCCCTATCTCTCAAAAAAATTTGATATTCTTTTCGATCTAAATTTAGCCCATTGAGATAGAAAAAAAATTTTTAAAAAATTACTTTGCAACCGTTGGCGATAGAGAGATTAACCCACCACCAAACGATAGCTCTCGACGAGTACATCAAAAATATGTATACTTTTATATGCCTAAGAAGTACCATATTGAAGTTATGTGGTCAATTCGCTTATTTTCGTGTTATTTGGAAAAAACGTTATTTGAGCACAACTCGGCAACCAGTAGAGATAGAGACCTGTTCTATGTAAATTCGTGATCAGCGAATCCATTTTAGTAAGATAGCGAAGGTTTCATATCGATCCGGGCGCTAGATTTCGAATTAGGTGTGCCACTTCAAATTTAAAGTAAAAAAGTTCGATTTTTATCAAAATTTTGATCAGTTGGGAAAAACAAAACTACCTCCCACCCAATTGAGATTTGGGTTCCTGGTACAGTTTTTGACGCCGATTACGCTGGAGTAATTGATTTTTTTCTATATGGAACGGTACGGAAGTTATGACTTCTCAAAGTATCAAAAACTGCTAAAATTGCCATTTTACTATGTTTTGAATTGCTAAGGCGCACTGTGTTCCATCTAGCCATCCGATTTTGACGATTCACACGTCACTGGATAGGAAATTGGCCGAGGAAACCATTTCTGAAGACCGCGTTGCTCTAAGTTGAGCGGTTCGCGAGAAAAACGCGAAAAACCGCAGAAATCCTAATTTTACATTTTCTGGACAAACCGTACGCTTTATGGGAAAACCGAGCACACCGTTGAACTCAGCACAGCCCAATGCATAAGCACGACCCCATTAGACAGCCCTATCTCTCAAAAAAATTTGATATTCTTTTCGATCTAAATTTAGCCCATTGAGATAGAAAAAAAATTTAAAAAAAATTACTTTGCAACCGTTGGCGATAGAGAGATTAACCCACCACCAAACGATAGCTCTCGACGAGTACATCAAAAATATGTATACTTTTATATGCCTAAGAAGTACCATATTGAAGTTATGTGGTCAATTCGCTTATTTTCGTGTTATTTGAAAAAAACGTTATTTGAGCACAACTCGGCAACCAGTAGAGATAGAGACCTGTTCTATGTAAATTCGTGATCACCGAATCCATTTTAGTAAGATAGCGAAGGTTTCATATCGATCCGGGCGCTAGATTTCGAATTAGGTGTGCCACTTCAAATTTAAAGTAAAAAAGTTCGATTTTTATCAAAATTTTGATCTGTTGGGAAAAACAAAACTACATCCCACCCAATTGAGATTTGGGTTCCTGGTACAGTTTTTGACGCCGATTACGCTGGAGTAATTGATTTTTTTCTATATGGAACGGTACGGAAGTTATGACTTCTCAAAGTATCAAAAACTGCTAAAATTGCCATTTTACTATGTTTTGAATTGCTAAGGCGCACTGTGTTCCATCTAGCCATCCGATTTTGATGATTCTCACGTCACTGGATAGGAAATTGGCCGAGGAAACCATTTCTGAAGACCGCGTTGCTCTAAGTTGAGCGGTTCGCGAGAAAAACGCAAAAAACCGCAAAAATCCTAATTTTACATTTTCTGGACAAACCGTACGCTTTATGGGAAAACCGAGCACACCGCTGAACTCAGCACAGCCCAATGCATAAGCACGACCCCATTAGACAGCCCTATCTCTCAAAAAAATTTGATATTCTTTTCGATCTAAATTTAGCCCATTGAGATAGAAAAAAAATTTTAAAAAAATTACTTTGCAACCGTTGGCGATAGAGAGATTAACCCACCACCAAACGATAGCTCTCGACGAGTACATCAAAAATATGTATACTTTTATATGCCTAAGAAGTACCATATTGAAGTTATGTGGTCAATTCGCTTATTTTCGTGTTATTTGAAAAAAACGTTATTTGAGCACAACTCGGCAACCAGTAGAGATAGAGACCTGTTCTATGTAAATTCGTGATCACCGAATCCATTTTAGTAAGATAGCGAAGGTTTCATATCGATCCGGGCGCTAGATTTCGAATTAGGTGTGCCACTTCAAATTTAAAGTAAAAAAGTTCGATTTTTATCAAAATTTTGATCAGTTGGGAAAAACAAAACTACCTCCCACCCAATTGAGATTTGGGTTCCTGGTACAGTTTTTGACGCCGATTACGCTGGAGTAATTGATTTTTTTCTATATGGAACGGTACGGAAGTTATGACTTCTCAAAGTATCAAAAACTGCTAAAATTGCCATTTTACTATGTTTTGAATTGCTAAGGCGCACTGTGTTCCATCTAGCCATCCGATTTTGACGATTCTCACGTCACTGGATAGGAAATTGGCCGAGGAAACCATTTCTGAAGACCGCGTTGCTCTAAGTTGAGCGGTTCGCGAGAAAAACGCGAAAAACCGCAAAAATCCTAATTTTACATTTTCTGGACAAACCGTACGCTTTATGGGAAAACCGAGCACACCGCTGAACTCAGCACAGCCCAATGCATAAGCACGACCCCATTAGACAGCCCTATCTCTCAAAAAAATTTGATATTCTTTTCGATCTAAATTTAGCCCATTGAGATAGAAAAAAAATTTTTAAAAAATTACTTTGCAACCGTTGGCGATAGAGAGATTAACCCACCACCAAACGATAGCTCTCGACGAGTACATCAAAAATATGTATACTTTTATATGCCTAAGAAGTACCATATTGAAGTTATGTGGTCAATTCGCTTATTTTCGTGTTATTTGGAAAAAAAGTTATTTGAGCACAACTCGGCAACCAGTAGAGATAGAGACCTGTTCTATGTAAATTCGTGATCAGCGAATCCATTTTAGTAAGATAGCGAAGGTTTCATATCGATCCGGGCGCTAGATTTCGAATTAGGTGTGCCACTTCAAATTTAAAGTAAAAAAGTTCGATTTTTATCAAAATTTTGATCAGTTGGGAAAAACAAAACTACCTCCCACCCAATTGAGATTTGGGTTCCTGGTACAGTTTTTGACGCCGATTACGCTGGAGTAATTGATTTTTTTCTATATGGAACGGTACGGAAGTTATGACTTCTCAAAGTATCAAAAACTGCTAAAATTGCCATTTTACTATGTTTTGAATTGCTAAGGCGCACTGTGTTCCATCTAGCCATCCGATTTTGACGATTCACACGTCACTGGATAGGAAATTGGCCGAGGAAACCATTTCTGAAGACCGCGTTGCTCTAAGTTGAGCGGTTCGCGAGAAAAACGCGAAAAACCGCAAAAATCCTAATTTTACATTTTCTGGACAAACCGTACGCTTTATGGGAAAACCGAGCACACCGCTGAACTCAGCACAGCCCAATGCATAAGCACGACCCCATTAGACAGCCCTATCTCTCAAAAAAATTTGATATTCTTTTCGATCTAAATTTAGCCCATTGAGATAGAAAAAAAATTTTAAAAAAATTACTTTGCAACCGTTGGCGATAGAGAGATTAACCCACCACCAAACGATAGCTCTCGACGAGTACATCAAAAATATGTATACTTTTATATGCCTAAGAAGTACCATATTGAAGTTATGTGGTCAATTCGCTTATTTTCGTGTTATTTGAAAAAAACGTTATTTGAGCACAACTCGGCAACCAGTAGAGATAGAGACCTGTTCTATGTAAATTCGTGATCACCGAATCCATTTTAGTAAGATAGCGAAGGTTTCATATCGATCCGGGCGCTAGATTTCGAATTAGGTGTGCCACTTCAAATTTAAAGTAAAAAAGTTCGATTTTTATCAAAATTTTGATCAGTTGGGAAAAACAAAACTACCTCCCACCCAATTGAGATTTGGGTTCCTGGTACAGTTTTTGACGCCGATTACGCTGGAGTAATTGATTTTTTTCTATATGGAACGGTACGGAAGTTATGACTTCTCAAAGTATCAAAAACTGCTAAAATTGCCATTTTACTATGTTTTGAATTGCTAAGGCGCACTGTGTTCCATCTAGCCATCCGATTTTGACGATTCTCACGTCACTGGATAGGAAATTGGCCGAGGAAACCATTTCTGAAGACCGCGTTGCTCTAAGTTGAGCGGTTCGCGAGAAAAACGCGAAAAACCGCAAAAATCCTAATTTTACATTTTCTGGACAAACCGTACGCTTTATGGGAAAACCGAGCACACCGCTGAACTCAGCACAGCCCAATGCATAAGCACGACCCCATTAGACAGCCCTATCTCTCAAAAAAATTTGATATTCTTTTCGATCTAAATTTAGCCCATTGAGATAGAAAAAAAATTTTTAAAAAATTACTTTGCAACCGTTGGCGATAGAGAGATTAACCCACCACCAAACGATAGCTCTCGACGAGTACATCAAAAATATGTATACTTTTATATGCCTAAGAAGTACCATATTGAAGTTATGTGGTCAATTCGCTTATTTTCGTGTTATTTGGAAAAAACGTTATTTGAGCACAACTCGGCAACCAGTAGAGATAGAGACCTGTTCTATGTAAATTCGTGATCAGCGAATCCATTTTAGTAAGATAGCGAAGGTTTCATATCGATCCGGGCGCTAGATTTCGAATTAGGTGTGCCACTTCAAATTTAAAGTAAAAAAGTTCGATTTTTATCAAAATTTTGATCAGTTGGGAAAAACAAAACTACCTCCCACCCAATTGAGATTTGGGTTCCTGGTACAGTTTTTGACGCCGATTACGCTGGAGTAATTGATTTTTTTCTATATGGAACGGTACGGAAGTTATGACTTCTCAAAGTATCAAAAACTGCTAAAATTGCCATTTTACTATGTTTTGAATTGCTAAGGCGCACTGTGTTCCATCTAGCCATCCGATTTTGACGATTCACACGTCACTGGATAGGAAATTGGCCGAGGAAACCATTTCTGAAGACCGCGTTGCTCTAAGTTGAGCGGTTCGCGAGAAAAACGCGAAAAACCGCAAAAATCCTAATTTTACATTTTCTGGACAAACCGTACGCTTTATGGGAAAACCGAGCACACCGCTGAACTCAGCACAGCCCAATGCATAAGCACGACCCCATTAGACAGCCCTATCTCTCAAAAAAATTTGATATTCTTTTCGATCTAAATTTAGCCCATTGAGATAGAAAAAAAATTTTAAAAAAATTACTTTGCAACCGTTGGCGATAGAGAGATTAACCCACCACCAAACGATAGCTCTCGACGAGTACATCAAAAATATGTATACTTTTATATGCCTAAGAAGTACCATATTGAAGTTATGTGGTCAATTCGCTTATTTTCGTGTTATTTGGAAAAAACGTTATTTGAGCACAACTCGGCAACCAGTAGAGATAGAGACCTGTTCTATGTAAATTCGTGATCAGCGAATCCATTTTAGTAAGATAGCGAAGGTTTCATATCGATCCGGGCGCTAGATTTCGAATTAGGTGTGCCACTTCAAATTTAAAGTAAAAAAGTTCGATTTTTATCAAAATTTTGATCAGTTGGGAAAAACAAAACTACCTCCCACCCAATTGAGATTTGGGTTCCTGGTACAGTTTTTGACGCCGATTACGCTGGAGTAATTGATCTTTTTCTATATGGAACAGTACGGAAGTTATGACTTCTCAAAGTATCAAAAACTGCTAAAATTGCCATTTTACTATGTTTTGAATTGCTAAGGCGCACTGTGTTCCATCTAGCCATCCGATTTTGACGATTCACACGTCACTGGATAGGAAATTGGCCGAGGAAACCATTTCTGAAGACCGCGTTGCTCTAAGTTGAGCGGTTCGCGAGAAAAACGCGAAAAACCGCAAAAATCCTAATTTTACATTTTCTGGACAAACCGTACGCTTTATGGGAAAACCGAGCACACCGCTGAACTCAGCACAGCCCAATGCATAAGCACGACCCCATTAGACAGCCCTATCTCTCAAAAAAATTTGATATTCTTTTCGATCTAAATTTAGCCCATTGAGATAGAAAAAAAATTTTAAAAAAATTACTTTGCAACCGTTGGCGATAGAGAGATTAACCCACCACCAAACGATAGCTCTCGACGAGTACATCAAAAATATGTATACTTTTATATGCCTAAGAAGTACCATATTGAAGTTATGTGGTCAATTCGCTTATTTTCGTGTTATTTGGAAAAAACGTTATTTGAGCACAACTCGGCAACCAGTAGAGATAGAGACCTGTTCTATGTAAATTCGTGATCAGCGAATCCATTTTAGTAAGATAGCGAAGGTTTCATATCGATCCGGGCGCTAGATTTCGAATTAGGTGTGCCACTTCAAATTTAAAGTAAAAAAGTTCGATTTTTATCAAAATTTTGATCAGTTGGGAAAAACAAAACTACCTCCCACCCAATTGAGATTTGGGTTCCTGGTACAGTTTTTGACGCCGATTACGCTGGAGTAATTGATCTTTTTCTATATGGAACAGTACGGAAGTTATGACTTCTCAAAGTATCAAAAACTGCTAAAATTGCCATTTTACTATGTTTTGAATTGCTAAGGCGCACTGTGTTCCATCTAGCCATCCGATTTTGACGATTCACACGTCACTGGATAGGAAATTGGCCGAGGAAACCATTTCTGAAGACCGCGTTGCTCTAAGTTGAGCGGTTCGCGAGAAAAACGCGAAAAACCGCAAAAATCCTAATTTTACATTTTCTGGACAAACCGTACGCGTTATGGGAAAACCGAGCACACCGCTGAACTCAGCACAGCCCAATGCATAAGCACCACCCCATTAGACAGCCCTATCTCTCAAAAAAATTTGATATTCTTTTCGATCTAAATTTAGCCCATTGAGATAGAAAAAAATTTTTAAAAAAATTACTTTGCAACCGTTGGCGATAGAGAGATTAACCCACCACCAAACGATAGCTCTCGACGAGTACATCAAAAATATGTATACTTTTATATGCCTAAGAAGTACCATATTGAAGTTATGTGGTCAATTCGCTTATTTTCGTGTTATTTGGAAAAAACGTTATTTGAGCACAACTCGGCAACCAGTAGAGATAGAGACCTGTTCTATGTAAATTCGTGATCAGCGAATCCATTTTAGTAAGATAGCGAAGGTTTCATATCGATCCGGGCGCTAGATTTCGAATTAGGTGTGCCACTTCAAATTTAAAGTAAAAAAGTTCGATTTTTATCAAAATTTTGATCAGTTGGGAAAAACAAAACTACCTCCCACCCAATTGAGATTTGGGTTCCTGGTACAGTTTTTGACGCCGATTACGCTGGAGTAATTGATTTTTTTCTATATGGAACGGTACGGAAGTTATGACTTCTCAAAGTATCAAAAACTGCTAAAATTGCCATTTTACTATGTTTTGAATTGCTAAGGCGCACTGTGTTCCATCTAGCCATCCGATTTTGACGATTCACACGTCACTGGATAGGAAATTGGCCGAGGAAACCATTTCTGAAGACCGCGTTGCTCTAAGTTGAGCGGTTCGCGAGAAAAACGCGAAAAACCGCAAAAATCCTAATTTTACATTTTCTGGACAAACCGTACGCTTTATGGGAAAACCGAGCACACCGTTGAACTCAGCACAGCCCAATGCATAAGCACGACCCCATTAGACAGCCCTATCTCTCAAAAAAATTTGATATTCTTTTCGATCTAAATTTAGCCCATTGAGATAGAAAAAAATTTTTAAAAAAATTACTTTGCAACCGTTGGCGATAGAGAGATTAACCCACCACCAAACGATAGCTCTCGACGAGTACATCAAAAATATGTATACTTTTATATGCCTAAGAAGTACCATATTGAAGTTATGTGGTCAATTCGCTTATTTTCGTGTTATTTGAAAAAAACGTTATTTGAGCACAACTCGGCAACCAGTAGAGATAGAGACCTGTTCTATGTAAATTCGTGATCACCGAATCCATTTTAGTAAGATAGCGAAGGTTTCATATCGATCCGGGCGCTAGATTTCGAATTAGGTGTGCCACTTCAAATTTAAAGTAAAAAAGTTCGATTTTTATCAAAATTTTGATCAGTTGGGAAAAACAAAACTACCTCCCACCCAATTGAGATTTGGGTTCCTGGTACAGTTTTTGACGCCGATTACGCTGGAGTAATTGATTTTTTTCTATATGGAACGGTACGGAAGTTATGACTTCTCAAAGTATCAAAAACTGCTAAAATTGCCATTTTACTATGTTTTGAATTGCTAAGGCGCACTGTGTTCCATCTAGCCATCCGATTTTGATGATTCTCACGTCACTGGATAGGAAATTGGCCGAGGAAACCATTTCTGAAGACCGCGTTGCTCTAAGTTGAGCGGTTCGCGAGAAAAACGCGAAAAACCGCAAAAATCCTAATTTTACATTTTCTGGACAAACCGTACGCTTTATGGGAAAACCGAGCACACCGCTGAACTCAGCACAGCCCAATGCATAAGCACGACCCCATTAGACAGCCCTATCTCTCAAAAAAATTTGATATTCTTTTCGATCTAAATTTAGCCCATTGAGATAGAAAAAAAATTTTAAAAAAATTACTTTGCAACCGTTGGCGATAGAGAGATTAACCCACCACCAAACGATAGCTCTCGACGAGTACATCAAAAATATGTATACTTTTATATGCCTAAGAAGTACCATATTGAAGTTATGTGGTCAATTCGCTTATTTTCGTGTTATTTGAAAAAAACGTTATTTGAGCACAACTCGGCAACCAGTAGAGATAGAGACCTGTTTTATGTAAATTCGTGATCACCGAATCCATTTTAGTAAGATAGCGAAGGTTTCATATCGATCCGGGCGCTAGATTTCGAATTAGGTGTGCCACTTCAAATTTAAAGTAAAAAAGTTCGATTTTTATCAAAATTTTGATCAGTTGGGAAAAACAAAACTACCTCCCACCCAATTGAGATTTGGGTTCCTGGTACAGTTTTTGACGCCGATTACGCTGGAGTAATTGATTTTTTTCTATATGGAACGGTACGGAAGTTATGACTTCTCAAAGTATCAAAAACTGCTAAAATTGCCATTTTACTATGTTTTGAATTGCTAAGGCGCACTGTGTTCCATCTAGCCATCCGATTTTGATGATTCTCACGTCACTGGATAGGAAATTGGCCGAGGAAACCATTTCTGAAGACCGCGTTGCTCTAAGTTGAGCGGTTCGCGAGAAAAACGCGAAAAACCGCAAAAATCCTAATTTTACATTTTCTGGACAAACCGTACGCTTTATGGGAAAACCGAGCACACCGCTGAACTCAGCACAGCCCAATGCATAAGCACGACCCCATTAGACAGCCCTATCTCTCAAAAAAATTTGATATTCTTTTCGATCTAAATTTAGCCCATTGAGATAGAAAAAAAATTTTAAAAAAATTACTTTGCAACCGTTGGCGATAGAGAGATTAACCCACCACCAAACGATAGCTCTCGACGAGTACATCAAAAATATGTATACTTTTATATGCCTAAGAAGTACCATATTGAAGTTATGTGGTCAATTCGCTTATTTTCGTGTTATTTGAAAAAAACGTTATTTGAGCACAACTCGGCAACCAGTAGAGATAGAGACCTGTTCTATGTAAATTCGTGATCACCGAATCCATTTTAGTAAGATAGCGAAGGTTTCATATCGATCCGGGCGCTAGATTTCGAATTAGGTGTGCCACTTCAAATTTAAAGTAAAAAAGTTCGATTTTTATCAAAATTTTGATCAGTTGGGAAAAACAAAACTACCTCCCACCCAATTGAGATTTGGGTTCCTGGTACAGTTTTTGACGCCGATTACGCTGGAGTAATTGATTTTTTTCTATATGGAACGGTACGGAAGTTATGACTTCTCAAAGTATCAAAAACTGCTAAAATTGCCATTTTACTATGTTTTGAATTGCTAAGGCGCACTGTGTTCCATCTAGCCATCCGATTTTGACGATTCTCACGTCACTGGATAGGAAATTGGCCGAGGAAACCATTTCTGAAGACCGCGTTGCTCTAAGTTGAGCGGTTCGCGAGAAAAACGCGAAAAACCGCAAAAATCCTAATTTTACATTTTCTGGACAAACCGTACGCTTTATGGGAAAACCGAGCACACCGCTGAACTCAGCACAGCCCAATGCATAAGCACGACCCCATTAGACAGCCCTATCTCTCAAAAAAATTTGATATTCTTTTCGATCTAAATTTAGCCCATTGAGATAGAAAAAAAATTTTTAAAAAATTACTTTGCAACCGTTGGCGATAGAGAGATTAACCCACCACCAAACGATAGCTCTCGACGAGTACATCAAAAATATGTATACTTTTATATGCCTAAGAAGTACCATATTGAAGTTATGTGGTCAATTCGCTTATTTTCGTGTTATTTGGAAAAAACGTTATTTGAGCACAACTCGGCAACCAGTAGAGATAGAGACCTGTTCTATGTAAATTCGTGATCAGCGAATCCATTTTAGTAAGATAGCGAAGGTTTCATATCGATCCGGGCGCTAGATTTCGAATTAGGTGTGCCACTTCAAATTTAAAGTAAAAAAGTTCGATTTTTATCAAAATTTTGATCAGTTGGGAAAAACAAAACTACCTCCCACCCAATTGAGATTTGGGTTCCTGGTACAGTTTTTGACGCCGATTACGCTGGAGTAATTGATTTTTTTCTATATGGAACGGTACGGAAGTTATGACTTCTCAAAGTATCAAAAACTGCTAAAATTGCCATTTTACTATGTTTTGAATTGCTAAGGCGCACTGTGTTCCATCTAGCCATCCGATTTTGACGATTCACACGTCACTGGATAGGAAATTGGCCGAGGAAACCATTTCTGAAGACCGCGTTGCTCTAAGTTGAGCGGTTCGCGAGAAAAACGCGAAAAACCGCAAAAATCCTAATTTTACATTTTCTGGACAAACCGTACGCTTTATGGGAAAACCGAGCACACCGCTGAACTCAGCACAGCCCAATGCATAAGCACGACCCCATTAGACAGCCCTATCTCTCAAAAAAATTTGATATTCTTTTCGATCTAAATTTAGCCCATTGAGATAGAAAAAAAATTTTAAAAAAATTACTTTGCAACCGTTGGCGATAGAGAGATTAACCCACCACCAAACGATAGCTCTCGACGAGTACATCAAAAATATGTATACTTTTATATGCCTAAGAAGTACCATATTGAAGTTATGTGGTCAATTCGCTTATTTTCGTGTTATTTGGAAAAAACGTTATTTGAGCACAACTCGGCAACCAGTAGAGATAGAGACCTGTTCTATGTAAATTCGTGATCAGCGAATCCATTTTAGTAAGATAGCGAAGGTTTCATATCGATCCGGGCGCTAGATTTCGAATTAGGTGTGCCACTTCAAATTTAAAGTAAAAAAGTTCGATTTTTATCAAAATTTTGATCAGTTGGGAAAAACAAAACTACCTCCCACCCAATTGAGATTTGGGTTCCTGGTACAGTTTTTGACGCCGATTACGCTGGAGTAATTGATTTTTTTCTATATGGAACGGTACGGAAGTTATGACTTCTCAAAGTATCAAAAACTGCTAAAATTGCCATTTTACTATGTTTTGAATTGCTAAGGCGCACTGTGTTCCATCTAGCCATCCGATTTTGATGATTCTCACGTCACTGGATAGGAAATTGGCCGAGGAAACCATTTCTGAAGACCGCGTTGCTCTAAGTTGAGCGGTTCGCGAGAAAAACGCGAAAAACCGCAAAAATCCTAATTTTACATTTTCTGGACAAACCGTACGCTTTATGGGAAAACCGAGCACACCGCTGAACTCAGCACAGCCCAATGCATAAGCACGACCCCATTAGACAGCCCTATCTCTCAAAAAAATTTGATATTCTTTTCGATCTAAATTTAGCCCATTGAGATAGAAAAAAAATTTTAAAAAAATTACTTTGCAACCGTTGGCGATAGAGAGATTAACCCACCACCAAACGATAGCTCTCGACGAGTACATCAAAAATATGTATACTTTTATATGCCTAAGAAGTACCATATTGAAGTTATGTGGTCAATTCGCTTATTTTCGTGTTATTTGAAAAAAACGTTATTTGAGCACAACTCGGCAACCAGTAGAGATAGAGACCTGTTCTATGTAAATTCGTGATCACCGAATCCATTTTAGTAAGATAGCGAAGGTTTCATATCGATCCGGGCGCTAGATTTCGAATTAGGTGTGCCACTTCAAATTTAAAGTAAAAAAGTTCGATTTTTATCAAAATTTTGATCAGTTGGGAAAAACAAAACTACCTCCCACCCAATTGAGATTTGGGTTCCTGGTACAGTTTTTGACGCCGATTACGCTGGAGTAATTGATTTTTTTCTATATGGAACGGTACGGAAGTTATGACTTCTCAAAGTATCAAAAACTGCTAAAATTGCCATTTTACTATGTTTTGAATTGCTAAGGCGCACTGTGTTCCATCTAGCCATCCGATTTTGACGATTCTCACGTCACTGGATAGGAAATTGGCCGAGGAAACCATTTCTGAAGACCGCGTTGCTCTAAGTTGAGCGGTTCGCGAGAAAAACGCGAAAAACCGCAAAAATCCTAATTTTACATTTTCTGGACAAACCGTACGCTTTATGGGAAAACCGAGCACACCGCTGAACTCAGCACAGCCCAATGCATAAGCACGACCCCATTAGACAGCCCTATCTCTCAAAAAAATTTGATATTCTTTTCGATCTAAATTTAGCCCATTGAGATAGAAAAAAAATTTTTAAAAAATTACTTTGCAACCGTTGGCGATAGAGAGATTAACCCACCACCAAACGATAGCTCTCGACGAGTACATCAAAAATATGTATACTTTTATATGCCTAAGAAGTACCATATTGAAGTTATGTGGTCAATTCGCTTATTTTCGTGTTATTTGGAAAAAACGTTATTTGAGCACAACTCGGCAACCAGTAGAGATAGAGACCTGTTCTATGTAAATTCGTGATCAGCGAATCCATTTTAGTAAGATAGCGAAGGTTTCATATCGATCCGGGCGCTAGATTTCGAATTAGGTGTGCCACTTCAAATTTAAAGTAAAAAAGTTCGATTTTTATCAAAATTTTGATCAGTTGGGAAAAACAAAACTACCTCCCACCCAATTGAGATTTGGGTTCCTGGTACAGTTTTTGACGCCGATTACGCTGGAGTAATTGATTTTTTTCTATATGGAACGGTACGGAAGTTATGACTTCTCAAAGTATCAAAAACTGCTAAAATTGCCATTTTACTATGTTTTGAATTGCTAAGGCGCACTGTGTTCCATCTAGCCATCCGATTTTGACGATTCACACGTCACTGGATAGGAAATTGGCCGAGGAAACCATTTCTGAAGACCGCGTTGCTCTAAGTTGAGCGGTTCGCGAGAAAAACGCGAAAAACCGCAAAAATCCTAATTTTACATTTTCTGGACAAACCGTACGCTTTATGGGAAAACCGAGCACACCGCTGAACTCAGCACAGCCCAATGCATAAGCACGACCCCATTAGACAGCCCTATCTCTCAAAAAAATTTGATATTCTTTTCGATCTAAATTTAGCCCATTGAGATAGAAAAAAAATTTTAAAAAAATTACTTTGCAACCGTTGGCGATAGAGAGATTAACCCACCACCAAACGATAGCTCTCGACGAGTACATCAAAAATATGTATACTTTTATATGCCTAAGAAGTACCATATTGAAGTTATGTGGTCAATTCGCTTATTTTCGTGTTATTTGGAAAAAACGTTATTTGAGCACAACTCGGCAACCAGTAGAGATAGAGACCTGTTCTATGTAAATTCGTGATCAGCGAATCCATTTTAGTAAGATAGCGAAGGTTTCATATCGATCCGGGCGCTAGATTTCGAATTAGGTGTGCCACTTCAAATTTAAAGTAAAAAAGTTCGATTTTTATCAAAATTTTGATCAGTTGGGAAAAACAAAACTACCTCCCACCCAATTGAGATTTGGGTTCCTGGTACAGTTTTTGACGCCGATTACGCTGGAGTAATTGATTTTTTTCTATATGGAACGGTACGGAAGTTATGACTTCTCAAAGTATCAAAAACTGCTAAAATTGCCATTTTACTATGTTTTGAATTGCTAAGGCGCACTGTGTTCCATCTAGCCATCCGATTTTGACGATTCACACGTCACTGGATAGGAAATTGGCCGAGGAAACCATTTCTGAAGACCGCGTTGCTCTAAGTTGAGCGGTTCGCGAGAAAAACGCGAAAAACCGCAAAAATCCTAATTTTACATTTTCTGGACAAACCGTACGCTTTATGGGAAAACCGAGCACACCGTTGAACTCAGCACAGCCCAATGCATAAGCACGACCCCATTAGACAGCCCTATCTCTCAAAAAAATTTGATATTCTTTTCGATCTAAATTTAGCCCATTGAGATAGAAAAAAAATTTAAAAAAAATTACTTTGCAACCGTTGGCGATAGAGAGATTAACCCACCACCAAACGATAGCTCTCGACGAGTACATCAAAAATATGTATACTTTTATATGCCTAAGAAGTACCATATTGAAGTTATGTGGTCAATTCGCTTATTTTCGTGTTATTTGGAAAAAACGTTATTTGAGCACAACTCGGCAACCAGTAGAGATAGAGACCTGTTCTATGTAAATTCGTGATCAGCGAATCCATTTTAGTAAGATAGCGAAGGTTTCATATCGATCCGGGCGCTAGATTTCGAATTAGGTGTGCCACTTCAAATTTAAAGTAAAAAAGTTCGATTTTTATCAAAATTTTGATCAGTTGGGAAAAACAAAACTACCTCCCACCCAATTGAGATTTGGGTTCCTGGTACAGTTTTTGACGCCGATTACGCTGGAGTAATTGATTTTTTTCTATATGGAACGGTACGGAAGTTATGACTTCTCAAAGTATCAAAAACTGCTAAAATTGCCATTTTACTATGTTTTGAATTGCTAAGGCGCACTGTGTTCCATCTAGCCATCCGATTTTGACGATTCACACGTCACTGGATAGGAAATTGGCCGAGGAAACCATTTCTGAAGACCGCGTTGCTCTAAGTTGAGCGGTTCGCGAGAAAAACGCGAAAAACCGCAAAAATCCTAATTTTACATTTTCTGGACAAACCGTACGCTTTATGGGAAAACCGAGCACACCGCTGAACTCAGCACAGCCCAATGCATAAGCACGACCCCATTAGACAGCCCTATCTCTCAAAAAAATTTGATATTCTTTTCGATCTAAATTTAGCCCATTGAGATAGAAAAAAATTTTTAAAAAAATTACTTTGCAACCGTTGGCGATAGAGAGATTAACCCACCACCAAACGATAGCTCTCGACGAGTACATCAAAAATATGTATACTTTTATATGCCTAAGAAGTACCATATTGAAGTTATGTGGTCAATTCGCTTATTTTCGTGTTATTTGGAAAAAACGTTATTTGAGCACAACTCGGCAACCAGTAGAGATAGAGACCTGTTCTATGTAAATTCGTGATCAGCGAATCCATTTTAGTAAGATAGCGAAGGTTTCATATCGATCCGGGCGCTAGATTTCGAATTAGGTGTGCCACTTCAAATTTAAAGTAAAAAAGTTCGATTTTTATCAAAATTTTGATCAGTTGGGAAAAACAAAACTACCTCCCACCCAATTGAGATTTGGGTTCCTGGTACAGTTTTTGACGCCGATTACGCTGGAGTAATTGATTTTTTTCTATATGGAACGGTACGGAAGTTATGACTTCTCAAAGTATCAAAAACTGCTAAAATTGCCATTTTACTATGTTTTGAATTGCTAAGGCGCACTGTGTTCCATCTAGCCATCCGATTTTGACGATTCTCACGTCACTGGATAGGAAATTGGCCGAGGAAACCATTTCTGAAGACCGCGTTGCTCTAAGTTGAGCGGTTCGCGAGAAAAACGCGAAAAACCGCAAAAATCCTAATTTTACATTTTCTGGACAAACCGTACGCTTTATGGGAAAACCGAGCACACCGCTGAACTCAGCACAGCCCAATGCATAAGCACGACCCCATTAGACAGCCCTATCTCTCAAAAAAATTTGATATTCTTTTCGATCTAAATTTAGCCCATTGAGATAGAAAAAAATTTTTAAAAAAATTACTTTGCAACCGTTGGCGATAGAGAGATTAACCCACCACCAAACGATAGCTCTCGACGAGTACATCAAAAATATGTATACTTTTATATGCCTAAGAAGTACCATATTGAAGTTATGTGGTCAATTCGCTTATTTTCGTGTTATTTGGAAAAAACGTTATTTGAGCACAACTCGGCAACCAGTAGAGATAGAGACCTGTTCTATGTAAATTCGTGATCAGCGAATCCATTTTAGTAAGATAGCGAAGGTTTCATATCGATCCGGGCGCTAGATTTCGAATTAGGTGTGCCACTTCAAATTTAAAGTAAAAAAGTTCGATTTTTATCAAAATTTTGATCAGTTGGGAAAAACAAAACTACCTCCCACCCAATTGAGATTTGGGTTCCTGGTACAGTTTTTGACGCCGATTACGCTGGAGTAATTGATTTTTTTCTATATGGAACGGTACGGAAGTTATGACTTCTCAAAGTATCAAAAACTGCTAAAATTGCCATTTTACTATGTTTTGAATTGCTAAGGCGCACTGTGTTCCATCTAGCCATCCGATTTTGACGATTCACACGTCACTGGATAGGAAATTGGCCGAGGAAACGATTTCTGAAGACCGCGTTGCTCTAAGTTGAGCGGTTCGCGAGAAAAACGCGAAAAACCGCAAAAATCCTAATTTTACATTTTCTGGACAAACCGTACGCTTTATGGGAAAACCGAGCACACCGTTGAACTCAGCACAGCCCAATGCATAAGCACGACCCCATTAGACAGCCCTATCTCTCAAAAAAATTTGATATTCTTTTCGATCTAAATTTAGCCCATTGAGATAGAAAAAAAATTTTAAAAAAATTACTTTGCAACCGTTGGCGATAGAGAGATTAACCCACCACCAAACGATAGCTCTCGACGAGTACATCAAAAATATGTATACTTTTATATGCCTAAGAAGTACCATATTGAAGTTATGTGGTCAATTCGCTTATTTTCGTGTTATTTGAAAAAAACGTTATTTGAGCACAACTCGGCAACCAGTAGAGATAGAGACCTGTTCTATGTAAATTCGTGATCACCGAATCCATTTTAGTAAGATAGCGAAGGTTTCATATCGATCCGGGCGCTAGATTTCGAATTAGGTGTGCCACTTCAAATTTAAAGTAAAAAAGTTCGATTTTTATCAAAATTTTGATCAGTTGGGAAAAACAAAACTACCTCCCACCCAATTGAGATTTGGGTTCCTGGTACAGTTTTTGACGCCGATTACGCTGGAGTAATTGATTTTTTTCTATATGGAACGGTACGGAAGTTATGACTTCTCAAAGTATCAAAAACTGCTAAAATTGCCATTTTACTATGTTTTGAATTGCTAAGGCGCACTGTGTTCCATCTAGCCATCCGATTTTGACGATTCTCACGTCACTGGATAGGAAATTGGCCGAGGAAACCATTTCTGAAGACCGCGTTGCTCTAAGTTGAGCGGTTCGCGAGAAAAACGCGAAAAACCGCAAAAATCCTAATTTTACATTTTCTGGACAAACCGTACGCTTTATGGGAAAACCGAGCACACCGCTGAACTCAGCACAGCCCAATGCATAAGCACGACCCCATTAGACAGCCCTATCTCTCAAAAAAATTTGATATTCTTTTCGATCTAAATTTAGCCCATTGAGATAGAAAAAAAATTTTTAAAAAATTACTTTGCAACCGTTGGCGATAGAGAGATTAACCCACCACCAAACGATAGCTCTCGACGAGTACATCAAAAATATGTATACTTTTATATGCCTAAGAAGTACCATATTGAAGTTATGTGGTCAATTCGCTTATTTTCGTGTTATTTGGAAAAAACGTTATTTGAGCACAACTCGGCAACCAGTAGAGATAGAGACCTGTTCTATGTAAATTCGTGATCAGCGAATCCATTTTAGAAAGATAGCGAAGGTTTCATATCGATCCGGGCGCTAGATTTCGAATTAGGTGTGCCACTTCAAATTTAAAGTAAAAAAGTTCGATTTTTATCAAAATTTTGATCAGTTGGGAAAAACAAAACTACCTCCCACCCAATTGAGATTTGGGTTCCTGGTACAGTTTTTGACGCCGATTACGCTGGAGTAATTGATTTTTTTCTATATGGAACGGTACGGAAGTTATGACTTCTCAAAGTATCAAAAACTGCTAAAATTGCCATTTTACTATGTTTTGAATTGCTAAGGCGCACTGTGTTCCATCTAGCCATCCGATTTTGATGATTCTCACGTCACTGGATAGGAAATTGGCCGAGGAAACCATTTCTGAAGACCGCGTTGCTCTAAGTTGAGCGGTTCGCGAGAAAAACGCGAAAAACCGCAAAAATCCTAATTTTACATTTTCTGGACAAACCGTACGCTTTATGGGAAAACCGAGCACACCGCTGAACTCAGCACAGCCCAATGCATAAGCACGACCCCATTAGACAGCCCTATCTCTCAAAAAAATTTGATATTCTTTTCGATCTAAATTTAGCCCATTGAGATAGAAAAAAAATTTTTAAAAAATTACTTTGCAACCGTTGGCGATAGAGAGATTAACCCACCACCAAACGATAGCTCTCGACGAGTACATCAAAAATATGTATACTTTTATATGCCTAAGAAGTACCATATTGAAGTTATGTGGTCAATTCGCTTATTTTCGTGTTATTTGAAAAAAACGTTATTTGAGCACAACTCGGCAACCAGTAGAGATAGAGACCTGTTCTATGTAAATTCGTGATCACCGAATCCATTTTAGTAAGATAGCGAAGGTTTCATATCGATCCGGGCGCTAGATTTCGAATTAGGTGTGCCACTTCAAATTTAAAGTAAAAAAGTTCGATTTTTATCAAAATTTTGATCAGTTGGGAAAAACAAAACTACCTCCCACCCAATTGAGATTTGGGTTCCTGGTACAGTTTTTGACGCCGATTACGCTGGAGTAATTGATTTTTTTCTATATGGAACGGTACGGAAGTTATGACTTCTCAAAGTATCAAAAACTGCTAAAATTGCCATTTTACTATGTTTTGAATTGCTAAGGCGCACTGTGTTCCATCTAGCCATCCGATTTTGACGATTCACACGTCACTGGATAGGAAATTGGCCGAGGAAACCATTTCTGAAGACCGCGTTGCTCTAAGTTGAGCGGTTCGCGAGAAAAACGCGAAAAACCGCAAAAATCCTAATTTTACATTTTCTGGACAAACCGTACGCTTTATGGGAAAACCGAGCACACCGCTGAACTCAGCACAGCCCAATGCATAAGCACGACCCCATTAGACAGCCCTATCTCTCAAAAAAATTTGATATTCTTTTCGATCTAAATTTAGCCCATTGAGATAGAAAAAAAATTTTAAAAAAATTACTTTGCAACCGTTGGCGATAGAGAGATTAACCCACCACCAAACGATAGCTCTCGACGAGTACATCAAAAATATGTATACTTTTATATGCCTAAGAAGTACCATATTGAAGTTATGTGGTCAATTCGCTTATTTTCGTGTTATTTGAAAAAAACGTTATTTGAGCACAACTCGGCAACCAGTAGAGATAGAGACCTGTTCTATGTAAATTCGTGATCACCGAATCCATTTTAGTAAGATAGCGAAGGTTTCATATCGATCCGGGCGCTAGATTTCGAATTAGGTGTGCCACTTCAAATTTAAAGTAAAAAAGTTCGATTTTTATCAAAATTTTGATCAGTTGGGAAAAACAAAACTACCTCCCACCCAATTGAGATTTGGGTTCCTGGTACAGTTTTTGACGCCGATTACGCTGGAGTAATTGATTTTTTTCTATATGGAACGGTACGGAAGTTATGACTTCTCAAAGTATCAAAAACTGCTAAAATTGCCATTTTACTATGTTTTGAATTGCTAAGGCGCACTGTGTTCCATCTAGCCATCCGATTTTGACGATTCTCACGTCACTGGATAGGAAATTGGCCGAGGAAACCATTTCTGAAGACCGCGTTGCTCTAAGTTGAGCGGTTCGCGAGAAAAACGCGAAAAACCGCAAAAATCCTAATTTTACATTTTCTGGACAAACCGTACGCTTTATGGGAAAACCGAGCACACCGCTGAACTCAGCACAGCCCAATGCATAAGCACGACCCCATTAGACAGCCCTATCTCTCAAAAAAATTTGATATTCTTTTCGATCTAAATTTAGCCCATTGAGATAGAAAAAAAATTTTTAAAAAATTACTTTGCAACCGTTGGCGATAGAGAGATTAACCCACCACCAAACGATAGCTCTCGACGAGTACATCAAAAATATGTATACTTTTATATGCCTAAGAAGTACCATATTGAAGTTATGTGGTCAATTCGCTTATTTTCGTGTTATTTGGAAAAAACGTTATTTGAGCACAACTCGGCAACCAGTAGAGATAGAGACCTGTTCTATGTAAATTCGTGATCAGCGAATCCATTTTAGTAAGATAGCGAAGGTTTCATATCGATCCGGGCGCTAGATTTCGAATTAGGTGTGCCACTTCAAATTTAAAGTAAAAAAGTTCGATTTTTATCAAAATTTTGATCAGTTGGGAAAAACAAAACTACCTCCCACCCAATTGAGATTTGGGTTCCTGGTACAGTTTTTGACGCCGATTACGCTGGAGTAATTGATTTTTTTCTATATGGAACGGTACGGAAGTTATGACTTCTCAAAGTATCAAAAACTGCTAAAATTGCCATTTTACTATGTTTTGAATTGCTAAGGCGCACTGTGTTCCATCTAGCCATCCGATTTTGACGATTCACACGTCACTGGATAGGAAATTGGCCGAGGAAACCATTTCTGAAGACCGCGTTGCTCTAAGTTGAGCGGTTCGCGAGAAAAACGCGAAAAACCGCAAAAATCCTAATTTTACATTTTCTGGACAAACCGTACGCTTTATGGGAAAACCGAGCACACCGCTGAACTCAGCACAGCCCAATGCATAAGCACGACCCCATTAGACAGCCCTATCTCTCAAAAAAATTTGATATTCTTTTCGATCTAAATTTAGCCCATTGAGATAGAAAAAAAATTTTAAAAAAATTACTTTGCAACCGTTGGCGATAGAGAGATTAACCCACCACCAAACGATAGCTCTCGACGAGTACATCAAAAATATGTATACTTTTATATGCCTAAGAAGTACCATATTGAAGTTATGTGGTCAATTCGCTTATTTTCGTGTTATTTGGAAAAAACGTTATTTGAGCACAACTCGGCAACCAGTAGAGATAGAGACCTGTTCTATGTAAATTCGTGATCAGCGAATCCATTTTAGTAAGATAGCGAAGGTTTCATATCGATCCGGGCGCTAGATTTCGAATTAGGTGTGCCACTTCAAATTTAAAGTAAAAAAGTTCGATTTTTATCAAAATTTTGATCAGTTGGGAAAAACAAAACTACCTCCCACCCAATTGAGATTTGGGTTCCTGGTACAGTTTTTGACGCCGATTACGCTGGAGTAATTGATCTTTTTCTATATGGAACAGTACGGAAGTTATGACTTCTCAAAGTATCAAAAACTGCTAAAATTGCCATTTTACTATGTTTTGAATTGCTAAGGCGCACTGTGTTCCATCTAGCCATCCGATTTTGACGATTCACACGTCACTGGATAGGAAATTGGCCGAGGAAACCATTTCTGAAGACCGCGTTGCTCTAAGTTGAGCGGTTCGCGAGAAAAACGCGAAAAACCGCAAAAATCCTAATTTTACATTTTCTGGACAAACCGTACGCGTTATGGGAAAACCGAGCACACCGCTGAACTCAGCACAGCCCAATGCATAAGCACCACCCCATTAGACAGCCCTATCTCTCAAAAAAATTTGATATTCTTTTCGATCTAAATTTAGCCCATTGAGATAGAAAAAAATTTTTAAAAAAATTACTTTGCAACCGTTGGCGATAGAGAGATTAACCCACCACCAAACGATAGCTCTCGACGAGTACATCAAAAATATGTATACTTTTATATGCCTAAGAAGTACCATATTGAAGTTATGTGGTCAATTCGCTTATTTTCGTGTTATTTGGAAAAAACGTTATTTGAGCACAACTCGGCAACCAGTAGAGATAGAGACCTGTTCTATGTAAATTCGTGATCAGCGAATCCATTTTAGTAAGATAGCGAAGGTTTCATATCGATCCGGGCGCTAGATTTCGAATTAGGTGTGCCACTTCAAATTTAAAGTAAAAAAGTTCGATTTTTATCAAAATTTTGATCAGTTGGGAAAAACAAAACTACCTCCCACCCAATTGAGATTTGGGTTCCTGGTACAGTTTTTGACGCCGATTACGCTGGAGTAATTGATTTTTTTCTATATGGAACGGTACGGAAGTTATGACTTCTCAAAGTATCAAAAACTGCTAAAATTGCCATTTTACTATGTTTTGAATTGCTAAGGCGCACTGTGTTCCATCTAGCCATCCGATTTTGACGATTCACACGTCACTGGATAGGAAATTGGCCGAGGAAACCATTTCTGAAGACCGCGTTGCTCTAAGTTGAGCGGTTCGCGAGAAAAACGCGAAAAACCGCAAAAATCCTAATTTTACATTTTCTGGACAAACCGTACGCTTTATGGGAAAACCGAGCACACCGTTGAACTCAGCACAGCCCAATGCATAAGCACGACCCCATTAGACAGCCCTATCTCTCAAAAAAATTTGATATTCTTTTCGATCTAAATTTAGCCCATTGAGATAGAAAAAAAATTTTAAAAAAATTACTTTGCAACCGTTGGCGATAGAGAGATTAACCCACCACCAAACGATAGCTCTCGACGAGTACATCAAAAATATGTATACTTTTATATGCCTAAGAAGTACCATATTGAAGTTATGTGGTCAATTCGCTTATTTTCGTGTTATTTGAAAAAAACGTTATTTGAGCACAACTCGGCAACCAGTAGAGATAGAGACCTGTTCTATGTAAATTCGTGATCACCGAATCCATTTTAGTAAGATAGCGAAGGTTTCATATCGATCCGGGCGCTAGATTTCGAATTAGGTGTGCCACTTCAAATTTAAAGTAAAAAAGTTCGATTTTTATCAAAATTTTGATCAGTTGGGAAAAACAAAACTACCTCCCACCCAATTGAGATTTGGGTTCCTGGTACAGTTTTTGACGCCGATTACGCTGGAGTAATTGATTTTTTTCTATATGGAACGGTACGGAAGTTATGACTTCTCAAAGTATCAAAAACTGCTAAAATTGCCATTTTACTATGTTTTGAATTGCTAAGGCGCACTGTGCTCCATCTAGCCATCCGATTTTGACGATTCTCACGTCACTGGATAGGAAATTGGCCGAGGAAACCATTTCTGAAGACCGCGTTGCTCTAAGTTGAGCGGTTCGCGAGAAAAACGCGAAAAACCGCAAAAATCCTAATTTTACATTTTCTGGACAAACCGTACGCTTTATGGGAAAACCGAGCACACCGCTGAACTCAGCACAGCCCAATGCATAAGCACGACCCCATTAGACAGCCCTATCTCTCAAAAAAATTTGATATTCTTTTCGATCTAAATTTAGCCCATTGAGATAGAAAAAAAATTTTTAAAAAATTACTTTGCAACCGTTGGCGATAGAGAGATTAACCCACCACCAAACGATAGCTCTCGACGAGTACATCAAAAATATGTATACTTTTATATGCCTAAGAAGTACCATATTGAAGTTATGTGGTCAATTCGCTTATTTTCGTGTTATTTGGAAAAAACGTTATTTGAGCACAACTCGGCAACCAGTAGAGATAGAGACCTGTTCTATGTAAATTCGTGATCAGCGAATCCATTTTAGTAAGATAGCGAAGGTTTCATATCGATCCGGGCGCTAGATTTCGAATTAGGTGTGCCACTTCAAATTTAAAGTAAAAAAGTTCGATTTTTATCAAAATTTTGATCAGTTGGGAAAAACAAAACTACCTCCCACCCAATTGAGATTTGGGTTCCTGGTACAGTTTTTGACGCCGATTACGCTGGAGTAATTGATTTTTTTCTATATGGAACGGTACGGAAGTTATGACTTCTCAAAGTATCAAAAACTGCTAAAATTGCCATTTTACTATGTTTTGAATTGCTAAGGCGCACTGTGTTCCATCTAGCCATCCGATTTTGATGATTCTCACGTCACTGGATAGGAAATTGGCCGAGGAAACCATTTCTGAAGACCGCGTTGCTCTAAGTTGAGCGGTTCGCGAGAAAAACGCGAAAAACCGCAAAAATCCTAATTTTACATTTTCTGGACAAACCGTACGCTTTATGGGAAAACCGAGCACACCGCTGAACTCAGCACAGCCCAATGCATAAGCACGACCCCATTAGACAGCCCTATCTCTCAAAAAAATTTGATATTCTTTTCGATCTAAATTTAGCCCATTGAGATAGAAAAAAAATTTTAAAAAAATTACTTTGCAACCGTTGGCGATAGAGAGATTAACCCACCACCAAACGATAGCTCTCGACGAGTACATCAAAAATATGTATACTTTTATATGCCTAAGAAGTACCATATTGAAGTTATGTGGTCAATTCGCTTATTTTCGTGTTATTTGAAAAAAACGTTATTTGAGCACAACTCGGCAACCAGTAGAGATAGAGACCTGTTCTATGTAAATTCGTGATCACCGAATCCATTTTAGTAAGATAGCGAAGGTTTCATATCGATCCGGGCGCTAGATTTCGAATTAGGTGTGCCACTTCAAATGTAAAGTAAAAAAGTTCGATTTTTATCAAAATTTTGATCAGTTGGGAAAAACAAAACTACCTCCCACCCAATTGAGATTTGGGTTCCTGGTACAGTTTTTGACGCCGATTACGCTGGAGTAATTGATTTTTTTCTATATGGAACGGTACGGAAGTTATGACTTCTCAAAGTATCAAAAACTGCTAAAATTGCCATTTTACTATGTTTTGAATTGCTAAGGCGCACTGTGTTCCATCTAGCCATCCGATTTTGACGATTCTCACGTCACTGGATAGGAAATTGGCCGAGGAAACCATTTCTGAAGACCGCGTTGCTCTAAGTTGAGCGGTTCGCGAGAAAAACGCGAAAAACCGCAAAAATCCTAATTTTACATTTTCTGGACAAACCGTACGCTTTATGGGAAAACCGAGCACACCGCTGAACTCAGCACAGCCCAATGCATAAGCACGACCCCATTAGACAGCCCTATCTCTCAAAAAAATTTGATATTCTTTTCGATCTAAATTTAGCCCATTGAGATAGAAAAAAAATTTTTAAAAAATTACTTTGCAACCGTTGGCGATAGAGAGATTAACCCACCACCAAACGATAGCTCTCGACGAGTACATCAAAAATATGTATACTTTTATATGCCTAAGAAGTACCATATTGAAGTTATGTGGTCAATTCGCTTATTTTCGTGTTATTTGGAAAAAACGTTATTTGAGCACAACTCGGCAACCAGTAGAGATAGAGACCTGTTCTATGTAAATTCGTGATCAGCGAATCCATTTTAGTAAGATAGCGAAGGTTTCATATCGATCCGGGCGCTAGATTTCGAATTAGGTGTGCCACTTCAAATTTAAAGTAAAAAAGTTCGATTTTTATCAAAATTTTGATCAGTTGGGAAAAACAAAACTACCTCCCACCCAATTAAGATTTGGGTTCCTGGTACAGTTTTTGACGCCGATTACGCTGGAGTAATTGATTTTTTTCTATATGGAACGGTACGGAAGTTATGACTTCTCAAAGTATCAAAAACTGCTAAAATTGCCATTTTACTATGTTTTGAATTGCTAAGGCGCACTGTGTTCCATCTAGCCATCCGATTTTGACGATTCACACGTCACTGGATAGGAAATTGGCCGAGGAAACCATTTCTGAAGACCGCGTTGCTCTAAGTTGAGCGGTTCGCGAGAAAAACGCGAAAAACCGCAAAAATCCTAATTTTACATTTTCTGGACAAACCGTACGCTTTATGGGAAAACCGAGCACACCGTTGAACTCAGCACAGCCCAATGCATAAGCACGACCCCATTAGACAGCCCTATCTCTCAAAAAAATTTGATATTCTTTTCGATCTAAATTTAGCCCATTGAGATAGAAAAAAAATTTTTTAAAAATTACTTTGCAACCGTTGGCGATAGAGAGATTAACCCACCACCAAACGATAGCTCTCGACGAGTACATCAAAAATATGTATACTTTTATATGCCTAAGAAGTACCATATTGAAGTTATGTGGTCAATTCGCTTATTTTCGTGTTATTTGGAAAAAACGTTATTTGAGCACAACTCGGCAACCAGTAGAGATAGAGACCTGTTCTATGTAAATTCGTGATCAGCGAATCCATTTTAGTAAGATAGCGAAGGTTTCATATCGATCCGGGCGCTAGATTTCGAATTAGGTGTGCCACTTCAAATTTAAAGTAAAAAAGTTCGATTTTTATCAAAATTTTGATCAGTTGGGAAAAACAAAACTACCTCCCACCCAATTGAGATTTGGGTTCCTGGTACAGTTTTTGACGCCGATTACGCTGGAGTAATTGATTTTTTTCTATATGGAACGGTACGGAAGTTATGACTTCTCAAAGTATCAAAAACTGCTAAAATTGCCATTTTACTATGTTTTGAATTGCTAAGTGTTCCATCTAGCCATCCGATTTTGACGATTCACACGTCACTGGATAGGAAATTGGCCGAGGAAACCATTTCTGAAGACCGCGTTGCTCTAAGTTGAGCGGTTCGCGAGAAAAACGCGAAAAACCGCAAAAATCCTAATTTTACATTTTCTGGACAAACCGTACGCTTTATGGGAAAACCGAGCACACCGTTGAACTCAGCACAGCCCAATGCATAAGCACGACCCCATTAGACAGCCCTATCTCTCAAAAAAATTTGATATTCTTTTCGATCTAAATTTAGCCCATTGAGATAGAAAAAAAATTTTAAAAAAATTACTTTGCAACCGTTGGCGATAGAGAGATTAACCCACCACCAAACGATAGCTCTCGACGAGTACATCAAAAATATGTATACTTTTATATGCCTAAGAAGTACCATATTGAAGTTATGTGGTCAATTCGCTTATTTTCGTGTTATTTGAAAAAAACGTTATTTGAGCACAACTCGGCAACCAGTAGAGATAGAGACCTGTTCTATGTAAATTCGTGATCACCGAATCCATTTTAGTAAGATAGCGAAGGTTTCATATCGATCCGGGCGCTAGATTTCGAATTAGGTGTGCCACTTCAAATTTAAAGTAAAAAAGTTCGATTTTTATCAAAATTTTGATCAGTTGGGAAAAACAAAACTACCTCCCACCCAATTGAGATTTGGGTTCCTGGTACAGTTTTTGACGCCGATTACGCTGGAGTAATTGATTTTTTTCTATATGGAACGGTACGGAAGTTATGACTTCTCAAAGTATCAAAAACTGCTAAAATTGCCATTTTACTATGTTTTGAATTGCTAAGGCGCACTGTGTTCCATCTAGCCATCCGATTTTGACGATTCTCACGTCACTGGATAGGAAATTGGCCGAGGAAACCATTTCTGAAGACCGCGTTGCTCTAAGTTGAGCGGTTCGCGAGAAAAACGCGAAAAACCGCAAAAATCCTAATTTTACATTTTCTGGACAAACCGTACGCTTTATGGGAAAACCGAGCACACCGCTGAACTCAGCACAGCCCAATGCATAAGCACGACCCCATTAGACAGCCCTATCTGTCAAAAAAATTTGATATTCTTTTCGATCTAAATTTAGCCCATTGATAGAAAAAAAATTTTTAAAAAATTACTTTGCAACCGTTGGCGATAGAGAGATTAACCCACCACCAAACGATAGCTCTCGACGAGTACATCAAAAATATGTATACTTTTATATGCCTAAGAAGTACCATATTGAAGTTATGTGGTCAATTCGCTTATTTTCGTGTTATTTGGAAAAAACGTTATTTGAGCACAACTCGGCAACCAGTAGAGATAGAGACCTGTTCTATGTAAATTCGTGATCAGCGAATCCATTTTAGTAAGATAGCGAAGGTTTCATATCGATCCGGGCGCTAGATTTCGAATTAGGTGTGCCACTTCAAATTTAAAGTAAAAAAGTTCGATTTTTATCAAAATTTTGATCAGTTGGGAAAAACAAAACTACCTCCCACCCAATTGAGATTTGGGTTCCTGGTACAGTTTTTGACGCCGATTACGCTGGAGTAATTGATTTTTTTCTATATGGAACGGTACGGAAGTTATGACTTCTCAAAGTATCAAAAACTGCTAAAATTGCCATTTTACTATGTTTTGAATTGCTAAGGCGCACTGTGTTCCATCTAGCCATCCGATTTTGATGATTCTCACGTCACTGGATAGGAAATTGGCCGAGGAAACCATTTCTGAAGACCGCGTTGCTCTAAGTTGAGCGGTTCGCGAGAAAAACGCGAAAAACCGCAAAAATCCTAATTTTACATTTTCTGGACAAACCGTACGCTTTATGGGAAAACCGAGCACACCGCTGAACTCAGCACAGCCCAATGCATAAGCACGACCCCATTAGACAGCCCTATCTCTCAAAAAAATTTGATATTCTTTTCGATCTAAATTTAGCCCATTGAGATAGAAAAAAAATTTTTAAAAAATTACTTTGCAACCGTTGGCGATAGAGAGATTAACCCACCACCAAACGATAGCTCTCGACGAGTACATCAAAAATATGTATACTTTTATATGCCTAAGAAGTACCATATTGAAGTTATGTGGTCAATTCGCTTATTTTCGTGTTATTTGGAAAAAACGTTATTTGAGCACAACTCGGCAACCAGTAGAGATAGACACCTGTTCTATGTAAATTCGTGATCAGCGAATCCATTTTAGTAAGATAGCGAAGGTTTCATATCGATCCGGGCGCTAGATTTCGAATTAGGTGTGCCACTTCAAATTTAAAGTAAAAAAGTTCGATTTTTATCAAAATTTTGATCAGTTGGGAAAAACAAAACTACCTCCCACCCAATTGAGATTTGGGTTCCTGGTACAGTTTTTGACGCCGATTACGCTGGAGTAATTGATTTTTTTCTATATGGAACGGTACGGAAGTTATGACTTCTCAAAGTATCAAAAACTGCTAAAATTGCCATTTTACTATGTTTTGAATTGCTAAGGCGCACTGTGTTCCATCTAGCCATCCGATTTTGACGATTCACACGTCACTGGATAGGAAATTGGCCGAGGAAACCATTTCTGAAGACCGCGTTGCTCTAAGTTGAGCGGTTCGCGAGAAAAACGCGAAAAACCGCAAAAATCCTAATTTTACATTTTCTGGACAAACCGTACGCTTTATGGGAAAACCGAGCACACCGCTGAACTCAGCACAGCCCAATGCATAAGCACGACCCCATTAGACAGCCCTATCTCTCAAAAAAATTTGATATTCTTTTCGATCTAAATTTAGCCCATTGAGATAGAAAAAAATTTTTAAAAAAATTACTTTGCAACCGTTGGCGATAGAGAGATTAACCCACCACCAAACGATAGCTCTCGACGAGTACATCAAAAATATGTATACTTTTATATGCCTAAGAAGTACCATATTGAAGTTATGTGGTCAATTCGCTTATTTTCGTGTTATTTGGAAAAAACGTTATTTGAGCACAACTCGGCAACCAGTAGAGATAGAGACCTGTTCTATGTAAATTCGTGATCAGCGAATCCATTTTAGTAAGATAGCGAAGGTTTCATATCGATCCGGGCGCTAGATTTCGAATTAGGTGTGCCACTTCAAATTTAAAGTAAAAAAGTTCGATTTTTATCAAAATTTTGATCAGTTGGGAAAAACAAAACTACCTCCCACCCAATTGAGATTTGGGTTCCTGGTACAGTTTTTGACGCCGATTACGCTGGAGTAATTGATTTTTTTCTATATGGAACGGTACGGAAGTTATGACTTCTCAAAGTATCAAAAACTGCTAAAATTGCCATTTTACTATGTTTTGAATTGCTAAGTGTTCCATCTAGCCATCCGATTTTGACGATTCACACGTCACTGGATAGGAAATTGGCCGAGGAAACCATTTCTGAAGACCGCGTTGCTCTAAGTTGAGCGGTTCGCGAGAAAAACGCGAAAAACCGCAAAAATCTTAATTTTACATTTTCTGGACAAACCGTACGCTTTATGGGAAAACCGAGCACACCGTTGAACTCAGCACAGCCCAATGCATAAGCACGACCCCATTAGACAGCCCTATCTCTCAAAAAAATTTGATATTCTTTTCGATCTAAATTTAGCCCATTGAGATAGAAAAAAAATTTTAAAAAAATTACTTTGCAACCGTTGGCGATAGAGAGATTAACCCACCACCAAACGATAGCTCTCGACGAGTACATCAAAAATATGTATACTTTTATATGCCTAAGAAGTACCATATTGAAGTTATGTGGTCAATTCGCTTATTTTCGTGTTATTTGAAAAAAACGTTATTTGAGCACAACTCGGCAACCAGTAGAGATAGAGACCTGTTCTATGTAAATTCGTGATCACCGAATCCATTTTAGTAAGATAGCGAAGGTTTCATATCGATCCGGGCGCTAGATTTCGAATTAGGTGTGCCACTTCAAATTTAAAGTAAAAAAGTTCGATTTTTATCAAAATTTTGATCAGTTGGGAAAAACAAAACTACCTCCCACCCAATTGAGATTTGGGTTCCTGGTACAGTTTTTGACGCCGATTACGCTGGAGTAATTGATTTTTTTCTATATGGAACGGTACGGAAGTTATGACTTCTCAAAGTATCAAAAACTGCTAAAATTGCCATTTTACTATGTTTTGAATTGCTAAGGCGCACTGTGTTCCATCTAGCCATCCGATTTTGACGATTCTCACGTCACTGGATAGGAAATTGGCCGAGGAAACCATTTCTGAAGACCGCGTTGCTCTAAGTTGAGCGGTTCGCGAGAAAAACGCGAAAAACCGCAAAAATCCTAATTTTACATTTTCTGGACAAACCGTACGCTTTATGGGAAAACCGAGCACACCGCTGAACTCAGCACAGCCCAATGCATAAGCACGACCCCATTAGACAGCCCTATCTCTCAAAAAAATTTGATATTCTTTTCGATCTAAATTTAGCCCATTGATAGAAAAAAAATTTTTAAAAAATTACTTTGCAACCGTTGGCGATAGAGAGATTAACCCACCACCAAACGATAGCTCTCGACGAGTACATCAAAAATATGTATACTTTTATATGCCTAAGAAGTACCATATTGAAGTTATGTGGTCAATTCGCTTATTTTCGTGTTATTTGGAAAAAACGTTATTTGAGCACAACTCGGCAACCAGTAGAGATAGAGACCTGTTCTATGTAAATTCGTGATCAGCGAATCCATTTTAGTAAGATAGCGAAGGTTTCATATCGATCCGGGCGCTAGATTTCGAATTAGGTGTGCCACTTCAAATTTAAAGTAAAAAAGTTCGATTTTTATCAAAATTTTGATCAGTTGGGAAAAACAAAACTACCTCCCACCCAATTGAGATTTGGGTTCCTGGTACAGTTTTTGACGCCGATTACGCTGGAGTAATTGATTTTTTTCTATATGGAACGGTACGGAAGTTATGACTTCTCAAAGTATCAAAAACTGCTAAAATTGCCATTTTACTATGTTTTGAATTGCTAAGGCGCACTGTGTTCCATCTAGCCATCCGATTTTGATGATTCTCACGTCACTGGATAGGAAATTGGCCGAGGAAACCATTTCTGAAGACCGCGTTGCTCTAAGTTGAGCGGTTCGCGAGAAAAACGCGAAAAACCGCAAAAATCCTAATTTTACATTTTCTGGACAAACCGTACGCTTTATGGGAAAACCGAGCACACCGCTGAACTCAGCACAGCCCAATGCATAAGCACGACCCCATTAGACAGCCCTATCTCTCAAAAAAATTTGATATTCTTTTCGATCTAAATTTAGCCCATTGAGATAGAAAAAAAATTTTTAAAAAATTACTTTGCAACCGTTGGCGATAGAGAGATTAACCCACCACCAAACGATAGCTCTCGACGAGTACATCAAAAATATGTATACTTTTATATGCCTAAGAAGTACCATATTGAAGTTATGTGGTCAATTCGCTTATTTTCGTGTTATTTGGAAAAAACGTTATTTGAGCACAACTCGGCAACCAGTAGAGATAGAGACCTGTTCTATGTAAATTCGTGATCAGCGAATCCATTTTAGTAAGATAGCGAAGGTTTCATATCGATCCGGGCGCTAGATTTCGAATTAGGTGTGCCACTTCAAATTTAAAGTAAAAAAGTTCGATTTTTATCAAAATTTTGATCAGTTGGGAAAAACAAAACTACCTCCCACCCAATTGAGATTTGGGTTCCTGGTACAGTTTTTGACGCCGATTACGCTGGAGTAATTGATCTTTTTCTATATGGAACAGTACGGAAGTTATGACTTCTCAAAGTATCAAAAACTGCTAAAATTGCCATTTTACTATGTTTTGAATTGCTAAGGCGCACTGTGTTCCATCTAGCCATCCGATTTTGACGATTCACACGTCACTGGATAGGAAATTGGCCGAGGAAACCATTTCTGAAGACCGCGTTGCTCTAAGTTGAGCGGTTCGCGAGAAAAACGCGAAAAACCGCAAAAATCCTAATTTTACATTTTCTGGACAAACCGTACGCGTTATGGGAAAACCGAGCACACCGCTGAACTCAGCACAGCCCAATGCATAAGCACCACCCCATTAGACAGCCCTATCTCTCAAAAAAATTTGATATTCTTTTCGATCTAAATTTAGCCCATTGAGATAGAAAAAAATTTTTAAAAAAATTACTTTGCAACCGTTGGCGATAGAGAGATTAACCCACCACCAAACGATAGCTCTCGACGAGTACATCAAAAATATGTATACTTTTATATGCCTAAGAAGTACCATATTGAAGTTATGTGGTCAATTCGCTTATTTTCGTGTTATTTGGAAAAAACGTTATTTGAGCACAACTCGGCAACCAGTAGAGATAGAGACCTGTTCTATGTAAATTCGTGATCAGCGAATCCATTTTAGTAAGATAGCGAAGGTTTCATATCGATCCGGGCGCTAGATTTCGAATTAGGTGTGCCACTTCAAATTTAAAGTAAAAAAGTTCGATTTTTATCAAAATTTTGATCAGTTGGGAAAAACAAAACTACCTCCCACCCAATTGAGATTTGGGTTCCTGGTACAGTTTTTGACGCCGATTACGCTGGAGTAATTGATTTTTTTCTATATGGAACGGTACGGAAGTTATGACTTCTCAAAGTATCAAAAACTGCTAAAATTGCCATTTTACTATGTTTTGAATTGCTAAGGCGCACTGTGTTCCATCTAGCCATCCGATTTTGACGATTCACACGTCACTGGATAGGAAATTGGCCGAGGAAACCATTTCTGAAGACCGCGTTGCTCTAAGTTGAGCGGTTCGCGAGAAAAACGCGAAAAACCGCAAAAATCCTAATTTTACATTTTCTGGACAAACCGTACGCTTTATGGGAAAACCGAGCACACCGTTGAACTCAGCACAGCCCAATGCATAAGCACGACCCCATTAGACAGCCCTATCTCTCAAAAAAATTTGATATTCTTTTCGATCTAAATTTAGCCCATTGAGATAGAAAAAAAATTTTAAAAAAATTACTTTGCAACCGTTGGCGATAGAGAGATTAACCCACCACCAAACGATAGCTCTCGACGAGTACATCAAAAATATGTATACTTTTATATGCCTAAGAAGTACCATATTGAAGTTATGTGGTCAATTCGCTTATTTTCGTGTTATTTGAAAAAAACGTTATTTGAGCACAACTCGGCAACCAGTAGAGATAGAGACCTGTTCTATGTAAATTCGTGATCACCGAATCCATTTTAGTAAGATAGCGAAGGTTTCATATCGATCCGGGCGCTAGATTTCGAATTAGGTGTGCCACTTCAAATTTAAAGTAAAAAAGTTCGATTTTTATCAAAATGTTGATCAGTTGGGAAAAACAAAACTACCTCCCACCCAATTGAGATTTGGGTTCCTGGTACAGTTTTTGACGCCGATTACGCTGGAGTAATTGATTTTTTTCTATATGGAACGGTACGGAAGTTATGACTTCTCAAAGTATCAAAAACTGCTAAAATTGCCATTTTACTATGTTTTGAATTGCTAAGGCGCACTGTGTTCCATCTAGCCATCCGATTTTGACGATTCTCACGTCACTGGATAGGAAATTGGCCGAGGAAACCATTTCTGAAGACCGCGTTGCTCTAAGTTGAGCGGTTCGCGAGAAAAACGCGAAAAACCGCAAAAATCCTAATTTTACATTTTCTGGACAAACCGTACGCTTTATGGGAAAACCGAGCACACCGCTGAACTCAGCACAGCCCAATGCATAAGCACGACCCCATTAGACAGCCCTATCTCTCAAAAAAATTTGATATTCTTTTCGATCTAAATTTAGCCCATTGAGATAGAAAAAAAATTTTTAAAAAATTACTTTGCAACCGTTGGCGATAGAGAGATTAACCCACCACCAAACGATAGCTCTCGACGAGTACATCAAAAATATGTATACTTTTATATGCCTAAGAAGTACCATATTGAAGTTATGTGGTCAATTCGCTTATTTTCGTGTTATTTGGAAAAAACGTTATTTGAGCACAACTCGGCAACCAGTAGAGATAGAGACCTGTTCTATGTAAATTCGTGATCAGCGAATCCATTTTAGTTAAGATAGCGAAGGTTTCATATCGATCCGGGCGCTAGATTTCGAATTAGGTGTGCCACTTCAAATTTAAAGTAAAAAAGTTCGATTTTTATCAAAATTTTGATCAGTTGGGAAAAACAAAACTACCTCCCACCCAATTGAGATTTGGGTTCCTGGTACAGTTTTTGACGCCGATTACGCTGGAGTAATTGATTTTTTTCTATATGGAACGGTACGGAAGTTATGACTTCTCAAAGTATCAAAAACTGCTAAAATTGCCATTTTACTATGTTTTGAATTGCTAAGGCGCACTGTGTTCCATCTAGCCATCCGATTTTGACGATTCACACGTCACTGGATAGGAAATTGGCCGAGGAAACCATTTCTGAAGACCGCGTTGCTCTAAGTTGAGCGGTTCGCGAGAAAAACGCGAAAAACCGCAAAAATCCTAATTTTACATTTTCTGGACAAACCGTACGCTTTATGGGAAAACCGAGCACACCGTTGAACTCAGCACAGCCCAATGCATAAGCACGACCCCATTAGACAGCCCTATCTCTCAAAAAAATTTGATATTCTTTTCGATCTAAATTTAGCCCATTGAGATAGAAAAAAAATTTAAAAAAAATTACTTTGCAACCGTTGGCGATAGAGAGATTAACCCACCACCAAACGATAGCTCTCGACGAGTACATCAAAAATATGTATACTTTTATATGCCTAAGAAGTACCATATTGAAGTTATGTGGTCAATTCGCTTATTTTCGTGTTATTTGAAAAAAACGTTATTTGAGCACAACTCGGCAACCAGTAGAGATAGAGACCTGTTCTATGTAAATTCGTGATCACCGAATCCATTTTAGTAAGATAGCGAAGGTTTCATATCGATCCGGGCGCTAGATTTCGAATTAGGTGTGCCACTTCAAATTTAAAGTAAAAAAGTTCGATTTTTATCAAAATTTTGATCAGTTGGGAAAAACAAAACTACCTCCCACCCAATTGAGATTTGGGTTCCTGGTACAGTTTTTGACGCCAATTACGCTGGAGTAATTGATTTTTTTCTATATGGAACGGTACGGAAGTTATGACTTCTCAAAGTATCAAAAACTGCTAAAATTGCCATTTTACTATGTTTTGAATTGCTAAGGCGCACTGTGTTCCATCTAGCCATCCGATTTTGACGATTCACACGTCACTGGATAGGAAATTGGCCGAGGAAACCATTTCTGAAGACCGCGTTGCTCTAAGTTGAGCGGTTCGCGAGAAAAACGCGAAAAACCGCAAAAATCCTAATTTTACATTTTCTGGACAAACCGTACGCTTTATGGGAAAACCGAGCACACCGCTGAACTCAGCACAGCCCAATGCATAAGCACGACCCCATTAGACAGCCCTATCTCTCAAAAAAATTTGATATTCTTTTCGATCTAAATTTAGCCCATTGAGATAGAAAAAAAATTTTAAAAAAATTACTTTGCAACCGTTGGCGATAGAGAGATTAACCCACCACCAAACGATAGCTCTCGACGAGTACATCAAAAATATGTATACTTTTATATGCCTAAGAAGTACCATATTGAAGTTATGTGGTCAATTCGCTTATTTTCGTGTTATTTGAAAAAAACGTTATTTGAGCACAACTCGGCAACCAGTAGAGATAGAGACCTGTTCTATGTAAATTCGTGATCAGCGAATCCATTTTAGTAAGATAGCGAAGGTTTCATATCGATCCGGGCGCTAGATTTCGAATTAGGTGTGCCACTTCAAATTTAAAGTAAAAAAGTTCGATTTTTATCAAAATTTTGATCAGTTGGGAAAAACAAAACTACCTCCCACCCAATTGAGATTTGGGTTCCTGGTACAGTTTTTGACGCCGATTACGCTGGAGTAATTGATTTTTTTCTATATGGAACGGTACGGAAGTTATGACTTCTCAAAGTATCAAAAACTGCTAAAATTGCCATTTTACTATGTTTTGAATTGCTAAGGCGCACTGTGTTCCATCTAGCCATCCGATTTTGATGATTCTCACGTCACTGGATAGGAAATTGGCCGAGGAAACCATTTCTGAAGACCGCGTTGCTCTAAGTTGAGCGGTTCGCGAGAAAAACGCGAAAAACCGCAAAAATCCTAATTTTACATTTTCTGGACAAACCGTACGCTTTATGGGAAAACCGAGCACACCGCTGAACTCAGCACAGCCCAATGCATAAGCACGACCCCATTAGACAGCCCTATCTCTCAAAAAAATTTGATATTCTTTTCGATCTAAATTTAGCCCATTGAGATAGAAAAAAAATTTTTAAAAAATTACTTTGCAACCGTTGGCGATAGAGAGATTAACCCACCACCAAACGATAGCTCTCGACGAGTACATCAAAAATATGTATACTTTTATATGCCTAAGAAGTACCATATTGAAGTTATGTGGTCAATTCGCTTATTTTCGTGTTATTTGGAAAAAACGTTATTTGAGCACAACTCGGCAACCAGTAGAGATAGAGACCTGTTCTATGTAAATTCGTGATCAGCGAATCCATTTTAGTAAGATAGCGAAGGTTTCATATCGATCCGGGCGCTAGATTTCGAATTAGGTGTGCCACTTCAAATTTAAAGTAAAAAAGTTCGATTTTTATCAAAATTTTGATCAGTTGGGAAAAACAAAACTACCTCCCACCCAATTGAGATTTGGGTTCCTGGTACAGTTTTTGACGCCGATTACGCTGGAGTAATTGATCTTTTTCTATATGGAACAGTACGGAAGTTATGACTTCTCAAAGTATCAAAAACTGCTAAAATTGCCATTTTACTATGTTTTGAATTGCTAAGGCGCACTGTGTTCCATCTAGCCATCCGATTTTGACGATTCACACGTCACTGGATAGGAAATTGGCCGAGGAAACCATTTCTGAAGACCGCGTTGCTCTAAGTTGAGCGGTTCGCGAGAAAAACGCGAAAAACCGCAAAAATCCTAATTTTACATTTTCTGGACAAACCGTACGCGTTATGGGAAAACCGAGCACACCGCTGAACTCAGCACAGCCCAATGCATAAGCACCACCCCATTAGACAGCCCTATCTCTCAAAAAAATTTGATATTCTTTTCGATCTAAATTTAGCCCATTGAGATAGAAAAAAATTTTTAAAAAAATTACTTTGCAACCGTTGGCGATAGAGAGATTAACCCACCACCAAACGATAGCTCTCGACGAGTACATCAAAAATATGTATACTTTTATATGCCTAAGAAGTACCATATTGAAGTTATGTGGTCAATTCGCTTATTTTCGTGTTATTTGGAAAAAACGTTATTTGAGCACAACTCGGCAACCAGTAGAGATAGAGACCTGTTCTATGTAAATTCGTGATCAGCGAATCCATTTTAGTAAGATAGCGAAGGTTTCATATCGATCCGGGCGCTAGATTTCGAATTAGGTGTGCCACTTCAAATTTAAAGTAAAAAAGTTCGATTTTTATCAAAATTTTGATCAGTTGGGAAAAACAAAACTACCTCCCACCCAATTGAGATTTGGGTTCCTGGTACAGTTTTTGACGCCGATTACGCTGGAGTAATTGATTTTTTTCTATATGGAACGGTACGGAAGTTATGACTTCTCAAAGTATCAAAAACTGCTAAAATTGCCATTTTACTATGTTTTGAATTGCTAAGGCGCACTGTGTTCCATCTAGCCATCCGATTTTGACGATTCACACGTCACTGGATAGGAAATTGGCCGAGGAAACCATTTCTGAAGACCGCGTTGCTCTAAGTTGAGCGGTTCGCGAGAAAAACGCGAAAAACCGCAAAAATCCTAATTTTACATTTTCTGGACAAACCGTACGCTTTATGGGAAAACCGAGCACACCGTTGAACTCAGCACAGCCCAATGCATAAGCACGACCCCATTAGACAGCCCTATCTCTCAAAAAAATTTGATATTCTTTTCGATCTAAATTTAGCCCATTGAGATAGAAAAAAAATTTTAAAAAAATTACTTTGCAACCGTTGGCGATAGAGAGATTAACCCACCACCAAACGATAGCTCTCGACGAGTACATCAAAAATATGTATACTTTTATATGCCTAAGAAGTACCATATTGAAGTTATGTGGTCAATTCGCTTATTTTCGTGTTATTTGAAAAAAACGTTATTTGAGCACAACTCGGCAACCAGTAGAGATAGAGACCTGTTCTATGTAAATTCGTGATCACCGAATCCATTTTAGTAAGATAGCGAAGGTTTCATATCGATCCGGGCGCTAGATTTCGAATTAGGTGTGCCACTTCAAATTTAAAGTAAAAAAGTTCGATTTTTATCAAAATTTTGATCAGTTGGGAAAAACAAAACTACCTCCCACCCAATTGAGATTTGGGTTCCTGGTACAGTTTTTGACGCCGATTACGCTGGAGTAATTGATTTTTTTCTATATGGAACGGTACGGAAGTTATGACTTCTCAAAGTATCAAAAACTGCTAAAATTGCCATTTTACTATGTTTTGAATTGCTAAGGCGCACTGTGTTCCATCTAGCCATCCGATTTTGACGATTCTCACGTCACTGGATAGGAAATTGGCCGAGGAAACCATTTCTGAAGACCGCGTTGCTCTAAGTTGAGCGGTTCGCGAGAAAAACGCGAAAAACCGCAAAAATCCTAATTTTACATTTTCTGGACAAACCGTACGCTTTATGGGAAAACCGAGCACACCGCTGAACTCAGCACAGCCCAATGCATAAGCACGACCCCATTAGACAGCCCTATCTCTCAAAAAAATTTGATATTCTTTTCGATCTAAATTTAGCCCATTGAGATAGAAAAAAAATTTTTAAAAAATTACTTTGCAACCGTTGGCGATAGAGAGATTAACCCACCACCAAACGATAGCTCTCGACGAGTACATCAAAAATATGTATACTTTTATATGCCTAAGAAGTACCATATTGAAGTTATGTGGTCAATTCGCTTATTTTCGTGTTATTTGGAAAAAACGTTATTTGAGCACAACTCGGCAACCAGTAGAGATAGAGACCTGTTCTATGTAAATTCGTGATCAGCGAATCCATTTTAGTTAAGATAGCGAAGGTTTCATATCGATCCGGGCGCTAGATTTCGAATTAGGTGTGCCACTTCAAATTTAAAGTAAAAAAGTTCGATTTTTATCAAAATTTTGATCAGTTGGGAAAAACAAAACTACCTCCCACCCAATTGAGATTTGGGTTCCTGGTACAGTTTTTGACGCCGATTACGCTGGAGTAATTGATTTTTTTCTATATGGAACGGTACGGAAGTTATGACTTCTCAAAGTATCAAAAACTGCTAAAATTGCCATTTTACTATGTTTTGAATTGCTAAGGCGCACTGTGTTCCATCTAGCCATCCGATTTTGACGATTCACACGTCACTGGATAGGAAATTGGCCGAGGAAACCATTTCTGAAGACCGCGTTGCTCTAAGTTGAGCGGTTCGCGAGAAAAACGCGAAAAACCGCAAAAATCCTAATTTTACATTTTCTGGACAAACCGTACGCTTTATGGGAAAACCGAGCACACCGTTGAACTCAGCACAGCCCAATGCATAAGCACGACCCCATTAGACAGCCCTATCTCTCAAAAAAATTTGATATTCTTTTCGATCTAAATTTAGCCCATTGAGATAGAAAAAAAATTTAAAAAAAATTACTTTGCAACCGTTGGCGATAGAGAGATTAACCCACCACCAAACGATAGCTCTCGACGAGTACATCAAAAATATGTATACTTTTATATGCCTAAGAAGTACCATATTGAAGTTATGTGGTCAATTCGCTTATTTTCGTGTTATTTGAAAAAAACGTTATTTGAGCACAACTCGGCAACCAGTAGAGATAGAGACCTGTTCTATGTAAATTCGTGATCACCGAATCCATTTTAGTAAGATAGCGAAGGTTTCATATCGATCCGGGCGCTAGATTTCGAATTAGGTGTGCCACTTCAAATTTAAAGTAAAAAAGTTCGATTTTTATCAAAATTTTGATCAGTTGGGAAAAACAAAACTACCTCCCACCCAATTGAGATTTGGGTTCCTGGTACAGTTTTTGACGCCAATTACGCTGGAGTAATTGATTTTTTTCTATATGGAACGGTACGGAAGTTATGACTTCTCAAAGTATCAAAAACTGCTAAAATTGCCATTTTACTATGTTTTGAATTGCTAAGGCGCACTGTGTTCCATCTAGCCATCCGATTTTGACGATTCACACGTCACTGGATAGGAAATTGGCCGAGGAAACCATTTCTGAAGACCGCGTTGCTCTAAGTTGAGCGGTTCGCGAGAAAAACGCGAAAAACCGCAAAAATCCTAATTTTACATTTTCTGGACAAACCGTACGCTTTATGGGAAAACCGAGCACACCGCTGAACTCAGCACAGCCCAATGCATAAGCACGACCCCATTAGACAGCCCTATCTCTCAAAAAAATTTGATATTCTTTTCGATCTAAATTTAGCCCATTGAGATAGAAAAAAAATTTTAAAAAAATTACTTTGCAACCGTTGGCGATAGAGAGATTAACCCACCACCAAACGATAGCTCTCGACGAGTACATCAAAAATATGTATACTTTTATATGCCTAAGAAGTACCATATTGAAGTTATGTGGTCAATTCGCTTATTTTCGTGTTATTTGAAAAAAACGTTATTTGAGCACAACTCGGCAACCAGTAGAGATAGAGACCTGTTCTATGTAAATTCGTGATCACCGAATCCATTTTAGTAAGATAGCGAAGGTTTCATATCGATCCGGGCGCTAGATTTCGAATTAGGTGTGCCACTTCAAATTTAAAGTAAAAAAGTTCGATTTTTATCAAAATTTTGATCAGTTGGGAAAAACAAAACTACCTCCCACCCAATTGAGATTTGGGTTCCTGGTACAGTTTTTGACGCCGATTACGCTGGAGTAATTGATTTTTTTCTATATGGAACGGTACGGAAGTTATGACTTCTCAAAGTATCAAAAACTGCTAAAATTGCCATTTTACTATGTTTTGAATTGCTAAGGCGCACTGTGTTCCATCTAGCCATCCGATTTTGACGATTCTCACGTCACTGGATAGGAAATTGGCCGAGGAAACCATTTCTGAAGACCGCGTTGCTCTAAGTTGAGCGGTTCGCGAGAAAAACGCGAAAAACCGCAAAAATCCTAATTTTACATTTTCTGGACAAACCGTACGCTTTATGGGAAAACCGAGCACACCGCTGAACTCAGCACAGCCCAATGCATAAGCACGACCCCATTAGACAGCCCTATCTCTCAAAAAAATTTGATATTCTTTTCGATCTAAATTTAGCCCATTGAGATAGAAAAAAAATTTTTAAAAAATTACTTTGCAACCGTTGGCGATAGAGAGATTAACCCACCACCAAACGATAGCTCTCGACGAGTACATCAAAAATATGTATACTTTTATATGCCTAAGAAGTACCATATTGAAGTTATGTGGTCAATTCGCTTATTTTCGTGTTATTTGGAAAAAACGTTATTTGAGCACAACTCGGCAACCAGTAGAGATAGAGACCTGTTCTATGTAAATTCGTGATCAGCGAATCCATTTTAGTAAGATAGCGAAGGTTTCATATCGATCCGGGCGCTAGATTTCGAATTAGGTGTGCCACTTCAAATTTAAAGTAAAAAAGTTCGATTTTTATCAAAATTTTGATCAGTTGGGAAAAACAAAACTACCTCCCACCCAATTGAGATTTGGGTTCCTGGTACAGTTTTTGACGCCGATTACGCTGGAGTAATTGATTTTTTTCTATATGGAACGGTACGGAAGTTATGACTTCTCAAAGTATCAAAAACTGCTAAAATTGCCATTTTACTATGTTTTGAATTGCTAAGGCGCACTGTGTTCCATCTAGCCATCCGATTTTGACGATTCACACGTCACTGGATAGGAAATTGGCCGAGGAAACCATTTCTGAAGACCGCGTTGCTCTAAGTTGAGCGGTTCGCGAGAAAAACGCGAAAAACCGCAAAAATCCTAATTTTACATTTTCTGGACAAACCGTACGCTTTATGGGAAAACCGAGCACACCGCTGAACTCAGCACAGCCCAATGCATAAGCACGACCCCATTAGACAGCCCTATCTCTCAAAAAAATTTGATATTCTTTTCGATCTAAATTTAGCCCATTGAGATAGAAAAAAAATTCTAAAAAAATTACTTTGCAACCGTTGGCGATAGAGAGATTAACCCACCACCAAACGATAGCTCTCGACGAGTACATCAAAAATATGTATACTTTTATATGCCTAAGAAGTACCATATTGAAGTTATGTGGTCAATTCGCTTATTTTCGTGTTATTTGGAAAAAAACGTTATTTGAGCACAACTCGGCAACCAGTAGAGATAGAGACCTGTTCTATGTAAATTCGTGATCAGCGAATCCATTTTAGTAAGATAGCGAAGGTTTCATATCGATCCGGGCGCTAGATTTCGAATTAGGTGTGCCACTTCAAATTTAAAGTAAAAAAGTTCGATTTTTATCAAAATTTTGATCAGTTGGGAAAGACAAAACTACCTCCCACCCAATTGAGATTTGGGTTCCTGGTACAGTTTTTGACGCCGATTACGCTGGAGTAATTGATTTTTTTCTATATGGAACGGTACGGAAGTTATGACTTCTCAAAGTATCAAAAACTGCTAAAATTGCCATTTTACTATGTTTTGAATTGCTAAGGCGCACTGTGTTCCATCTAGCCATCCGATTTTGATGATTCTCACGTCACTGGATAGGAAATTGGCCGAGGAAACCATTTCTGAAGACCGCGTTGCTCTAAGTTGAGCGGTTCGCGAGAAAAACGCGAAAAACCGCAAAAATCCTAATTTTACATTTTCTGGACAAACCGTACGCTTTATGGGAAAACCGAGCACACCGCTGAACTCAGCACAGCCCAATGCATAAGCACGACCCCATTAGACAGCCCTATCTCTCAAAAAAATTTGATATTCTTTTCGATCTAAATTTAGCCCATTGAGATAGAAAAAAAATTTTAAAAAAATTACTTTGCAACCGTTGGCGATAGAGAGATTAACCCACCACCAAACGATAGCTCTCGACGAGTACATCAAAAATATGTATACTTTTATATGCCTAAGAAGTACCATATTGAAGTTATGTGGTCAATTCGCTTATTTTCGTGTTATTTGAAAAAAATGTTATTTGAGCACAACTCGGCAACCAGTAGAGATAGAGACCTGTTCTATGTAAATTCGTGATCACCGAATCCATTTTAGTAAGATAGCGAAGGTTTCATATCGATCCGGGCGCTAGATTTCGAATTAGGTGTGCCACTTCAAATTTAAAGTAAAAAAGTTCGATTTTTATCAAAATTTTGATCAGTTGGGAAAAACAAAACTACCTCCCACCCAATTGAGATTTGGGTTCCTGGTACAGTTTTTGACGCCGATTACGCTGGAGTAATTGATTTTTTTCTATATGGAACGGTACGGAAGTTATGACTTCTCAAAGTATCAAAAACTGCTAAAATTGCCATTTTACTATGTTTTGAATTGCTAAGGCGCACTGTGTTCCATCTAGCCATCCGATTTTGACGATTCTCACGTCACTGGATAGGAAATTGGCCGAGGAAACCATTTCTGAAGACCGCGTTGCTCTAAGTTGAGCGGTTCGCGAGAAAAACGCGAAAAACCGCAAACATCCTAATTTTACATTTTCTGGACAAACCGTACGCTTTATGGGAAAACCGAGCACACCGCTGAACTCAGCACAGCCCAATGCATAAGCACGACCCCATTAGACAGCCCTATCTCTCAAAAAAATTTGATATTCTTTTCGATCTAAATTTAGCCCATTGAGATAGAAAAAAAATTTTTAAAAAATTACTTTGCAACCGTTGGCGATAGAGAGATTAACCCACCACCAAACGATAGCTCTCGACGAGTACATCAAAAATATGTATACTTTTATATGCCTAAGAAGTACCATATTGAAGTTATGTGGTCAATTCGCTTATTTTCGTGTTATTTGGAAAAAACGTTATTTGAGCACAACTCGGCAACCAGTAGAGATAGAGACCTGTTCTATGTAAATTCGTGATCAGCGAATCCATTTTAGTAAGATAGCGAAGGTTTCATATCGATCCGGGCGCTAGATTTCGAATTAGGTGTGCCACTTCAAATTTAAAGTAAAAAAGTTCGATTTTTATCAAAATTTTGATCAGTTGGGAAAAACAAAACTACCTCCCACCCAATTGAGATTTGGGTTCCTGGTACAGTTTTTGACGCCGATTACGCTGGAGTAATTGATTTTTTTCTATATGGAACGGTACGGAAGTTATGACTTCTCAAAGTATCAAAAACTGCTAAAATTGCCATTTTACTATGTTTTGAATTGCTAAGGCGCACTGTGTTCCATCTAGCCATCCGATTTTGACGATTCACACGTCACTGGATAGGAAATTGGCCGAGGAAACCATTTCTGAAGACCGCGTTGCTCTAAGTTGAGCGGTTCGCGAGAAAAACGCGAAAAACCGCAAAAATCCTAATTTTACATTTTCTGGACAAACCGTACGCTTTATGGGAAAACCGAGCACACCGCTGAACTCAGCACAGCCCAATGCATAAGCACGACCCCATTAGACAGCCCTATCTCTCAAAAAAATTTGATATTCTTTTCGATCTAAATTTAGCCCATTGAGATAGAAAAAAAATTCTAAAAAAATTACTTTGCAACCGTTGGCGATAGAGAGATTAACCCACCACCAAACGATAGCTCTCGACGAGTACATCAAAAATATGTATACTTTTATATGCCTAAGAAGTACCATATTGAAGTTATGTGGTCAATTCGCTTATTTTCGTGTTATTTGAAAAAAACGTTATTTGAGCACAACTCGGCAACCAGTAGAGATAGAGACCTGTTCTATGTAAATTTGTGATCAGCGAATCCATTTTAGTAAGATAGCGAAGGTTTCATATCGATCCGGGCGCTAGATTTCGAATTAGGTGTGCCACTTCAAATTTAAAGTAAAAAAGTTCGATTTTTATCAAAATTTTGATCAGTTGGGAAAAACAAAACTACCTCCCACCCAATTGAGATTTGGGTTCCTGGTACAGTTTTTGACGCCGATTACGCTGGAGTAATTGATTTTTTTCTATATGGAACGGTACGGAAGTTATGACTTCTCAAAGTATCAAAAACTGCTAAAATTGCCATTTTACTATGTTTTGAATTGCTAAGGCGCACTGTGTTCCATCTAGCCATCCGATTTTGACGATTCACACGTCACTGGATAGGAAATTGGCCGAGGAAACCATTTCTGAAGACCGCGTTGCTCTAAGTTGAGCGGTTCGCGAGAAAAACGCGAAAAACCGCAAAAATCCTAATTTTACATTTTCTGGACAAACCGTACGCTTTATGGGAAAACCGAGCACACCGCTGAACTCAGCACAGCCCAATGCATAAGCACGACCCCATTAGACAGCCCTATCTCTCAAAAAAATTTGATATTCTTTTCGATCTAAATTTAGCCCATTGAGATAGAAAAAAAATTTTAAAAAAATTACTTTGCAACCGTTGGCGATAGAGAGATTAACCCACCACCAAACGATAGCTCTCGACGAGTACATCAAAAATATGTATACTTTTATATGCCTAAGAAGTACCATATTGAAGTTATGTGGTCAATTCGCTTATTTTCGTGTTATTTGGAAAAAACGTTATTTGAGCACAACTCGGCAACCAGTAGAGATAGAGACCTGTTCTATGTAAATTCGTGATCAGCGAATCCATTTTAGTAAGATAGCGAAGGTTTCATATCGATCCGGGCGCTAGATTTCGAATTAGGTGTGCCACTTCAAATTTAAAGTAAAAAAGTTCGATTTTTATCAAAATTTTGATCAGTTGGGAAAAACAAAACTACCTCCCACCCAATTGAGATTTGGGTTCCTGGTACAGTTTTTGACGCCGATTACGCTGGAGTAATTGATTTTTTTCTATATGGAACGGTACGGAAGTTATGACTTCTCAAAGTATCAAAAACTGCTAAAATTGCCATTTTACTATGTTTTGAATTGCTAAGGCGCACTGTGTTCCATCTAGCCATCCGATTTTGACGATTCACACGTCACTGGATAGGAAATTGGCCGAGGAAACCATTTCTGAAGACCGCGTTGCTCTAAGTTGAGCGGTTCGCGAGAAAAACGCGAAAAACCGCAAAAATCCTAATTTTACATTTTCTGGACAAACCGTACGCTTTATGGGAAAACCGAGCACACCGCTGAACTCAGCACAGCCCAATGCATAAGCACGACCCCATTAGACAGCCCTATCTCTCAAAAAAATTTGATATTCTTTTCGATCTAAATTTAGCCCATTGAGATAGAAAAAAAATTCTAAAAAAATTACTTTGCAACCGTTGGCGATAGAGAGATTAACCCACCACCAAACGATAGCTCTCGACGAGTACATCAAAAATATGTATACTTTTATATGCCTAAGAAGTACCATATTGAAGTTATGTGGTCAATTCGCTTATTTTCGTGTTATTTGAAAAAAACGTTATTTGAGCACAACTCGGCAACCAGTAGAGATAGAGACCTGTTCTATGTAAATTTGTGATCAGCGAATCCATTTTAGTAAGATAGCGAAGGTTTCATATCGATCCGGGCGCTAGATTTCGAATTAGGTGTGCCACTTCAAATTTAAAGTAAAAAAGTTCGATTTTTATCAAAATTTTGATCAGTTGGGAAAAACAAAACTACCTCCCACCCAATTGAGATTTGGGTTCCTGGTACAGTTTTTGACGCCGATTACGCTGGAGTAATTGACTTTTTTCTATATGGAACGGTACGGAAGTTATGACTTCTCAAAGTATCAAAAACTGCTAAAATTGCCATTTTACTATGTTTTGAATTGCTAAGGCGCACTGTGTTCCATCTAGCCATCCGATTTTGACGATTCACACGTCACTGGATAGGAAATTGGCCGAGGAAACCATTTCTGAAGACCGCGTTGCTCTAAGTTGAGCGGTTCGCGAGAAAAACGCGAAAAACCGCAAAACTCCTAATTTTACATTTTCTGGACAAACCGTACGCTTTATGGGAAAACCGAGCACACCGCTGAACTCAGCACAGCCCAATGCATAAGCACGACCCCATTAGACAGCCCTATCTCTCAAAAAAATTTGATATTCTTTTCGATCTAAATTTAGCCCATTGAGATAGAAAAAAAATTTTAAAAAAATTACTTTGCAACCGTTGGCGATAGAGAGATTAACCCACCACCAAACGATAGCTCTCGACGAGTACATCAAAAATATGTATACTTTTATATGCCTAAGAAGTACCATATTGAAGTTATGTGGTCAATTCGCTTATTTTCGTGTTATTTGGAAAAAACGTTATTTGAGCACAACTCGGCAACCAGTAGAGATAGAGACCTGTTCTATGTAAATTCGTGATCAGCGAATCCATTTTAGTAAGATAGCGAAGGTTTCATATCGATCCGGGCGCTAGATTTCGAATTAGGTGTGCCACTTCAAATTTAAAGTAAAAAAGTTCGATTTTTATCAAAATTTTGATCAGTTGGGAAAAACAAAACTACCTCCCACCCAATTGAGATTTGGGTTCCTGGTACAGTTTTTGACGCCGATTACGCTGGAGTAATTGATTTTTTTCTATATGGAACGGTACGGAAGTTATGACTTCTCAAAGTATCAAAAACTGCTAAAATTGCCATTTTACTATGTTTTGAATTGCTAAGGCGCACTGTGTTCCATCTAGCCATCCGATTTTGACGATTCACACGTCACTGGATAGGAAATTGGCCGAGGAAACCATTTCTGAAGACCGCGTTGCTCTAAGTTGAGCGGTTCGCGAGAAAAACGCGAAAAACCGCAAAAATCCTAATTTTACATTTTCTGGACAAACCGTACGCTTTATGGGAAAACCGAGCACACCGCTGAACTCAGCACAGCCCAATGCATAAGCACGACCCCATTAGACAGCCCTATCTCTCAAAAAAATTTGATATTCTTTTCGATCTAAATTTAGCCCATTGAGATAGAAAAAAAATTTTAAAAAAATTACTTTGCAACCGTTGGCGATAGAGAGATTAACCCACCACCAAACGATAGCTCTCGACGAGTACATCAAAAATATGTATACTTTTATATGCCTAAGAAGTACCATATTGAAGTTATGTGGTCAATTCGCTTATTTTCGTGTTATTTGAAAAAAACGTTATTTGAGCACAACTCGGCAACCAGTAGAGATAGAGACCTGTTCTATGTAAATTTGTGATCAGCGAATCCATTTTAGTAAGATAGCGAAGGTTTCATATCGATCCGGGCGCTAGATTTCGAATTAGGTGTGCCACTTCAAATTTAAAGTAAAAAAGTTCGATTTTTATCAAAATTTTGATCAGTTGGGAAAAACAAAACTACCTCCCACCCAATTGAGATTTGGGTTCCTGGTACAGTTTTTGACGCCGATTACGCTGGAGTAATTGATTTTTTTCTATATGGAACGGTACGGAAGTTATGACTTCTCAAAGTATCAAAAACTGCTAAAATTGCCATTTTACTATGTTTTGAATTGCTAAGGCGCACTGTGTTCCATCTAGCCATCCGATTTTGACGATTCACACGTCACTGGATAGGAAATTGGCCGAGGAAACCATTTCTGAAGACCGCGTTGCTCTAAGTTGAGCGGTTCGCGAGAAAAACGCGAAAAACCGCAAAAATCCTAATTTTACATTTTCTGGACAAACCGTACGCTTTATGGGAAAACCGAGCACACCGCTGAACTCAGCACAGCCCAATGCATAAGCACGACCCCATTAGACAGCCCTATCTCTCAAAAAAATTTGATATTCTTTTCGATCTAAATTTAGCCCATTGAGATAGAAAAAAAATTCTAAAAAAATTACTTTGCAACCGTTGGCGATAGAGAGATTAACCCACCACCAAACGATAGCTCTCGACGAGTACATCAAAAATATGTATACTTTTATATGCCTAAGAAGTACCATATTGAAGTTATGTGGTCAATTCGCTTATTTTCGTGTTATTTGAAAAAAACGTTATTTGAGCACAACTCGGCAACCAGTAGAGATAGAGACCTGTTCTATGTAAATTTGTGATCAGCGAATCCATTTTAGTAAGATAGCGAAGGTTTCATATCGATCCGGGCGCTAGATTTCGAATTAGGTGTGCCACTTCAAATTTAAAGTAAAAAAGTTCGATTTTTATCAAAATTTTGATCAGTTGGGAAAAACAAAACTACCTCCCACCCAATTGAGATTTGGGTTCCTGGTACAGTTTTTGACGCCGATTACGCTGGAGTAATTGATTTTTTTCTATATGGAACGGTACGGAAGTTATGACTTCTCAAAGTATCAAAAACTGCTAAAATTGCCATTTTACTATGTTTTGAATTGCTAAGGCGCACTGTGTTCCATCTAGCCATCCGATTTTGACGATTCACACGTCACTGGATAGGAAATTGGCCGAGGAAACCATTTCTGAAGACCGCGTTGCTCTAAGTTGAGCGGTTCGCGAGAAAAACGCGAAAAACCGCAAAAATCCTAATTTTACATTTTCTGGACAAACCGTACGCTTTATGGGAAAACCGAGCACACCGCTGAACTCAGCACAGCCCAATGCATAAGCACGACCCCATTAGACAGCCCTATCTCTCAAAAAAATTTGATATTCTTTTCGATCTAAATTTAGCCCATTGAGATAGAAAAAAAATTTTAAAAAAATTACTTTGCAACCGTTGGCGATAGAGAGATTAACCCACCACCAAACGATAGCTCTCGACGAGTACATCAAAAATATGTATACTTTTATATGCCTAAGAAGTACCATATTGAAGTTATGTGGTCAATTCGCTTATTTTCGTGTTATTTGGAAAAAACGTTATTTGAGCACAACTCGGCAACCAGTAGAGATAGAGACCTGTTCTATGTAAATTCGTGATCAGCGAATCCATTTTAGTAAGATAGCGAAGGTTTCATATCGATCCGGGCGCTAGATTTCGAATGAGGTGTGCCACTTCAAATTTAAAGTAAAAAAGTTCGATTTTTATCAAAATTTTGATCAGTTGGGAAAAACAAAACTACCTCCCACCCAATTGAGATTTGGGTTCCTGGTACAGTTTTTGACGCCGATTACGCTGGAGTAATTGATTTTTTTCTATATGGAACGGTACGGAAGTTATGACTTCTCAAAGTATCAAAAACTGCTAAAATTGCCATTTTACTATGTTTTGAATTGCTAAGGCGCACTGTGTTCCATCTAGCCATCCGATTTTGACGATTCACACGTCACTGGATAGGAAATTGGCCGAGGAAACCATTTCTGAAGACCGCGTTGCTCTAAGTTGAGCGGTTCGCGAGAAAAACGCGAAAAACCGCAAAAATCCTAATTTTACATTTTCTGGACAAACCGTACGCTTTATGGGAAAACCGAGCACACCGTTGAACTCAGCACAGCCCAATGCATAAGCACGACCCCATTAGACAGCCCTATCTCTCAAAAAAATTTGATATTCTTTTCGATCTAAATTTAGCCCATTGAGATAGAAAAAAAATTTTTAAAAAATTACTTTGCAACCGTTGGCGATAGAGAGATTAACCCACCACCAAACGATAGCTCTCGACGAGTACATCAAAAATATGTATACTTTTATATGCCTAAGAAGTACCATATTGAAGTTATGTGGTCAATTCGCTTATTTTCGTGTTATTTGGAAAAAACGTTATTTGAGCACAACTCGGCAACCAGTAGAGATAGAGACCTGTTCTATGTAAATTCGTGATCAGCGAATCCATTTTAGTAAGATAGCGAAGGTTTCATATCGATCCGGGCGCTAGATTTCGAATTAGGTGTGCCACTTCAAATTTAAAGTAAAAAAGTTCGATTTTTATCAAAATTTTGATCAGTTGGGAAAAACAAAACAACCTCCCACCCAATTGAGATTTGGGTTCCTGGTACAGTTTTTGACGCCGATTACGCTGGAGTAATTGATTTTTTTCTATATGGAACGGTACGGAAGTTATGACTTCTCAAAGTATCAAAAACTGCTAAAATTGCCATTTTACTATGTTTTGAATTGCTAAGGCGCACTGTGTTCCATCTAGCCATCCGATTTTGACGATTCTCACGTCACTGGATAGGAAATTGGCCGAGGAAACCATTTCTGAAGACCGCGTTGCTCTAGGTTGAGCGGTTCGCGAGAAAAACGCGAAAAACCGCAAAAATCCTAATTTTACATTTTCTGGACAAACCGTACGCTTTATGGGAAAACCGAGCACACCGCTGAACTCAGCACAGCCCAATGCATAAGCACGACCCCATTAGACAGCCCTATCTCTCAAAAAAATTTGATATTCTTTTCGATCTAAATTTAGCCCATTGAGATAGAAAAAAAATTTTAAAAAAATTACTTTGCAACCGTTGGCGATAGAGAGATTAACCCACCACCAAACGATAGCTCTCGACGAGTACATCAAAAATATGTATACTTTTATATGCCTAAGAAGTACCATATTGAAGTTATGTGGTCAATTCGCTTATTTTCGTGTTATTTGGAAAAAACGTTATTTGAGCACAACTCGGCAACCAGTAGAGATAGAGACCTGTTCTATGTAAATTCGTGATCAGCGAATCCATTTTAGTAAGATAGCGAAGGTTTCATATCGATCCGGGCGCTAGATTTCGAATTAGGTGTGCCACTTCAAATTTAAAGTAAAAAAGTTCGATTTTTATCAAAATTTTGATCAGTTGGGAAAAACAAAACTACCTCCCACCCAATTGAGATTTGGGTTCCTGGTACAGTTTTTGACGCCGATTACGCTGGAGTAATTGATTTTTTTCTATATGGAACGGTACGGAAGTTATGACTTCTCAAAGTATCAAAAACTGCTAAAATTGCCATTTTACTATGTTTTGAATTGCTAAGGCGCACTGTGTTCCATCTAGCCATCCGATTTTGACGATTCACACGTCACTGGATAGGAAATTGGCCGAGGAAACCATTTCTGAAGACCGCGTTGCTCTAAGTTGAGCGGTTCGCGAGAAAAACGCGAAAAACCGCAAAAATCCTAATTTTACATTTTCTGGACAAACCGTACGCTTTATGGGAAAACCGAGCACACCGTTGAACTCAGCACAGCCCAATGCATAAGCACGACCCCATTAGACAGCCCTATCTCTCAAAAAAATTGGATATTCTTTTCGATCTAAATTTAGCCCATTGAGATAGAAAAAAAATTTTAAAAAAATTACTTTGCAACCGTTGGCGATAGAGAGATTAACCCACCACCAAACGATAGCTCTCGACGAGTACATCAAAAATATGTATACTTTTATATGCCTAAGAAGTACCATATTGAAGTTATGTGGTCAATTCGCTTATTTTCGTGTTATTTGGAAAAAACGTTATTTGAGCACAACTCGGCAACCAGTAGAGATAGAGACCTGTTCTATGTAAATTTGTGATCAGCGAATCCATTTTAGTAAGATAGCGAAGGTTTCATATCGATCCGGGCGCTAGATTTCGAATTAGGTGTGCCACTTCAAATTTAAAGTAAAAAAGTTCGATTTTTATCAAAATTTTGATCAGTTGGGAAAAACAAAACTACCTCCCACCCAATTGAGATTTGGGTTCCTGGTACAGTTTTTGACGCCGATTACGCTGGAGTAATTGATTTTTTTCTATATGGAACGGTACGGAAGTTATGACTTCTCAAAGTATCAAAAACTGCTAAAATTGCCATTTTACTATGTTTTGAATTGCTAAGGCGCACTGTGTTCCATCTAGCCATCCGATTTTGACGATTCACACGTCACTGGATAGGAAATTGGCCGAGGAAACCATTTCTGAAGACCGCGTTGCTCTAAGTTGAGCGGTTCGCGAGAAAAACGCGAAAAACCGCAAAAATCCTAATTTTACATTTTCTGGACAAACCGTACGCTTTATGGGAAAACCGAGCACACCGCTGAACTCAGCACAGCCCAATGCATAAGCACGACCCCATTAGACAGCCCTATCTCTCAAAAAAATTTGATATTCTTTTCGATCTAAATTTAGCCCATTGAGATAGAAAAAAAATTTTAAAAAAATTACTTTGCAACCGTTGGCGATAGAGAGATTAACCCACCACCAAACGATAGCTCTCGACGAGTACATCAAAAATATGTATACTTTTATATGCCTAAGAAGTACCATATTGAAGTTATGTGGTCAATTCGCTTATTTTCGTGTTATTTGGAAAAAACGTTATTTGAGCACAACTCGGCAACCAGTAGAGATAGAGACCTGTTCTATGTAAATTCGTGATCAGCGAATCCATTTTAGTAAGATAGCGAAGGTTTCATATCGATCCGGGCGCTAGATTTCGAATTAGGTGTGCCACTTCAAATTTAAAGTAAAAAAGTTCGATTTTTATCAAAATTTTGATCAGTTGGGAAAAACAAAACTACCTCCCACCCAATTGAGATTTGGGTTCCTGGTACAGTTTTTGACGCCGATTACGCTGGAGTAATTGATTTTTTTCTATATGGAACGGTACGGAAGTTATGACTTCTCAAAGTATCAAAAACTGCTAAAATTGCCATTTTACTATGTTTTGAATTGCTAAGGCGCACTGTGTTCCATCTAGCTATCCGATTTTGACGATTCACACGTCACTGGATAGGAAATTGGCCGAGGAAACCATTTCTGAAGACCGCGTTGCTCTAAGTTGAGCGGTTCGCGAGAAAAACGCGAAAAACCGCAAAAATCCTAATTTTACATTTTCTGGACAAACCGTACGCTTTATGGGAAAACCGAGCACACCGCTGAACTCAGCACAGCCCAATGCATAAGCACGACCCCATTAGACAGCCCTATCTCTCAAAAAAATTTGATATTCTTTTCGATCTAAATTTAGCCCATTGAGATAGAAAAAAAATTTTAAAAAAATTACTTTGCAACCGTTGGCGATAGAGAGATTAACCCACCACCAAACGATAGCTCTCGACGAGTACATCAAAAATATGTATACTTTTATATGCCTAAGAAGTACCATATTGAAGTTATGTGGTCAATTCGCTTATTTTCGTGTTATTTGGAAAAAACGTTATTTGAGCACAACTCGGCAACCAGTAGAGATAGAGACCTGTTCTATGTAAATTCGTGATCAGCGAATCCATTTTAGTAAGATAGCGAAGGTTTCATATCGATCCGGGCGCTAGATTTCGAATTAGGTGTGCCACTTCAAATTTAAAGTAAAAAAGTTCGATTTTTATCAAAATTTTGATCAGTTGGGAAAAACAAAACTACCTCCCACCCAATTGAGATTTGGGTTCCTGGTACAGTTTTTGACGCCGATTACGCTGGAGTAATTGATTTTTTTCTATATGGAACGGTACGGAAGTTATGACTTCTCAAAGTATCAAAAACTGCTAAAATTGCCATTTTACTATGTTTTGAATTGCTAAGGCGCACTGTGTTCCATCTAGCCATCCGATTTTGACGATTCTCACGTCACTGGATAGGAAATTGGCCGAGGAAACCATTTCTGAAGACCGCGTTGCTCTAAGTTGAGCGGTTCGCGAGAAAAACGCGAAAAACCGCAAAAATCCTAATTTTACATTTTCTGGACAAACCGTACGCTTTATGGGAAAACCGAGCACACCGCTGAACTCAGCACAGCCCAATGCATAAGCACGACCCCATTAGACAGCCCTATCTCTCAAAAAAATTTGATATTCTTTTCGATCTAAATTTAGCCCATTGAGATAGAAAAAAAATTTTAAAAAAATTACTTTGCAACCGTTGGCGATAGAGAGATTAACCCACCACCAAACGATAGCTCTCGACGAGTACATCAAAAATATGTATACTTTTATATGCCTAAGAAGTACCATATTGAAGTTATGTGGTCAATTCGCTTATTTTCGTGTTATTTGGAAAAAACGTTATTTGAGCACAACTCGGCAACCAGTAGAGATAGAGACCTGTTCTATGTAAATTCGTGATCAGCGAATCCATTTTAGTAAGATAGCGAAGGTTTCATATCGATCCGGGCGCTAGATTTCGAATTAGGTGTGCCACTTCAAATTTAAAGTAAAAAAGTTCGATTTTTATCAAAATTTTGATCAGTTGGGAAAAACAAAACTACCTCCCACCCAATTGAGATTTGGGTTCCTGGTACAGTTTTTGACGCCGATTACGCTGGAGTAATTGATTTTTTTCTATATGGAACGGTACGGAAGTTATGACTTCTCAAAGTATCAAAAACTGCTAAAATTGCCATTTTACTATGTTTTGAATTGCTAAGGCGCACTGTGTTCCATCTAGCCATCCGATTTTGACGATTCTCACGTCACTGGATAGGAAATTGGCCGAGGAAACCATTTCTGAAGACCGCGTTGCTCTAAGTTGAGCGGTTCGCGAGAAAAACGCGAAAAACCGCAAAAATCCTAATTTTACATTTTCTGGACAAACCGTACGCTTTATGGGAAAACCGAGCACACCGCTGAACTCAGCACAGCCCAATGCATAAGCACGACCCCATTAGACAGCCCTATCTCTCAAAAAAATTTGATATTCTTTTCGATCTAAATTTAGCCCATTGAGATAGAAAAAAAATTTTAAAAAAATTACTTTGCAACCGTTGGCGATAGAGAGATTAACCCACCACCAAACGATAGCTCTCGACGAGTACATCAAAAATATGTATACTTTTATATGCCTAAGAAGTACCATATTGAAGTTATGTGGTCAATTCGCTTATTTTCGTGTTATTTGGAAAAAACGTTATTTGAGCACAACTCGGCAACCAGTAGAGATAGAGACCTGTTCTATGTAAATTCGTGATCAGCGAATCCATTTTAGTAAGATAGCGAAGGTTTCATATCGATCCGGGCGCTAGATTTCGAATTAGGTGTGCCACTTCAAATTTAAAGTAAAAAAGTTCGATTTTTATCAAAATTTTGATCAGTTGGGAAAAACAAAACTACCTCCCACCCAATTGAGATTTGGGTTCCTGGTACAGTTTTTGACGCCGATTACGCTGGAGTAATTGATTTTTTTCTATATGGAACGGTACGGAAGTTATGACTTCTCAAAGTATCAAAAACTGCTAAAATTGCCATTTTACTATGTTTTGAATTGCTAAGGCGCACTGTGTTCCATCTAGCCATCCGATTTTGACGATTCACACGTCACTGGATAGGAAATTGGCCGAGGAAACCATTTCTGAAGACCGCGTTGCTCTAAGTTGAGCGGTTCGCGAGAAAAACGCGAAAAACCGCAAAAATCCTAATTTTACATTTTCTGGACAAACCGTACGCTTTATGGGAAAACCGAGCACACCGCTGAACTCAGCACAGCCCAATGCATAAGCACGACCCCATTAGACAGCCCTATCTCTCAAAAAAATTGGATATTCTTTTCGATCTAAATTTAGCCCATTGAGATAGAAAAAAAATTCTAAAAAAATTACTTTGCAACCGTTGGCGATAGAGAGATTAACCCACCACCAAACGATAGCTCTCGACGAGTACATCAAAAATATGTATACTTTTATATGCCTAAGAAGTACCATATTGAAGTTATGTGGTCAATTCGCTTATTTTCGTGTTATTTGAAAAAAACGTTATTTGAGCACAACTCGGCAACCAGTAGAGATAGAGACCTGTTCTATGTAAATTTGTGATCAGCGAATCCATTTTAGTAAGATAGCGAAGGTTTCATATCGATCCGGGCGCTAGATTTCGAATTAGGTGTGCCACTTCAAATTTAAAGTAAAAAAGTTCGATTTTTATCAAAATTTTGATCAGTTGGGAAAAACAAAACTACCTCCCACCCAATTGAGATTTGGGTTCCTGGTACAGTTTTTGACGCCGATTACGCTGGAGTAATTGATTTTTTTCTATATGGAACGGTACGGAAGTTATGACTTCTCAAAGTATCAAAAACTGCTAAAATTGCCATTTTACTATGTTTTGAATTGCTAAGGCGCACTGTGTGCCATCTAGCAATCCGATTTTGACGATTCACACGTCACTGGATAGGAAATTGGCCGAGGAAACCATTTCTGAAGACCGCGTTGCTCTAAGTTGAGCGGTTCGCGAGAAAAACGCGAAAAACCGCAAAAATCCTAATTTTACATTTTCTGGACAAACCGTACGCTTTATGGGAAAACCGAGCACACCGCTGAACTCAGCACAGCCCAATGCATAAGCACGACCCCATTAGACAGCCCTATCTCTCAAAAAAATTTGATATTCTTTTCGATCTAAATTTAGCCCATTGAGATAGAAAAAAAATTTTAAAAAAATTACTTTGCAACCGTTGGCGATAGAGAGATTAACCCACCACCAAACGATAGCTCTCGACGAGTACATCAAAAATATGTATACTTTTATATGCCTAAGAAGTACCATATTGAAGTTATGTGGTCAATTCGCTTATTTTCGTGTTATTTGGAAAAAACGTTATTTGAGCACAACTCGGCAACCAGTAGAGATAGAGACCTGTTCTATGTAAATTCGTGATCAGCGAATCCATTTTAGTAAGATAGCGAAGGTTTCATATCGATCCGGGCGCTAGATTTCGAATTAGGTGTGCCACTTCAAATTTAAAGTAAAAAAGTTCGATTTTTATCAAAATTTTGATCAGTTGGGAAAAACAAAACTACCTCCCACCCAATTGAGATTTGGGTTCCTGGTACAGTTTTTGACGCCGATTACGCTGGAGTAATTGATTTTTTTCTATATGGAACGGTACGGAAGTTATGACTTCTCAAAGTATCAAAAACTGCTAAAATTGCCATTTTACTATGTTTTGAATTGCTAAGGCGCACTGTGTTCCATCTAGCCATCCGATTTTGACGATTCACACGTCACTGGATAGGAAATTGGCCGAGGAAACCATTTCTGAAGACCGCGTTGCTCTAAGTTGAGCGGTTCGCGAGAAAAACGCGAAAAACCGCAAAAATCCTAATTTTACATTTTCTGGACAAACCGTACGCTTTATGGGAAAACCGAGCACACCGCTGAACTCAGCACAGCCCAATGCATAAGCACGACCCCATTAGACAGCCCTATCTCTCAAAAAAATTTGATATTCTTTTCGATCTAAATTTAGCCCATTGAGATAGAAAAAAAATTCTAAAAAAATTACTTTGCAACCGTTGGCGATAGAGAGATTAACCCACCACCAAACGATAGCTCTCGACGAGTACATCAAAAATATGTATACTTTTATATGCCTAAGAAGTACCATATTGAAGTTATGTGGTCAATTCGCTTATTTTCGTGTTATTTGAAAAAAACGTTATTTGAGCACAACTCGGCAACCAGTAGAGATAGAGACCTGTTCTATGTAAATTTGTGATCAGCGAATCCATTTTAGTAAGATAGCGAAGGTTTCATATCGATCCGGGCGCTAGATTTCGAATTAGGTGTGCCACTTCAAATTTAAAGTAAAAAAGTTCGATTTTTATCAAAATTTTGATCAGTTGGGAAAAACAAAACTACCTCCCACCCAATTGAGATTTGGGTTCCTGGTACAGTTTTTGACGCCGATTACGCTGGAGTAATTGATTTTTTTCTATATGGAACGGTACGGAAGTTATGACTTCTCAAAGTATCAAAAACTGCTAAAATTGCCATTTTACTATGTTTTGAATTGCTAAGGCGCACTGTGTGCCATCTAGCCATCCGATTTTGACGATTCACACGTCACTGGATAGGAAATTGGCCGAGGAAACCATTTCTGAAGACCGCGTTGCTCTAAGTTGAGCGGTTCGCGAGAAAAACGCGAAAAACCGCAAAAATCCTAATTTTACATTTTCTGGACAAACCGTACGCTTTATGGGAAAACCGAGCACACCGCTGAACTCAGCACAGCCCAATGCATAAGCACGACCCCATTAGACAGCCCTATCTCTCAAAAAAATTTGATATTCTTTTCGATCTAAATTTAGCCCATTGAGATAGAAAAAAAATTTTAAAAAAATTACTTTGCAACCGTTGGCGATAGAGAGATTAACCCACCACCAAACGATAGCTCTCGACGAGTACATCAAAAATATGTATACTTTTATATGCCTAAGAAGTACCATATTGAAGTTATGTGGTCAATTCGCTTATTTTCGTGTTATTTGGAAAAAACGTTATTTGAGCACAACTCGGCAACCAGTAGAGATAGAGACCTGTTCTATGTAAATTCGTGATCAGCGAATCCATTTTAGTAAGATAGCGAAGGTTTCATATCGATCCGGGCGCTAGATTTCGAATTAGGTGTGCCACTTCAAATTTAAAGTAAAAAAGTTCGATTTTTATCAAAATTTTGATCAGTTGGGAAAAACAAAACTACCTCCCACCCAATTGAGATTTGGGTTCCTGGTACAGTTTTTGACGCCGATTACGCTGGAGTAATTGATTTTTTTCTATATGGAACGGTACGGAAGTTATGACTTCTCAAAGTATCAAAAACTGCTAAAATTGCCATTTTACTATGTTTTGAATTGCTAAGGCGCACTGTGTTCCATCTAGCCATCCGATTTTGACGATTCTCACGTCACTGGATAGGAAATTGGCCGAGGAAACCATTTCTGAAGACCGCGTTGCTCTAAGTTGAGCGGTTCGCGAGAAAAACGCGAAAAACCGCAAAAATCCTAATTTTACATTTTCTGGACAAACCGTACGCTTTATGGGAAAACCGAGCACACCGCTGAACTCAGCACAGCCCAATGCATAAGCACGACCCCATTAGACAGCCCTATCTCTCAAAAAAATTTGATATTCTTTTCGATCTAAATTTAGCCCATTGAGATAGAAAAAAAATTCTAAAAAAATTACTTTGCAACCGTTGGCGATAGAGAGATTAACCCACCACCAAACGATAGCTCTCGACGAGTACATCAAAAATATGTATACTTTTATATGCCTAAGAAGTACCATATTGAAGTTATGTGGTCAATTCGCTTATTTTCGTGTTATTTGAAAAAAAACGTTATTTGAGCACAACTCGGCAACCAGTAGAGATAGAGACCTGTTCTATGTAAATTTGTGATCAGCGAATCCATTTTAGTAAGATAGCGAAGGTTTCATATCGATCCGGGCGCTAGATTTCGAATTAGGTGTGCCACTTCAAATTTAAAGTAAAAAAGTTCGATTTTTATCAAAATTTTGATCAGTTGGGAAAAACAAAACTACCTCCCACCCAATTGAGATTTGGGTTCCTGGTACAGTTTTTGACGCCGATTACGCTGGAGTAATTGATTTTTTTCTATATGGAACGGTACGGAAGTTATGACTTCTCAAAGTATCAAAAACTGCTAAAATTGCCATTTTACTATGTTTTGAATTGCTAAGGCGCACTGTGTTCCATCTAGCCATCCGATTTTGACGATTCTCACGTCACTGGATAGGAAATTGGCCGAGGAAACCATTTCTGAAGACCGCGTTGCTCTAAGTTGAGCGGTTCGCGAGAAAAACGCGAAAAACCGCAAAAATCCTAATTTTACATTTTCTGGACAAACCGTACGCTTTATGGGAAAACCGAGCACACCGCTGAACTCAGCACAGCCCAATGCATAAGCACGACCCCATTAGACAGCCCTATCTCTCAAAAAAATTTGATATTCTTTTCGATCTAAATTTAGCCCATTGAGATAGAAAAAAAATTCTAAAAAAATTACTTTGCAACCGTTGGCGATAGAGAGATTAACCCACCACCAAACGATAGCTCTCGACGAGTACATCAAAAATATGTATACTTTTATATGCCTAAGAAGTACCATATTGAAGTTATGTGGTCAATTCGCTTATTTTCGTGTCATTTGAAAAAAACGTTATTTGAGCACAACTCGGCAACCAGTAGAGATAGAGACCTGTTCTATGTAAATTTGTGATCAGCGAATCCATTTTAGTAAGATAGCGAAGGTTTCATATCGATCCGGGCGCTAGATTTCGAATTAGGTGTGCCACTTCAAATTTAAAGTAAAAAAGTTCGATTTTTATCAAAATTTTGATCAGTTGGGAAAAACAAAACTACCTCCCACCCAATTGAGATTTGGGTTCCTGGTACAGTTTTTGACGCCGATTACGCTGGAGTAATTGATTTTTTTCTATATGGAACGGTACGGAAGTTATGACTTCTCAAAGTATCAAAAACTGCTAAAATTGCCATTTTACTATGTTTTGAATTGCTAAGGCGCACTGTGTTCCATCTAGCCATCCGATTTTGACGATTCACACGTCACTGGATAGGAAATTGGCCGAGGAAACCATTTCTGAAGACCGCGTTGCTCTAAGTTGAGCGGTTCGCGAGAAAAACGCGAAAAACCGCAAAAATCCTAATTTTACATTTTCTGGACAAACCGTACGCTTTATGGGAAAACCGAGCACACCGCTGAACTCAGCACAGCCCAATGCATAAGCACGACCCCATTAGACAGCCCTATCTCTCAAAAAAATTTGATATTCTTTTCGATCTAAATTTAGCCCATTGAGATAGAAAAAAAATTTTAAAAAAATTACTTTGCAACCGTTGGCGATAGAGAGATTAACCCACCACCAAACGATAGCTCTCGACGAGTACATCAAAAATATGTATACTTTTATATGCCTAAGAAGTACCATATTGAAGTTATGTGGTCAATTCGCTTATTTTCGTGTTATTTGGAAAAAACGTTATTTGAGCACAACTCGGCAACCAGTAGAGATAGAGACCTGTTCTATGTAAATTCGTGATCAGCGAATCCATTTTAGTAAGATAGCGAAGGTTTCATATCGATCCGGGCGCTAGATTTCGAATTAGGTGTGCCACTTCAAATTTAAAGTAAAAAAGTTCGATTTTTATCAAAATTTTGATCAGTTGGGAAAAACAAAACTACCTCCCACCCAATTGAGATTTGGGTTCCTGGTACAGTTTTTGACGCCGATTACGCTGGAGTAATTGATTTTTTTCTATATGGAACGGTACGGAAGTTATGACTTCTCAAAGTATCAAAAACTGCTAAAATTGCCATTTTACTATGTTTTGAATTGCTAAGGCGCACTGTGTTCCATCTAGCCATCCGATTTTGACGATTCTCACGTCACTGGATAGGAAATTGGCCGAGGAAACCATTTCTGAAGACCGCGTTGCTCTAAGTTGAGCGGTTCGCGAGAAAAACGCGAAAAACCGCAAAAATCCTAATTTTACATTTTCTGGACAAACCGTACGCTTTATGGGAAAACCGAGCACACCGCTGAACTCAGCACAGCCCAATGCATAAGCACGACCCCATTAGACAGCCCTATCTCTCAAAAAAATTTGATATTCTTTTCGATCTAAATTTAGCCCATTGAGATAGAAAAAAAATTTTAAAAAAATTACTTTGCAACCGTTGGCGATAGAGAGATTAACCCACCACCAAACGATAGCTCTCGACGAGTACATCAAAAATATGTATACTTTTATATGCCTAAGAAGTACCATATTGAAGTTATGTGGTCAATTCGCTTATTTTCGTGTTATTTGGAAAAAACGTTATTTGAGCACAACTCGGCAACCAGTAGAGATAGAGACCTGTTCTATGTAAATTCGTGATCAGCGAATCCATTTTAGTAAGATAGCGAAGGTTTCATATCGATCCGGGCGCTAGATTTCGAATTAGGTGTGCCACTTCAAATTTAAAGTAAAAAAGTTCGATTTTTATCAAAATTTTGATCAGTTGGGAAAAACAAAACTACCTCCCACCCAATTGAGATTTGGGTTCCTGGTACAGTTTTTGACGCCGATTACGCTGGAGTAATTGATTTTTTTCTATATGGAACGGTACGGAAGTTATGACTTCTCAAAGTATCAAAAACTGCTAAAATTGCCATTTTACTATGTTTTGAATTGCTAAGGCGCACTGTGTTCCATCTAGCCATCCGATTTTGACGATTCACACGTCACTGGATAGGAAATTGGCCGAGGAAACCATTTCTGAAGACCGCGTTGCTCTAAGTTGAGCGGTTCGCGAGAAAAACGCGAAAAACCGCAAAAATCCTAATTTTACATTTTCTGGACAAACCGTACGCTTTATGGGAAAACCGAGCACACCGTTGAACTCAGCACAGCCCAATGCATAAGCACGACCCCATTAGACAGCCCTATCTCTCAAAAAAATTGGATATTCTTTTCGATCTAAATTTAGCCCATTGAGATAGAAAAAAAATTTTAAAAAAATTACTTTGCAACCGTTGGCGATAGAGAGATTAACCCACCACCAAACGATAGCTCTCGACGAGTACATCAAAAATATGTATACTTTTATATGCCTAAGAAGTACCATATTGAAGTTATGTGGTCAATTCGCTTATTTTCGTGTTATTTGGAAAAAACGTTATTTGAGCACAACTCGGCAACCAGTAGAGATAGAGACCTGTTCTATGTAAATTTGTGATCAGCGAATCCATTTTAGTAAGATAGCGAAGGTTTCATATCGATCCGGGCGCTAGATTTCGAATTAGGTGTGCCACTTCAAATTTAAAGTAAAAAAGTTCGATTTTTATCAAAATTTTGATCAGTTGGGAAAAACAAAACTACCTCCCACCCAATTGAGATTTGGGTTCCTGGTACAGTTTTTGACGCCGATTACGCTGGAGTAATTGATTTTTTTCTATATGGAACGGTACGGAAGTTATGACTTCTCAAAGTATCAAAAACTGCTAAAATTGCCATTTTACTATGTTTTGAATTGCTAAGGCGCACTGTGTTCCATCTAGCCATCCGATTTTGACGATTCACACGTCACTGGATAGGAAATTGGCCGAGGAAACCATTTCTGAAGACCGCGTTGCTCTAAGTTGAGCGGTTCGCGAGAAAAACGCGAAAAACCGCAAAAATCCTAATTTTACATTTTCTGGACAAACCGTACGCTTTATGGGAAAACCGAGCACACCGCTGAACTCAGCACAGCCCAATGCATAAGCACGACCCCATTAGACAGCCCTATCTCTCAAAAAAATTTGATATTCTTTTCGATCTAAATTTAGCCCATTGAGATAGAAAAAAAATTCTAAAAAAATTACTTTGCAACCGTTGGCGATAGAGAGATTAACCCACCACCAAACGATAGCTCTCGACGAGTACATCAAAAATATGTATACTTTTATATGCCTAAGAAGTACCATATTGAAGTTATGTGGTCAATTCGCTTATTTTCGTGTTATTTGGAAAAAACGTTATTTGAGCACAACTCGGCAACCAGTAGAGATAGAGACCTGTTCTATGTAAATTCGTGATCAGCGAATCCATTTTAGTAAGATAGCGAAGGTTTCATATCGATCCGGGCGCTAGATTTCGAATTAGGTGTGCCACTTCAAATTTAAAGTAAAAAAGTTCGATTTTTATCAAAATTTTGATCAGTTGGGAAAAACAAAACTACCTCCCACCCAATTGAGATTTGGGTTCCTGGTACAGTTTTTGACGCCGATTACGCTGGAGTAATTGATTTTTTTCTATATGGAACGGTACGGAAGTTATGACTTCTCAAAGTATCAAAAACTGCTAAAATTGCCATTTTACTATGTTTTGAATTGCTAAGGCGCACTGTGTTCCATCTAGCCATCCGATTTTGACGATTCACACGTCACTGGATAGGAAATTGGCCGAGGAAACCATTTCTGAAGACCGCGTTGCTCTAAGTTGAGCGGTTCGCGAGAAAAACGCGAAAAACCGCAAAAATCCTAATTTTACATTTTCTGGACAAACCGTACGCTTTATGGGAAAACCGAGCACACCGCTGAACTCAGCACAGCCCAATGCATAAGCACGACCCCATTAGACAGCCCTATCTCTCAAAAAAATTTGATATTCTTTTCGATCTAAATTTAGCCCATTGAGATAGAAAAAAAATTCTAAAAAAATTACTTTGCAACCGTTGGCGATAGAGAGATTAACCCACCACCAAACGATAGCTCTCGACGAGTACATCAAAAATATGTATACTTTTATATGCCTAAGAAGTACCATATTGAAGTTATGTGGTCAATTCGCTTATTTTCGTGTTATTTGAAAAAAACGTTATTTGAGCACAACTCGGCAACCAGTAGAGATAGAGACCTGTTCTATGTAAATTCGTGATCAGCGAATCCATTTTAGTAAGATAGCGAAGGTTTCATATCGATCCGGGCGCTAGATTTCGAATTAGGTGTGCCACTTCAAATTTAAAGTAAAAAAGTTCGATTTTTATCAAAATTTTGATCAGTTGGGAAAAACAAAACTACCTCCCACCCAATTGAGATTTGGGTTCCTGGTACAGTTTTTGACGCCGATTACGCTGGAGTAATTGATTTTTTTCTATATGGAACGGTACGGAAGTTATGACTTCTCAAAGTATCAAAAACTGCTAAAATTGCCATTTTACTATGTTTTGAATTGCTAAGGCGCACTGTGTTCCATCTAGCCATCCGATTTTGACGATTCACACGTCACTGGATAGGAAATTGGCCGAGGAAACCATTTCTGAAGACCGCGTTGCTCTAAGTTGAGCGGTTCGCGAGAAAAACGCGAAAAACCGCAAAAATCCTAATTTTACATTTTCTGGACAAACCGTACGCTTTATGGGAAAACCGAGCACACCGCTGAACTCAGCACAGCCCAATGCATAAGCACGACCCCATTAGACAGCCCTATCTCTCAAAAAAATTTGATATTCTTTTCGATCTAAATTTAGCCCATTGAGATAGAAAAAAAATTCTAAAAAAATTACTTTGCAACCGTTGGCGATAGAGAGATTAACCCACCACCAAACGATAGCTCTCGACGAGTACATCAAAAATATGTATACTTTTATATGCCTAAGAAGTACCATATTGAAGTTATGTGGTCAATTCGCTTATTTTCGTGTTATTTGAAAAAAACGTTATTTGAGCACAACTCGGCAACCAGTAGAGATAGAGACCTGTTCTATGTAAATTTGTGATCAGCGAATCCATTTTAGTAAGATAGCGAAGGTTTCATATCGATCCGGGCGCTAGATTTCGAATTAGGTGTGCCACTTCAAATTTAAAGTAAAAAAGTTCGATTTTTATCAAAATTTTGATCAGTTGGGAAAAACAAAACTACCTCCCACCCAATTGAGATTTGGGTTCCTGGTACAGTTTTTGACGCCGATTACGCTGGAGTAATTGATTTTTTTCTATATGGAACGGTACGGAAGTTATGACTTCTCAAAGTATCAAAAACTGCTAAAATTGCCATTTTACTATGTTTTGAATTGCTAAGGCGCACTGTGTGCCATCTAGCCATCCGATTTTGACGATTCACACGTCACTGGATAGGAAATTGGCCGAGGAAACCATTTCTGAAGACCGCGTTGCTCTAAGTTGAGCGGTTCGCGAGAAAAACGCGAAAAACCGCAAAAATCCTAATTTTACATTTTCTGGACAAACCGTACGCTTTATGGGAAAACCGAGCACACCGCTGAACTCAGCACAGCCCAATGCATAAGCACGACCCCATTAGACAGCCCTATCTCTCAAAAAAATTTGATATTCTTTTCGATCTAAATTTAGCCCATTGAGATAGAAAAAAAATTTTAAAAAAATTACTTTGCAACCGTTGGCGATAGAGAGATTAACCCACCACCAAACGATAGCTCTCGACGAGTACATCAAAAATATGTATACTTTTATATGCCTAAGAAGTACCATATTGAAGTTATGTGGTCAATTCGCTTATTTTCGTGTTATTTGGAAAAAACGTTATTTGAGCACAACTCGGCAACCAGTAGAGATAGAGACCTGTTCTATGTAAATTCGTGATCAGCGAATCCATTTTAGTAAGATAGCGAAGGTTTCATATCGATCCGGGCGCTAGATTTCGAATTAGGTGTGCCACTTCAAATTTAAAGTAAAAAAGTTCGATTTTTATCAAAATTTTGATCAGTTGGGAAAAACAAAACTACCTCCCACCCAATTGAGATTTGGGTTCCTGGTACAGTTTTTGACGCCGATTACGCTGGAGTAATTGATTTTTTTCTATATGGAACGGTACGGAAGTTATGACTTCTCAAAGTATCAAAAACTGCTAAAATTGCCATTTTACTATGTTTTGAATTGCTAAGGCGCACTGTGTTCCATCTAGCCATCCGATTTTGACGATTCTCACGTCACTGGATAGGAAATTGGCCGAGGAAACCATTTCTGAAGACCGCGTTGCTCTAAGTTGAGCGGTTCGCGAGAAAAACGCGAAAAACCGCAAAAATCCTAATTTTACATTTTCTGGACAAACCGTACGCTTTATGGGAAAACCGAGCACACCGCTGAACTCAGCACAGCCCAATGCATAAGCACGACCCCATTAGACAGCCCTATCTCTCAAAAAAATTTGATATTCTTTTCGATCTAAATTTAGCCCATTGAGATAGAAAAAAAATTCTAAAAAAATTACTTTGCAACCGTTGGCGATAGAGAGATTAACCCACCACCAAACGATAGCTCTCGACGAGTACATCAAAAATATGTATACTTTTATATGCCTAAGAAGTACCATATTGAAGTTATGTGGTCAATTCGCTTATTTTCGTGTTATTTGAAAAAAACGTTATTTGAGCACAACTCGGCAACCAGTAGAGATAGAGACCTGTTCTATGTAAATTTGTGATCAGCGAATCCATTTTAGTAAGATAGCGAAGGTTTCATATCGATCCGGGCGCTAGATTTCGAATTAGGTGTGCCACTTCAAATTTAAAGTAAAAAAGTTCGATTTTTATCAAAATTTTGATCAGTTGGGAAAAACAAAACTACCTCCCACCCAATTGAGATTTGGGTTCCTGGTACAGTTTTTGACGCCGATTACGCTGGAGTAATTGATTTTTTTCTATATGGAACGGTACGGAAGTTATGACTTCTCAAAGTATCAAAAACTGCTAAAATTGCCATTTTACTATGTTTTGAATTGCTAAGGCGCACTGTGTTCCATCTAGCCATCCGATTTTGACGATTCACACGTCACTGGATAGGAAATTGGCCGAGGAAACCATTTCTGAAGACCGCGTTGCTCTCTAAGTTGAGCGGTTCGCGAGAAAAACGCGAAAAACCGCAAAAATCCTAATTTTACATTTTCTGGACAAACCGTACGCTTTATGGGAAAACCGAGCACACCGCTGAACTCAGCACAGCCCAATGCATAAGCACGACCCCATTAGACAGCCCTATCTCTCAAAAAAATTTGATATTCTTTTCGATCTAAATTTAGCCCATTGAGATAGAAAAAAAATTTTAAAAAAATTACTTTGCAACCGTTGGCGATAGAGAGATTAACCCACCACCAAACGATAGCTCTCGACGAGTACATCAAAAATATGTATACTTTTATATGCCTAAGAAGTACCATATTGAAGTTATGTGGTCAATTCGCTTATTTTCGTGTTATTTGGAAAAAACGTTATTTGAGCACAACTCGGCAACCAGTAGAGATAGAGACCTGTTCTATGTAAATTCGTGATCAGCGAATCCATTTTAGTAAGATAGCGAAGGTTTCATATCGATCCGGGCGCTAGATTTCGAATTAGGTGTGCCACTTCAAATTTAAAGTAAAAAAGTTCGATTTTTATCAAAATTTTGATCAGTTGGGAAAAACAAAACTACCTCCCACCCAATTGAGATTTGGGTTCCTGGTAGTTTTTGACGCCGATTACGCTGGAGTAATTGATTTTTTTCTATATGGAACGGTACGGAAGTTATGACTTCTCAAAGTATCAAAAACTGCTAAAATTGCCATTTTACTATGTTTTGAATTGCTAAGGCGCACTGTGTTCCATCTAGCCATCCGATTTTGACGATTCTCACGTCACTGGATAGGAAATTGGCCGAGGAAACCATTTCTGAAGACCGCGTTGCTCTAAGTTGAGCGGTTCGCGAGAAAAACGCGAAAAACCGCAAAAATCCTAATTTTACATTTTCTGGACAAACCGTACGCTTTATGGGAAAACCGAGCACACCGCTGAACTCAGCACAGCCCAATGCATAAGCACGACCCCATTAGACAGCCCTATCTCTCAAAAAAATTTGATATTCTTTTCGATCTAAATTTAGCCCATTGAGATAGAAAAAAAATTCTAAAAAAATTACTTTGCAACCGTTGGCGATAGAGAGATTAACCCACCACCAAACGATAGCTCTCGACGAGTACATCAAAAATATGTATACTTTTATATGCCTAAGAAGTACCATATTGAAGTTATGTGGTCAATTCGCTTATTTTCGTGTTATTTGAAAAAAACGTTATTTGAGCACAACTCGGCAACCAGTAGAGATAGAGACCTGTTCTATGTAAATTTGTGATCAGCGAATCCATTTTAGTAAGATAGCGAAGGTTTCATATCGATCCGGGCGCTAGATTTCGAATTAGGTGTGCCACTTCAAATTTAAAGTAAAAAAGTTCGATTTTTATCAAAATTTTGATCAGTTGGGAAAAACAAAACTACCTCCCACCCAATTGAGATTTGGGTTCCTGGTACAGTTTTTGACGCCGATTACGCTGGAGTAATTGATTTTTTTCTATATGGAACGGTACGGAAGTTATGACTTCTCAAAGTATCAAAAACTGCTAAAATTGCCATTTTACTATGTTTTGAATTGCTAAGGCGCACTGTGTTCCATCTAGCCATCCGATTTTGACGATTCACACGTCACTGGATAGGAAATTGGCCGAGGAAACCATTTCTGAAGACCGCGTTGCTCTAAGTTGAGCGGTTCGCGAGAAAAACGCGAAAAACCGCAAAAATCCTAATTTTACATTTTCTGGACAAACCGTACGCTTTATGGGAAAACCGAGCACACCGTTGAACTCAGCACAGCCCAATGCATAAGCACGACCCCATTAGACAGCCCTATCTCTCAAAAAAATTTGATATTCTTTTCGATCTAAATTTAGCCCATTGAGATAGAAAAAAAATTTTAAAAAAATTACTTTGCAACCGTTGGCGATAGAGAGATTAACCCACCACCAAACGATAGCTCTCGACGAGTACATCAAAAATATGTATACTTTTATATGCCTAAGAAGTACCATATTAAAGTTATGTGGTCAATTCGCTTATTTTCGTGTTATTTGGAAAAAACGTTATTTGAGCACAACTCGGCAACCAGTAGAGATAGAGACCTGTTCTATGTAAATTCGTGATCAGCGAATCCATTTTAGTAAGATAGCGAAGGTTTCATATCGATCCGGGCGCTAGATTTCGAATTAGGTGTGCCACTTCAAATTTAAAGTAAAAAAGTTCGATTTTTATCAAAATTTTGATCAGTTGGGAAAAACAAAACTACCTCCCACCCAATTGAGATTTGGGTTCCTGGTACAGTTTTTGACGCCGATTACGCTGGAGTAATTGATTTTTTTCTATATGGAACGGTACGGAAGTTATGACTTCTCAAAGTATCAAAAACTGCTAAAATTGCCATTTTACTATGTTTTGAATTGCTAAGGCGCACTGTGTTCCATCTAGCCATCCGATTTTGACGATTCACACGTCACTGGATAGGAAATTGGCCGAGGAAACCATTTCTGAAGACCGCGTTGCTCTAAGTTGAGCGGTTCGCGAGAAAAACGCGAGAAACCGCAAAAATCCTAATTTTACATTTTCTGGACAAACCGTACGCTTTATGGGAAAACCGAGCACACCGCTGAACTCAGCACAGCCCAATGCATAAGCACGACCCCATTAGACAGCCCTATCTCTCAAAAAAATTTGATATTCTTTTCGATCTAAATTTAGCCCATTGAGATAGAAAAAAAATTTTAAAAAAATTACTTTGCAACCGTTGGCGATAGAGAGATTAACCCACCACCAAACGATAGCTCTCGACGAGTACATCAAAAATATGTATACTTTTATATGCCTAAGAAGTACCATATTGAAGTTATGTGGTCAATTCGCTTATTTTCGTGTTATTTGGAAAAAACGTTATTTGAGCACAACTCGGCAACCAGTAGAGATAGAGACCTGTTCTATGTAAATTCGGGATCAGCGAATCCATTTTAGTAAGATAGCGAAGGTTTCATATCGATCCGGGCGCTAGATTTCGAATTAGGTGTGCCACTTCAAATTTAAAGTAAAAAAGTTCGATTTTTATCAAAATTTTGATCAGTTGGGAAAAACAAAACTACCTCCCACCCAATTGAGATTTGGGTTCCTGGTACAGTTTTTGACGCCGATTACGCTGGAGTAATTGATTTTTTTCTATATGGAACGGTACGGAAGTTATGACTTCTCAAAGTATCAAAAACTGCTAAAATTGCCATTTTACTATGTTTTGAATTGCTAAGGCGCACTGTGTTCCATCTAGCCATCCGATTTTGACGATTCACACGTCACTGGATAGGAAATTGGCCGAGGAAACCATTTCTGAAGACCGCGTTGCTCTAAGTTGAGCGGTTCGCGAGAAAAACGCGAAAAACCGCAAAAATCCTAATTTTACATTTTCTGGACAAACCGTACGCTTTATGGGAAAACCGAGCACACCGCTGAACTCAGCACAGCCCAATGCATAAGCACGACCCCATTAGACAGCCCTATCTCTCAAAAAAATTTGATATTCTTTTCGATCTAAATTTAGCCCATTGAGATAGAAAAAAAATTCTAAAAAAATTACTTTGCAACCGTTGGCGATAGAGAGATTAACCCACCACCAAACGATAGCTCTCGACGAGTACATCAAAAATATGTATACTTTTATATGCCTAAGAAGTACCATATTGAAGTTATGTGGTCAATTCGCTTATTTTCGTGTTATTTGAAAAAAACGTTATTTGAGCACAACTCGGCAACCAGTAGAGATAGAGACCTGTTCTATGTAAATTTGTGATCAGCGAATCCATTTTAGTAAGATAGCGAAGGTTTCATATCGATCCGGGCGCTAGATTTCGAATTAGGTGTGCCACTTCAAATTTAAAGTAAAAAAGTTCGATTTTTATCAAAATTTTGATCAGTTGGGAAAAACAAAACTACCTCCCACCCAATTGAGATTTGGGTTCCTGGTACAGTTTTCGACGCCGATTACGCTGGAGTAATTGATTTTTTTCTATATGGAACGGTACGGAAGTTATGACTTCTCAAAGTATCAAAAACTGCTAAAATTGCCATTTTACTATGTTTTGAATTGCTAAGGCGCACTGTGTTCCATCTAGCCATCCGATTTTGACGATTCACACGTCACTGGATAGGAAATTGGCCGAGGAAACCATTTCTGAAGACCGCGTTGCTCTAAGTTGAGCGGTTCGCGAGAAAAACGCGAAAAACCGCAAAAATCCTAATTTTACATTTTCTGGACAAACCGTACGCTTTATGGGAAAACCGAGCACACCGCTGAACTCAGCACAGCCCAATGCATAAGCACGACGCCATTAGACAGCCCTATCTCTCAAAAAAATTTGATATTCTTTTCGATCTAAATTTAGCCCATTGAGATAGAAAAAAAATTTTAAAAAAATTACTTTGCAACCGTTGGCGATAGAGAGATTAACCCACCACCAAACGATAGCTCTCGACGAGTACATCAAAAATATGTATACTTTTATATGCCTAAGAAGTACCATATTGAAGTTATGTGGTCAATTCGCTTATTCTCGTGTTATTTGGAAAAAACGTTATTTGAGCACAACTCGGCAACCAGTAGAGATAGAGACGTGTTCTATGTAAATTCGTGATCAGCGAATCCATTTTAGTAAGATAGCGAAGGTTTCATATCGATCCGGGCGCTAGATTTCGAATTAGGTGTGCCACTTCAAATTTAAAGTAAAAAAGTTCGATTTTTATCAAAATTTTGATCAGTTGGGAAAAACAAAACTACCTCCCACCCAATTGAGATTTGGGTTCCTGGTACAGTTTTTGACGCCGATTACGCTGGAGTAATTGATTTTTTTCTATATGGAACGGTACGGAAGTTATGACTTCTCAAAGTATCAAAAACTGCTAAAATTGCCATTTTACTATGTTTTGAATTGCTAAGGCGCACTGTGTTCCATCTAGCCATCCGATTTTGACGATTCTCACGTCACTGGATAGGAAATTGGCCGAGGAAACCATTTCTGAAGACCGCGTTGCTCTAAGTTGAGCGGTTCGCGAGAAAAACGCGAAAAACCGCAAAAATCCTAATTTTACATTTTCTGGACAAACCGTACGCTTTATGGGAAAACCGAGCACACCGCTGAACTCAGCACAGCCCAATGCATAAGCACGACCCCATTAGACAGCCCTATCTCTCAAAAAAATTTGATATTCTTTTCGATCTAAATTTAGCCCATTGAGATAGAAAAAAAATTTTAAAAAAATTACTTTGCAACCGTTGGCGATAGAGAGATTAACCCACCACCAAACGATAGCTCTCGACGAGTACATCAAAAATATGTATACTTTTATATGCCTAAGAAGTACCATATTGAAGTTATGTGGTCAATTCGCTTATTTTCGTGTTATTTGGAAAAAACGTTATTTGAGCACAACTCGGCAACCAGTAGAGATAGAGACCTGTTCTATGTAAATTCGTGATCAGCGAATCCATTTTAGTAAGATAGCGAAGGTTTCATATCGATCCGGGCGCTAGATTTCGAATTAGGTGTGCCACTTCAAATTTAAAGTAAAAAAGTTCGATTTTTATCAAAATTTTGATCAGTTGGGAAAAACAAAACTACCTCCCACCCAATTGAGATTTGGGTTCCTGGTACAGTTTTTGACGCCGATTACGCTGGAGTAATTGATTTTTTTCTATATGGAACGGTACGGAAGTGATGACTTCTCAAAGTATCAAAAACTGCTAAAATTGCCATTTTACTATGTTTTGAATTGCTAAGGCGCACTGTGTTCCATCTAGCCATCCGATTTTGACGATTCACACGTCACTGGATAGGAAATTGGCCGAGGAAACCATTTCTGAAGACCGCGTTGCTCTAAGTTGAGCGGTTCGCGAGAAAAACGCGAAAAACCGCAAAAATCCTAATTTTACATTTTCTGGACAAACCGTACGCTTTATGGGAAAACCGAGCACACCGTTGAACTCAGCACAGCCCAATGCATAAGCACGACCCCATTAGACAGCCCTATCTCTCAAAAAAATTTGATATTCTTTTCGATCTAAATTTAGCCCATTGAGATAGAAAAAAAATTTTAAAAAAATTACTTTGCAACCGTTGGCGATAGAGAGATTAACCCACCACCAAACGATAGCTCTCGACGAGTACATCAAAAATATGTATACTTTTATATGCCTAAGAAGTACCATATTGAAGTTATGTGGTCAATTCGCTTATTTTCGTGTTATTTGGAAAAAACGTTATTTGAGCACAACTCGGCAACCAGTAGAGATAGAGACCTGTTCTATGTAAATTCGTGATCAGCGAATCCATTTTAGTAAGATAGCGAAGGTTTCATATCGATCCGGGCGCTAGATTTCGAATTAGGTGTGCCACTTCAAATTTAAAGTAAAAAAGTTCGATTTTTATCAAAATTTTGATCAGTTGGGAAAAACAAAACTACCTCCCACCCAATTGAGATTTGGGTTCCTGGTACAGTTTTTGACGCCGATTACGCTGGAGTAATTGATTTTTTTCTATATGGAACGGTACGGAAGTTATGACTTCTCAAAGTATCAAAAACTGCTAAAATTGCCATTTTACTATGTTTTGAATTGCTAAGGCGCACTGTGTTCCATCTAGCCATCCGATTTTGACGATTCACACGTCACTGGATAGGAAATTGGCCGAGGAAACCATTTCTGAAGACCGCGTTGCTCTAAGTTGAGCGGTTCGCGAGAAAAACGCGAAAAACCGCAAAAATCCTAATTTTACATTTTCTGGACAAACCGTACGCTTTATGGGAAAACCGAGCACACCGCTGAACTCAGCACAGCCCAATGCATAAGCACGACCCCATTAGACAGCCCTATCTCTCAAAAAAATTTGATATTCTTTTCGATCTAAATTTAGCCCATTGAGATAGAAAAAAAATTCTAAAAAAATTACTTTGCAACCGTTGGCGATAGAGAGATTAACCCACCACCAAACGATAGCTCTCGACGAGTACATCAAAAATATGTATACTTTTATATGCCTAAGAAGTACCATATTGAAGTTATGTGGTCAATTCGCTTATTTTCGTGTTATTTGAAAAAAACGTTATTTGAGCACAACTCGGCAACCAGTAGAGATAGAGACCTGTTCTATGTAAATTTGTGATCAGCGAATCCATTTTAGTAAGATAGCGAAGGTTTCATATCGATCCGGGCGCTAGATTTCGAATTAGGTGTGCCACTTCAAATTTAAAGTAAAAAAGTTCGATTTTTATCAAAATTTTGATCAGTTGGGAAAAACAAAACTACCTCCCACCCAATTGAGATTTGGGTTCCTGGTACAGTTTTTGACGCCGATTACGCTGGAGTAATTGATTTTTTTCTATATGGAACGGTACAGAAGTTATGACTTCTCAAAGTATCAAAAACTGCTAAAATTGCCATTTTACTATGTTTTGAATTGCTAAGGCGCACTGTGTTCCATCTAGCCATCCGATTTTGACGATTCACACGTCACTGGATAGGAAATTGGCCGAGGAAACCATTTCTGAAGACCGCGTTGCTCTAAGTTGAGCGGTTCGCGAGAAAAACGCGAAAAACCGCAAAAATCCTAATTTTAGATTTTCTGGACAAACCGTACGCTTTATGGGAAAACCGAGCACACCGTTGAACTCAGCACAGCCCAATGCATAAGCACGACCCCATTAGACAGCCCTATCTCTCAAAAAAATTTGATATTCTTTTCGATCTAAATTTAGCCCATTGAGATAGAAAAAAAATTTTAAAAAAATTACTTTGCAACCGTTGGCGATAGAGAGATTAACCCACCACCAAACGATAGCTCTCGACGAGTACATCAAAAATATGTATACTTTTATATGCCTAAGAAGTACCATATTGAAGTTATGTGGTCAATTCGCTTATTTTCGTGTTATTTGGAAAAAACGTTATTTGAGCACAACTCGGCAACCAGTAGAGATAGAGACCTGTTCTATGTAAATTCGTGATCAGCGAATCCATTTTAGTAAGATAGCGAAGGTTTCATATCGATCCGGGCGCTAGATTTCGAATTAGGTGTGCCACTTCAAATTTAAAGTAAAAAAGTTCGATTTTTATCAAAATTTTGATCAGTTGGGAAAAACAAAACTACCTCCCACCCAATTGAGATTTGGGTTCCTGGTACAGTTTTTGACGCCGATTACGCTGGAGTAATTGATTTTTTTCTATATGGAACGGTACGGAAGTTATGACTTCTCAAAGTATCAAAAACTGCTAAAATTGCCATTTTACTATGTTTTGAATTGCTAAGGCGCACTGTGTTCCATCTAGCCATCCGATTTTGACGATTCTCACGTCACTGGATAGGAAATTGGCCGAGGAAACCATTTCTGAAGACCGCGTTGCTCTAAGTTGAGCGGTTCGCGAGAAAAACGCGAAAAACCGCAAAAATCCTAATTTTACATTTTCTGGACAAACCGTACGCTTTATGGGAAAACCGAGCACACCGCTGAACTCAGCACAGCCCAATGCATAAGCACGACCCCATTAGACAGCCCTATCTCTCAAAAAAATTTGATATTCTTTTCGATCTAAATTTAGCCCATTGAGATAGAAAAAAAATTTTAAAAAAATTACTTTGCAACCGTTGGCGATAGAGAGATTAACCCACCACCAAACGATAGCTCTCGACGAGTACATCAAAAATATGTATACTTTTATATGCCTAAGAAGTACCATATTGAAGTTATGTGGTCAATTCGCTTATTTTCGTGTTATTTGGAAAAAACGTTATTTGAGCACAACTCGGCAACCAGTAGAGATAGAGACCTGTTCTATGTAAATTCGTGATCAGCGAATCCATTTTAGTAAGATAGCGAAGGTTTCATATCGATCCGGGCGCTAGATTTCGAATTAGGTGTGCCACTTCAAATTTAAAGTAAAAAAGTTCGATTTTTATCAAAATTTTGATCAGTTGGGAAAAACAAAACTACCTCCCACCCAATTGAGATTTGGGTTCCTGGTACAGTTTTTGACGCCGATTACGCTGGAGTAATTGATTTTTTTCTATATGGAACGGTACGGAAGTTATGACTTCTCAAAGTATCAAAAACTGCTAAAATTGCCATTTTACTATGTTTTGAATTGCTAAGGCGCACTGTGTTCCATCTAGCCATCCGATTTTGACGATTCTCACGTCACTGGATAGGAAATTGGCCGAGGAAACCATTTCTGAAGACCGCGTTGCTCTAAGTTGAGCGGTTCGCGAGAAAAACGCGAAAAACCGCAAAAATCCTAATTTTACATTTTCTGGACAAACCGTACGCTTTATGCAACCGTTGGCGATAGAGAGATTAACCCACCACCAAATGATAGCTCTCGACGAGTACATCAAAAATATGTATACTTTTATATGCCTAAGAAGTACCATATTGAAGTTATGTGGTCAATTCGCTTATTTTCGTGTTATTTGAAAAAAACGTTATTTGAGCACAACTCGGCAACCAGTAGAGATAGAGACCTGTTCTCTGTAAATTCGTGATCAGCGCATCCATTTTAGTAAGATAGGGAAGGTTTCATATCGATCCGGGCGCTAGATTTCGAATTAGGCGTGCCACTTCAAATTTAAAGTAAAAAATTACGATTTCTATCAAAATTTTGACCAGTTGGAAAAAACAAAACTACCTCCCACCCAATTGAGATTTGGGTTCCTGGTACAGTTTTTGACGCCGATTACGCTGGAGTAATTGATTTTTTTCTATATGGAACGGTACGGAAGTTATGACTTCTCAAAGTATCAAAAACTGCTAAAATTGCCATTTTACTATGTTTTGAATTGCTAAGGCGCACTGTGTTCCATCTAGCCATCCGATTTTGACGATTCTCACGTCACTGGATAGGAAATTGGCCGAGGAAACCATTTCTGAAGACCGCGTTGCTCTAAGTTGAGCGGTTCGCGAGAAAAACGCGAAAAACCGCAAAAATCCTAATTTTACATTTTCTGGACAAACCGTACGCTTTATGGGAAAACCGAGCACACCGCTGAACTCAGCACAGCCCAATGCATAAGCACGACCCCATTAGACAGCCCTATCTCTCAAAAAAATTTGATATTCTTTTCGATCTAAATTTAGCCCATTGAGATAGAAAAAAAATTTTAAAAAAATTACTTTGCAACCGTTGGCGATAGAGAGATTAACCCACCACCAAACGATAGCTCTCGACGAGTACATCAAAAATATGTATACTTTTATATGCCTAAGAAGTACCATATTGAAGTTATGTGGTCAATTCGCTTATTTTCGTGTTATTTGGAAAAAACGTTATTTGAGCACAACTCGGCAACCAGTAGAGATAGAGACCTGTTCTATGTAAATTCGTGATCAGCGAATCCATTTTAGTAAGATAGCGAAGGTTTCATATCGATCCGGGCGCTAGATTTCGAATTAGGTGTGCCACTTCAAATTTAAAGTAAAAAAGTTCGATTTTTATCAAAATTTTGATCAGTTGGGAAAAACAAAACTACCTCCCACCCAATTGAGATTTGGGTTCCTGGTACAGTTTTTGACGCCGATTACGCTGGAGTAATTGATTTTTTTCTATATGGAACGGTACGGAAGTTATGACTTCTCAAAGTATCAAAAACTGCTAAAATTGCCATTTTACTATGTTTTGAATTGCTAAGGCGCACTGTGTTCCATCTAGCCATCCGATTTTGACGATTCTCACGTCACTGGATAGGAAATTGGCCGAGGAAACCATTTCTGAAGACCGCGTTGCTCTAAGTTGAGCGGTTCGCGAGAAAAACGCGAAAAACCGCAAAAATCCTAATTTTACATTTTCTGGACAAACCGTACGCTTTATGGGAAAACCGAGCACACCGCTGAACTCAGCACAGCCCAATGCATAAGCACGACCCCATTAGACAGCCCTATCTCTCAAAAAAATTTGATATTCTTTTCGATCTAAATTTAGCCCATTGAGATAGAAAAAAAATTTTAAAAAAATTACTTTGCAACCGTTGGCGATAGAGAGATTAACCCACCACCAAACGATAGCTCTCGACGAGTACATCAAAAATATGTATACTTTTATATGCCTAAGAAGTACCATATTGAAGTTATGTGGTCAATTCGCTTATTCTCGTGTTATTTGGAAAAAACGTTATTTGAGCACAACTCGGCAACCAGTAGAGATAGAGACCTGTTCTATGTAAATTCGTGATCAGCGAATCCATTTTAGTAAGATAGCGAAGGTTTCATATCGATCCGGGCGCTAGATTTCGAATTAGGTGTGCCACTTCAAATTTAAAGTAAAAAAGTTCGATTTTTATCAAAATTTTGATCAGTTGGGAAAAACAAAACTACCTCCCACCCAATTGAGATTTGGGTTCCTGGTACAGTTTTTGACGCCGATTACGCTGGAGTAATTGATTTTTTTCTATATGGAACGGTACGGAAGTTATGACTTCTCAAAGTATCAAAAACTGCTAAAATTGCCATTTTACTATGTTTTGAATTGCTAAGGCGCACTGTGTTCCATCTAGCCATCCGATTTTGACGATTCTCACGTCACTGGATAGGAAATTGGCCGAGGAAACCATTTCTGAAGACCGCGTTGCTCTAAGTTGAGCGGTTCGCGAGAAAAACGCGAAAAACCGCAAAAATCCTAATTTTACATTTTCTGGACAAACCGTACGCTTTATGGGAAAACCGAGCACACCGCTGAACTCAGCACAGCCCAATGCATAAGCACGACCCCATTAGACAGCCCTATCTCTCAAAAAAATTTGATATTCTTTTCGATCTAAATTTAGCCCATTGAGATAGAAAAAAAATTTTAAAAAAATTACTTTGCAACCGTTGGCGATAGAGAGATTAACCCACCACCAAACGATAGCTCTCGACGAGTACATCAAAAATATGTATACTTTTATATGCCTAAGAAGTACCATATTGAAGTTATGTGGTCAATTCGCTTATTTTCGTGTTATTTGGAAAAAACGTTATTTGAGCACAACTCGGCAACCAGTAGAGATAGAGACCTGTTCTATGTAAATTCGTGATCAGCGAATCCATTTTAGTAAGATAGCGAAGGTTTCATATCGATCCGGGCGCTAGATTTCGAATTAGGTGTGCCACTTCAAATTTAAAGTAAAAAAGTTCGATTTTTATCAAAATTTTGATCAGTTGGGAAAAACAAAACTACCTCCCACCCAATTGAGATTTGGGTTCCTGGTACAGTTTTTGACGCCGATTACGCTGGAGTAATTGATTTTTTTCTATATGGAACGGTACGGAAGTTATGACTTCTCAAAGTATCAAAAACTGCTAAAATTGCCATTTTACTATGTTTTGAATTGCTAAGGCGCACTGTGTTCCATCTAGCCATCCGATTTTGACGATTCTCACGTCACTGGATAGGAAATTGGCCGAGGAAACCATTTCTGAAGACCGCGTTGCTCTAAGTTGAGCGGTTCGCGAGAAAAACGCGAAAAACCGCAAAAATCCTAATTTTACATTTTCTGGACAAACCGTACGCTTTATGCAACCGTTGGCGATAGAGAGATTAACCCACCACCAAATGATAGCTCTCGACGAGTACATCAAAAATATGTATACTTTTATATGCCTAAGAAGTACCATATTGAAGTTATGTGGTCAATTCGCTTATTTTCGTGTTATTTGAAAAAAACGTTATTTGAGCACAACTCGGCAACCAGTAGAGATAGAGACCTGTTCTCTGTAAATTCGTGATCAGCGCATCCATTTTAGTAAGATAGGGAAGGTTTCATATCGATCCGGGCGCTAGATTTCGAATTAGGCGTGCCACTTCAAATTTAAAGTAAAAAATTACGATTTCTATCAAAATTTTGACCAGTTGGAAAAAACAAAACTACCTCCCACCCAATTAAGATTTTGGTCCATGGTACAGTTTTCGACGCTGATTGCGCTGGAGTAATTGATTTTTTTCTAAACGGAACGGTACGGAAGTTATGACATCTCAAAGTATCAAAAATTGCCAATTAAGCGCAAACATTTGTTTCAGAACAGCGTCACTACGAAATCCTCAAGACTTTGCACCTTGACAAACAAGATCAAAGAATATGGAAGAAAGGAAGATCACCTGCTTTTTTGAATTTTAATTAAAAATGATAATAATGTTGAGTTGGGTTCTTGCAAGCCAGTTTACGATACGATACGAAGATGTCTGACGAGGGAATTTGCATAAAAATAGGCGACATAAAAGGTTTGTGAGATACGGGAGGGTGCGGTGGCCGGGTCGTGTTGATATTTTCGGAGAAAGTGCGTAAATATTTTATGCACCGCGGCAGCTAGAGGTGTATTGAAATATTACGTCTGGGGATCTTAATTTTCGTTCGAATGCGCCGGTGTACATAAATCAGATTGTCGGCCCTAAATGAATAAACTTTCACCGGGCGAAAAAGGGTAGAGCAGCGCACTAATTAAATTTAAAAGTTTCGACTCTGCCAGGTTGTATTTCTGCGATTGTTACGAGCTTAATAAGTGCCACAATCGTGCCAAATAAAACCCCTAACGAACCAGATAATTCCATTTCGTAATTGCTCACATAAATAGCTTTTTGATAGCTTCGCTGTCCCTTCACTCAATGCCCGCAAATCGAGAGCCAACAGTGCTGATTGATAAAAGCTAAATCTCTACAAAGCTCACTGTAACTAAATACTAAATCTTCAAGGGTCACATTTCTCATGAAAAGTTCAGCTATTGTAAGGAGAACTAAACCACATTTGTTTAGAACTGGTAATACGGTTCAAGAACCACCATTGCATAACTACTTACATCATATGGGTATAACTAAATTAAGCATGTAATTATATGAATTTCTTCAGTTGTGTTTTCTAATGCGAAGCCCCTTTAACGTATGGGCGAGCACTTTGCACAATTTCTAAATTTATCCATGGATATAAAAATCATTTTACTAAAATATCTACTGTGATAGAAGAAATATTTGTTGAATATACTGGCCTTAAGCTGTTGGTGAAATTTGAGTGTGGTTAAGAAGTCTGGTAAATGCGAATAAGGAATTTTTAATTTAAGTTTAGTATGTTCGCGGCGAGTATATCTCGGAAAGTGACTTTTCTAATATAAATTTTGCAAACTTAAAGAGTTGGCAAGTTTGCGACCTCAAGTATAACGAATTTTTATTTATATAACAATTTTTGTATAACAACTTATTTAATACTGTTAGTGCCTCTGTGACTTATCCTTTATCGGTGTGGTGTGGAATATTTGCTCCATATGGTTCTATAGTATTAAAAGATATAATATTGGTACATTGATCTCTTTGTATATTATGGAGGACTTTGCAAATATATACTACAAAGTGCAGGTAAAAGTTTGCAGTCTTGATATGTATAATTCCACTTTCACTAATTGGATGTTCTTTTTAGGATACAAGTGTTGATGATACTGACATTCTACAAATTCAAGGACTTGTGTGGTGTCCATAGGTAAGATTTCGTTTATTGTTCTTTCTCGTACATGCGGTCTTACAATCAAATTTATTACTAACATGTATAACACATATCATTTCAATCACCAATATAGAAAATACTTTTCTATAAACACTCATTAATAACTTTACACACACTCTGTACCTCAAAGGAAATCAGCTGCTGACATTGTTATACCCTGTATATGATATATGACTCATGTACGTCTTATTTTGATTTCAGGTGACACATTTTGGACTATATTATATGCTGTGGTTGGATTATCCCCTGGTTCTCTTACTCTGGAGACGGTTTTGCTTTTTAAAAATTATTCCAAGTCAGCGTTCAAAAACGAATAACGATAAAACCAGATCCACTGAAAAGTGATCAAACTTATTATGAAAATAAATAAGTACCTAAATGTTTGTATGCAGTCTAAGTAAGTTTGTGACGTAAGTTTACCATAGGTATATCAACTTAATATTGTTGAAATAATATATAATTTATATTTAAAAGATATATTTCTCTCTGTGAAGCAGATCGATTTATTTTATTATACGATATGTAGATTATTATAGTCCATGGGTTCCTATTTTATTTCATTTACTGATGATTACATATAGAACATTTTTGTCAAGAACTTCTATTTATTTAATGTAAAAAATATGAAATATTTATGAAAAAATATGTAGATATTTTAGGCAACATTCATCTGGCATTTTTATTTCATCGAGTTGAATGACAAGTTAATAGCACAGTGAAAAAATTGGCAAACCTACTGGTAACAAGCTGATGTTTCAATACATATTTATTTACCCCCAGCGTACTTGAATAAATTATTCATCTGGCTTGCACTGGAATGAACTTTGGACTCGCCGGATCCCGACGTTTCGCTCTCGTGTAATTCTATAAGTAACTAATAACGATCCCCGTTGAATCTTTAAAAGTCCTCATAGTGAGAACCAAAGTAGATGTGCATTATGGATATCCCCTCTAGCTAGTGGATACTGCTGTAGGTACAGCTGTTCGCAAAGGCGCTTAGAATTATGAATAATTTAACATTTCCTTACGATGCCCCCACAGTAACCACTTAAAGTCTGCGACATCATGTAATCGACTTAGCTCTTCTGATCACACTGACGAGTAAACCACAATAAAATCACAGCTGAATATAACATTCGTAATGGAGGATATTTATTAATTTCTTCATAATATTAACCATACAGAACCAGAAAAAAGAACTGAATGAAGAAGAATCTGCTGCTCTCTTTTTACGATTAATCCACTACACCGGTCTGACAATCTCGCACTGACGTCACTTACAGGCGTGGCCGATGCGCGTAAGCAGACCGTAGAGAGGTTACCATACAGAGGTTATTTACAAGGTTTTCGTTTCCGTTAATGAGCTATTTATAAAATAAAATGTTATAATAGAAATATTTCTATGGATAATTGTATGTAAGACCGCTTTTTTCTGTGGGTGTTGATCTTTTCCTTTTAGCGAATAGCGTTGAAAGAAATAAATTGAACAGTTAATAAGGTTTCAAGGGTGAAAGGTGGCGGTGGGATTTTTTGGCGAGTTAATTAATGCAATAATAGAGGATCTTTGTAAGTAATTAAGGTTGGTGATGTAATTATAAGGTATTGACATCAGTGGGGCGGGAAAGCGGTTCGCCTCGCGGCCACGTAACGCCGCGGAATGAAGGTAATTGGACGATTGAAAGGAAGCGACCGAATCACTCACCTTTACGTTGCCATACTTCCATGTAAATACGATGACAAAGGGCAGACAGCAGATGATGATGCCGGATAGGACCAGTATGGCTGTTCGCATAACCCAATTTAGCGTCACTACGCAGGGCCGATCGTCTTCGCACTGTTCGCAGCCCTCCGGGCACGGCAAACATTCAAATATTCCGGGAAGGCCATATTGACTTTTTTCTCCCTGCGACACAAAGAACAAACAATACACTGTCCATACTCCATGTGACAATACCATGCATGACCATCGGGCATGACTTTGCTGCTTTCGATTTGCAACTCAGCATTTTTAATCAACTCCCATTCCATTGCCTTTGAACCGAACATTGACGACACGACAAACCCGCCCGGGCAGGCAACAGCAAAGAAAACAATCGTTATGATCAATAACAGACAGATTGGCAAAAAATATCGTTTGTTTGCGTTTTCCAAAAACATCGGTTAAGCCGTCGGCGTATTGCTCGGATGTAACAGCAAAAATAGACTTTCTATACACATAAAAGATCAATAGAAAACGCAACAATATTGAAACGAACTTTTCTCTAAAACCAAATTAATCGGGCGTGGTAACCAACTTTTTGTTCTCCGTAAAGTGTCGAGCACACACCATTACTTGTAATGTATAGTAGAGCAGCAAGTAGCCACTACTGTCTGCTATCTAAAAAATGTCCGGCTTAGTACTGTTGAGCGTTTAAATTCATGGAGAACGTAAACGCGGACAATCCCGTAAACCTGCGGTTTTACGTAATGCCATAAAAAATGTCAGTATTTTTTTTTTACAAAGGAGAATGAATGAAAAATTTCCAATGAACAAAAGCTTGTGTGGATTAGAAAATGATATAGTCGACTAGATTACAGTACAAGTGAAGAAACCACGTGTTTTCACTCACGCGTATGCACAGTACGGAGTAGGGGACTGAGAAACGATTTGGATGCCCGCGGCGGAATATGAATCCCGCCAGAAGTTTTCTCCGTTACCGTTTGCACGCAAACGACTTTGTTATTTTTACATTGATATTAATATCAATGATTGTAATGCCCGAATACAATTACAAATTAAGAAGTTGTCAATATAAAGGGAAACCGGGAAAGATGACGAGACGAAACGAGATAACAAGAATAAAGATATCTGTTGGCGTAGCGCCCGGGGATAATTATATAATTTGTAATAAAATCTTTTTAAATAAATTTTACAAAGTTCGTAACGGCGCGAGTGGAGCGCAAACTTTGTCCGCCTCTCAATATAAATTATTGTAATCTTAAAGGATTAATTTCGGTATTGATTCCGGTGAGCAAATATACGGACATTGTGAAGTTTAATTTTCTAATTAAATTTCCCCGAGATCCTCCTGTCGAACATCCGCCCCGGTTCAGATAAAAAATTAATTTCGAGGGGGTAATCGCCCCTTAAACTAAGATTACCATCATCAGCTTCTCGTATTCCTCCTCGATGACAGTTCCATTATAGTATCGCCGCTCCGCCATTGTATCAGGGAAATAAAAACCTCGCTTGCAAACACACCTATAACTGCCACGACGGAATCCCAGTCCTGATAACGGTACACACTGCAAGAAAATAATATAATCATAATAACACATAAGTATATCGAAAAAGAAAATGAAGAATTTCATTACAGAAGAATATCAACATTAAGGCGGCGCTACATCTTATGCACTACATGACCAACATTGGCGACGTACATCGCATCGTGTAGCAGCGCCCTTAGTGTACAGTCATGGAAATAAGTAAGTTCGTATCGCTATCGCAGGATTTGAAAATAGTATGTCGGTTATATATTCCTGTACTGTTCTACCTCGACCAGGCAGCTTCGCAAAAAGTTGTCCGTCACGAGGTGGTTTTTCGATGGATGCAATGTAACGGGATTTAGTTTATTTTTAGCGTGTCCGACCTTTTCCTTAATGTGATATCTTCATTGCAATGTAATAAATGAAATATGATCACTACAGTTAAGTTTACGAGTAGGTAATGCATTTAATTAAATATAGAATTACTTTTATAATAAGATTAATAAATATGAAATTTGATAATATGATACGCACATTATATAAAAATGTTAACTAATACAAATATTAATTACGCAAGTAAATGCCTTTTCCCAGCAGTAGGATGACGGGCTTAAGTAAGTAAGTAAGTAAATGCGCAAATCAACTTGATGCCAAGGATTATCACTAAATATAGACTATTTCAGAATTGTAATATTAAAATATATTCACTAAATGTAAATAAATTCTCTAAATTTAATTTAAATTTACATTTAGGACGAGAATGTATTTTGTATGAAGGACAATGGAAATTTTATATCTGTATTTACTTTACAGCAGTTAATGTTCAATTATCTTTCATGACATCTAATATATGCTTGACAACCAAAATAATTTAAATTATAGCAATATATACAGGCTGTCCCACGTTTCTTCCGCAAAACAATTTTTTTCAAAAAGTACTTTTTAATTTAATAATTACTTTTTCAATTCATTAAAAACTTACAGCCGTTTGAATTATTAACAATATCTTATTTTAAACGGCTCCAACTTCAGAAGGAACAGAGAAAACCAATAAGACCATATGAAACATATTACTTTCTACTTTTTAGAAAAAAAAAACATAACATTTTGGTATTTTCTTTTGTTCATTTGTTAAGACAAATTATTAAAATTTTACTTATAAGTAATAATTTTTTATTGTTGTAATATGTATTTATTGTGTTTCATTTTTGGTTTTGCATTGTTTGATAACTAATTATTTTTTTATTTTTATTTTTTTGTTAATATTTCAAAAGAGCTCCTACAGAAGTTTTATTGTAATATAGTTCCAGTTCAATAAGCACACATTTTTCATTTACTATATATTAGCTGGAACATTATTGGAAATTTTATTTCTAAATTAGTTTTCTAAATAAATTAAGAGGCGTGCATTAACAACGATAATAAGTTAAAAATAACATTTTGACTTATGAATTGTGTACTGTAAGGTTAGCTAAAATGCATATACATTAAAAATGAAGGTCTTTTTAATTTCCAAACAATATAAACTATAACTGAAAATGTTTAACGACATACTTTGTCAAAGTAATATTATAAGTTAATAATATGGTAATATACAGGCGGGATGTAAATTTTAAATATATCAAAAATTACAGCCACAACCTGGATTTGAACCAAGGCCCTTTGCGTCGCTAGCACAATGTCAATAGCTCAGATGGGAGAGCATTGTGCTAGCGACGCAAAGGTCCCTGGTTCAAATCGTCAAGTTGTTGGTTTCTCTTACGTATAGCTTTTATTGCATATGATTGTGAGCAATTAATATGCAATAAAAGCAGAAACCAACAACTTTTCTTTCTGAAGCGTCTCCTTTTGGGAAATTATATACCCGTTACCAACACAATTTATACTCATCCTATCCTATGTATCATAATGATACATTCATGCTATACAAAATACATACTCCTTTCTGTTTATTAAGTTAAACACTGCAAAATATCGTTGAAGCTAAATATCTCTAAAACACCAGTAAATCACAATTAACAAATTACCAATTACAGACAAATTTAAAGCATTTAATTTTAATTTCTTTCTATTTTGTGAATAAATGTTAATACATATGTCAGTTCTGAAATAACCTGAAAAGTAAAAATATTGACAACAACAAATTAATTTTTGTATTTATTAACACAAAAAAAAGCTATTAGATGCAATAAGGTTGTAAGTATAATTTGTTGTGTTGTATGCAATATCTTGAAATGAGATTTTCATTTCATGTAATCGAAAACTTTTATGTTTATTAATATAAAATTAACGTCATATTTAATAAAAACACAATTACATTGCAATGTAGGAATTACATTAATTAATTACACATTAAGCTAATAAACAGAAACATATAAATCATTATAAACCAATTCAAAGCATTCCAAAAAGGTTTCGCAAATAATAAATTTCCGATATACGAGTTGAAGCGTAAACGGACAATTTTTTGCACTTAGCGGCCGAGCGGTCGACCAGAATAACAAAAAACTTGTACTTGGATGTATCATCGACACACTGCTAAAATATTTATAGAACTTACTTAATTCCAAGAGTGTACATCGCATCGTGTAGCAGCGCCCTTAGTGTACTTGCCAAATATTAAATCTTCGGCAAATGTCGCTTTTTAAACTTTAGAATATCTAACATAAACGAAAATGGAGAATTTCATTACAGAAGAATATCAACAAGGCGGCGCTACATCTTATGCGCTACATGACAAACATTGGCGACGTACGTCGCATCGTGTAGGAGCGCCCTTACTGTACTTGGCAAATATCAAATCTATCGCTTTTTAAACTTTAGAATATGTAACATAAACGATAAACGTTGGGGCGAGGGTACCCTCTTCTTAGTTTGAAACACCTCTACGTGCTGATAAATATAGACCGTAGTTGGGGATCGGTTGCCAGGCAAAGAGGTGGGGTAGGATTAAGGAGATTAGAGGTTTCGTGTCCTGCGGTTCAGACAAGAGCAAATGATTATGTAAATATTCAATGTCAAGTATATGAGAAGGAGTTTTACGTTTCCCCTGGCTACACACCCAAAGTTTAATATTTACGCCGCCGGATTGCGGACCCTAAAACACCCACAACTGTTTTACCCCAGGAATAATGAGCCTTCGCGAGCCACAATAATTCATTATACCACGAATCACGAAACCAAATGCTGTGCTTAAGTTGAGTAATTCTCCTGTCATCCTCCTGTCACAAAATAGACACTGTACAGAAATGGTAACAAAGTTTTAAATCAGTAAATATGGTTGGGGCGCCTTAGAAACGTTTCGAACATGGATGCAAGCAAGAAAGGTGCAACGCGTGAGTGAGGTTAAGAACTACTTTCTGCTCTCGTAGGTATCCAAGTTAGAAAGTGACTATTTCAATGGTAACATTGAACAAACATTTATAATCTATTTTGCGAAGTCCATTACACTTATATCATTGCCTCGAAAGAATTGTGGAACGAAGTTTGAAGTGATTCTGTGTGAAGCTGTCGAGGCGGATAAGTGGTGCCTGGAGTCGTTATAGAAATAATTCTTATCTTCAGGGAAATCACTTACGTCGGTGGTTCGCTTCTTGCACTTGTCGGATGCGGCAAATATGTTGAGCTGTGTGCTCCCCTTGGGCAATGGACACTGATCGATGTCAACTCGTCGCAAATCGATGTCGATGCCGCTGGTCCCCCTGCGGACAAAAAGAAAAAATTGAAAATTTGACACAAGTTTAGCGTTGGGGTGGACGCGCGGCCCACATGATCGGCCGCAATGTCTCACGCATGGCCAACCGGCCACCGTCGGCCAATTGTTTTGGGTGGTTGACCGATCACCTCGGTTGGAGATCCACTCAGTCTGGTCAGATTAATCAAACTATATAACCGTGCATGTAATTTGCATCCGTTCCATCGACGTCACGTGTGCAAGTGTAATCTACCGACGACAATGATACATATACATACATCTAGCACAACCGTCAACATTAAGGTTGCCACACGTAATAGAACTTGAAGGAATTAATAAGAAACTGACGAAGTTGTGGTACATTATTAAGACAAAGTCAGTTTTCAGTTTTATTTCAATTACAATGATCTTTTAGTAAAAATACAATAGAAATTTACGTTAAATTCGTAAAATTACAACGTATGTTGTGATTTTACTGTTATAATAGCGGGTTTGTTGATATTGTAACGCCCAGACGCATGCGCTACGTTTGATCAGCTGTTTTGCAAACGAATGCCGGCACGCATACCATCGAGTGCGATATGTAGTTGGGCGCGTTGTATTTCTGTCTCCGGTAAGTAACAATGATACAGTGAACTAAAACTTATCTAGATACCATGTAGGTGTAGGTTAAAATACCATGTCACACTGCTGAACAATTGTATTGTGTTTGTAGATCAGCAACGACGACAATTAGCCATTAGGAATTGATGTCTTAACGTTAACGCCATGCCTGGATGAAAGCTGTAAGTACAGTCTTCTACGTTTCTTTGTGAAAATTTGTGTTAAGATTGAAGTGTTTTATACCAACAGAAAGATAATGTGCAATCTTCTTTTTAGGTTAACTTTTTTGTGTCTGTCTAATATGTTTCCTTGTTCTTGCAGATACAGATGCGGAACATCTTGCACCAAGTGTGTTTGTCAGAAAAAGAGTGAACGAGTATGTGTGTTCATGGTTGACCGAAGTGCATTGATATATTTATCCGTGTGGTTTCTATGTTTAAGTATTTGCGTACGCTAAGTATTTATTAATTGCTTCTCTGTAGTTTTAATGTATTTTTATGTCCCTTAAACTATTTTATACTTGTATGTACGTCTACATATTTATTTTTTAAAAGTAATTTTATCTATACCAATTGGTTTGACCGTACTATTGTAACGTTTGACTGTGTGCATGATGTTACAGTTTTTTTTTTGTATTATATAATAGATAATGTTAATCAAGCTCAGAATAAAATTATACAAATCAAAAGGCATTGAATTTTACACTGAAATAGATGTAAAATTATTACGCATTACCTCATATTTCATTTAAAACTACATTAAAATCGGTGTAATATTTCATCCAAATTCTTGTAAAATCACAGTGTAAATATACAATGACAATGTAAAAATACAATTGAGATGTAAATTTACACTGACATCGAACATGTGCGGTGAAGCGGCGTTTGCGTATCAGTGAAGACCGAAATGGGGTATTTTGACATTTACACTAGTTTTTGATTACTTATTAAAATTGTGGTCTGCAAATTAAAAAAAAAAAAGGCCCGTGAATTCTGCGTCATCATATTGGTGTTGCGTTTATCTGTAAGCAGTGGCAACAAATAAACAGCCCGGACTACGGCATGACTCTCAAAAGCCAAACAGGGACAAACAACAAAAACAGACTCCACTCTATATTCCCGGTATTTAAACTTTCATATTTTGCTTCCGTTCGCTCCGTGGACATTCCTCGTCCAGTATAAATCCATAAGCCAGAATCCTCCTTAAAGTTTAATCGCCACTTTGCACTCACGATGGAAGTTTCATCGCCACTTGCAGCTAACTCCAAGAATTACTTCTATATCATTTACCTTCTCTTACAACGGACAACTATCTCTAATACTCCGGTGAAAGAGTACTTAATTAAAATAGCATCATCTTCCTGCACACAATCAATAATAGACAAATTTAAATCATTTTAGGAGCATTATGGATTAATCAGCCTAAATTTGTAACGTAACCGATTTTCATTGAGAAATTTGCTTTTTATTTTAGAATAAAGTTTTATTCACACCAACAAAAAACTGCCAGTTGTTTGTCCTAATTACCTATAGGACAATGCACAAGTTTTTGTCTACCGTGTGGCCAAACCACAAAGATATCATGGACATATCTAACCCAATGCTTGGGTTTGCAGGGACTTGACCTAATGGCTTCTTCTTCAAACAATTCCATGAAGAAATTGGCGATTACCGGTGAAAGAGGTGATCCCATGGCTGCACCTGCTACCTGCTCATACATCGCTCCCGCCCACTTGAAGTATGTGGTGAAGAGGCAATACTCTATAAGATTCGGTACATCGGTTGGTAGACCTAGGGGGACAAGTGTTGTCCGAACATACAGTCTATCGTAACAAGACAGATATCGGTACTTGCTTGCCAAATCACACCACCATCCCCAACAGAAGAGAAGTGTTATTAAGGTGTTATTAGGTGTCTGTTCAACAGAGCCGATAAGGTATGCGACTCCAGCACCTTGGACGACGAAGGGAAACACTTGGAGTGGGCCCTACGTCGAAATGGATACACCAAGTCCGGGGTGTCACACAAAGAAAACCGCAAGTCTCACAGGAACCGCAAGAGTCAAAGGGGTTTGCTTACCATTCGATTTCATGAAATGAAAATCTCATTTCAAGATATGGCATAAAACACAACAAATTATACAAACTTATTGCATCTACTAGCTTTTTTGCGTTAATAAATGCAAAAATCAATTCCTTGTTGTCAATATTTTTACTGAAGGTTATTTCAGAACTAACATATGTATTAACATTTATTCACAAAATAGAAATAAATTAAAACTAAATTGCTTTAATTTATTTTCATAATTTTATTTTCTTTAATTTAGCTTCAACGATATTTTACAGTGTTTAACTTAATAAACAAAACGGAGTATGTATTTTTACTTTATCATACGCAGTATGTAAAGTATTGTAATCATGCCAAAAAAATTTTTTGAGATTTTAGCGGAAATATGTCTTTTTGGGTCCCCTGAACATTTTTGACCAAGGTACAAAAAATGTCTGTGTGTGTGTGTATGTGTGTGTGTATGTGTGTGTGTGTGTGTGTGTGTGTGTGTGTACCCGTTTTTGTGGCGACGATTCTGGAGAAACTACTAAAGGTATCGGGACGAAACTTCATATTTAGAAGTTTCATAACCAAACTTAGAGCTGAAAAGCTTTCTGTTGAAAAGGGTCCAAAGGAACGGACGGTTTACTCATAGCATTTTTCGAAGATTTTGCAAATGGGCCGCTATTTGTGTAATGTCGTCAAAATAGTTAAATAATAAATTAAAGGAGAGGAAATTTTCTATAATTTATGTATATGACATTTTTTAGTAGAATTTATAGTTTAGCTGCATGAGCAAATTCTATTTCATCGAGATCGGTCGTACTGCTTTAAAACTAGTAGCCAGGATATGTCAGATTTTTTGATTCTAATGACAGTAGCTAGTGTCAAACGCTAATGTTTTGAAAATACTACTGTCAATATAGGCTGCGTTCGGATATTGAACACCGTTACACTTTTTACACCCAATAACACGTAAGTGTCATATGGACGGTGTACCCGGTGTCAACGGAGTACAATATCCGAACGCATCTTTAATCGAGATATCTGTCTAGTTCTACTAGGTTTATTTTAATGCAGATATAGCCGATCTCGATCAAATCGAATCTCATGCAGCTAAACTATTAATTTTATATATAGTATGATAAAGTCATGTGCCTGGCCACATCAGATTTTTTATAACATGAATGTATCATTACAATTATTATTTTGTATTTACTTTACAGCAATATGTTTCAAAAATCTGACAACTGAAAATAATGACAATTATGCATATCCCTAATATACAAAAATTTATAATAGCTTTCTAAACTTTCGACGAATTTTAATGGAATGTAAATATGTAATAACTATTATTTAAAAAACTAAATAAACCAAAATATACGACCATCTAAAAGAACATTTAGACAACATAAATACCTACATAAATACCAAAATGTCTTGTTTTTAGTTTCCTAGAAAGTAGAAAGTAATAAGTTTCATATTGTCTTACTGGTTTTCTCTGTTTCTTCAGAAGTTGGAGTCGTTTAAAATGAGATATTGTTAATAATTCAAACGGATGTAACTTTTTAATGAATTGAAAAAGTAATTTACTTTCTGAAAAAATATTTTGCGGAAGAAACGTGGGACATCCTGTATATACTATTGCTATAATTTTAATTATTTTGGTTGGCAAGCATGTATTCGATCGCATGAAAGATAATTGAATTATTAACTGTTGTTATTGAATTATTAACATGTTCCGTCCTAAATATAAATTTAAATTAAATTTAGAGAATTTACTTACATTTAGTGAATATATTTTAATATCACAATTCTGAAATAGTCTTTATTCAGTGATAATCCTTGGCACTTACGTAATTAATATGAGTATTAAATGAAATAAATGTATATAATGTGTTGTGATATTACGCAATATCTTAAAATGAGATTTTCGTATCGTATTATCAAAAACTTTAATGTTTATTAATATTAATAATAATACTTAAAAATAATAATAATATTTTTAAAGTTTACGAGTAGATAATGCATTAAATTAAATATAGAATTATTTATATATAAATATAAATAATTTTATATTTAATGAAATGCATTATCTACTCGTAAACTTAACTGTAGGGGTCCTATTACATTTATTACAGTGCAATGTATCACATTAGGTATCACATTAAGGAAAAGATCGGACACGCTCAAAATAAATTAAATCCCGTTACATTACGTTAATCGAAAAACCACCTCGTGACGGACAACTTTTTGCGAAGCGGCCGGGTCGAGGGAAACCAGTACACGAATATATAACCGACATACTATTTTCAAATTCTGCAATAGCGATACGAACTTACTTATTTCCACGACTGTACGTGGGGTATCAGACAGAATTAGTAGATTACTGAAGAAATCGGGTATCACGGTAAGGTACAGAGCACCAGCTAGGTAAAGGATCTTTTGCCTAACCCAAAGGATATCACACCACTCCTGAAGAACAACGGGGTATACAAAATAACATGCAGGAACATGCTATGTAGGACAGACAGGACGAAGCATCGAATGTCGAGTCAAGGAGCACAGTAGAGACGCCACTAGGCAAGATTCAGCAGTCCGCTGTTGCTCAACACTGCCATGAGTCGGGACACAAAATGGATTTCAAATGGATTTTACAAACATCCTAAGAACATCAATCGCGAGGACGGCACTGACATTAGCAGGGTCTGGAAATCGATCCTAACGTGGTCAGGTGGAAAAACACATGGGAGCTGTAGGTATTCAGTATTTAGTTAGCTCTGAAGGAGCGAGCAACATGGTTCGCGATATAAATCAAAGACAGTTTTTTGTCGAAGTCATAGCGATTTTATGAGTACCCGAAGTAGTTAATTGAATCGTTTATAGTCGGACTCCTTTATTTATTTTCTCAAGAATTCTTGAATTTGTAACATCCTGTATAACTAACGTGCGTAGCGATATAGAACGCATACATAGAGTTTTATGTGATATATAATACATAATGTATTGCCTTCCGTGGATTGCATGTCGTAAATGCGAGATAGGGTAGGCAAGAATAAAGAGAAACAATAAAATTTAAAATTAAGGGTGCGGATCGTAAATTTTGTTTGTAAGAATTGGATGTAATATCCGTAAAATCCGGTAATATATATGGTCGGAATTACGGAGTGTATGGCGTAAAGTAAAAATACTACACGACGGTGGGGAACTATTAATAAAAAGTAGTTTGTAAAGAGCACACGTAGAAGGCGAGTGATATACTGAATAGAAAAGAAGGAAGCGGTATAATTTAAGGCCTATGTCTGGATGCTGAATTTATTGTCACATGACGGTGTGCTGAACTTATTGATGCCACACGCCCTCGGCGACACCGCGCGAATCGAGCGCTGCCAAAGTACGTTTCGAAGTAATGTACAATGACATTACATTATTGACCCAATATTCGATATGGAATAACTTCACATATAACTTTATGTGACACTAAATGTATGATTTTATGTCCTCTGCTGACAGCGCCACAAATAGGAAAAATAACGTATCCCATACGAACTGACCACACTCCGTTTCGCTAATATAATTCGAGAAAATGCCCCCCCCCCCCACCCCCCCGGTATAGGTAACATAAAAACTTTTTAGCATCATAAATGAAACACTGTATGTTGTTTTCAAAGTGAACACGTTAAATTCAATTAAATTGTCGAGAATTTCGGCAATTATTGGCACATTAAATAAACAATGGCCCGCGTGCGTGCAGATTACGTGTTCATGTTTAAATTGGCGAATGAAATCAACGAAAATCAATTATAAACAGCAACAATACACACGATCATTTATAACAAACAATTACAAACATGTATGTATGTGTCCGATGAAATGTAATTGTTAATTTATAATAATTGTTTGTAATTCGTAGCTGGCTTTTATTTTACAACATTTAAAATTTATGCAATGTGAAACTAAGTTTAACTAACTTCGGCATCAAATCGATTATGTAGGTTATACGAAACAGTCGAGAGAAATTACTTGGGCGCCTGTTGAGGTTTTTTCAGTGAAACCCTTCATTAGTACGGAAACTGCTAGTTCTGAAAGCACAGCTGAATTATGCCGGATTTGATATAAGGCACATTGACGTAAACGTTCGCATGGTATTGTATTACTGTTTTCAGGAGCCGTTATTTAGTTAAGTGCTAGCTAGGCATGAGGTCGCTTTATTCAATGACGGGAAAATTACAGGCTATGCCGATGACTAGTTGCGACAGAATATTAATTAAATAAAACGCGTGCTTAATTTTAAAAGGTACACGGAATCGAGAATTAATCACTTTTGCCTAGCCGGCAATTAATTTAATTTCTTAACTGCTGCCGTTTAAACATTCCACGCTTCTAAGACTGCTAACCCGACCAAACACACCCTCCGCATTTAAGCATAGCAAATAATTAATTTTCCTAATTATTAAATGAACACACGTTAATTTCAAACCGTTAATTCAAGCAGCATTTTATTAATGAGCTGTCATTATTTACACCCATACTAAGTAGAAAATTAATTTGTCAAATTTATTTGAGGTAGGATAGAAATTTATGCAAGAATTTTTGCAAAAGTTATAGACATTTTGCTGCAGCAACTGAATGAAATACGTTTGCTATTCGCAAGAACATTATCGCGATTTAGGGGTTTTTTGTCGGGGGGGTTAAAACTCTGAGGGTCTGGCAGGTACTAGAACTTTTAATTGAGGTATGATATAAATGTATGCAAAAATTTTTGCAAAAGTTATAGACACTTTGCTGCAGCAACTGAATGAAATACGTTTGCTATTCGCACGGACATTATAGTGATTTAGGGGTCTTTTGTCGGGGGGGTTAAAACTCTGATGGTCTGGCAGGTACTAGAACTTTTAATTACCTACAATTTGAGGTATGATAGAAATTTATGCAAGAATTTTTGCAAAAGTTATAGACATTTTGCTGCAGGAACTGAATGAAATACGTTTCCTATTCGAACGGACATTATCGCGATTTAGGGGTTTTTTGTCGAAGGGGCAAAACTCTGAGGGTCTGACTGCTACTAGAACTTTTAATTCCCTACAATTTGAGGTATGATAGAAATTTATGCAAGAATTTTTGCAAAAGTTATGGACATTTTGCTGCAGCAACTAAATGAAATACGTTTGCTATTCGCACGAACATTATCGCGATTTAGGGTCTTTTTTCGGGGGGGGGGGGCAAAACTCTGAGGGTCTGATGGCTACTAGAACTTTTAATTACTTACAATTTGAGGTATGATAGAAATTTATGCAAGAACTTTTGCAAAAGTTATGGACATTTTGCTGCAGCAACTAAATGAAATACGTTTGCTATTCGCACGAACATTATCGCGATTTAGGGTCTTTTTTCGGGGGGGGGCAAAACTCTGAGGGTCTGATGGCTACTAGAACTTTTAATTACTTACAATTTGAGGTATAATAGAAATTTATGCAAGAATTTTTGCAAAAGTTATAGACATTTTGCTGCAGTAAAGAATAGAATTATAACGCTCGAATTAATATTCCTAATACTCAGGACTCGGAACGACACACCCTGTATAAACATGTAAATGTGAAGAAAATGGGCTTATCGTTGAATATGATAGTCCATACATTGTTCCTGTGGTGACCGATAATAGTTATGGGACACCATTAAGTGTTATAAAAGAGAGCACGGCGAAAACTGCTTAAGAACATTCGTTACTACCAAACTTTCAGCTGTGACGGAAATGATTCAGATAATACGGGCGCGGCTAATGATATCCATTTATTCGTCTTGATGCTAGAAAATAAACTTGGTTGCTACTATCGTCCTACAGAGCGATTTTGAACGAATCCAACACGATCCGGTAGAAAACATGTGTCAAAAAACAGTATGTTTTCAAACCCTATCCATGCTATAGGGTTTGTAATATAGGATGGAGCTCTATCCATGCTTCCACTGCAGGCCGCCATGTGACCACCCGGCTAAAAACCCAAACTCCCAGTGACGTGTTTGTCTATTATTGGTGTGAGAACGAGCAGAAGAAATTCAAATAAAATATCATCGGGCATTCTGGTAAGGTTGAGCTTAAGAGGAATCACTAGAGGTAGTAGCGTACTACAAAACAACACTACATAAAACCAAACATCCTGAGCTTAATTGTGTGTTAATAATCACGTGTAATACATTAAATTATAGATAAAGGTGTATTACACTGGGTACGAATGCCACTCTTTTTCATTTGCGTTGTTGTTTTGTTTTTTACCCTTGCTAAAGAAGCCAATAATTGGTAATTTTTGTTATTTTTCTTTTCAAATCCGAACCAAACATCAAAAAAGCAATATTACAACATTTTGTATTGAGCCTTCATGAACTTCTGTAAAAAAAATGACAACAAAATATGAATGTTGTAATGATTTAACCGTTGGTTTTTTGAACATCGTATGGTGCAGCCATCTGTTGGATAAACACCACATCATTTTCTTCGACCAATCAAATTCAAATGGTACAGTCTGAAGCAGCTGCATGAATACGTCGCCAGGGGAATCACAAATATTGAGCAATTTCGGCCTAACAAAAATATTGATCGCATGTTGACACGTGAGGTGTAGCGGCGCCGCGCCCGGCAAACGAAAGCCATACGATAAAATAAATTTCACCGTGCTGGTGCTGCGTAGATAGCAACGACTCGCTTATAAATTAGGACAGCATATTCTTGCGGAAGTGTATGTGATCAACATGAATTGTTGAATTTCGACCAAAATAGGCTAGAAACCGAATACGAGAAATAATTTTTTGCCGTCCTGATGGACTCTACGCAGACAGCAAAGAGCGAGTTATAAATTAGGAGCGCATGTTCCCGCGAGGGTTTATAGTGCAGTCCCCGTACGACACACGGAACGAAGAATAATCAACAACCGCAATACCTACTTACAATGTGACAACTACTAAATAATTAATAGGAGTTATTATTATTACTATACTATACTATAAATTATTACTAAGGAAATACAAGTAATTTAATTTTTAATCAGTCATTTATTTTTCGTCATAGAATTTCAAATATATTGGTATTTAGATTTAGAAAATAATATTAATACCAAACACTTGTCGCTTATGTAGGATGGTTGGCTTTAGTTCGACTTGTTGTACAACAGACGCTAGAAATATGGGCAAATTAAAAAATCAGCTGCCTTTATGTGGCCCGCGTTCTAAGAAAACTAATAACTTGCGAGAGTACCTGCGGTAAGTGTATATGTAGATTTTATACGTGTAGTGTAATTCTTCGCTAATTAACTTCGCTAGTTAATTTGGGCAATACTCTTTTATAGGTGTAAGCGTGCCGGATTACCATATATGGCAAAAAACTTTTATAAAGGTGTAAAATATTTGAACATATATCTATATAATAAATGACTTATACATATACATAAAGCTGCCTGTTTTATCGAAATCGCTATTTTTTCTCATACCTACAATTGAAATTGAAGTACGTATACCAAGTCTATACATAGCAATAATAATTTTGAGTAAAATTTCAAAATGCAGTATCCAACTGTATCTAGAATTAAAATAGGAATATTATATTTACTAACTAACACCTACTTGCGTCACCCGATAAAAATTTGAATTTTTATATGAGGTGTGTTTCGAATACCTCAAATATTATACATAACGAGGACAGTCAACAAGATAATTTCTTCGACGAAAGCCAACGTAAACTCCCATGAAAATGTTTTGATCAAATGACAATAATAATTATAATTATTATGTTTATAGTTATATCATAAATATGTTTATAATTATATCAGAAATATGTTTATACTTATATTATTAATGTTTATAATAAAAAAAATGTTTATAATTGTATGGTTTTTTACAGATTTTCCCTGGGATTTTTTTTCAAAACCAGCTTAATCCAAACAATTTTTAATTTTAAATAACTATACAGAACTGCAAACTTGCTAACTTGTCCATTGTAGTACGAAATATGGCAAGAACATTAATCGCATTTTTTCGCGGTAATATTCGATCGTCTCGATTTATTACGAAGTTGTTAATTACAGGAGTGCTCGGTTTGCTTGCAATACCTGTCGTGAATGCCCATTTTGGCGTACCTGAGTGCTCGTCAGTGATTTAATTTATCTGTGCATCGCGTAAAATAGGGGGGTGATAAAATATGGGCGGGATAAAGCAAGTTTAAAGATTGGTAATATTTCTTCTTCGCGAAATGAAGTGCTGTAGCGTTATAAAGCGGTTAAATTATGGTGGTATTGTTTGCGAAACGCGCAAGCCGGAAGGCAGCTGTTTTTCTTTGGCAAAATATGAACTCGTGAGCTGCGAAACAGGCACATAAATTTTTGTCTTTACGCTTAGTTAGTGAACTCGCCGGTACCGTCAGTTTCGTGAGGAAATATTAATCACCCTGTATACATTGCTATAAAATCTCCACTGTCCATTTTTATCAAAACAAGACAAATGTAATTGCTTATTGATTTTAATACACCTATAATTTCTCATTAAATCGACCCGATATTATCAGAAATCAGGGTTATAGTTATATTTGAAACAAATATTTTGTTTTAAACTAATTTAAGGTAAATAAAAGCCTCTTAACTTTGCAGATTTTTTATTTAATTTATAGGAGACATGTTTCGGCCTTAAAATGGAACAGCATACTTAATTATTTAATGAGAGCAGTATGCTGGTCTTTAAGATTTGTATGCATAGATCAATTAAAAAATCAAAAATAATTTAAATTTTGTATTTATTAGTCAAATAAAAAGTTTTTTTTATGAAAAGACGTCGATCGAAATACTTTCAAATAAAATAATTGCATGATTTAAAACAAAATGTATTCCTTGTTTAAAACATGTTTTTTTGCTTGTGATTTAAAGCATGTGTAATAATTGAAATTCGGATATTTAATTTGATATGGAATGGATCTAATTAGTTATTATTCAACAATAAATTCCTTATTCATTTCATATTATTATATTTTCCGAGACGCGTCCGTAATGCAACAAAAACAAACATGTGCATACTTTGTACAAGGATTATTTCCTTGTCGAAATTGAAATATAAAAAGACATTTCGTACTATGCCTCGAAAACAATTTCTTTCGACATGAAAAATGTATTTTTCTGTGGAGCATTGACGGTATGAGTATGTTTTAGTAAAATATTCGAGCAACATTCGGCGTAGTTATTTTACAGCCGTAATAGAACACGTTTTTGTCCAGCCGGCCGGTCCGCTTCGACAATTTGAAACGTGTTTTGCACGGTGTTTCGAATCGAAATAACATTTTTATACTCTAGGAATTTTTAAGCGTTGACTTATTTATAAAATATGAATGTCACAGTTTAATTTGCTTAGACGAATAATATACCGGGTATTAAAACAACTTAACAATTTCATTTTTATTTATGCAACGAATTAAATTGAAAATTCTAATACTTCTAATACTAATAACTTCTAATACTGTTGTTGGTCTAAGATTCTTTGTCTTTTTTTTTTAAATTAAGGATTATATTATCTAAATAGACACCAGATTAATTAACTTAACAAAATCGGTTACCCAAAGAATTTTTAAATGAAGATTCACAAAGAAAAATTTATTTGTTGATTTATCAAATGAATCGGTCGGTTCGAAAATACTACAAGTCCAAAAAGTGAGTTCTGAGAAAATTAACAAAATAATTTTGTTGGTGCAATATCTTGAAACATATAGTAGTTAGCTATATAGTGCCAACAGACAAAATATAAAGTAGTTCAGTGAAGTATTTAATAACATTGTTTCGTAAAAAAACATTATTTACTAAAAAAAAAAACATTACTTATAAAAACATATTTATTTTGTTTAAAATAGAAAAAAAAACGTTTTTATAACAACCCTGTCAGAAATGCTTTTGTTTGTTAGTAGTTTAAATTTACTAAACTTAACTATAATTGTAAGTAGTAGACCATATTTTTGGTGAGAAAAGTTTAACTATAGTTGGTCAACACGTGGCAAGTTACCTTCATCCGACATCGCGGTTTTAATTGAAATTTATAATTCAACGAGTTATTCTTACATTGAATCAAAGTTGCAGAAAGTAATTTGATGCTGTGCTATACTTTGAGCTTGCTTTAAGGTAGAATTGATTTAAAGTCGTTTTAATATTAACTTTATGACGCTAGTTTACGACTGGAGCTTTTAAAAAGCGCACTCTAATTCAATAATAAAATATCACGTGCAACAACGATATAACACAGCTCCGGGGCCTTGGAGAGCGTGAAGCGCACTCGTTAAGATTTTTACGTCATGCGAAAATTTTATTTTAGAAGCGCCACTTTACTGCGAAAGAATTCATTTCACTTAAAATATTGCTCCCCAATGCGCTTTATACCGCCAATTAAAAATTCAACCAAGTTTGCGCAGGCATAAAGCTACAATGAAACATAAAACTTGTTAGGTAGCAAACGGCACCACTCAGTGATTGAGTTGTTGCTGGTGTGCCATTTAATAATAATAATAATAATAGTAATAATAATAATAGGTGATAGTTTATCACCTTTGCTCTTTTGCATAGGTCTAATGAATTGAATAAGGACAAAGCTCGTCTTCAGTTATTACCTGGCGAAAAGTTAATTGGTCATTCATTTTATATGGATGACTTGAAACTTTATGCCAAAAATGAGTTGAAGAGGAGCCTCAGTATAGTTAAACAATTCTCTGACGATATTGGGTTGCAATTTGGTCTAGAGAAGTGTGCCAAAATTAGTATTGGCAAAGGCAAAATTGAGAGCACCGCTGACATATGCCTGAATGATCATACTAGTATTAATGAATTAACAGATAATACTAGATCAATGAGTATAAAGAGTGCCTATAGCATAGGTTGACGAGAATAGTAACAAACAGGTCCAATAGATGGCGTACATATGCGGTATTGCTGAATATTAAATTGAGTCTCCAACCGGTACGATCTTCTGAAACTTACGTTCTAGTCTCCACTAGATGGCGCTATACAGATTTGCCATGCGCCCTCAAATTTAACACTACGTATCTGTTTCTAATTGCTGCTGGGGACGTAAAAGGATAGAGTTTAGTCATACGGCAAGAATAATGTGTTTAGCCTTCCGTTACAAATTATTGATAGATTTAAGTTTTCCAAGGGTGTATGGCATATCTAATGTACGATGTCTTGGTAATTTATTAATTTGTATTGGTTAGGGATGTGAATTATGCAAATCAATTTTATATGTAAAATAATTTATTACAACGATATTTATATAACTGAATATTTTTGAAAAAATTAATCCGTCACATGTAACAACACTGTTTGGGTGTTATTGTAAAAAAAAAAATAGTAGTGCTAATTTGGGTTTTCATCAGAAAAACAAATAATTAGTGGCGGCTGCTGCAGGGAGGGCAGTGGGGCACTGCCCCCCTGATAAATATCTTCTAATAGATACATTAATTATAAAATCTAATTTGTATGGTTTTCTGAGAAGTTTGATAACAAACAGTAAGTTTTGTATGTTTTTAAGTAAGCAAACGTATGTTTTTAGAAGTAACAATAGCTAATACCTCGTCAGAGCCAGCGTCAACTTCGAAAGTTGCGAGCCGGGGCATCTCGCACATTGCCCCGCAAGTCGCAACGCCTATAGCGGAGTCGACTGAGACGGCGGCTGAGTGGTGGGGATGGATATCGATTTTAGCCGGCCAGCTGATATCGATTTTAGCCTGCCAGCTGGACATTCTCTAGTTTGCCCCGCTTAGCGCTTAGCAGTGTGAAGTGACTTGCGTGTGTTTATTTCCCGTTGCTTTTTGACGTTACAAGGGTTTCAACAATGAATTCAGTAAATAACATTATCAACCTGATCAAAAATAATGCTCTTTTTCATGATGTTAAAACAGAGTTAAAACATATGGGTCACCCTAGACCGGATTTATTAATTACGCAGGTAGAAAACTCTAAAACAAATAAAACAGTGTCGAGAAAGTTTAAGAGAAATGAGTTTTTTTCTGTACTTAATTTTGGATATTAAACATTTTAAAAACTGTGATAAAATTGAAGCAAAAATTCCTGTCTCTCTGCATTACAGACCCTCCGGTGCCCTCCCGTCCGAAGAAGTCACGAAAATTTCAATAATTAGTACTTCTAATTAATTAAAATACTCTATCACCCCGAGGGAAGTTAGCCATAAATGTTATCCATAAAACACGTGTCTGTATGTGCCGGCGGCAGCCGGGCCCAGACTTTGTTAAATATTATTGAAAGAATAATATATCAAAGTTAGTTTGGGTGTCATTAATTAATGTGTGTTTAAAAAATTAATTCAGACCACCAATTACCATAAGTTCAATTTGTCACAACTTTCATAGGTAGGCTATTTCTTCCGTCTGGTATACCTACTGTGGCCATACATCCTTTATTTGAGAGGACAGTCCTTTACTTCACTGCTCCGTCCTCTAACGATATTTATTTTCTAAAATAGGCATTTTGTCCTTTATTTTGTAAAGTCGTCGCAAAGTTAAAAAAATAAATTATGTATTGAACAAGTTATAACGTTTTCGATTTACTGCGCTCGGCTGGACTAGCATCATGATGGTGCGGGTTTGTATGTTCGGCAGTTGTCCAGTGTTGCCAGGTCTCGGGATTTTTTTCAATTCTGGGAAATTTCAGTACCGTTTGGTGATTTGGGGCATTTGTTACACAATCAGGTTACAGACTGGTTCAATTTTGATATATTTTAACTTGACTATTTGGCTCAAATTTGGAAAATAGTTTTTAATACAAAGGTTGCTGATTATTCCGCAAAATATCCAAATTTAACAATATTTATAAAAAATGTATTGTGTCTACCTCATAGTACTGCAGCTGTGGATCGTATTTTCAGCGAAATTACTTGAAATAAAACAAAAATGCGCAACAGACTGAGCACGGAGAAAGTGGGATTATTTACTCAAAAGGACTTCTAAAAACTCAAAGTGCATCAAATTTTTATATACAGCATGATATGTTGTATAAACATAGCACATAATAGCATGTATAGCAATGAACCAAAATGCGATTTTAAGGTTTTTTTTCGGAATTTCGGGAAAAAGATAAATTTTTAACCTGTTACTACATTTCTGCGCAACGTTAATTAGTTACACAAGGACTGCATCTGATATAATAAATGATGAATTGGCTTACAGTCAAAATATTATAGTAATACTACAGAAGCGTTAAAAACGTGGGTGTAATATTGGGGCTGCAGTGATTTCTTTCTAGAAGGAGATGAGAAATAAGTGGGGCATTCATAAGACAATGGAGGTGCTTTAGATATCGATTGGATTGTTGGTAACATGTCAGTCAATTATGGGGTGGTAAATGAGTGGTGGGCTATTATGCGGCCGTAGGCTGTGGTTTTATTTAATTGAAATTGCCCATCCGAGTCAATTCGCTGTTTATATTTTCCAGATTGCGAGCTGCTTATTTCGCTCGACTAGAGCTGGTGGAATTTTTCCTACCCCAAGAGAATTGCAGCGGCAATGCAAAGACGTAGTTCAGCGCTCGGTAGATGTATATATTTCAAAGATTAATTAGAACTAGTTAGTTAAACCCTGGAAGCAGAAATTTAAAGTTTAGACCCGTACAATATCTCTTCAGTTATAATAGCAAGGAACTCTGGTAACTCCGATATTTCAAGGTTGCATTGTGCTAGCAACCATTTCAAGGCTATCCAACCGCGTGCTAATCCCAAGGTCTAAATGATTTGGGGATATATAGAATTTTCGGTATACCAAATATAGATATTAAAATGAAAATTGTTTAGTCTTTTCTCAGTCTCAATGTCAAGTTTTTCCGTCAAATAAACGAAGAAAAATTGCGGTTGGCGATGAGAAACGGGCAGCAATACGTACGCTACCCTCATTTACATGTTTTTGTATAATAAAAATGAATAACCCGCATACATTATACCTGCCAGCAGAAACAGCCTGGACGCAAATTTCTTATAAGGTAATGTTTGAAACTACCAACAAACTGATCTATACCACACACTAAACAGGGTGTAAATCTTTTCAACATCTAGCTTGCCAGACACTATTATCTAAATACACTGTTCAAACAAAATTAGGGGAACACGCATTCCGAAACCTATAACTTTTTAAATAATAGGCAAATCGAATTTGGTATGCATGCTTTAAGGACATATATTACTTACAACTTGAAGTATGATAGAAATTTATGCAAGAATTTCTGCAAAAGTTATGGACATTTTGCTGCAGCAACTGAATGAAATACGTTTCCTATTCGAACGGACATTATCGCGATTTAGGTTTTTTTTCGGGGGGTGAAAACTCTGAGGGTCTTATGGCTACTAGAACTTTTAATTACCTACAATTTGAGGTATGATAGAAATTTATGCAAGAATTTTTGCAAAAGTTATAGACATTTTGCTGCAGCAACGAATGAAATACGTATGCTAGTCGCACGGACATTATCGCGATTTAGGGCTTTTTTCGGGGGGTCAAAACTCTGAGGGTCTGATGGCTACTAGAACTTTTAATTACCTACAATTTGAGGTATGATAAAAATTTATGCAAGAATTTTGCAAAAGTTATGGACATTTTCCTGCAGCAACTGAATGAAATACGTTTCCTATGCGAAGGGATATTATCGCGATTTAGGGATTTTTTTCGGGGTGGCAAAACTCTGAGAGTCAGATGGCTACTAGCACTTTTAATTACCTACAATTTGAGGTATGATAGAAATTTATGCAAGAATTTCTGCAAAAGTTATGGACATTTTGCTGCAGCAACTGAATGAAATACGTTTGCTATTCGCACGAACATTATCGCGATTTAGGTTTTTTTCTCGGGGGGGCAAAACTCTGAGGGTCTGATGGCTACTAGAACTTTTGATTACCTACAGTTTGAGGTATGATAAAAATGTATGCAAGAATTTTTGCAAAAGTTATGGACATTTTGCTGCAGCAACTGAATGAAATACGTTTGCTATTCGCACGAACATTATCGCGATTTCGGATTTTTTTCAGAGGGGCAAAACTCTGAGGGTCTGATGGCTACTAGAACTTTTAATTACCTACAATTTGAGGTATGATAGAAATTTATGCAAGAATTTCTGCAAAAGTTATGGACATTTTGCTGCAGCAACTGAATGAAATACGTTTGCTATTCGCACGAACATTATCGCGATTTAGGTTTTTTTTTCGGGGGGGCAAAACTCTGAGGGTCTGGTGGCTACTAGAACTTTTAATTACCTACAATTTGAGGTATGATAGAAAAAAACTTTGTGATACGCTTGTAACTAGGTTATTAAAACACTTTAATATTTAGACTTGCTAATATTTAGAGTTTTACACTTGATTATTGGCGTGATTTTGGTGAAAATTCAAACGGGAAATTCTGTTTTTGTCAGCGAACAACTGACAACAAATAAAAAGCCGTTGTGGAAACGGACAAAGGTATGTCACGCGTGCTCATAATATGCAATACATAACCGATGGAAGCGAAATAAACAGCCGATTGGAAAGGTCTGCAGAGATAAAAAAAGCAGCAAATGACTGGGAAATTCATCCGGAATTTTAAAATCGCTCTACCGGCCGTTAATTATACGGTTGTATTTTATGCATGAAAGAGGCCGTGGATCCGACAGCCACTTCCGATATAGGTACCTTAAATTTATACCATCGATGTCAAACCGAGAAATTTGTCTCTTAGCTGACGCACCCTTCCCCCTCCATTGTTGAATAATTAATGATATTTATTGCCTAACTCTCTCCTCTGTAACTTTTGTAACCAAAATCCTCGAGAGATTAAAATATAAAATTTTCAAATTTATCCCAATTCGTTTCCATTTAATAAATTAAGCCATCCCGCATTCTATAAGAGGGGAGGGGGGTCAAACCCATCTCAATCTTACTGTCGTTTCAGACGTGGAACGAGTTACGTCCAAGAATTCGGGAAAAAAAAGCATATTGAACGTGAGTTGAAATATCAATAGCCCCCTAATGCGAATAGCAAGGTGTACGTTTTGTTGAGGAAACCTTGTTATTTAAGTTTTCCAACAGCAGCAAATTCTGTAGCGAGAGTGACAGATCTTTGCGGTCTGTCGATCTTCCAAAGTAGGTATCTAAAAGCCCCTCGTCACGACTATGATTGAATACTCCACAAATGTGTGTCTTGATAATATGTTGCCTGTCAATCCCCACCTTAGAGCAATCTAGAATTACGTAAATCAAACTATATTGAAGCATAACTTGAGAAACAGAATTCTAATACGACCTTAGTTATGCTTCGGGCCGCACCGAGTTTAACGGTGTGCAAGGTTTTCCCATGAAATGTACGGATTAGCTAGAAAATTGAAAATTACCAAATTGGTGGAGGAGCCGGAAAATATTTTTTTCAGTAAATTTTATATATTTTTCGAACTGAATAGGTTAATTTTAACATTCTAAATCGATATAACCGATACGATATAATATTAAATAAAACTGGTCCCAGAGCAGAACCTTGTGGTACCCCTAAGCTGTTTATTACTTCACTTGACTCATTTTCTCCTATCCTAACCTTCTGTTTCCTGTTTGTTAAATAGTTTTCGAACCATTTCAATTCTTTTCCTCTGATTCCGTAACGTTCCAATTTTTGTAATAACTTTTGACGACAAATAGTCTCTAAGGCTCTGTTCAAGTCTACAAAAACTGCGAAAACCTGACTGTTAGTCAGTAATATAATCATTTTCATCCACGTACTCACTGAGATACCCTTATGTCTTACGTAATTGATGCGAAGGAGTTTTAAATTTAAACGCTAAAAACGATAAAAGAATATAATTCAAGTGCATTTATTCGAGGTCAATCTTATTATTGATAACAAAAAGCCGATCATGCAACTACCGCATTGACCTTGGAAGCCTGAAGGTTAAGCATTATATAATAGGTGCTATATGCACAGTGCAAAATTTATTTAACTACATAGTAACTCCAGGGATTAGGAAATTCAAGCAAAATTATAATTATGATTGCTGGTTTAGAATTGATAGAAAATAAATAGAAAATGCATTATGTTATCTGGAGTAATACTCGAGTTGAAGTGGGTTCCTACAAGGAAGAAGGAGTTATTATTCGCGAACAATAAGATTACGAAAACGCAGACAAAGGCAGAAATTGTAACTCTCGCCTGCATCGGTAACATCAATTACACCGATTTGTGTGGAATGATTAACAGTGCGGTTGTAATCATATTAATAGAAGCATGATGTTTAGCGATAAATTGTTTGTGTTCGTTTCTGCACAGTTAACCTCACCACCATAAACTTTATCAGGGCTCATAAAACGTTTACGAGGACGCCGGTTTTTACGTTGAACGACATATAAAGTGCACTGTCATGGCGCTTGTAATTATTGTTTATAGTGACCGTGAACGGACGTATTCTATTTTACCTTCTGTGATCGCCGCTGCTGTTTACTCGCTTTGTGGGCGAAATACTCAGGACTGCATCTATCAGCCATCTCCTAATTAAGTCTTGCTAATTGGCAAACATGCCAATCGATCCAATAATTTGATAAATTCATTGAATACCACACCAGTGTAGTACCAAAGACGACTAAGAAACACCCAACCATGATACAGCAACATAGAACGACCACAGTTGCTGCAGCAAAACGTCTATAACTTTTGCAAAAATTCTTGCATAAATTTCTATCATACCTCAAATTGTTGGTAATCAAAAGCTCTAGTAGCCATGAGACCCTCAGTGTTTTGCCTCCTCGAGATGAAGCCCTAAATCGCGATAATGTCCGTTCGAATAGGAAACGTATTTCATTCAGTTGCTGCAGCAAAATGTCTATAACTTTTGCAAAAATTCTTGCATAAATTTCTATCATACCTCAAATTGTAGGTACTTAAGAGTTCTAGTAGCCATCGGACTCTCAGAGTTTTGCCCCCCCGAAAAAAACCCTAAATCGCGATAATGTTCGTGCGAATAGCAAACGTATTTCATTCAGTTGCTGCAGCAAAATGTCCATAACCTTTGCAAAAATTCTTGCATAAATTTCTATCATACCTCAAATTGTAGGTACTTAAGAGTTCTAGTAGCCATCGGACTCTCAGAGTTTTGCCCCCCCGAAAAAAACCCTAAATCGCGATAATGTTCGTGCGAATAGCAAACGTATTTCATTCGGTTGCTGCAGCAAAATGTCCATAACTTTTGCAAAAATTCTTGCATAAATTTCTATCATACCTCAAATTGTAGGTAATTAAAAGTTCTAGTAGCCATCAGACCCTCAGAGTTTTGCCCCCCCGAAAAAAAAACCTAAATCGCGATAATGTCCGTTCGAATAGCAAACGCATTTCATTCAGTTGCTGCAGCAAAATGTCCATAACTTTTGCAAAAACTCTTGCATAAATTTCTATCATACCTCAAATTGTAGGTAATTAAAAGTTCTAATAGCCATCAGACCCTCAGAGTTTTGCCCCCCCGAAAAAAACCCTAAATCGCGATAATGTTCGTGCGAATAGCAAACGCATTTCATTCAGTTGCTGCAGCAAAATGTCCATAACTTTTGCAAAAATTCTTGCATAAATTTCTATCATACCTCAAATTGTAGGTAATTAAAAGTTCTAGTAGCTATCAGACCGTCAGAGTTTTGCCCCCCCCCCCCCGAAAAAAAGCCCTAAATCGCGATAATGTTCGTGCGAATAGCAGACGTATTTCGTTCAGTTCCTGCAGCAAAATGTCCATAACTTTTGCAAAAACTCTTGCATAAATTTCTATCATACCTCAAATTGTAGGTAATTAAAAGTTCTAATAGCCATCAGACCCTCAGAGTTTTGCCCCCCCCGAAAAAAAAACCTAAATCGCGATAATGTCCGTTCGAATAGGAAACGTGTTTCATTCAGTTCCTGCAGCAAAATGGTTATAACTTTTGCAAAAATTCTTGCATAAATTTCTATCATACCTCAAATTGTAGGTAATTAAAAGTTCTAGTAGCCATGGGACTCTCAGAGTTTTGCCCCCCCCGAAAAAAACCCTAAATCGCGATAATGTTCGTGCGAATAGCAAACGTATTTCATTCAGTTGCTGCAGCAAAATGTCCATAACCTTTGCAAAAATTCTTGCATAAATTTCTATCATACCTCAAATTGTAGGTAATTAAAAGTTCTAGTAGCCGTCAGACCCTAAGAGTTTATACCATGCCATAAAAGTACAAACTCGACCATAAAGCTGAAGAACATGAATGCAAATATTATTTTTATGAATGTATTGTGATCTACGAATACCAATGCCGTGGTTGTAACGAAAAGCTTCACCTAAGGCGATTGCTGGAGGGCTGTATTGGAAGTTACATTGTGGGTTTATGAAAATAACTTCTGCCTGCCGTTGAAGTCATTCCTATGAAATTTTAAATCAACGATATAAATCGAAATTTGCGGATTCAGTCTCAACGGAGAAAATATTTATGAGTAACGTGCCGATATACGCGGTTTGATTTTTGAACAAACTGCCGCTATAAACATGTAAGACCGCGTCAGCTCAACGTAACGGCATATCTTTCAATAATTTATAAGTCGGATCGTTCATTTTATTCAAATCGCAGCGGCCGCAGAGGCAGATAATAAATCGTCGCCTCGTTCTAATCGGAAAGTAACGCGGGACGGTAAAATCGATCAGAATGACAATAAAACTTTTTCCTTATTGCGTCAGCCAAGAGACGACAACGATAATTTTCGAGCGAGCCAAATTACTACCTCATTTTGTTTCTTCAGGTGGACAGAATTCCTCCACAGCGACTTATTATTGCCCAGATGATGTCCCCTCAATATCAACGACATCGCTAATGAAATATCTTGATTCCCTACGCCGCAGCTATATACAACGAGTGCACAATAAATCAAATTAAATTTAATTAATATTATTGATTATTTGTATACAGTGTAGAAGAAAAAGTTACTCTGACATACATCTGACAACACAGTTAGCATGCAAATAATTCTTATTTACTGCGATACATATCCCTTTAATTTAATAGCGTTCCGACTATTTGGTAATTTTTAAGACCGAAATAAATATGAACAATATTTTGCGCAGTTCGGCTTCCCCCGCTTGTGGGTTTTGGTGCGAGGCAGTCGAACGAGATGCGAAGTTTTTACGCGATCAGTGAATCCGTGAATCCAAAATATTGTTGGGTATAATTAATTGTACATATCTAAATTCATTATCTATATCTAACTCGCACTACTATTCAAAATTCCGACATTAATTAGTTCTGATCGTATCGTACTAATAGTAAATGCTGCACGAAATTTATATCACTCATATTAAATCGCTTTAAAAATCACGCCAATCTATAGAAGAGGGTCTAAATGCAACCTGAACAAAAATTGAAATTTTTGTGGCAAGCGGTTTACCAGGAAAAAAATTGGAAAGACGAGCGTTAATATAAATGTGCAAAAATCGGGGATCTTTTCTCATTTCTCTCGCGCTCATGTTTACACCGAGAGGCAAAAATGTTGACAGTCATACAACTAATGTATTACTTGTCCATCATCGTCCATTCAATAGTGCGAATCTTCCATATTTTCTGATTCTGTTATCAAAGAAGATTTAAGAAGATATTCAGTATGTCAACTTAGCGGCTTTTGTCGTTGTTTTCTTATTTTGCTATGAATGCAACTAAATGTGGTTATATAAGTCAAATATTTTATATTTTATTTGTAATCAAGTACACATCTACAGAGAGTCCCATATTTTCCCCGCAAAACTTTTTTCCAGATAGTAAATGCCACACTGAGTAAAAAGTTTCATATGGACTTATTCGTTTTCTTTATTCTTTAAAAAATTACAACCGTTTGAATTAACTGTAAAATAATTGCAAAACTGTATATTAAATGACTTAACTTCTTTAGGAATTGATAAACCCAATAAGTCGGCATGAAAGAAACTTTATACTCAGAATGACAATTACTTGTAGAGAAATAAATGTCTAAAAAGTTCCATATGTATTTTGTTTTCGTTCATTTGTTTATTTAGTTTATTTTTAACAATTGAGAATTTTTTAGTTAAATTTATTTACTTTTAATTTTGTTCTGGGTGTTGATTGTGCTCTTTGTTAGTTTTAGCATTGTTTGATATGTAGTTTATTAATTATTTTTCTTTATTTAGTTAATATTTCAAGAGGCTGCAACATATGTGGGCCTGACTGGACGAAAAATTACAAAACGTATTTTAGAACAGCAAACAAGAAAATGTAGAAAACTTATTCACCAGGCAAAAAGAATTATAAACTAGATCTATTGGAACAATACGAAATTGAAAAACATAGGTATTTATTTATTTATTTAAATATAGTTATTAGAACAGAACGTATGACATGATAGCAATTATTGCCGAATATAACAAAGCCTTACGTTTCTTTTTTTGTAACTTGCGTACGTTTGGGTCAGGATTCGTATTCGGGCCGAAAATGTCAACAAACAGACAACATAGTCACTTCCCAGTCATATAAAAATGTCCAAAGCGATTGAAATTATTCCCTAGTGCCTAGTTGATAGATTGGTGCAAAAGTCGGTACATTTTAGAGTCGTGTGTGAATTCAAAACCGAACGAGTGTGTTGCAAAACGGGTGTGTGAAGCAACGTGCGATAGGAATAGATTTTTTGTCAACGAATCGAGCGCACGGACACGTGGCGTGATATGTCCCCATTGTGTGCAGGTAAAATCTGTAAGGGCAGAAAAAAAGCGCGCTATTTCACGAGTTATTTCAATATTGTCTGGCAGAATAAACGTCGGCTCGCATTATCGGTATTCAGTGTACATTTCCACCGATAATGGGACGCGACGCGGCACAAAAAGGCGGTCCGCGACAAAAAGAAAAAACAGACGAGCGCAAATTAAAACGGATTTCGTCGATTTTATGACCGAAATGACTGCGGGGGCGGGGGAGTGGCAGTGCGCTTTTAACGATGATTCTGGTGTTACATTTTCAAGAATTTATGATTTTTTTATTGCGTATTCTTATTGCACAACATTTAAAGAATATACTGAAAAAAGTTTTTTAAGGTTTTCCTTAAAAAAATATTTATAAATGCATTATTTTTAGTACAGTTGTTACGTAGCACAATTCTTCGACGTTACGGGCTTCCGTAAACAAAGTTGAGTGCGTCGCAAAAGAACTTTATTTTTGTGAATAAAATTAACCATGACTGCATAAATATGGATTTTCTGTAGTTCTACTCTCGCAGATACTCCTATTCATTATTAATTTGCATATTTTTAACTTCTGTGTACAGTGTGTACACAGTACATGACCACCAACAGTTAACCACTGTTATTAACCGTACACACAGAAAAGTGATTATTTGGAACGAGAAAACATAATTTCTTGAATTTATTCACTAGATTCAATAGAAGTGCCACATACTCAATATAAGTAAAACAATTTCTCAGATAAATGCTGTCAACAAATAAATTCTTTCTTTATGAGAACCAATATTGTGTTGAAAGAAGTAATTGAATTTTTCGTCCCAAAAATGTTAATTTCTCCAACGAAGTAATAGTAAATCCATCCAAGTGCGTAGTTACTTGATCCAAGAAAATATAAGGCATTTAATACAAGTAAGTATTGTTTACTGAATAAAAACCCACCAATTATTTAACTGAAGTGATTCTCACTTCTTTCAAGTAATCCCTTTCTCTGGAATAAATATGCGCACCGTGATTTTGTCAAGGCTCGCGCGCCCACGCGTGGTGCTGGCGCCGTAAAGGAGCCTAACCTAGTACGAAAACAACAACGAAGCACCCGTAGGGGATGTGCCTTGTGATTTATTGGGGATGGGTATTGTGATTTATAGTGTACAATAAATGTTTCAACACGGAATAGTTTGATGTAACGCACGCAACAGTTTAGAACGAGTAAGTAAATATAACATACCTATCTTGTTAATTAGCAATAGAAAACGTATTTGTGCCAAATCTTTAAAATTCTTACATTAAGTAGCTAAAAATATTTACCGGGAATAAAAATATATACTTCATTGAAGACTGTTTACTTACTTCACCAGAGTAACCAGTTTCTTAAATCTAGTAATTATTCCAAGAAATAACATTCTTGGTTGAAGTCAATAATCTCTCGCGTATATACGAACCTACCAACTACTTCAGCCAAGTAATTCTCTCTTCGTTCGAGAGATCACTTTTCTGTGTGTATGATTCTTAACAAGGTAGTCCAATATAGAATGCGAAATGTTATTAAAGACGGTATTTAACGAAAGTTGCTAACGTAGGTGCTACGTAACAGCTGCGTTTCAGAATTGGCCTGAATGTCGTTTTGGCATGTATGCATGTGGTTGGATTGCACTCTGCTGTATATGAATTATTCAAACGTTGGGTTGTTGCAGACATTATGGCGAATTGTCTCCTGAATGAAAGCCCCAAAATATGCCTATTAATTCCGTGGTATCGTTGCGGTGGTTATCTATGATGTAGATTGAATGCAAACAATCCGTATATTTGAGCCTGGACGTGTTTGTAAAACGCACGAAATCGAGATGGATCGGCTGCGATTAATAACGCAGCTTTTGGCCGCCATTGTCTACACACTCTCGTGATTTAATAAACGAGGATCAATAAACAAGCAGTTTCCAGTCGCGCCGAGTGTCGGGTAACCACTTTTTATGCAACCATAAACCACCACAGATCAATTTGATCCCGGATAATTTTTTTTCATTGCATTACCGAAATGTATGTCGTCATAGTCTGAATCGTAAAGCGAAGACTGGAGAAAGAAAAGCCCGCAAGACAAGAGGATGTCAGCTACCAGTCAACAAACAACATTTCTTTTTATTGTCGTTTAACTTTTACGCTCAAGCCCGTGTACAGGATAATCCAATTTTTTTTTCTTCAGCCATTTTACACGGTAATAACTTTACGCGCACGTTCAACATAACGTCTTACATAGCAGTTTTAATCAAAAGTTTACAACTTCGAGACACAAAAACACTTTATGAATCTAATACAACACGCAGCTCAACCGAGCAAACTAATACATACACCGGAAGTGTTGGATATTTTGTGGGTTCGTGGATATTTAATCTTTTATATTTATTACACACTGCCTTCACCAAAGTTAAACTGAATTCACAGTGTTATACTTATATATTATTTAGATATATTACAATAGTATATTTGTTACAATATTTTAAAATATTTCGTGCACACAGGAACAATTACATTCATTTCGCTCTTAAAAATTCGCATTTAACTTTTATGTTATAATCAGTGGCCGGACAAAAATGTATGTCTCGCAGTGCTAGAAGTCGCCCAGCTATGAGTGTGCGTAGCGGGCACGCATGAGTCAATGACGACTTATGCGGTCGATTGGATTGATATCCATAGGTGCGAAGCGCCTGGCGGTCGGTAGTAAACCGAGTGAATTTAATATTAAATGTTTGTCGTAACTATATGCAACACGTGCCCACTGAAATATTTTACTCATTTCTTGGATATGCATTGAACGATTGTATTACTGCATATTTTTCTAAATTATCTTCAGTAAAATTATTTCGCTTAGCTGTTAAAACGTCTTTAAACCTTGAAAATGATCTTTCTACATCGCAGCTAGTCACAGGCGCAAAAGAATAAACCAACACCAAATTGGAATATTTTTGAAAATTCCTTCATTCGTAAATGAATTCGTAGAGATTTGTTATAAAATATTAAAATCCTGATTTCTATGTACTACCGCATCAATTTTTTTCGTAATTTTTTACTAATTGGTGCTTCAATGCTTCGTAACCTTTCGTACAGAGATTCAATCCTTTGAAAACTGCTTGCAAGTTCAACATTTTGTTGTTCTAGAAACTTTATGGTTGGCAATACTTACGCAAAATTTGTATGAATAAATTTTAATTGTTCATGCAAATCTTGTAATGATAGAATTTTTTTTGCAGTCTTTAATACTAACTGCTTCATCAGGCAAATTTAAGACGAAGGGTTTGATGATATCAAAGTTTCTTGCATAAAAAATTGCCGCTTCTACCCATGTACCCCATCTCGTAATAACTGGTTGTGGTGGCAAAGGTAGATTAGGGCACTTTTCCTTGTAAAGAGACAATCTGGAAGGAGCTTTCAATAAAATTTGTTTTACATGTGCTTATTAGCGTATTCACGTCTGGAAATTCTTCCCGAATATATTCACAAATTCTATGAATAGCGTGTGCAAAACATGTCAAATGAAGAATATTTGAAAAATGTTGTTTAAGTAATTTTCCTACTTTTAACATAATCGCAGCAGCGTCAGAAACAAACAGTAATACTTTGGTAGCGTCTGTAATTCCTACTTTTTTTATGGCGTCATTTACTATTGTACATATCTCTACAGCTTGGACGGTACAGCGAAACTGAGTAGATATTAAATAGGGTTTATATAAGCCTTGCGGGTCCTTCATATCCGTAGTTTCATCTGCAGAAACCCAAATATATTTATCGGATAGTTTTGACTTTATTTTAGAAATTGTTTTGTCATATTGCCCTTGTACGTAATATTTTCTAATTGTGGATTCATCGGGTAAGTCTCGTCCAGTATACTTCTTGATAATTTTTTTAAAAACGGGATTATAAATTTTGTGAAAGGTATATTAGCAGAAGTAAATGTTTCACATAAATCATCAAAAAAGTTTTTAGCTGACGTTTCTGATACATTTTCCATGTGTTTTTTGTTTTTACATGAGCCCGAAGACATTGTTTACTACGAATAATTAAATTTCGTGAGCAGAAATTGCAAACCACTTCCCCTTTCTTAACGAACGTGAAAGTATTGCCAAACTCAGCTAGCAAACGATTCATTACAGGATTTTCAAACTAAGTACAACTATAAAATAAAAAAATAATTCAACTCAAGTATAAAACAGAAGAACAAATTCGAAATGGAAAATAAAAACAGATATTCACACAAAATTTCAAGAAACAACACAATTGAAAGAAACTGCTCAAATTATCTATCGACGAAGCGGAAATGTAAACAAGGCAAGCGACTGTACTCGATCAACGCCAAAACAGGTGTAGTGGTATGTACACCATGAGCCGAAGCCAGACCGGCTAGTCGCTCGCGTCCCCACCAGCACGTGTCCCATGCATGACACTGGAAAATATACATTTTTGTCCGGCCACTGGTTATAATACATCAATGGATGAGTATTACAATAAATAAGGATTGTTTACATGCTAACTGCGTTGTCCTGCTATCGTTCGTTTCTTAGATATCCGCGTCCATAAAAAGCTCGCTTACAGACTTTATTACATAAGAAATCAAGAAAATAAAAACATCAATCCATAGAAGAGATTCTAACTGTCACCTGAACAAAAATATAAATTTTTTTGGTAAGTAGTTTAGGAGAAAAAAAATCGAGAATTATTTTAAAACCGCAAAAATCGGGTACTAAACCGATAGGCAGAAAATTTTGATAGTCACTCCTGTTATGTAAAAATGATTCAATTTCTTTTGTTCAGCCGTTTTAGAGATAGTAGACCATTGTTTACTAGATATTATTTGCGGATTTTAGATCAAACGTCAACGGTTGTTGTGTGTTCTGCTTCGCGCAATTTGACAATTCCTATCGCAAAACAGCTATTTGCGCGTTCGTTTAACCGCGGCGGTTGCTCATCTACTCGAAAACAATTTAAATTTAATACCCCGCGGAAAGCGTGCGCCTCCGGGCGCCGCGCCGTAATAAAAGAAAGCCTCATCGCGATCCGCCGAACATCGTAAACCCGGAGTCTGCGGCGGCACAATTTCTATGCATACGCGCGGGCGTCGGACTCGGAGTTTAGGCACAGTTCCGAACGTCGCGTCGGCGGCGCGTTCGCCGTTAAGTTTGATTGGAGGAACCCTCTGCTACTAGTTAAGAGGTTCTAAAGCCCTCAGTTTACTTCGGTCACCTAGAGATGAGAATTTGGATTAGTTTAGGCAAACAAGCGACATGTAGCACTTTGAATTTAGCACTCCTTGTATTCCAACACTTAAGACGCTAACAAAAATCCAGCCTAATTTATTAAATTATTTAAATATTAAAAACAATTCGCTGTAAAATATTTTAAAATATTTAAAATTTAAAAAATTCTAGTAGCCATCAGACCCTCAGACTTTTGACCCCCCGAAAGAAAACCCTAAATCGCGATAATGTTCGTGCGAATAGCAAACGTATTTCATTCAGTTGCTGCAGCAAAATGTCCATAACTTTTGCAAAAATTCTTGCATAAATTTCTATCATACCTCAAATTGTAGGTAATTAAAAGTTCTAGTAGCCATCAGACTCCCAGAGTTTTGCCCCCCCGAAAAAAAAACCTAAATCGCGATAATGTTCGTGCGAATAGCAAACGTATTTCATTCAGTTGCTGCAGCAAAATGTCCACAACTTTTGCAAAAATTCTTGCATAAATTTCTCTCATACCTCAAATTGTAGGTAATTAAAAGTTCTAGTAGCCATCAGACTCTCAGAGTTTTGCCCCCCCGAAAAAAGAACCTAAATCGCGATAATGTCCCTTCGCATAGGAAACGTATTTCATTCAGTTGCTGCAGCAAAATGTCCATAACTTTTGCAAAAATTCTTGCATAAATTTCTATCATACCTCAAATTGTAGGTAATTAAAAGTTCTAGTAGCCATCAGACTCTCAGAGTTTTGCCCCCCCGAAAAAAGAACCTAAATCGCGATAATGTTGGTGCGAATAGCAAACGTATTTCATTCAGTTGCTGCAGCAAAATGTCCATAACTTTTGCAAAAATTCTTGCATAAATTTCTATCATACCTCAAATTGTAGGTAAATAAAAGTTCTAGTAGCCATCAGACTCCCAGAGTTTTGCCCCCCCGAAAAAAAAACCTAAATCGCGATAATGTTCGTGCGAATAGCAAACGTATTTCATTCAGTTGCTGCAGCAAAATGTCCATAACTTTTGCAAAAATTCTTGCATAAGTTTCTATCATACCTCAAATTGTAGGTAATTAAAAGTTCTAGTAGCCATCAGACCCTCAGAGTTTTGCCCCCCCGAAAAAAAGCCCTAAATCGCGATAATGTTCGTGCGAATAGCAAACGTATTTCATTCAGTTGCTGCAGCAAAATGTCCATAACTTTTGCAAAAATTCTTGCATAAATTTCTATCATACCTCAAATTGTAGGTAATTAAAAGTTCTAGTAGCCATCAGACTCCCAGAGTTTTGCCCCCCCCCCCCCCCGAAAAAAAAAACCCTAAATCGCGATAATGTTCGTGCGAATAGCAAACGCATTTCATTCAGTTGCTGCAGCAAAATGCCCATAACTTTTGCAGAAATTCTTGCATGTAATAAACATAATACCAAAACTCGGAACGGGGGGCAGCTGCCCCCCCCCATGTCTACCCCAGTACGTCGAAGTGGAAAAATGCGATTTCAACAATTAAATGTTTCCAGGCATCATTGAACGTGATAAACTGTTCGAAGTACGCCCATTACAAACTAGGTCACTAACCACCTGGCGCAGATAATCATCTCAAGCACAATGATATCATCGGAAAATGCTTCGCAACTTTACTACCCCCTCCCCCCCCACGAAGCGATGAGCCGGCTAAAAATTAGTACCATGTTATTTCTACTGTGCAAAAGTCTACAGGAGGGATGTATAGGGTTGTTAGTACGTGTAATGCTTGGAAAACATAACAAGACACACCTGCCTTTCAGGCATATCCTGAAGTCTATCGTTTAAATATATTTTTAATATACAGGATGTTCATTTTATTTGGATATTTGGCAACCTTTCCTTTTTCAAATAGAACATTCTAACAAGGAACAAACTAACTAAGGTGTCCCGGTAATTTTGACTAAACATGTATAATCCGCCATTTTGAGTTTATTTTAAAAATCTACGACATTTTTAATTATCAATCTTCAAATATGATGCACTTGGAGTCTAGGATCTTCAAATATGAGAGCAAATTAGTTACAAAAGCACCCGACATCTTTCTAAATGTTCTAGTCGCCATATTGAATCCGCCATTTTGAATTTAGAAAATATAAGGTTTGAAAAAATATTATTCAAATGCTTTAAATAAACTCTCTGTGAACTACTTTTTGTCTGTTGGCACAAAATAGCTAACTGCTATACTTTTATAATAATAATAATTTTCTCAGAACTCACTTTTTCCACTGGTACTGTTGTCGAACCGACCGATTCAGATGTAGATCAAGAAAAACCCAAGAAATTGTCAACTGCGAAGTGTTTTACAGTTTAAACTCATAACGGATGTGGTGAATCGCCTCCGATATGAGAAATATCAAGAAACAAAATACGTTAAAAATGCTCTTAGTTCTTAACTTCTCAACCCCATTTCATTTCGCCCTACTTTGCTCTGTAAATCATCCAAGAGAGTTATTGCTACAGATAACTTTGAACAGTTCTATTTTAATAACACCAGCAAGCATGCAAGACATATTTCATATCCTACATCGAATATGACGATGTTGCTCAAATGCATTATCATAAAATTTATTTGGATGTCAACTCACATCGAAAAAGATCCGTACGAAAAGAAGCAATTTTTTAGGGGTAAATCGAATGTTACGACATTGCTTTTGTGTGCAATATTTGTATGCGTATTCAATCGACCGAGGTGTGTGTTAAGTGAGAGGTCCGTCAGGTGCGGACATTTTAACAATTGCCAAACGTTCCATATTTCTTGGGCGCTGCGTTTGATTTGCATGAAGTTGTCATACCTATTGTAAGCTCTACTTCGACTACAATCATTTATTATCAAATAGTCGGGATGTGAAAAGAGACATCGTGTATGTTCTATCAGTTCAACTCGAGGTTATATGAAGATATATAAGAGTTAATGCTAGAGAGAAAAGAAAAGTTCGATAAATTAAAGAGCAGATAAGTTTTGATGTGGAGATAAAGGAACCCGCTCACGCGTTGAGGGAAAAAAATAGCCGTATTTGCTATCGTAATTTCATTACAAAGTTCTTAAAGTTGTTCCGGTGAAGATTACCAGTTGCTTCGGAGAGAAACTTGCGGATCTATTAGTCAGGGTTAGAATTCGCCCTCGTTTTATTTGTTAAACTTGTGGAACTCTCATTTCTTCATTAGATTCAACCTCTATCGCGGTGCGCAAAAGCAAACATTCTGACAAAGTTTGACGCTCACATACACGCTAATATTGCTCACGTAAACACTCGACAATTAAATTTACATTTTGCAGGTGTAAAATTTACATAGACCCGTTAGACACCCGATTGCATTTATTCGGGGTTACATTCGCGCGCAAATCCGCGCGGACAACGGATTTTGGCATGTTAAAAACTCCCTGCCCGCGGACCTCATTTCCGAATGCATGCCGCGGAAATTCAAATTTTACCATTTCTGGACAAACCGTAGGCTTTACGGGAATTTTTTCAATGTAAATTTAGCACATTGAGGTAGAAAAAAATTGAACTAATAATAGCTCTCTCTGTCTCGAGACCACGAAACGTTTCACATGATAGAGAAGAACCATTAAAGTGGGTGAAATATCACCCGTAGTGAATAACCACCCACAAATCGTTCGCTATCTTATCTAGTAGATGATACTGTCCGTTACAACTACTCTATATTTTACTGTAATTAGTTCGCTGTCGGAAATAGTCGGAAAAATGGCCATAAAAATATGGCAGTAGTCTCATTTTGCATTAAATAGAACTAAATAGAACGCAAATGTACTTCAATTTTACTTCAAATTTGTATCAGATGCAATTTGTATTCTGTTATACTATTATTATTATTATACTACATCTTTGCATATCAGCAGACACGTTACCAGCATACAAAATTATACTGCAATATAGGTGTCAGATTAATTATACAATAAGCTTATAATAAATAAAAATATAATTGTAAACCAAGTGAAAATGATCGGAAAAGGTTAGTATCAAATAATAAATCCCGTATGCATATATGCAGCGTAAATAACCACGTGACTCACCACTTTTTGGGCAGAGCGGTCGAGGTGATAATAACAAAGAAACCACCACATGGATGTATCAGCGACAAGCTCTTTTAAAATTCTCACATAGGCATACAAAGATACATCGTTTCATGTCTTATATCATCTAGTATTATGGGCCAGAATCAAAAATTCCTCCACATGTTGGACAAGCAACAAAGTAAACAAACAATCCAACGTTTTACGCCCCTAAAAGTTATTCTTCATACACATAGTTTTTAAATCTGTAAAAATTCCATGAGTCAGAATTTCTGATCAAAGCAAGACTACAAGACTATGTCCTAAAAATATTAGTGGGAAATTTTTCCTAGGACTACTGAAGAAAACAAAAACGCCAATCTATAGAAGAGACTCTAGATGAAACCCGAACAAAAACTGAAATTTTTGTGGTACGTCGTTTAAGAGAAAATAAATCGGAAAGACGAGCGATCATTTAAACTGTAAAAATCGGGTACTTTTTTTAACTTCTCTCACGCTCATGTTTACACCGAGAGGCAAAGAATTTTGATAGTCATAGAAATAATTTAGGAGTATCATATACTTTATTTCATTTGTTTTTGTTCAGTAGTTTTAGACTTGTGGGCCTTCAAACACAGGAGTTAATACTATCGAAACGAGAGATGGCAGTTAGGGCGATTCTCTCGTACGTAAGTCTTGATTATATCAATTTATTAGCGTTGCTGAGAATTGTAAATGCTTCCCCGAAAAACAGTAAAAGTTTGCGACTGAATGTTACCTCGAAGCTGCCAATTAAGAACCAATCCCTTCGTTATTTTCGGATTATATTCGCCATGTTTATTTGGGAATTATCGACATTCATTGCTTCTTGAAAACAACTTTAACAAATTTATCAATTTGACTAACAATGCATTCTGCCCCGTAATCCTACTGATTATTTTGTAATTTTTGCGCAACAAATAATTAGCCAATTTGTCAATCCTAAAATGATTTTAGCAAGCTCTTGAGGGTTTTAGTTAAATGTAAAATGTATGATAGGTACCAACTTGAGAAACAGTTTAAGGAAACCAGGATGACACCACTTTGAAAAATGTTGTCCTTCTTAAATCTATTCTACGTTCTTCATGCTGTTTATAAAGTTGGTAAACTTGTTGACTATGACGCAGTGTGTATACACACAAAAAAGTGATATTTGGAACGAGAAAACATAATTTCTTGAATTTATTTACTAGATAAAAATGTATATTTACTTGGATGTACAAAGTTAGGTGTATACAAGAAATGCCACATACGCAATCTACGTAAAATAATTTCTCAGATAAATGCTGTCGAAAAATAAATTCTTTCTTTATAAGAACCAATATTGTATTGAAAGAAGTAATTGAATTTTTCGTCCCAAAAGTGTCAATTGCGTAGTTACTTGATCCAAGAAAATATAAAACATTTAATATAAGTAAGTATTGTTTACTGAATAAAAACTCACCAATTATTTAACTGAAGTGATTCTCACTTCTTTCAAGTAATCCCTTTCTCTGGAATAAATATGCGCACCGTGATTTTGTCAAGGCTAGCGCGCCCGCGCGTAGGGCTGGCGCCGTATAGGAGCGAAACCTAGTACGAAAACAACAACGAAGTACCCGTAGGGGATGTGCCTTGTGATTAGTGTACAATAAACGTTTCAACACGGAATAATTTGATGTAAGGCACGCAACAGGTTAGAATGAGTAAGTAAATATAATTAATGTTAATTAGCAATAAAAAACGTACTTGTGCCAAATCTTGAAAATTCTCTCTTTGTTCGAGATATCACTTTTCTGTGTGTACGCGGTTTAGCATAGCCTTGGTATCCGTTAATTATTTTCAATAGATGTATAGTTGATACCCTATTCAAATATTAATACATTGAACGTTTGAGATACCGTGTAGTGCGAAAACCGCTGCTGATGTTGTAGGCTTTTTGTTGGGGGTGTACAAGGCAGTGCGGTGAATACATGGGCGTACATTGGGGATATCTGGTTTCCGCAGACACAAGGGTCGGTGGTTTTTGCTCGCGTATATCTGAATAATTGAGCAGCCATGGTGAGATTCTTCTTCAACGAGTGATGGAAGGGTTAATTGATCCAGCTCAATTATCGTCGGCGATTTGCGGTGGTTAAAATTCGGACAAATACATGCACGGTTGAACAATAATGGCGATACGCGGAAAAAGTACGATAAATCTGATAGCTACTCACTTGAAGAAGTACGTGTTGTTGTGGAAACCGAAGAAAGGAACTGTGTACGTGAGCATCCATATGTTTCCTCCTCCACAGTCATAGTATGGCTTTGACCATTTGCCATCTTCATATCGCACCGACAATATTTCATCCGGTATCCTTTCAGTATGTGCAGACTCATTGTATGTGTATGTATTATAACCTGAAATAAAAATTAATACGTAAGAACAACTCTTTATATCGGAATAAAATTAAGGATCAGTATATTCGCCTACCCATAAAGTGCTGGATAACAATCTACCATGTATCGCCTTGTTACTTATCTATTTGTTAATCTACCAGACACTTAACGGGAGATAAAAATACCTGGCCTAATTCTATATATTTTTGATATAATACTGTAACAAGCGTAGTAACATTGAATAGGCAATGGAAGACTAACAGAAAATGTCAAAATATACACGGTGTTCTATTTCAAATTCAAAAGTTTGAGGTTATATCTCAGAAACTAGAAACGTTGCATCAACGGCAATAAGGCCAGTGACTTCATATGGTTGCAAAATACTTAATACCAAAATTTCGTTAAAATCGGTCGAGCCGTTCCGGAGATTTTGTCACTTTTATTTCATAACCTTCAATTGTCCTTTTCTCGAAAATATTCTTATGTAAGGCCATATAAATATTATGCTACCATTAAGACAAATAAAAGATGTCAGATGCTTCCTTAGAGAATGTAGGTTAATTAATACAAATGGTTGCACCTAAAAGGGCTTCCACAGTGGTATATATGAACGGAAAGCTCTCGTTGCCGAAGTATGAACGTTATACAAGTGTCCTTCTGTCAGAAATAGTTGGCATAACTAGAGTTCCGCATGACGTAATGGGACAACGGTTCAAATTCCTATAACGGATGTTTTACCAGGCGGTACTTCAACAACCACCGCCTGTCTTGACAGTATTTTTCGGACGAAGGTGGTCGGTCTTCCGGACGAGTTCTCAAACTTGGCTTTAGCTTTACAACTGCTCCCATTATCTGCCTGGACGGCACTTTATACTACATACTCCGCTTGCCTTCCTTACCTCCGCTTGTCAGGATTTCAGGTATGCGGCTCTACACTCCCATACGCCTAAAACGCGTCTGACATTGATGAGGATCAAAGTAGCCACGAATGAGGAAACTTTGCCCGGCCCGATTTAAATTATAGACGAAGGATAGACGCTCACTTGCGCAGATAAAAATTCACACCCTTATCCGCAAGTGCGTTATAAAGCTATCCGAATAAACAGCAGAAACTTTTCACTGGCCGGAAATATTTTTCAACAACTATATTCACGTATACTATATACTACACTGCTCAAACCCAAAACCTGTTACTTTTTAAATAATAGTCAAATTTGGTATGGTTTAAGGCAGGGCTGTGGAGTCGGTAAAAAATCTGTCGATTCCGACTCCGACTCCAGATAATTTTCGTAGTCCGACTCCGACTCCAACTCCGACTCCCGCAAAATTCTATTTGTTTCCAGCGAATTTATTGGCAAACAAAATTAAATCTGACCTAATCTAATTTTAAATAAAATCAAAAAGGCCTGTTGATCGCACCGCAAAATTATGGCCATATTAAAAAAGGACGCTTTGTATATTTTCAAAAAATATCTCTGAAATTATTAGAACTTCAACTGTTTTCTCATTAGAGAGCACATAATTCTGAACTAGTTTGTCACTTGAACCGATGTTCTATCTTTAATAATAACAAAAGTAATGACAAACCACTGGATAGTACAAATTCATTTCAATGAATACAAAATTTAGTGCAAAATAAAATGAAAATTAGCTCAACTCTTACTTCTCTTAGTGGTAATGACGTCACAATTCTGGCTGCAACGAGTATGACTTGCATACATGGATATTCATACATTCAACTTATGGTAGAGTTTAAATCGGAAATGCAGTTATAATTTTTAATCGGCTATTATACATATATTATGCATGTTTAAGTTTATGCATTAAAAATTACGTTAGAGTGAAGTTTGTACCTTTGCTAATAATAAAAAATATATCTGGCTAAATTCTGTCAAGTGTAGGTGACGAAATCTGCGAATATCGGTGCTTTTTAGTTGATCGCAAGACCCCTACCACATAGCCACCAATAATCTTAAAATCCGTAACGTACACTCGACAGAATCAGTAACAATTTAAAATCTCTACATATTTTGTTAAATACAAAGGTATGTGATACCCTTGATTATACCATAATATTGTATAATCAAGGGTGATACTTTTGATAAATTTGTTCATGTGCCGAAAAGAAGAATCAATTTCGGTTAAAAGTTTAAAGTTATCAAACATTAAAGCTAAAATTGCAAAGTTTTACTAGTAAAGCATTATCTTTTACAAACATTCAGATATTGGGACAAATAAAAAAAAAAAAATGTTGAGAGTTGATAATACGACCGTGATACCATCACGTTGTTTCTTCTGGTACAAAAGCTGTAGGAAACCATTTTTTCTTTTTAAAATTGTAAGGGAATATCATTAATGCAATGTTTAATGAATTGTTCAGCTGTTCTTTGTGGGCGAACGAATAGGAGCAAATTCTCGGAATTTTGATGAAAAAGGAAAACCACACGTTGACGCTTTACTTTGGTAAGTTCTAATTCGTCTATAAGTATGCATCGAAGTCCGATTTTTTATTTGTAGATGATCGAGCTATCATAATTAGCATATTGAAGTTGGTTGTTGGACATTGGAAATACATAAACTATATATGCGACGCGGCAAGCGACTCACAATAAAAATTCTGCTAATCATCACTCACCACCGACCTGTGTGTATTGTAGTTAAATTATATTCACCTTGTAAAAGTGCTAATAATATGTTTAGTTAATCGTTTACTATCTATTGAGGCAACGGCCATCTCGCATGTCTTTTTCTGCATTATTTAAACATGGACCCGGAGTCAGAGTCGGTACATTTTTGCCGACTCCGACTCCACAGCCCTGGTGAACACTACGCAACCGCTACTATATATAGGAAGTGGATAGATTTGGTCGTGGATCTGTGATGGTTTGGGCTGGAATCAGTATAGACAACAGAACTGATCTTGTTGTGGTTCCTGGTAGACTAAATGCGATGAATTACATCGAAAACATCTTGGAGGACTATGTGGTGCCTGCTGCATATGGCATCGGTCAAAATTTCAAGCCCTGAATTGAATTGCTTGTGGAATTCACAAGCCCTGATTGAGGAATGGGAAAGCATACCCCAAGAATCTCTTCGCAGACTAGTGCGAAGCATGCCACGCAGGTGTGAGGAAGTGATTCGTGCTCGCGGAGGGCATACACTGCATTAAACCACACCAATCCACAGAAAACCCGACTGTCATCGATACTATGACAGTTATTTTTGTTCTGCGTTATTAATTTACATTTTTAAGTGTAACTAAGAAGTAACTAACAGCTGAACATTTCTATTTCTTGTTGCTTATTAAAGAATACATCATTAGGTATAAAAATGAAACAATCATCCATCGATTTTATGTCATAATTTTAAAGGCTGCGATCTACTTGTCTTATTTATAAGCTTTGCACCCACTCGACATGCGGCTGGTAAAAGAATGGGACTCCTGGAATAAAAATGGTCAAATTATTTCCGAGAGGACATTGTATAAATGTAAAACCGGGGCTTTTAACAATAGATTTAATCAGTGTTAAATCGTCTAGGGATATTTTGAATTCAAATCTGGGACAGTTTAGATAAGGTGTCTTTGCGAGCACAAAGACCGAAAAGAATCACGGAAAATCGAGCTGGTCTCCTGTTTGACTGTCTAAGCAGCATAAAATCAATGTGCAAATGGGGCAGGAGGAAAAACTACATAACGTCCTCCACCCACTTTGTGAAGTTCGTACGGAGATTGGCAAGATTAAAGGTTTGAAAAATCGCTTGCGGTGAAAGGCAATCGCAGTGCGCGGCCCAGCTGCGTTTTGAACGCCACTCAATATAAAACACGCGGACCGACAGACGATCAAACTAATTTGCTTTGCCAGTAATTAGGAATCGAGATGCACTCAAGATTTAATATAGTTCGCGACAAATAGCGTCCCGCCCTCCGAGCCCCTGGTGTGCTTAAGATTTAATAATCCGCCTATTCCGTTTGCATATTACCATCCTTTTAGCTCGCCCCTCTCCATAGCTTATTATTAAAATATTTTGTCGTCTAGATCTTCCTCCGGTACAACCATTCACTACCAGATGAATAACTCATCTATCGTCCTCTTATGCGCAACTGCGCGTCGCGGTCGGTAAAAGTTATTTCGCATACGAGTCATCCATTGCACACAATTGCCATCCGCCCGTATCTGGTAGTCCAGCGCTGTGGAGTCGGAATCGAAAATGTACCGAAAATGTAGTGTTCACCAGGGCTGTGGAGTCGGGAGTCGGCAAAAATGTACCGACTCCGACTCCGGGTCCATGTTTAAATAATGTAGAAAAAGACATGCGAGATGGCCTTTGCCTCAATAGATAGTAAACGATTAACTAAACATATTATTACGTCTTTTACAAAGTAAATATAATTTAACTACAAAACACACAGGTCGCTGGTGAGTGATGATTAGCAAAATTATTATTGTGAGTCGCTTGCCGCGTCGCATATATAGTTTATATATTTCCAATTTAGAACAACCAACTTCAATATGCTAATTATGATAGCTCGATCATCTACAAATAAAAAATCGGGCTTAGATGCATACTTATAATAATAATAATAATAATAATTATAGACGAATTAGAAGAAGAAACAACGTGATTTGTCCCAATATCTGAATGTTTGGAAAAGATAATGCTTTACTAGTAAAACTTAGCAATTTTAACTTTAATGTTTGATAATTTTAAACGTTTAACCGAAATTGATTATTTTTTTCGGCACATGAACAAATTTATCAAAACTATCACCCTTGATTATACAATATTATGGTATAATCAAGGATATCAATCACATCCCTTTGTATTTAACGAAAAATTGCCGGTGTCGGAGTTGGAGTCGGACTACCAAAGTTATCTGGAGTCGGAGTCGAAAGTTTTTTTTACCGACTCCACACCCCTGTCTGATACCACACAGATCAATGCACAAACACACCCATATTAAGAATCCGCAAAACTCAAAACAAAAATACAACATCTAATAAACTTAGATAACAAATAAAAAGAAATTAAATTGGATAAATGACAATATGGTGTCTTCTGAGGTTTGGTAGGATGTAACATCCATAAATTTTCTGGAAAACAGGTTGAGTAAATCAAATTTGGCGGGGTAAAGTAATTATATTAGGACTAATATCTCTGAACCCTTGCAAAATGGAGGCGAGGTAGCAGAATGTTGGAGGGAACTTGTTTAATTTCACAGGGTGCTAGAGCGGTCCTAAACATTTATCCGTGGAAATTGCACCTATCGCAAATTTAGAAAACGAAAATGATATCCGCGAGTATAATTACACGAGCGAGTGTTGAGTTGCCGAGCAACTTTGCTATGTGGGTGAAGGTTCCAGGCAACAAACAGGTCCGCCGGTATTGCGTTTTGATGTCAAAACCGCGTACGTGTCGAGTGCCTGCACGCTGGCGCCGCGACAGCCAAACTACATTTAACCCCTTCACTACTAACTCATCCACGTATGGACATTCTGTGCCTGACTTTTTCAATTTTGGTCGCCTGGTATAACCGTCAACGTGCTAGAATATCACATTATACATAAAGAGTAACCGTACTTCTTCCATTAACTTGCTTGTATATGTGTGTTTCTTAAAGAGTATTTCAACAGACCCAGTCTGCTTGGTTGACCAGTATTTGGTCAAACTATACAGATAAATTTTCTCCGTTGGGAAACAATAATTTGTAATTACGCCGTTGAAAAGTTGTACAAAGTTAGGGCAATCAAACACCGTGATATTTAACCAATAATTCTCTTTTTGTTGGCTACCTAAACAGTCCTAATAGTCATGCTCATATATCAAATAAACTGTACGACTCCTCTTGCAAAGTTTAATTTGTGAACTCGGACGGTGAAGGGTCAATCCCACATCAGCAAAGTTATATTGCAATTGGTCGCGCTGTTTATTCCCAGCCAATTTTACGAATTCATTCCAAAGCACTTCTCTAACTGATTTAACTGATTTAAAAACTACACGTGTACTGTGTACTGCGTACTGCAAAAATTTGGTTTTAGAAAATGAAATTTACTAAGTCTAACATTAGTAATTGGGCAGGATTGAAAACCCTATTAGGCATTGCTAGGCTAGACGTATGGTATATACTACTGAACTGATGATCGACCGCACAGGCAACAGTTAATATTGGTAACATAATTAGAGACAATTAGCTTACATTAATGGGGCTATTGTATCTATGAGCTTTGTGTGTATTACATACCACAGCTATTCATCTTCGTCTAATAGTTCATAGTAAACCCGCATGCCAACAAATAAGTCCTGACAACCATAGAAAAGCAAAGTTTACAAACCCACCTCACTACAAAAAAAGTGCTGACTTCTTGGATCAATCCTTCACTCCAACTGAAGACTAATGATCCTAATAACAGGAGAAATCTCAAAAAAATATATGATGGAATCTAGTACCAAATTTTATAAAAAAAAATCTGATGTGGCCAGGCACATGACTTTATCATACTATACATAAAATTATGAGTTTAGCTGCATGAGATTCTATTTGATCGAGATCGGCCATGTCTGCATTAAAATAAAACTACTAGAACCAGACAGATATGTCGATTAAAGCTGCGTTCGGATATTGTACTCCGTTGACACCGGGTACACCGTCCAAATGACACTTACGTGTTATTGGGTGTAAAAGGTGTAATACAATATGCGAACGCAGGTTATATTGACAGAAGTTATTGTCAAAACATTAGCGTTTGACACTACCTACTGTCATTAGAATCAAAATATCTGACATATCCTGGCTACTAGTTTTCATGCAGTACGACCGATCTCGTAGAAATAGAATTTGCTCATGCAGCTAAACTATTGATTGTAGCAAAAAATGTCATAGTCATAAATTATTCAGAATTTCCTCTAGTTTAATTTATTATTTAACTATTTCGACGAAATTCCAGAAATGCCGGCTTATTTACAAAATCTTTCAAAAATGCTAAGACTAAACCTCCAGTTCCTTTGGACCCTCTTCAACAGAAAGCTTTGCAGCTCTAAGTTTGATTACGAAACTTCTAAATATGAAGTTTCGTCCCGATACCTTTAGTAGTTTCTCCGGAATCGTCGCCACAAAAAACGGGTACACACACACACAGACATATTTCCGCTAAAATCTCAAAAAATTCTTTTGGCACGATTACAATACTTTACATACTGCGTATGTAAAGTAAAAATGGGACGCAGTTTGGCAAGTGAAAGAATTAGTGAACTGTAAGTGAAATCGAAAATGAATATCTGTAAAGGCCTTCTCGGTCATTTGTGTGTTTTCGGTCAGGGTTTTAATTAATGCCAGTGAACGGTTCTACCGAATCTCGTCTGCGCTGAAGGGAGGGGGGAAACAAGTGAGCGCTGAATTGGACGGGGATTGGAAGAATCCAATGCATAGTGATGTGTAACGTACAATTGACAGGGTGGGAGCGATGGTTGAGGTAGGTTTAGCAAGGAAATCAGATAGTAGGAAATATCTGAATTGCTGAAACGGGACGAGCAGTTAATTGAGTTCGGCAAATCGGTAAAACTAATTAAAAGGAAAATGGACGTTGATCGGTTCCCATGTTTCCTTAGTGCCACTCTAGATTTTTTGCTTAAATGGTGTCTTGAGATCTGAACATACGGCCAAGCGTCTAGCCGAGCGTACACGCAAAAAGTTTAGCGTGAGAGGTTACGGCCTAGAGACCTATACGCTCTTATCTTATTTGGAGGAATTACATCCGTGGTGTGAAATATAACATAAAATATTATAAAACACAAAGATTTAGTGAAAATATCCTCGGTACGTTCGTTGAACTGACGCTAGCCGCACAATGTTACAGCTGTCTGATGTAACTGTTTTTGATTAGTTAGTAAAAAAATAGCAGAAATAATTAGTGACATTCTTGGAGTATATCCTGATCGAAAGGAGTCGAAAGGAAGCAGCAGATTTTCAAATAGAACTAATATGACACGCATTGAATCGTTTGGAACTAGAGCCGCCTCTGCCTGATAACAGTGGATAACGTATCCACAGTCCACACCGGTAAAGAAGTAATGTCGGTTGAAGATTATTACAACGTTGAAGTGGATGACGTTTAATTATCATCTTTTGAACTTTGTTGTTGTCTTTTCTTCTATTTATCAAGCTGTAGTGTGTAAAACGTGCAGATCAAATGCGAAATTGGCCGAAAGTGGCAACCGTGATTTAGGATTTCAAATCGTGGTTTCTTGTGAGAATTTTGAACAAACTTTCATTCCGAGTTGCCGATTTGTTCAAAAAGGATATGAAATGAATAGCGGAATTATCCTTGTCATGCGCATAAGAATAGGTGGAGATGCAATTGAAAAGTTTTGCGCATTCAAGGACCTTCCTCGTCAGATTTTTCACTCATTTTACGATAAAGTTGTTCGCACCATTTTTGTGGAAACAGAAGCATTATCAGCAAAGTATGCAGAACGCAGCAGAAGAAGGGAGGGCTAAAAGTAAATTGAAAATAGTAAAAAAAGAATGGCGTAACTGTCTCGGACGATGGAATATAGAGAAAACATAGCTTTTCTTCTCTGTATGATTGGTGGCGCTTATCAGCGGAAGAATTGTTGTTGATATTCTCATAAAATCTAAATACTTACTGCAAAGCTTGTAAATTTTGGAATAAGAAAAGGAAATAAGAAAAGGAATGCATAGATCGCGTGAAAAACTTAATGGCGCTCGTCCCCGCCATTTGATAAAAACCAGTTAGGGCCTCGAAGAAAAAGGGAAGTTAACCCAGAAGCCTATAAATGAGCTTTCAATTTATGATGGACTAGCCATTCGTCATAATTATGATTCAATTGATAAAATGAAGAAAATAAATCTGGACGATACTGTATCATAAATTCTGACCGATGAAATGCCACCTGGTGATTTCATTTTCATTTTTACTTTCAAGTGGCAAAGTAATTGTGGATATTGCAGCAAATATAGCTATATCTGTTGTCAATGATGCATTATCCAGCCTTATGAAGATTATGGAGGTATTATGTATGAGCATCTAGCCAAACTGCAATAATATCTGCGCGAAGGCTGACGCACGGCGCATCATGTTTTCAGAGCCATCCCTGACAGATGCTGCAAAACAGGCCCGTCTGTCGTCAAAATCAAACAGAAAGAAACAAGATGAGGAAAATGTTAATTTGAAAAGATAATTATATGGTCCAGGCTTCGCCGACTATAGTAAAATATAATAATACATCAAAGTTACATAATATTTTAAACGGTGTTTTCTCAAAACCGCATTTTTCAAACTGGTCGGAACGATAACTTCAACTTATCTTTGTCAATTCACTTGAAATTTTATACGCAGCTTCAGAACAATATTATCTAGAGAAGTACGTACGGATTTTACGATAAGTTCGAAACTTTTTTTGTTATAAACAATTTTTAACCTAATTTTGTACCTAAAAGTGATATTTTGTGTTCAAATGCGCCGTTTTGTTTTAAAACAGAATTTTCTAATTTCCGTACGTCCTCCCCGAGATAATCTGATATAGAATCAATATTTTTTTGTTTCTATAGCTAAGTGAAAGGGGCTTTAAAGGGATTTTGTAATTCATTTACTATATTGTAAAAATATACCTACAAAATCGGCTATTTTTTCTCGCGCTAGAGTGGCACCCCTTAACTTTCTGGACTGATTCGCGATGTTTTTGCGTCTTCCATAGAAATGCGAATTTCGGTCCACGTAGGTACTGAAATTACCAAATAGACCATAAGCTCCTGAAGGGGAAGCTGGTAATTTATGGTCTGTAAAAAGACTATTGAATACTTTATACCTCAGGACGGCTCTGCCAGATATCTCCCGAATGATACCGTTTACATCCACCTTTTATAGCCACCATTTAAAGCTACCTTTCTCATCCCAAAGAAAAAGAAATCCTCCATCCAAGGAGCATTTTTCAATTAAAATGATACAATTTAAATATTATATCTGCCCCAAACCAAATCGCAACGTATTGTTTCATTTATTTTTTTAATTTGTCAGCATATGGACATACAAGTTCAACAAATTTAGGCCACAGAGCGGCAAGTTTTTATTGCCGATAAATATTGATAATGGACCGGTTTTTCTGCCCAGGACACACAAAGGAAATTCTGCTATTTCCCAATGTATAAATCATTTTTATTATTTCCAATAAACTTTCCCCAGCGAAAGGGATAATATTTCTTGCAGTCTAACTATCTACTAAGAGCTTTTAATCACGGATTTCCGTTTAATATATTATTGGCTTTCCAACGACTATTGCTTTCTTTACAAACAAAAAACCATCGTTTTACATATAAACACATAAATATAAATTCCATCGTTAAAACTGTAACAAAAATTCAGTTGTTATTGGAAAACTTAACTTTGACACAACCGTATGTAATGTGAAAATGTCAGCGTGCTCGAAAGGAAGTGGAATAACAGCAGACAGCGACCCTTATTGGTACGTTTCCTTTCAGCGGGTCTAAGAAGTATCGAAGTCGTCTCTAATCTCAATAATACTATTCTCCGGAAGGGGAGAATGGAAAAATAGATAAAGAGATTTCAAAGGAGTCTATGTGCGGCACCAGCCAAATTTAAAGCACACACTACCAAAAAAAAACGCTTGTTATCTGGATAGCACGCACCAATTCCAAGGGTGGTATTATCCTTTCGTATAAAAGCACTCACTTTTAAGAGATACCCAGCTTTATTGAGGCAAAATCCTTGGTTAACTTTGGTCGCTGATGATGTTGACATTCATACAACTTATGTTGAAACGATTCAAGATATGGCATTCTTCTCTACACTAGTTTTAAATACATAACATCAAAGAAAGTCATAAAAATCGAAGCTGGTTTGAAGATTTCGGAGATAAAAAGCTAATTTTCCTTTACTATCTGTGCAGTATTGGTAGAATATAAAAATAAATTTAATTTTAAGAGTGCTCTCAAGCATCTGATGGAAACGGATACATGAATAAGGCAGCCGCTATCAAAAATCGTTACGCATACGTCGCTTTCCGACTACGATATACACGAATATGTATACTGCACGTTTTTTCGCATGCTATAAGTATTTGTTATTATTCTTATTTCCTCGGGTCCATCCTTTCCGCGTTCTCGCGGGATTACGTATTTTCTCCGTGAATCGGGATGAATATTCACATTCGCAAAACCGTCCGCGAATACCCCATATAGAATGGAATATTTATATGTTGTATGCGTAATGCCGGTATCCAATGTGCCGATATTGAAATCGTTTTATGGCTCGACTCGATCACAGCAACCCAGTGCGGAACTCGACATACCTATATAAACTCACTATTATCGAATTTTTCGCATAAGTGCCCATAAAATATCGTCGTGTAAGACTTAAACTGCAAAACACCCCCGCATGCCTACATTTTATTTTATCTCTCACAGCAGGTTCGCAATACTTTCAGATAACTCAAGAACTCGATTCCATTATTGCATTTCACACCGAGTCGTATATTGATTTGATATGAGTAGTTTTATTCGGATGAATTTTCGTTTTACTATTGATTTTCCAGATATATCTTTTTTAAAGTTTTTCAATAAGCGCGACAGAACTTGAACTACACTTTATAGATGGCAAAACTGATTGGAATATAAAGGGCAAATGGGGTAATGGAGTATTCGTTTCATTCTAATCATTACATTATAATTCTCGAAGTAACGATTACTGGATTTCTAAAGTAGTCGTTACTTTTACTTTAACGTATATTTTTTCCAAAGCATATCACAATCTGGGTTACCGACATGCTGTTTCGTATTTGGTTTCGTTACTAGTAATCATTAGAGCTTGGCATGATTACAAAGTAACGAAGACTGAAGAGTAACGACATTTTCCAAACTATAATTGGCGTTTGAATCGTTTTATGGCTCGACTCGATCACAGCAACCCAGTGCGGAACTCGACATACCTATATAAACTCACTATTATCGAATTTTTCGCATAAGTGCCCATAAAATATCGTCGTGTAAGACTTAAACTGCAAAACACCCCCGCATGCCTACATTTTATTTTATCCCTCACAGGAGGTTCGCAATACTTTCAGATAACTCAAGAACTCGATTCCACTATTCCATTTCACACCGACTCTTATATTGATTCGATATGAGTAGTTTTTATTCGGATGAATTTTCGTTTTACTATTTATTTTCCAGATATATCTATAGAGTTTTTCAATAAGCGAGACAGAACTTGAGCTACACTGTATACGTGGCCAAACTGATGGGAATATAAAGGGCAAATGGAGTAATGGAGTACTCGTTTGATTGTAATCGTTACTTTATAATTCCTGAAGTAACGATTACTGGATTTCTAAAGTATTCGTCATTTTAACGTGTATTTTTGTTCGATGCATATCACAATCTGGGTTGTCGACATGCTGTTTCGTATTGCGTTTCGTTACTAGTAATCATTAGAGCTTGGCATGATTACAAAGTAACGAATACTGAAAAGTAACGACATTTTCCAAACTATAATTGGCGTTTAAATTGTTAAGTTTACAATTAAGTTTGAAATAACTCGCTTGCAGACGCTCCACGTCCACATTGTCCGCTGTAATTAAATCAGCTGTGTAATCATGCAGCTCTCTATTATTCTCGAATTGAGTTAGGACGTAACTTTTCGGCTTCAGATTTGATGTTGTGTCCGTGGGGCGTGTTCGTGGTCCAAATCACTGGCTAACTGCCCGGCTAGAGATAGTTCCAATCATTGAGCGGTTATTATTTTGTCCCTACCTTGTCCCTGACAAATTATCCTCGTCCGGGATTAAGTTGTTTGCAATGAAACGGCCGAGATTACGGTTCCTTTCCTCAAAATCCCTTACAGGGTGGCGCGCGCGACGCCCCATTAATGCAGGTCCTTTTTAATTCGATTTTAGCCGATGAGGACAGATCACGCGCTTCGGGGGATCGCTAATGTGACGTAGCGGGAACTTTTTATCGGATAACGAAACGGCCACGCTGTTGATAAATTTACAACGAACCCCCGCCACCGGTCGCATCGGCCCGACGGACAATTTGATGAATTATTTATTACGGCAAACTGATAATCCCAAACCGATTAAAATTCGTTAAACCACATAATCCGATCTGATCGATCTGCACATGCTGTGTGCCTCCCAAACTTCTAAACAACCGCTGTTGTCTTGGAAAATAATGGGTGCGATTTATATGTGCATTATTTACATTGATAGGTGCATTCAAATAATATATATAATAATATAAATATATATATCTCGTTACTCTTCAGTCTTCGTCACTTTGTAATCATGCCAAGCTCTAATGATTACTAGTAACGAAACCAAATACGAAACATCATGTCGGTAACCCAGATTGTGATATGCTTTGGAAAAAACATACGTTAAAGTAAAAGTAACGACTACTTTAGAAATCCAGTAATCGTTACTTCGGGAATTATAAAGTAACGATTACAATGAAACGAATACTCCATTACTCCATTTGCCCTTTATATTCCAATCAGTTTTGCCATCTATAAAGTGTAGTTCAAGTTCTGTCGCACTTATTGAAAAACTTTATAGATATATCCGGAAAATCAATAGTAAAACGAAAATTCATCCGAATAAAAACTACTCATATCGAATCAATATAAGAGTCGGTGAGAAATGGAATAGTGGAATCGAGTTCTTGAGTTATCTGAAAGTATTGCGAACCTGCTGTGAGAGATAAAATAAAATGTAGGCATGCGGGGGTGTTTTGCAGTTTAAGTCTTACACGACGATATTTTATGGGACTTATGCGAAAAATTCGATAATAGTGAGCTTATATAGGTATGTCGAGTTCTGCACTGGGTTGCTGTGATTGAATCGAGCCATAAAACGATTCAAACGCCAATTATAGTTTGGAAAATGTCGTTACTCTTCAGTCTTCGTCATTTTGTAACCATGCCAAGCTCTAATGATTACTAGTAACGAAACCCAATACGAAACAGCATGTCGGTAACCCAGATTGTGATACGCTTCGGAAAAAATATACGTTAAAGTAAAAGTAACGACTACTTTAGAAATCCAGTAATCGTTACTTCGAGAATTATAATGTAATGATTACAATGAAACGAATACTCCATTACCCCATTTGCCCTTTATATTCCAATCAGTTTTGCCATCTATAAAGTGTAGTTCAAGTTCTGTCGCGCTTATTGAAAAACTTTAAAAAAGATATGTCTGGAAAATCAATAGTAAAACGTAAATTCATCCGAATAACAACTACTTACTCATATCGAATCAATATAAGACTCGGTGTGAAATGGAATAGTGGAATCGAGTTCTTGAGTTATCTGAAAGTATTGCGAACCTGCTGTGAGAGATAAAATAAAATGTAGGCATGCGGGGGTGTTTTGCAGTTTAAGTCTTACACGACGATATTTTATGGGCACTTATGCGAAAAATTCGATAATAGTGGGTTTATATAGGTATGCCGAGTTCCGCACTGGGTTGCTGTGATCGAATCGAGCCATAAAACGATTCAAACGCCAATTATAGTTTGGAAAATGTCGTTACTCTTCAGTCTTCGTTACTTTGTAATCATGCCAAGCTCTAATGATTACTAGTAACGAAACCAAATACGAAACAGCATGTCGGTAACCCAGATTGTGATATGCTTTCGAAAAAATATACGTTAAAGTAAAAGTAACGACTACTTTAGAAATCCAGTAATCGTTACTTCGAGAATTATAAAGTAATGATTACAATGAAACGAATACTCCATTACCCCATTTGCCCTTTATATTCCAATCGTTTTGCCATCTATAAAGTGTAGTTCTAGTTCTGTCGCGCTTATTGAAAAACTTTAAAAAAGATATGTCTGGAAAATCAATAGTAAAACGTAAATTCATCCGAATAACAACTACTCATATCGAATCAATATAAGACTAGGTGTGAAATGGAAGAGTGGAATCGAGTTCTTGAGTTATCTGAAAGTATTGCGAACCTCCTGTGAGGGATAAAATAAAATGTAGGCATGTGGGGATGTTTTGCAGTTTAAGTCTTACACGACGATATTTTATGGGCACTTATGCGAAAAATGCGATAATAGTGGGTTTATATAGGTATGCCGAGTTCCGCACTGGGTTGCTGTGATCGAATCGAGCCATAAAACGATTCAAACGCCAATTATAGTTTGGAAAATGTCGTTACTCTTCAGTCTTCGTCACTTTGTAACCATGCCAAGCTCTAATGATTACTAGTAACGCAACCAAATACGAAACAGCATGTCGGTAACCCAGATTGTGATATGCTTCGGAAAAAATATACGTTAAAGTAAAAGTAACGACTACTTTAGAAATCCAGTAATCGTTACTTCGAGAATTATAAAGTAATGATTACAATGAAACGAATACTCCATTACCCCATTTGCCCTTTATATTCCAATCAGTTTTGCCATCTATAAAGTGTAGTTCAAGTTCTGTCGCGCTTATTGAAAAACTTTAAAAAAGATATGTCTGGAAAATCAATAGTAAAACGTAAATTCATCCGAATAACAACTACTTACTCATATCGAATCAATATAAGACTCGGTGTGAAATGGAATAGTGGAATCGAGTTCTTGAGTTATCTGAAAGTATTGCGAACCTGCTGTGAGAGATCAAATAAAATGTGGGCATGCGGGGGTGTTTTGCAGTTTAAGTCTTACACGACGATATTTTATGGGCACTTATGCGAAAAATTCGATAATAGTGAGTTTATATAGGTATGTCGAGTTCCGCACTGGGTTGCTGTGATCGAGTCGAGCCATAAAACGATTTCAATATCGGCACATTGGATACTGGCATTACGCATACAACATATAAATATTCCATTCTATATGGGGTATTCGCGGACGGTTTTGTGAATGTGAATATTCATCTCGATTCACGGAGAAAATACGTAATCCCGCGAGAACGCGGAAAGGATGGAGCCGAGGAAATAAGAATAATAACAAATACTTATAGCATGGGAATAAACGCGCAGTATACATATTCGAATATATCGTAGTCGGAAAGCGACGTATGCGTAACGATTTTTGATAGCGGCTGCCTTATTCATGTATCCGTTTCCATCAGATGCTTGAGAGCACTCTTAAAATTAAATTTATTTTTATATTCTACCAATACTGCACAGATAGTAAAGGAAAATTAGCTTTTTATCTCCAACATCTTCAAACCAGCTCCGATTTTTATGACTCGCTTTTAATCAAATACGAAAACCGATTTGGTTATACAGCATTCAGTATTCATAAAATAATAATAATAATAACTGTTCTATCGGAATAGCCGATGTTGTTACGCGAATGTCAATCATATTGTATAAATTTCAAATACCAAAATAATTAGTTTTGGGGCAGTGTTGTGTGAGGATGGCACCGATAACGAATACGCTGCTTCTGTAATTTGAGCAAATCCCCTAGGCCAGCTGGAGCTGGAGGTATTTATACAGAGCAATAAATGTTTTGACATCCAAGTTCAATAATTTCCATAATTTGATTCGGATGCATTTGGGCGTGACGAGATTGGAGTTAATCCGCGCCAACTAATTGACGGGTTGTTGATCACAAATTATAATCTAGAACAGCTTGATTGCTAAGGTCACTTTCCTGCATCATCGCCCAAACTTGATATTTAGTTACTAGTGGAGCTCCTAGTGCATCGCCCTTAGTTAGAATTAGTTCGCACATCACTGCAAACACATCCGATGACTGGCTTAAATAATTTACACATAGTGCACCGGACACCCTACAGTGGAAATACGTTATTAGTAATCTGGAACACTCCCATTACTAAATAACATATTTACTAGACTCTTCTGCCCGCGCGCCCCAGAGCCCTTTGTTCAAACCGGCCTTTAATTGCGTTCCCGGGAATACGTAATTGTCAAATCATTTATTCAACTGCTGATAATTTATTGATTTTTATCACACCCGCACTGCCCCAAGCGAATCCAAATTTAACACAAAATGATCCTTATTCTGTTGCTATTTATACCAAACTTAACGTTCTTTTTAAATCGAACAATTTCTCGAGAACAAGTCATACTTTATTAAAGAGTTATTTTGAATTAATATTAAGCCGGGGCTACACATTCGTATAGTTGCCAAATATCAAATATTTGCCAAGAAAAAAAAATTATGTAAAATTATGTATTCGACGTTCGGTGAACGAACTTAAAAGGAAAAATAAATCACTCATGGCATCGTTTAGACTAGTCCCTGACAACAATTTTCGATTTGAGTGGCAAATATATTTGCCAAATATTTAACATGTGGCAAATATTTGATATTTGGCAAGTATGTCCCTGGGTTGGAATTTGAAGAAATAAATTTATGAGCGCAAAATTATATTTTCATCCTGGTTGTTAGTTCAGGCGGCTAAAAATTGTAAAAGGGTAATAAATTAATAACCGCTCGGGAGATCTAATAAAAACCGCGTCCGTTGGTAAGTGAGTTACCAATAATTGAGGCCTGGATTTTACTGCTGCATAAATAAATTGACTTTATGCAGGCGACACATTTTTGCTAAATACACTGCTCAAAAAAATTAGAGGAATACATTTTTCTAATAGTATATTATTATACAAGTTTTATAAGACGTGAAATTGCCGCACGAGTTGTTTTGGGCACGACGAGCGTACCGAGGAGTGCCCAAATGGAACGAGTGCACCAATACGTCTTATAAAACGAGTGTAATATACTATTTTTTCTACTTTGCGTCATTAATTTTATATAAGTTTAGAAATTGTGGTTACTATATCGCGCTAAATTAGAATCTAGGGTAGTTTGCGGGTACCACGTGGTAGCACTGTAGTAACTGTCAACTTCGTTAAGGATGATATCGATGAGATAAAATCATGACAAAATCTAATTGTGAATAATTTTACTCTACTTTAGCCTACAAGTTTGAATAAATATTCAGCGAGGTCGCAACGATGATCATAATGGAGCTTGGGGCAACGCTTTTAACCCTACTGTGATAAATACATGAAACTTAACCTAAAAAGTTAACAATTTTAAAATAGTGGCTTCATAAGTATAATAATCAGAATAGAAGTGTTTGGCGGTGACTGATTAGTTACTTCAAAGAACAATAACTTACTAAAGAATTGTTATAACGCTTAACGTTTAATAGAGGTGTCTACCTAATTCCGCTACGTAGCCGTTGCGGCTTATATATTTACAAGCACTTATAATTGAAACCCAATTCTAATTTCGGCAAAGTAGTTTATTAGAATAAATTATACTTAGTAAAATTACATGTGATGGAGGTAAAACAAATACGTTGCACACAACCAGAACTAAGACGAAGTCGAAAGCAACGGACAAGAATTGAACCGAGCATCCAAGTGTCCAAAATATTACCGAAAACTTATATGTTACATAAACTAAGAAATCCTCTACACTTTAAATGTACTATAGCTTTGTACGTGTATGCTGATAAACCATTTATTGCGCATATACAATCTCGCAGCAGTAATTAAAATCGTTCGTATCTACGATGTAGGTTTGATCTTCGCATAATACCTTATTAAAGTAAATGTGGTTCTTGAATTATATCTGAAAAGGGGATTTGATGTTTAGTTGAAAAGAATGATAACGATCACTTACTAGAGTCGTAAAACATCACTGTAAACGTCATGCTGGCGTATTTTGATGAACACAGCAACATTGTACAATGTTGTAACATTGTTTTTGTAATTTTCTTTACTTAAATATATGCCCTTAAAGCAACACTACATTAAAATATTAATAAAAATATGTCTCACTACATATTATACCAGAAGAAAGAAATTATGGTTAAGCCGTCGATTCTCTTTGAAACTAAACGTTGACTACAAAAATATCATTTTGGTGCTTCTGGTTTATCCCGAATGAAAACCTCTTTTGCCTACAAACTCCTTCTCTGCTGACATGATGACTGCCTTCCCTACCTCCTCTTCATGTTTACTGATAAAATTTACGGATTATAATCCGTTAAGTTAAACTTTTATGGTGCTCGCACAAACAAAACCGCGCTCGAAATCTGAAATTTCCTGCGAGTCACGCTGTTCAAATGGCGTTCATTTCCATTCCGCTAGCAGGCCATTATTCTGCAAGGAATCCATTAAGGGCATTATCCGGCTCGAAAACAACTATTGTGCGACACGATTCCGCTACGCACGTATCCGCTTCCGGTAACTAATTGGTCGCGATTATGCTAAGAATTCTTCTAAAACCCCTTTCCGCTCGAATGTCGTATTCGGCTGCTCGCAATAGTTTATTCACTTTCTAAATCAATTAGTGCCCCGAAAGCACTCACAGCCGCGTTTAATAGAGTTTAGCGACACCGCCCGCATGAAACAGCGGAATTTAAATTTGTTTTATACCCCCAGTAAGCTCAATTTGCAACTTCATCTTCGCCCAGCTAATTTAAAAACTAACTTTCCGGCGCTCATCCAGCTCTGCTGCATGTAGCTCTAGCAAAACTAACATCGAATTATACGTGGGTGTTTCAGAATTGTTTCAATACGTAATAAGCATTCTTGAGAAAATTAAAATTAATAAAGAAAAACGTTGTCCGTCCCTGTTCAGCGAAAGAAAATCGACAACACTCCACCATACTTGTATTGCAACTGGTGACACATCAACGCCGCCGCGCCGGCAACATATCGGTCTCCCTCAACCTTGACGTGACGGCTACGGCGATATTGACCTACATATGTGGTCAGCTGTTTGTTGGTTTATCTACAATAAGAATCTTTGGATTGTGGAATCTTCATGTGGTTGTGTTTGCGTATTATATTATCATATTTACAAAAAATTTCAAGCACTCTGTTCTGCAGTAAATTGAAATCACTTTGAAAGCGCTGAATTTGAAAACGCGCTTTAATTCGTATTTAATTGTAAATGAAATGGGTTCCTGATTGTCGGAGCAATTAATAAATATGCAATCGCCAGGCCATAATTACGCAATAGAATTGATTAAACGGTTTTATTAAATTTACGAAATGCGCGCGTGTCATTATTTTATTTGACCAATAACAGAACTACAGCAGTGTAAATCTGGAATGCACTGCACTCTTCACTTCAAATGCAGGTGTTCTATACAAAATGTGTAAAAAAAATGTCGAGGTGATGGAATGGAGAATTGCTACAATGATAAAATATAATTTTAAAGAGTACCCACTATAGGTTTTCACTTCTGATGATGACTCAACGTTCTCGGCTGTTATTTTGCGCTATACGCACTACTCAAGTGCGTTGGAATCATTTCACTATAAATCAGGGATGGGCATTCTCGGTCATTTCAGTGAGCTGGATCAGTCGAACCGGCTCACTAAAATGACCCGTTCAAACGGACCCGTTCAAAATGAACGACTTTCATATGGACCGACCGAGCGACCGAACCGTTCAAAATGAACGTATTTCGTATAGGTTATAGACGGATCTAGTGAACGAACCGTTCAAAAAGAACGAGACACGACGCGCGCATTGCTGGTATCTTCGTTCAGCCATCGCAGCGGCCCTATGTGGCAGGGGGGTCAGTTTTACGAATATACCGACGCGCGACGGCCTAACTCCTGCGAATATTGTTTTTCCCTGTCAGAATTGGAATTTTCTGAGTTAACTTAGTTTTTCTTGTAATTTATGCTGATAGAAATTACCTCCATTCAGTAACAAAAACAAAATAGATCCTATAAAAATGCTATTAAGACTAATAAGTCAATGGTATCTGCATATATATATATATATATATATATATATATATAATTTAAATTAATTAAATCTAATTTTGATCTTCTAGCGATTTTCGAAAGCTGATTTTACGGAATTTATATAATACTTTTCAATAAGTTCTGTATGGTTAACTAAACAAATCGTTCAATTTTACCGTTAAATCTCATATCTTTCATTCTGCTTTTTATGATTTTTAAATTTTTCCTTATATATTCTCAAACTTTCATTTTGTTTAATAAATTATATTTATTAAAATTAATGGTCTCCATTATCAACTCCCGATTCAATATAATATCCCAAAAATAACTAAAACAAACAGTGCAGATATACGGATCTCAACAATTTTAAAACGCAAAGAAAATGTTCGGGCAGATTCATTATATGTTGACGAATCTTTATGCATCAATCAAACCAGAAATAAACGAACGAAAATATTTATATAGAAACTGTTTTTATAGAAAATGATGTGGTTTGATTCACATAGTAGTCACTTTTATTATCCATGAGGATAGGCTTGGTTTAGCCAACTAACAATACAGTTGGATTTCATACAGTTGGTATTCACACTAACAGACTGGCCAATATGTTAGAAGAGCAGGACAAGGTCGAAATCGAAAAACTACCCAAAATCAAGACCGATTTCTTGTCCGTTTCACTCTACGTCAGCGAACTACCACAGCACGAGACCTCCTAAACGAATTTGAAACCTAGAAGACCTGTCCCCGCACCACGCCTTACGCAGCATCACAAATGAGGTTCGCTCAGGGTAACAGAGATTGGCAACTTCGTCACTGGACGCCTGTACTGTTTACAGACGAGTCCAGATTTCGTTTAACTCGTTGCGACGGTCGAGTACGTGTATATAAACGTCCTGGTGAACGCTACGCAGCCGCTACTATACAGGAACTGGATAGACTTGGTCGTGGATCTGTGATGGTTTGGGCAGGAATCAGTATAGACAACAGAACTGATCTTGTTGTGGTTACTGGTAGACTATTTGCCGAGAACTATTATTTAAAAAGTTACAAGTTTCAAAAAGTGTTAAATTAACATTATACCACCAAAATTATTATTATTATTAAAAATTCAAAACAAAAATGTTTTGTTTTCTAAGTAGAATTATTTATTTTAATGTCCATATCTCAATGCTGCTACGTTTCTAAACACAAATGGTGTTAAAAGTAACCCAGCTTATTCAGATTTAAATTGCCATTTATCTCTATTTACAGACGCACTTTGGAATGGACATATTACGAAACTGACTGAATCCTTTGATCCCAAATTAGGGCTCAGTGAAAAGAATGCGATGTTTCCGGGACAGCTGCGTTTTTTTGCTCTGTATCGCCGTCGAGGGCCGATAGCGAGTCGAAAGTGTTCAAGTGTTTTTCGCACGAGCTATTTCAGGAGTAAATCGTCCGAAAAACTCTGAAGAAGTGGCATCAGGCTGGGCAGCGGACACGAGATGGGCAAGCATGCCCGCGTATGTCAAGTTCATACACAGAAAATTTTGTTTGATTCTAATAAATATGAATTAACGACTCAAAGAAATCTCGTGTTTCAATAGAGGCAAAGAAGTTTGCTAAAAAGTTTAGTTGAGTTAAAATGCGATATTTCAAGGTTGCGATAAATGGTTCTTTGATTAAAGAAATTTTTAGTTTGTTAAATTAAATTAATGTGGAACTATTATTGACTAGAACTTTTCGGAGGGTATAGTAGAGCAAATATATTTGTTTTGAATCAAATTTCTTTGGTGTAAAGAAACGTTTTTTTTTTTTTAAATCAAAACAAAACGAAAGTAATTTTACAGTTGGAGGGAGCTGAATTACTGTGAAAATAGGCGAGTATTTAAGTGTAGGGGATACTGCTCGACTAATACCATGGAATTAGATCAGTTACCCTTACCACGGTAGGCAGTAGGGTAGATTGCGGTGCCCCAACTGTGGGCCCTACCGGATACGTTCTCCCAGATCTCCCAGATGCATCGAGCAATTCATTTATCACTTACCACGTCCGAAAGGTTTATGGCAGACCGCCTCTTTAGAATATCAAACAATTTATGTTGGTTAATATCAATGCCAACCAGTAATAAAGCAAGTTAACCATGTTATATCTATAATTTTAAAATATAACCTATCTGGGAAATTAGGACCAGGATTGACATGAAATTCATCAGCTTTCTGTATTACTAATTCGCAGCATCTAATTTTAACAGACTGTAAAACAATACAATTTGTCATTTGATGTGAACTAGAAATGTTAGATATGGTTTCTTCGTCATCTTTAAAGTTCTACTAAATCCAATTGTACTACTAGGTTCGTTGTATAAATATGTCCTAATATTGTCTGAAATACATATCAATTAGCTTCTGAAACAAAAGCTTAAACAAATGAGCTTTCACAATATAACCTTTTTGTTGAATAAAAAAGCTACACAAAATTGTCTCTACTATTAAAATATTTTTAACCGATTTCGTTTCTTTTCAAGTAATAAACATCATAAAAATCGACAAATATATAAATACAAGCAAAGAAACTATAATTTTCGAAATAAATTATTTTATAGACTTGCTGTCTATAAAATGTTTATGATGTTTATTACTTGAACAGAAACTAGAACGATTAAAAATATTTTAATAGTAGAGACAATTTTGTGTCGCATTTTTTATTTAACAAAAAGGTTATATTTTGAAAGCTGATAAATGACTATCATCTATATTGTTCATAGAAAAGCATCAACTTAGGATACACTCTGTATATGGTGTACGTTTTCTTGGAAAGAATTAACATTGCGTTTATGTGGAGTTATGATTTGGTGATCGGTAGACTTCTTGATCGCTGACGGTTGCAAAGTTCCTCTTTTTTCTATCTTAAAGTTATGTCGTTATCTACGTTATGTAAGGCCATGAGCGTCATTGAATTCAGAAAAGATAATCCCCTGCTAAATTAATGAGAGCGTTATAGGTTAGCTCCTTTTTTTATAAAGCCTGTATGTTAGTTGATAAGAACAGATTTGAATAGGGGAGGGTAAAAAGGGTTGATTTGATTACATTTTAAAGGGTGCCGGGGTGCAGCCTATCTTAAACAAGATAGCGGGGTAAAATAGACATCGAAATGTCTGAACGTGATTTCCTACTAAAGGGTTCGCCCTGCATGTATCAACAGCATTTCTTATAATATAGATGGCGACACCAGTTTGCAGGGAGCGCTCTCTGGAAACTAATATTCAAATTCTGGTAGTCATTTTTACCCTTCTCGCATACTAATTCCGGCAGCACATAACAAATACTCAGGTTTCCAACTTTTTCCAACGCCCTTCGTTCACTTTCATTACAAATTCAGCACTTACTTTGATCATTCGCACAGAGTTAAATTATATTTCATACTCGTTCAATGGCGGCCCACATAATGGCATGAATTTTATATCCGTTCCTGCGGCCCACCAATCGAAATTTAAATATTTTACGGCAATACCGAGCCAAACAAATGTCGCGTATTTATATTCTCATGAGCCATATTTTACAAAACCCCATTGTAACCTGCTCTACATCCCTACCTAAAATGACTAATAATAAATCATATTTATATCTAGAATATTTTATATGGTTTAATATTTCAGCAGTTCTGCCCAAATTTTAAAACTATTAAACTTTAGACGCTGATTATAAGCTTTCAACACCAGTTAGCTAGAGTCAAACATTACTGAAGAAAAGTATCCCTTTATAACATAAGAAAACAAAAATTCTAATCTATAGAAAAGAGTCTAGATGCAACCTGAACAAAAACTGTTGTTGTGGCAAACAAGTTTGACAGTCATACAACTTATGTAGAAATGATTCAGGAGTATGGCATGCTGTATTTCAATTTTTTCTGTTCAGTAGTTTTAGAGTTATGGGCCTCCAAACACAGGAGTCAATACTATCGAAACGAGAGATGGCTGTGTGTGTATAGCAAGTTATCCAAAAAAAAAAGCGTTTCGATAGCAGAAATTGTTTTTCATATAAGATGAGCAGCGCCATCTGTGAAATGTAGATGATGGGTTAATTACCATTTTCTTATTGGATTGCATGGCGGTGTCAAGTTGGGTGAATTGGAGTGTGAATAGATGACGAGCGCCGTCTTTGTGTGTTCGAAATGCATTGTCTTTGTTCACTACAATGAATGTAAAACTGGATCCACGTGGGACATAGTTTATCGTTTGATGGCGGCCGCAATCGTATGATCGTAATTTTCATAACGAGCGCAACTAAATCGCAGATGCGGGGAATAATTGTTTGCAAAGGACAAATGCGTGGGCAATGCTATTTGTTGCCGCAGCTAACGGTTGACCTGTCATTATTTGCCGCCGGCGACTGCGGTTGGGTATTCGGCTAAAAAATTCCTACGCAACAACTCACAACAGGTGTTACGCTTCATACAGTTTTAGAATTACGCACGGCATATTTCCATTTTATTCATATCTATATTTTACCTACGCTTTAAGGTCGGGAATGTTTGCAACGGCCAGCGAACGCGACCGACCGCGTCGAACGCGACCGGCAGTCGCGTGCGATATTGTAGCATCACTGCTTTAATGTATATTACATGTAAATTTGGTAACAAGTTTGTAAATTCCATAATAACAATTACTTCAACGGAATAAAATTACATATGTATACATTAAAACTACTGTCTGATATGTAAATTTGCCTTCTGCTCGTGCAATTTTTCTTTCTAGATGGTAAAGTGCTACCGAGATATTTTTATCGCGCTTGCGCAATAATGGGATATACAGTTCGAGTTCCGTTCGCCATCCGTTTGGTTGTGTTTACAGCAGCTAAGTTAGAGTTTTATTGAGTACGATTGTTATATACAACTAATTTAACACTGTTAGTGCCTCTGTGACTTATCCTTTATCGGTGTGGTGTGGAATATTTGCTCCATATGGTTCTATAGTATTAAAAGATATAATATTGGTACATTCATCTCTTTGTGTTTTATGAAGGACTTTGCAAATATATACTGCAAAGTGCAGGTAAAAGTTTGCAGTCTTGATATGTATAATTCCACTTTCACTAATTGGATGTTCATTTTAGGATACAAGTTGATGATACTGACATTCTACAAATTCAAGGACTTGCGTGGTGTCCATAGGTAAGATTTCGTTTATTGTTCTTTCTCGTATATGCGGTCTTACAATCAAATTTATTACTAACATGTATAACACATATCATTTCAATCAGCAATATAAAAAATACTTTTCTATAAACACTCATTAATAACTTTACACACACTCTGTACCTTAAAGGAAAGCAGCTGCTGACATTGTTATACCCTGTATATGATATATGACTCATGTACGTCTTATTTTGATTTCAGGTGGACTATATTATATGCTGTGGTTGGATTATCCCCAGGTTCTCTTACTCTGGAGACGGTTTAGCTTTTTAAAAATTATTCCAAGTCAGGGTTCAAAAACGAATAAGGATAAAACCAAATCCACTGAAAGGTGATCAAACTTATTATGAAAATAAATAAGTAAATGTTTGTATGCAGTCTAAGAGTGTGTGACGTAAGTTTACCATAGGTATTTCAACTTAATATTGTTGAAATAATATTTAATTTATATTTAAAAGATATATTTCTCTCTGTGAAGCAGATCGATTTATTTTATTATACGATATGTAGATAAGTATAGTCCATGGGTTCCTATTTTATTTCATTTACTAATGATTACATTTTTGTCAAGAACTTCTATTTATTTAATGTTAAAAATAAAAAATATGAAATATTTATAAAAAAATATATAGATATATATATATATATTATAAATATGTTTCACATGTTATTTATTGCTAAAATTATAATAAAACTTCATACTATTATTTTTTTTCTTATTTATGATCTCCACATTAATAGGATTTTACTAGTGATTTTACAGTTGACAATACAGGCTTGTCCGAGCAGTCTCAAAACCAGTTTACAAACAGTTCTTTTGTGAGAAACCAGATAATGTTTCATTGGTATTTATAATGCAGTTATTATAGCAACATATGTGGTCCATCACAAAAGTACTGATTGTTGTTAACTGGTTTTGCAGTTGCTTGGATAAATCTAATATTAAAGTTGCAGAAAGTTTACTGTACAACAATTAAATTGCAATTCCGTGTTTACGGTAAATTTACTGAACGTCAGTAATTTTACTTACAAAAGTATATATAAAACCGTACACATCGGAAACCTCATTTCATATCAGAAGTAAATTTATTAGCTCAAAGTAAAATTAGACCTTTAGTACTTTGCAATCCTTTTGAGAACACATATTCAAACGTATAATGAATCGGACACGTCTGCAAATAAAATTAACTAGGACATCACTCACTGTCAAAATTGAAAATTGATATAATTACAGATTGCGAGGCGATCAAAGCAAGTAATCGATAAGCATTGTTCACCTGTGTTGTGATTTCGAAATAGTTTTTGGAGTGATCGATCGGTTCTCAGCTGTACGGCTTTCGCCCCAAATGCGTGAAGACTTCATCGGCTGCAAAAAAGCTCGCAAAACATTTACGTGTTCCCTAAACCGAAAGCTCGCTCACCCACACGCTCTGTTTAGCGTCAATATATTGATTTAGCTTAACCGCAAACACCAGCACGGGAACGTGTGTATCAATTAGTCCCCATGATCGGCTTAGCATTAATGGTCGCGATTTACTGACGTTCCATAAAAAGTAGCGTTTTGGCAAACGTTTAGAACGAGATTTATTTAATTAAATAAATTATTATTATATCCTCCTACAGGCCAATTCCTTTACTGCCCACATTGTCAAAACTGTTTGAAAAACTACTTGCTAAACGACTGAAGCCAATCTTAGATGAACGAAACATTATACCCGCTCATCAGTTTGGATTCATAAACAAACATTCGACAATTGATCTGGTGCACAGACTAACAATGATAATAGAACGAACTTTAGAAGAAAAAAAGGTATGCTCCTCTATATTCCTGGATGTGGCAAAAGCCTTCGACAAAGTTTGGCACGAAGGCCTACTCTATAAGCTGGAACGGATACTACCCTTCGAGTATAGCCAACTATTAAAATCATACCTTTCTAACAGATACTTCCGTATAAAGCCAGATAATGAGTACTTAACTCTCAAAAGTATTAAAGCTGGAGTACCACAAGGTAGTGTACTTGGCCCAATTCTTTACATTCTTTACACACATGATCTTCCGCAACCAGATGGTGTTACCGTTGCCACTTCTGCTGATGACACTGCTATCATGGCGGTAGATACACATGTTGAAGGAGCAACGCTAAAACTGCAGAATGCCGTCAACAATATTAGTGATTGGATGCAACGATGGCTAATTGCATTGAACGAAACCAAATCCAATCACATAAATTTTACCAATAAGCGAATACAACATGTTCCAGTGAAAATAAATAACACCACCGGACCCTACTCGAACACCGCAAAATACCTCGGAATGACGCTGGACACCCAGCTTCGCTGGAAAGCACACGTTAAAAAGAAACGAGAAGAATTGGGCATAAGATACAAGAAAATCTACTGGCTTATTGGTAGGAAGTCGGCTTTGTCGCCATATAATAAACACCTACTATACAAGCAGATACTTAAACCTTTGTGGACCTATGGTATCCAACTGTGGGGCTGCACTAAGCCAAGCAATATCGCCATCATTCAACGCTTCCAAAATAAGGTGCTAAGAAACATCGTGGGTGCACCTTGGTATATAAGAAACAGAAATCTCCACAGGGATCTTGAGATGGAATTAGTAACCAACGAAATTGGAAAGTTTGCAGAGAATCATCAGAACAGACTTCTCCAGAATGTTGAGGCAATCCAGCTTCTTGACAATGGTGACAGTGTGCGAAGACTCAAAAGAACTAAACATTTTGAGTTGGTGAAGTGATTTTAAAAAAGCAGAGCACAGTGTTATATGAGTGATAGGTGAACAAAGCAGAGCAACGTGCAGTGTGTGAAGTTTAAAGCGTCAGCATGCAAACTAAATTTAAGTTACACCAATGGGTAACACTTAATATCGAACACTTTTTATACGTAGCAATTTAGGTTAGATTAATAAAGCTAGATAGTCATCAGACTAGGTGTTATACACAATTACCTATGAGGTGATGTTAATCAATAAAAAAAAATTATAAAGTATATTTTTTAAACTAACGAAATTATTCTTCGAGTTAAAATGCGATATTTTAAGATTGCAATAAATAGTTCTTTGATTAAAGAAATTATTAATTTGTTGAAGGAATTAATGTGGAACTATTATAGACAAGAATTTTTCGGAGGGTACAGTACAGACGCATGACATCAACTGAGCGGTAGGCTTTCACCAGTCTATTATTTATACTGAAGATATGGCCGAATGATTTCTTTGGCGGAAGTAAACCAATTTTTAAGGCAAAACAAAAATATTACTTTAAAGGAAATGAATCTCTTCTGTATATTTGTTTGAAAGTAATTTTTGTTTCACCATTTTCTATACATTGATCACATATATTTTTCTGCGTGACAAGGTTTCAAATGCCACTACATCTCTTCTCTTGTCATTCTTGCGGAGCAGGGAACATTTTCGGCTATACAAACAACTTAATGTATTCACCCGGGTCTAAACTAATTATGAGGTGAAATTATTCCACGGAATGATTAATTATTCCTGAACACGGTATCAAGACTCACAAACAAACCAAAAATATTGAGCTCAACTGACGCTGACACTACAAAAAATTGATATAAAATAACACAAATTAAAGCTGCATTAAATCAGTTTCAAAATGTATTCATATTTTTTGTTAATACTACTTTCGTATTTTTCTAAATTTCTTTTTAACAACCAGAAATAGCATAGACGGATGCGCAGTGTAGACGGATGCGCATAGGCATTCCTATGGTCTGCCAACAGTGCCAACGCGCGACATTTTGTTTTGTTTTGCCAATAAGTTTAATTTATATTAATTGATTTGCTCTGACACGTTTACAGCAAAATATTGCAGAAATAAACAATTCGCATGTTGCGGTTGCAATTTGATCTGTTTGAACGTTGAAAGTTTCAACCGTTCCTTCATCTCCGGCAGTTAGCTTTCGTCGTTTCGTTTTATTGTGTGCTGTCAGTAGTTTCCAGGGTCGTTTTGATGAATTGAAGCGACACGCCAGGCGTGCCACGGCATAACACCGAAATGAATAGATATAAAACATGTTGCAGGGTGAAGTGTGGCCAAAACAATCCATCCACGTCCAACGAGAGTACAAAGTTTACACCGGCCACTTCCGACTTTACCGGAAAACACATTAGTTGAACATACGTGTAAATATAACTGAGCATTTATAGAACTCATCATAATGCCGCTGTTTTAGCTTCTAGGTCGTGTATGCATAATTATTAATGTACTGGTTATTACGCTTAAAGTTCGATTTTAATCAATTTTTTAGAAATTTGAATACTTTTTTACAATATTTCTTATTTTCGTATGAAAACTAATGTTTATTTACAACTAGCGCAAAATTACTCATTTCCTTGATGCGAAGATGAAAAACTAATACAGGAGCGCGACTTACCTTTAATTCAATTAATATTAATCTAATATTATCTACAGGATGAAATATCAACTTCACAACAATATCACTGCCATTGACTAATATTTGTCATAAAAGTAAAAATTAAAAAAAAAGCAAAAAAAGAAAAATTTCATGATCACAAATTCATATATTCTGAATCGCTCGGTATATGGCACCGAAATTTACATATTTGACTATTGCCGCCAAATTTTCTGAGAAATGGATGGAAATGGAAAAAGTAATTAAAAAAAATGGAGGTGTATAAAAAACTCTTAAAAATATTATTTAAAAAAGAGTTAAGAAATATTAAAGGGCACTAAATATGAAATTATATCCTCCTGCGTCGTAATGAACCATAGATTTGCCAAGTCAGGAACAATTTAATTCAGTTAAAAGTTTCTCCTACATCAAACATTCGATTGTGATTTGGGCTGTAATTTGAACTGAAGGAAACCGTCGTTCAGATCAAAATGTTAACCTTACATAAAGTTTGTCCAATTTTCAGAAACGTCCGTCTCTTCTGTTAAATTTCACCGAAAGGGTGAAACTGAAGAGCCCGTCGATAACTTGTAGCGAAACTTCGTAAAGTAGTACATAATTAGTAATTGCCTTCCACATTGACAAACATATTCACGCGCGAAGTTAACTCTTAATAAAGTCACGTCTCAAAGTCAGGAATGAGGCCTGAAGGGGAACAATATATGAAAGGATTATAAAATACAGCGCAAAGATGTGTAATTATATACTTTAGATGGAGTATACTGGAGCCACAGGATCAAAGGTAAAGTTATGATAACCGCAGCGTTTGTGGGGAACAGGTACATACATTGTGTGTGTGCCCTACGTAATTCAAGTAGTTTCTGATAATGCGAAGACGTTCACTCGCGGCATAATACCAAGGCACTTATCACCCACAAGTACAATGCACGATTATTACAGCAGTGCCGCGGTGTAATAACTCAAATCACTTAATTAATGGTAAACAGCCCAATACAAACGGGAAATACCGAAATGGAGAGAGTAGACAACTTCATATACCTGAGGCTAGACATGAGTGTAGCGATGTAACATTCTACATAGTCGACGCCTACCAATAATAATAATAATAGTGGGGAGGGTTCACACCGACACGCACGGAACAGGACCGTACCCTTTTTATTTTTTCGTATTCGTTTTTGTTTATTAATTTCTTTAATAGAATATTAAGTCAGTTCTTTTAACATTTGTAACACCCTATTGTAGATCGGACTTGTAATACAATAAATTAAAAAAAAAAAAGTGGTAATTAAAATTCACATTTTTTTTTTCGACCTAATTTGCGAGTCCTGAGATAAATCACACCCAACGTCGTCGGTGTGAAATTATCAAAACATTTTATTTCGGAGTATTTAAAAGGCAAACTTTAATTAACGAAAATTTACCTTTCGAAACTCGCCCCCCCCCCCCCCGCCTCCCTCCCATCGGGGTTGTTTGCTGGAACGCTTCACCTACTTCAAAATTGTTATTAATTTTCCATTTCTCTTAGCATCCCGCAAAGAAGATGCTCACAAATGATCAGCAATTAATTAACACCTCATCTTCAGCGATTACCTCAGTCACAAGAAACACATCTTTGAGTTGAGAGTGATTTGAGATTTTAGATTCGTTACCTATGCTGTTTCTAAACTTGTAAATCTTGACAGTAAAGTGGTCACCCGGTAGAGATGATTTCAACTAAGAAAAGCACCCCACGTGACCTCTCGCCAAGGTGCGCAATGGATAAACATGCATCCAGTGGCGTAGATAGTTTGGGAGATTGGGACGCATTCTTAAAATGTGTTCTGAGATGACATGAATTCGCAGGTCTACAATGATTAATAGCGAATGAATAATAATAAAATTATGCACTCATGAACGTCTCTCGTGAGTGAGGTTATGTTGTATATTTACAACGTGACAACCCACGCAGTCGGTATTGTCTTTGATTGTTGTAAGGTGACCTATTAGTGAATACACAACCGAAATTTTTGTAGTTAAAAACCTGTTGGTCAAGAAATTCTAACCTCAAAATTAATGCAGAAACTAACTTAAACCACAATTCTATTGTTATTAGATCCATTTGGACATCAAATTTAACAATTTCCTTTTGTTTAAACATTTAAATATCTACCGTAAATTGTATTTCTGTTATATATTTCATGTACACTAGGGTAGTTCAAATTGATCCCCCCAAATCGTTTCCAAATCCAAAAAAAAGTGGACACGTATTTTTTTTTTCGAAATTTTGATTCTTAATGGTGCCTGTCGAGGCCCCAAATTTACATTATAAAATGCATGGGAAAAAGACAATTTTTGGTATTTTTCGAATAATTGTTCGGGGTTTGGGAAAACTTAAGACTAAAGTTATAGGACTTGTAGAGGACTTTCCAAGGAAGAATTTGACCTATCATATATATGGATTTGATGCCCCCAACCCACCCCCACAGTGCCCTGAAAACTACCCTTAAATGAAAAAATGTAGTTTCTTCAGAAAATTGACCCTTCTAATTATTTCATTCTCTTTTCTTCTCATAGAAGTCATTATTATAAGTCTAGTGGGATGCATATAAACATTTGTCAGTTAATTTCTATTTGTTTAAACAAATTTCTAGGGGTTTAAATAATTCGTTTTTCTCGAAAATCCGTCTGAATTCCTCCTATTGTTTAAACAATAAATTATTATTCATTTTCAACTTTTTTCTAATTATGGTAGAAATGTAACTCCCCAATTTCCCGAAAGAGGATTTTAAATAAATTCAATTCCTTCGAATAAATGATATTGAAAACGAATAATATTTTACTTAATAATGATTTAAACCAGGTCCCAGGTCCCTGGTTCAAATCCAGGTTGTGGCTGTAATTTTTAATTTATTTGAAAATTTACATACCACATGTATATCACCATTATGCATTTGAATAATATTTTCTTATTTAAACAATGGAAATTATCCCAAAATATAAATGATGTCACTTGACAATAACAGTTGACCAGACCGATCTAAAAAAATGAATGTTAGAGTTGCAAAAAAAATGTTTAAACAAATGGAATGTTTAAACAAATATGGATTTATGAGTTAATAACATAGGCAAGATACCTCGAACATGAAATTTATAAGTTAATTTCACAGAAAACCTGACTTCTACCATAATTAGGACAACAGTTGAAAATTAATAATCATTGATAGTTTAAACAATAGGAAGAATTTGTTTAATGAATAATGTCACTCTAAGATAATAAACTGCCATTTCGAACTCAGAAAACAGATGTCCGACGGAGTTTCGAGAAAAGGTGGGGACAAGGTGGTAAACATTTAAACAAATGGAATTTGTTTAAACAAATGGAAATTACCTGACAAATGTTTATAAACTTTAATCTTAAGTTTTTCCAAACCCCGAAGAATTATTCGAAAAATACCAAAAAATGTTCTTATGTAAATTTGATGCATCGATAGGCACCATCTTGGTACGAGGCACCAATGCATTTCCATATATGGAGCTATCAAGGTCAAATGATTGTTCCCGCCGGGCTCTTCTTAGTTGAAAACATCTCTATATATAAACCATATTATGATGAGTGGCGGCAACTAAATCATTTTTTGAACTGAAGCAATAGATTTTTTATCGACTATTCATAAAGAAAATCTTTGAGGAAAGCCAGAAATATCAATATGAAATTATCAATACAGAATTAAACAAATAAAATGTTGCACCCTAGTTTATTTTGCAGTTTAGTCAGACTTATACAGGTATGGTGTTTGAAAATTTGCTCGTACGCTTGGTGTATGTGAGTTGGGGGACAATCAATTTCGAGATAGCCGGTAAAAAAACGCGTAGATGAGGGCGATTGCACACAAATAATTTGATTGAATCATATGGTCGATTCAACGCAGAAATCGCTAGCCTCGGTCGTTGTCGACGAGTGTTTTATGTAAATTCGAAAAACCATCGGATGAGCGAGCGGAGTTCGTATAGCACGCGTAAATATTTGGAATAAAATCGCATATCTCCGCCTCTTGAATGTTAATTCGTCCATCCCGTCGCAGCGACAGTGACTGCTCCAGCAGTAGCAGTTTCGGTCTGACTTTTTACTCTTGTCTTTTAAAAAATCGATTGGACGTCTCGCGCAAGTGATGGGAAGTCCGAGTTTCCGGAATCTCGGTTTATTTCAATTCACAGGGGGATTACATGGCCTTCCTCCGATGTTATGGTAATCAATGGCGAGGAACTGAACCACCGCACGATCCAGATATTGTCCGTTACGGAATTCTTAGAACACTACTGCTCGCTGCTATCAGCCACTTGCCCGCCCCGGGAAACTTAAATACATTAACTTCCTGCGCGTTCGAAATCAGGACAAAATCGCAGCCACTTGATCAGCTATTCTAGCTCGGTGCTCGGAATCACGATTCCGCGCGAAAGGAGACCTTATTTCATAAAAAAATAATACAATACAACGAGTACATCAAGAATATGTAGACTTTTATATGCCTAAGGCGTACCATTTTGAAGTTATGTGGTCCAATTCGCTTATTTTAGTTTTATTTGAAAAAAAACGTTATGGCCTCTCAAAATATCAAAAACTGTAAAAATGCAACTTTGCAACCGTTAGTGATAGAGAGATTTAACCACCACCAAAAAAGGCCTAAAGTTCATAATGTTATTGGGCTTCCAAAAAAAAAATCATTAATCCTTTCATTAAAAAAAATATGAAAAAAATCGAATATAAACTTTAGGCCTCCTGCGGGGGACTTCCATTGCTTTTTCTCCATGTATCTTTCAGTCATCAAGAAGCTAATATCGATTGTTGCTGTATCCGCATTGAGGACGATGTAGTAATGCCAGTTAATACACACCAAAATATTCAAAGGTTATATCGAGAGATGATTTATATCGGGTTTTTATCTTCCCGGTAACAGCCGCCTTGCGACTGGGATGTCTATAATCCGTTCCAGAGGATGGCGACCGCTTCCTTTTGGAGTATCCGTGAACCGGCTGGGTCAGCCACGTACCCAGCGACCGGGAAGCCATCACTTCCGGATTAATCCGGAAGTCGAACTTCCATAAAAAATAGACTCGTGCAGGACTACACACACATACACATGAACCTAAATCAACCAATAAGTCTCCCTTATTTAATAAATGACAATTTATGAGTCCGACCCTGTTGAACGCAAAAAAATCGTCAACATCCTACCGCAGATGTGCTGAATATGGTATTAGATAATATATAATCCATTGTACAGGATTATGCTCTTGTATTCAATTTATTAAGGGGTAATGCCACTCTAGATTTTTTTTAAATTAAAAAATGCTTAAATGATGTCATGAGATCTTAGAAATAAGGTACAATACGTTTTAAAAATTTTTTTAAATGCTTATTTGATGAACATACGGCCAAGCGTCTAGCCGAGCATACATGCAAAAAGTTTAGCGTGAGAGGTTGCAGCCTAGAGACCTATACGCTCTTATCTTATTTGGAGGAATTACATGCGTGGTGTGAAATATAACATAAAATATTATAAAACACAAAGATTTTGTGGAAATATCCTCGGTACGTTCGTTGAACTGACGCTAGCCGCACAATGTTACAGCTGTCTGATGTAACGTGTGTTGTTCTTGATTAGTTGGTAAAAAATAGCAGAAATAATTAGTGACATTCAAAGTTTGTAGAAATTTTGAATGGATTGTTGAACGGTTTATTCACTATAAACAGGCCCAGGATAGTTCGGTTGAGTGTGGTGTTAAGTTATTAATATTATAGGAGCCACGGGAGGTATTATTACGTGCCGGTGCAGCTAACTTTCCGAATTTGAGGAACCCTACGGAGCCGGTCACTTCGTTAACTAATTTCTTAGGTTTCCGCGAATCAATCTTGGTTAAGAACGCCCTAGCTAACAAGCTAATAATTACAAACTGTTGGGCATAATTAATACGCCCCGACATTGATTTGCGAGCCACGTAAGACTCGATAATACTTAGCGACGGTCCTTTTAAATAGGATTACACCATGTAATGAGCTTTAAATGTATTATTCATATTATTGCTGAGCGAGCACATAATTCAATTAAAAAGGCTTACATAAAATACCCATTGAAATTGACATCTCAAGGCTCAGGAATACATAAAATGTTTTTTTAGCCAGAATTATATCTGGGATTAGTAACAATCGGAACTGGTTTGTTCTTATCGGAAGTTAATTAAATAATTAATAAAAGTAAGGAACGAAGGGAACGATAATCCAGGAGGAAAGGACAATTAAAAAGAGAATCCTGACTGGATTTGGATCGAGGATTTCAGTAACCCCCCCCCCCCCAACGTGTCTCCCAGTACTATAGTTACGAAAAACTCTTCATTAATTGGTTTTTCTTCCTAGTATTGACTCCTGTGTTTTAAGGCTCATAACTCTAAAACTACTGAACAAAAAAAAATTAAATAAAGTATGCCATACTCCTGGGATGTTAAATTTCCGTAATTATTTTTTTCAGTAAATTACCGCTAAAATTAAAATGATTACTTTCAAATTTAAATTAGGTACCACGCAATGAAAACTTGCAATTGTTAAATTATATTTTCTTAAATTACCAGTATATTATTATTATTATTATATTATTCGTCTAAGCAAATTAAACTGAGATTGATTTTTATAAATAAGTCAACGCTTAAAAATTCCTAGAGTATAAAAATGATTCGAAACATCGCATATGTTTCAAATTCTCGAAGCGGACCGGCCGGCTAGACAAAAACGTGTTCTATTATGGCTGTAAAATAACTACGCCGAATGTTGCTCGAATATTTGACGAAAACATACTCACACCGTCAATGCTCCACAGAAAAATACATTTTTCTTGTCCAAAGAAATTGTTTTCGAGGCATAGTACGAGATGTCCTTTTATATTTCAATTTCGACAAGGAAATAATATCCTTGTACGAAGTATGCACATGTTTGTTTTGCTGAATTATTAACGCGTCTCAGAAAATATAATAATATGAAATGAATAAGGAATTTATTATTGAATAATAACTAATTAGATCCATTCCATATCAAATTAAATATCCGAATTTCTTTAATTATAATATAAAATACTGTAATTTATTACCGACTCACAAAACGACAACGCCCGGTTTCACAAACAATGATCACATTTTATCCGGATCACCAGAATATTTCTTTAAATCATGAATTTGATAGTAGGTAGATGGCTTCCGATTTAAAATGTGCATTATCTTACATTCCTAAGTACCTCCCAGGCAAAGCACAAACAACAGTGCACTTGTCGACTGCTTAGGAGTGGTGGGGCATATTCACGCAAGTACTGATGGAAGGTTTATGAAATTAATTTATAAATTAAAATTTTCGGTAAATTACTGATAAATTACCAACGGTAATTTATCGTGCGGGGTCACATATGTTGGCCAGACTGGACGAACAATTTCAAAACGTATTTTAGAGCAGCAAACAAGAAAATGTAGAAAATTTATTCACCAGGCAAAAAGAACTATAAACTAGATCTATTGGAACAATACGAAATTGAAAAACATAATTAAAACAAATATCATTAAATTGTTAAATTTAATCGTGAAGTATTTATTCTGCATACCTTTTCAAATGACGTCTTTGTATACAATAATACATAACAATTTTGGGCGTGGTGGAGGAATATTTTCTGGAATCTACCATACGCGATGCTGATCGTGCACGAGTGTTATTCAAGTGTGAAAATGTGTAAGAAAAATGATGTAGACAGTGTTCCGGACGGAGAAGCCCGTGTTCGGAATTGAGATCGACACGGATGGCGCGACGAAAAACAACAAGGATCGTCGTTTATACATACATAATGTATGTCCATGGATAGGATAGATCGAAAATATGCTATTAACGGATCGGCGTTTCGTTATAAGGAAGGATCTGCCGACCCCGCGCTAACCCGGCGACATCACGACGTACGTCAATGTAAAAGCTTTATGATGTTTGCTCAATTTCTGCACAAGACGGTGCATGTCCTCCCTACGCGCTCTCGGTACAACGAAGTATGAAATATATGAGAAATGGGTCCTCGAAGGAGCAATAAGATTATGATATATTTTGTCAAAGGCTTCTCTGCGTCTATACACTTCAAAGTAAATGCCTCCCATAGCTTAAACTCTACAGTTTACAGTCTACAGTCACCGAAGCTTTTCGCCAAAAACATCTCACCAGGCTACGGTCGATTCCTACCAACCAGACGTCTTCTACCCACTCATTAAAAGAAGTAAACAGAAATTGTATTACTTTGGCAGTTTTAGAGTTATGCGCCTTCAAACACAGGAGTCAATATTGTCGAAACGAGAGATGGCAGTTAGGGCGATTTTCTTGTGTGGGGGCACATGTGCGGGGTCACATGTGTTGGCCAGACTGGACGAACAATTTCAACACGTATTTTAGAACAGCAAACAAGAAAATGTAGAAATCTTATTCACAGGTGCACAAGATCTATTGGAACAATACGAAATTGAAAAACATAAACTTAATCCTGAAGTATTAATTCTGCACACCTATTCAAATGTAAACTCTACAGTCCACAGTCACCGAAGCTTTTCGCCAAAAACATCTCACCAGACTACGGTCGATTCCTACCAACCAGACGTTTTCTACCACCCACTCATTAAAAGAAGTAAACCGAAATTGTATTACTTTGGCAGGTAGCGGCGAGATATCTTTTATCGCCTCCATAAATCCCCTGAATAACACCCTCGCGGATGACAGGTCCCCCCGTTCTTCCAGTGCTCTATTTAAGAAAATGTTACGCAACCCGCTTTCTATTGTGTAGTTTCGTATACGTGAAATATCATCTTGCTTTCCAACGTTATCGCCGAACGCGAGTACCGATTATTCTTGATGGAATGCGACTACAAGACCAACATTCTGCTAATCAAAATACCGCATGTAACCTGGGCTGGAAATAATAACAAAGCCAAAGCTGTGGTCTTTAGCAAAGTTCTTTCCAAAGGCCTACTGTTCACCCTTATATAAAATCCACTAAACTATTCAAGAGTCAATATTGTCGAAACGAGAGATGGCAGTTAGGGCGATTCTCTCGTGCGGGGTCACATACGTTGGCCAGACCGGACAAACAATTTCAAAACGTAACAGCAAACAAGAAAATGTAGAAAACTTATTCACAAGTGGAAAAAGAACTATAAACTAGATCTATTGGAACAATACGAAATTGAAAAACATAAACTTAATCAGGTAATTTATCAAAAATGATACGGAAGTTAAACTTAATCGGTAACCTTATCGCATTTCATTACCTGAAAGCATATTATGTGTGACTGCAATAAAATTCACATCAGCTGTATTCAATTAGCAGTCAACTCGCATCTGGAAATAGATCCAGCCGCGTATATTTTAAATTGATTAAATGTTAAAAAAGGAACAAAAACTACTATGTTGTACTCAAACGCATGCAGGTGGCAGAACATACAGGCTTATTTGAAATTTCAGGCCGTTAGTGACATGAACAAAAGTGTTTCAAAGTAAATTGCAAAGTTTTAAGTAGCAACAAAATTGTAATAAAGAAAGACAATTGCGTACCAATATTCGTAATTGTAAAGTTAGGAAGATTAGTTTGTAATCCAGAAATATGATGCGGACTTACAAAAAACGGTTACAATTACAAAAATTGTAATATCATATTGTATAAGCAAAAGCATTTCGCATACAAGTCATCTGCCGTAAAAAAATGCGCTGAACAGAGTCGGACTCCGTTTTCTGTGTTAATTTTCTAATAGGGAACAATGGTATTTCTCAAGCTATGGGAATTACAAGCAACAAATCTGCTGAGGCAGTTGTTATAAACTCGAGTGGAAATAATTTATATATTAGTATAGATCAACAAAACGCACGGGTAGATTTGAATAAATTCGCTTTAAACATCAACTGGGATGCTATGACTGCAACTAAAACTAATTACGAAGTGCAAAACATTAACAAACCGTCGCAGCGACCTGTACCTTAGTTTCTACAGTGATTAACGTCTCTTCGCTGTCGCGTTAAACTGTTTGTGTTGAGCTGTGATAAATTAAAAGCAGTCCCGTCCGTTGATGATTCTGTCGCAATAATCCAACCCATGTTTTGTTGCCATTTTGTGAGAAATGCCATTTTCTGCGCAATCCCGGTAATTTAATATGTTGAAACTATGAAAACCTTCTGTTGCGAATACAACTTTTGCACTGATTTTATTTACAGAAAACATAGAAATAAATATCACCGAACGCTGTGACAGGCACGTCAGCATTCGGACATGATTTTCATCATGAATTTCTTATTTATGTACAAACGTATTGCACAATGGTGATACTAAATCAACCGGTTCTATTGAATTAAGTGTTTTTTAGTATCTGATTTATAGGACAAAGCACGTAACAAACTGCACAAATAGACTATAAAACTGTCGATGTAATTGTCTGTTTGTGCTTGCCAATTATCGCAAATCTGATTAAAAGCATCATGGAAATAAAAACGTACCAAACACATGAAAGACTTCGGAATATAGTTCAATTTTGATTCAAATATTTCTACTTTGAAAGGTTGTTATCACTGAGATATGCAATGTTTCAGAAGTACCACTTTTTGCGACAAAAATACACTGCAAATATTATTAGATTATATAGCAATTTGAAACGGCACTCCAGGCACGTATTGGTAACATACTTATAAATTTTCACCTGAATGGGCATATGTAGGAAAATCAATTTCGTTTCAGTGCCTGTCATAGCGACCAAATCGCACACTCCAGGTTCGGCAAACGATCTATTTATCATTTACACATGTCTGTACGATTCTCAAGGCCGTCCACAAGCGAGTAAATAAGCAAAAACCAAAGAAATATTTTAGAATTTTATTTTTAATTTACTGGTTAAGCCTCTCTCGTTTTGCCATCTCTCGTTTCGAAAATATTGACTCCTATGTTTGAAGGCGCATAACTCTAATAGCTCTTCCAGACTCTCGCGAGACAGCGTGAGGCTGCGAATCGGGAGAGTGTGGATGCCACATTTACCCAAATCCGCTAACATTCGAGTTGCCAGAAGTCCCTACGGGTGCAGATAGTTGGATAGAAATCAAACGTTCGGCGAGTGGCTCGCTTCATTCAATGTGGATTTTTGACGAGGCGCACAGCAGTTTTTCTGTGCACCCGAAGGTATTATTTGCTACAGGGGTCTGATTTATGACATCAAACACGTGCGGTGAAGGAACCCGAAAAGTAGGTAACCAATGGATAGATTATTTAGTATTGTAATAAAAAGATTAAAAAATATTGGACACAATAAATTTATATGCAAAATACAAATAGTTTACATTGAATATCCGATAGTATTCTTTTCTCTATTTGTGACGTCCCCAAATGCAAAAGCATATCAATAAATTAACCATCCGTATTATAAGATTACTAATGAAAATTAAAATTAATAGCAATAATAAATCAATAATTAATTAAAACTAAAGAATATATTATGTATCTCTTTCAAATAAATCTTATCAGTTCCAAGTTATTCCAGTCTTATTTTTCTATTATGTTATCTATTGTATCATTTGGGGACAGTTCTTTGATTCCTTGGGCCAGCTGAGAACTACCTGGTAAGTAGGTTTAATTTTACCCTCATTAATGGGGAATGTTGGACAGGTGTTTCTCGTACATTGGGGGAAAAATTTATTCACTGTCGACAGACATTCAACAGTCATTCCTGTTTTATCTTTCTCGACTATTGCAATTTACGACTGCGATCTACATAGGGCAATTACTAAGTTATTGATTGATAATATCGTTGTTACATACCGTAAACCGTAAACATTTTCAAAAAAATCAAACATAAGCCGTATAGTATCTGTGTTATCATGATTTAAACTGTAGTTAAAAATACAGGCATGCATGGTGGAGAACTTCTGCTGAGCTAGAACTGAGATTGAAGTGTAATAAAACATGGTGCGCATAATCGTAACAGCGCACTGACAAAACAGTTGATACACGAATTTAAACATCACTTTGAATGGTGTCTGGGAGATCATAAAGATTACTGGGCTGTAACCGGGCTATAACGCGAGAGCATCTACGTGTATTCTCTGGAGACAGCGCGGCACAACGAAAGGCTCAAAACGGCAAGGGGACGGGATACGTTTCTAATGTATTCACCGTAAGTAAAAATAATAGAAAGATAAGGAGGCTATAAACGTTGGAGTGGCGAGGGGAATAAATTTGTCCGATGCGCATTAGGCGCAGAAAGTTTTCTGGGATAATGCACAGTTTTCGCGTCCGGTGTCGCTGAGTTGTGGCCGCGATTTGAAGGAAGGACAGCAGGATTGCGCTACGTGCACCTCCAGTACAACCTTCTCGTAATAACTGAAATTTATGTCGCCGGATTTCCGTGTGAATGTGCACTAAATTGAGCTTTAAAGCTTACGTGTACCTGGTGTCTACATTAATTATCCTTATTTCACCTGAGGAAAGCCGAAGTTTTCCGCGGGCGAAAATAAATCTGGAAACTTGAACTGCATATCCCGCCAACTGGAGAACGACTTCCATTTATGTGATTCTCTCAACTTCCGAGACCTATAATTATAGGAGCATTGTCCCTAAGGACTTAATGCCTCCCCACAGAGGAATCTCAGCACACTTTGATGTCGTCTCGTCAGATTTCAGCGCTTTAACTAAACACCATGGCAGACATATTAAACTAAAGCAACCGAAAGAGCTCAGCCATCAGTGACACCAAATAGTTACTCTGACATCAGAAGACCTCCTCGAAAGGCACATGAACAGAGAGCAAACATCCTTCTTCTCGTACCCAGTGGATGAACATGAAATAGAACACCTAATACAGACAAAGCCTTCTATACTGGTAATTTCCCGGATCCACTCAAACATGCACTGAGTCCATATACAAAAAAGGAGACCCCAACGTAAGAGACCAACCGCACCATATCCATACTCCCTGTGCTGTCAAAGATATATGATGCTGCGATAAAGACGAGAGTTGTCGTGTATCTTGAAGCAAGTGCTTGCTGGATAACCAATTTGGGTTTCGACGGAACAGGTCAACAATCTCCGCAATGGTCCGAATCACCGAATCAATACTTGTCAACTTCGATGATGAAGCTGAGAGCCATGCTATGCTCTGCGATCTTAGCAAAGCCTTTGAGTTGGTGTATCATGACATCTTACTTAGCAAGCTAGACTGGTGCGGAAATACGGGAAGTTCCTCTTTATCTGTTCCGATCATACTGCGAGGGGTTGGGAATACTGCGATGGGAATGGTTCACATCCAACCTGCTCCAACTCAACACTCTCCACTCACTGCTCCATCTCATTCAGGTCACGGAGAGAAACAGCTGGGGGTGCAACTGTATAGGTAAAACTTCTGGGCATCCACCTGGATGCTACCTTGACCTGGCTGCCACACATAGATGAGTATCAGATGAAATCATGGCAAGAACAGTGTATTTTGCCCTCTTCCATAGGCCACTTGACCTATGGACTCATGATTTTCGGAAATTCTCCCCACGCCTCAAGACTGTTCACCCTACAGAAGAAGGCAGTCAGAGCTGTTGTGGCTGTACACCCAAGAGAACATTGCAGATAAATATTCAAGCAACAGAGAATATTGACAATGGCCTGCGCGTACATCTTACAGAATTTGGTGTATCTGCATTGAGAAGGAATTGAATACACGGAGCGACTTCCACACCCACAATAGCCAAACAAGAGAGAATCTACATACTCCACAAATAAATAAGATTACAGAAAGGCCAAGCAGGCACCAGGTATTGGGGTTACCGATACTTTAATAGACTACGGATTCACATCAGAAACCTACCAGCACCAGTCTTCAAAATTAAGGTCAAGGACTACGTGGATAAAATGGCCTTCTATACCCAAGCTGAATATTTAACCAGTGAATGGAACCAATATTAATTGTCTTTACAATTATTTTGACGTTTCTTGACATGTAGATATGTTATCACGTCGGCATAGTGGTCTAATGTAACTCCATGAACACTCTTGATGGGCATTTATATGTTAGCTTACTTCACATAAACGTACAAACAATCTAATCGGTAAATATTTAAAAGAAGAGTGACGTAGCAGTGATTTTTCTTAGCTAATAATTCTGGTTATAATCGGAGAGCGGAATTAGTTCATTACGATAATAAACAGCAACACACTTGAGTTATCTCAAGATTCAATTGTGAAAACAGAAGAGACGAATGGTTAAAAGTAAAAGGAAAACTGAGAGACTGATATAAAAAGGACTTAACGTAGGAAAGACTGTTGGTCTCTTAGGGCCGGGCAGAGCGGGAAAGCCCTCTAGCGCTAATGTTTAATTGCTAGGAGTCCATCCATGAAGGTTCGGATAATTTAATTGGGAGCTGGTTTTGACATTTTAGCTGAGTTATGCCCTGCGTGCGAAATTAGGTAGTTTCGATTCGGGCTGACATCCACCGCCGCTTCCCTTCTTTATATCACGACTTATCGAAGTAAAAAATGCCGACGATAGCGTCCCGGGACTCCAGGATTCCATAAATATCGCCCCCGTTTGTCACAAGCTCTCACAATCAATCGTGTGAATATATAAGATTAAACTCATTCATCTCCATTAAAAGTAAAGTAACCGAGTTTAAACATTTTCGCCGGAGACACGGTTGCCTTATACGGTTTTGTCCGTACGGTCGCTGCCGTACGGCAGCCGTGTCTCGTATGAAACGGTATTAACTAAAATTTTATGATTGTCGGAGGAAGGAGGGCTTGAGTAAGGCACGTATGGAAATGAGTAACAGTTCTGTCACCGTAGTTCATTTAGAAAAATGCAGGCGGGGTCGTGTAAAAATGGTAAAGTACGACCAGTGGATGTCGGCCAACATTTACCTGGTTCATTTGCGAATTATTCATGAAACATCGGCGGTAAGCGTAGGAACTCTAGGGGGTTTATCGTGTTAATTTTAATAATTACGTCAGCACAAGCAGTACATCAGTCGCTTGTAGTTGCGCGAAGTTGTTGAAATTTATGATAGTTTTGTTTCACTTTGCCCCGTCTATTACCACGCTGCTCCTATTGTGCATGCTGCCGCATTTATTATGGAAATGTAGAATAATTTAAATCCAACTACACATTTTTGTTAAACTCTTGTGAGGGGCAATTTATAAAGTTGAGCCCTGTTACTGGAGACTCAAATTTAGTAGAGGAGTATCAAAAAACTGTTAACACTTAATGGCCACATTAAAAATATTAAATTGAATATAATTTTCAGAAATTGCACATTGGCCATATAGCACATTGGCCATATAATATAGATAAATTTTTATTTTTAAAATTTTGTATACCAACAGTTTTTCCAGTAGTTTCTCCGCTAATTCAGCTCCGGCATTAGCACGGTAATTTTAATCGCTACATTATGGGCATAACCATAACACCATTCAGTTTATGGTTGTAATAAAATTTCTTTCATAACAGCCTGTGCCCGCTTATTTTTACATCCGCTCTCAAATTTGCTGTAAATTTCACGTTTGAGCTGTTTTATGACTTTGCTGAGTGTATATTACAAACTTTCAATATGTAATCATTATTAATTCACACAATGCACACACCAAGTCATGGTTCAACACTGGAGTAACTTAACATTATTTATAAAGCTGGTCTTTAGATTGTCTTTTAATTTAATTTAATTACTTTAACAGCAAAAAAAATAATGTCACAAACATATCAGTGTCTTTTAAATGATTATAACTCGATACAGATATAAATGATACCTTAAATAAAATACCTTTTCCGTCGATCGGTTATTTATGAGTCAGTTTAGTGAATACGAAATCCTTTAAATAAATTAAGCAGAAAAATAAATTAACCTTCTATATTTCTACTAAACCTGTGAATCTCTCGACAAAGCAGGGGCTCTTCAAAAAAAATCTGATGTGGCCAGGCACATGACTTTATCATACTATATATAAAATTGATAGTTCAGCCGCATGAGATTCTATTTGATCGAGATCGGTCGTGTCTGCATTACAATAAAACTAGTTAGCCAGGATTTGACAGATTATTTTGATTTTATTGACGGTAGGTATTGTAAAAACATCAGCGTATGACAATACCTACTGTCGTTGGAATGAAAATATCTGTATTTATTATTGAACTATTTTGACGAAATTACAAAAATGCCGGTTTGTTTGCAAAATCCTTGAAAACGGCTTAGAGTAAACATCCAGTTTCTTTGGACCCTTTTGAACAAAAAGCTTTTCAGCTCTAAGTTTGGTCATGAAACTTCTAAATATGAATATAATTATGGTATTTCTTGTACCTTAGTAAAAAAATGTTCAGGAGAACCAATAGGACTCATTTCCGCTAAAATCTAAAAAAATATTCTCGGCACGATTGCAATACTTTGTCATACTACGTATGATAAAGTAAAAAATAACATTATTGGAAATGTGTGCTTGTTTGGTTGAAATTAGTATAGCTTTCTTAGTCTTTCCATCATGCACGAACGGCGAAGGTTCGCTTTTGATTAAGGGCAGCTAAAATGATTTTTTAATTACTTTTATGTAATCTGTAAGCTTAAGTCAATACATCTCCGGTACTTTGTCGCTTCCAGCGAGAAAGAGCAGACGGGGATTGAAAAATAAACAAGGAGCCGAGGTAATTTTTGCGTAAAGTTTAATGATCAATATTCGCACGCTATTATTATTACGACAAAGTTTCGTGTTTACCTAAAAGGGCTTGCAAAGTTCCCAACAAGCAGATAAACGCCATAAATGTGTTCTTGTAATTTAATATCCAGTATCTTCTTATCACTTATATGTACATTAGCTACGTTTGTACATGTATGATAATACAAAAAAAATAATTGTGTTAATTATAACAAGTTCATTGTAAATCAAGTTGAAATAGTAAATGTGTGTGTAGGTGGTAAATTTATGCTGGAAGGGCAATAAAATGTCCCGTCTAAACGTGGGAAGTCATAATGAAATCATTGTGTCCAGGCGCTTCAGAAGAAACCTCTCGTCAAGGGAAGAAAAAAATTTGCTGAAGGAAGTAAGTATTTAATTTGTGACAGAGGAGCAGCTTTAAAGAGTCCCTCAATTAATCATCCGCCACAAATTTACAGTGGAGCCGCAGCCGACAAAAAAAAGACAACAGAATGTTAAATATTTGAAGAGTCATTGTTTAAGATATTAATGATGCCTGCCTCTTACGTATTCGCTACAACATGCCCGCATTTAAGCCCGCCTCTTCATTGTCTCTAGCGCGTGGATTACCCAACAATGAAGCCTCAAACTCCCAAGCTTTATACAACTCCTTTTATTATATTTTAAATTATGTTACACATTTAATTAAATTCCAAATCCCCCACGTACACTGTAGATTATTTCATTGTTCACTTCAACCCAATTGGAAATATGTACATATGGCACATTGTACCTATTGGCCGAGTGCGCATACAACACGGTTTACTGAAGGTCGTCTAAAGTAGCGCAGTACCTACTAACCGTTATTAACATTCGTTTTTCCTAAAGGAGTTTCTCTGCTTCTATTCTTTACTTCTTCAAAGGCTTAATTGCGATACTCTTTGTAGATTGTATATGTGCTGAAAAATGAATCAAAGTCGGTTAAAGTTTGCAAAAGTTCAAACTTGCATTTGTGTGGGATGATAATATCGATAAATTTGTTTACAATATCCTGAAAAGATCGTCCAAATCCATTATTAATTACAAAAGTTATGAAACATCAAAGTATGTCCGTTTTTGTCGGTCTGACTAGAAATACGAGTGATTGAAAATTGGTGCTGCTTTTTTCCCTATAAATTAACAACCAGATATATCCAGAAAAAAAATTAATTAAAAACAAAACTGAGCATATTCAGTCAGTATCACCCAATAAATATAAAATCATGAATTCCGAATGTCTGAATTCGAGAGGTTGGGCGCAAAAAAAGCAGAAAATATGTGGGTGAATATCTTTTATTATAATAACGCAATACAGTCAAAATTCCGTGAATAAAATAACAGGGAAAAAGTAGTGTCCGCGAGGTGCTGTAAAATAAGGAATGTCGTAAAAACATTTTATATACACCCGTTTCTTTATACAACTGTTCTTATTGTGATAAGCTGGAAAGCCCTTATGAATTATGTAGGGTACTATAGAAGTAAAAACTGGATTTTGACGGCCCGTCCCCTTCCAAGGGTGTAAGCCCGGGGCGTTGTGAGGGAATGCCTTGATTCGTTGTCTGTTCGCATGGAACTGGTAATTGTTTGCACAATCATAAAAGAAATTGTATTAATATCGGCACGAAGTGGTGCTGTTTTCAGCAGTTTCCACCTTCCACCCTATCAGTGTAAGGTAGAAATTGTCTGGGATATGGTGCGGGTGCCGCAGATAGTTTCATGGACCAATCATGCCTTCTCCTGAATATAATTTATATATGTAAATAGGTAGGCATTAAATATGTTCCAATTTGTAAGGTGGAGGCAACAGCAGCCGTTATAAACTATTCAACTGGGAAGTCGAGGCGAAAAAGCGAACTATTCTGGTCTAATCTATTATCCGTGTAGCAGCGAGGTCTCGGTAGCATATCGTCAATATTTAATGCATCGCGGAAACCCTCATTTATACCCGCGTCCTAACCGACCGTTCTTCCGGTTTATTTGGCTAATCCCAGATAACTAGAAGTAATTAAATTCAAAAAGCGTTCCACTTTACACGGTCCCTGGTGTTATTTAAACTTCATCACTTCACAACCAACGAGTACAATTGAAGCGTATAAATGAAGCGTATAAAACACCAAGAACCTACCAAGACCTTAAAAGCGTACCAATCAACTTGCAATTTTGATAGACATTTTCTATTTATGATTTAAATGGAACAATATTTTGATTAAAATGTTACATATGTCTGGTTTGAAGCTGAGACGTTGCAAACGAAATAAAAGGAATAATGGAAATGATTTTCCGGTAGGTACAGTCATGGAAATAACTAAGTTCGTATCGCTATCGCAGGATTTGAAAATAGTATGTCGGTTATATATTCGTGTACTGTTCTACCTCGACCCGGCCGCATCGCAAAACGTTGTCCGTCACGAGGTGGTTTTTCGATGGATGTAATGTAACGGGATTTAGTTTATTTTTAGCGTGTCCGACCTTTTCCTTAATGTGATATCTTCATTGCAATGTAATAAATGAAATATGATCACTACAGTTAAGTTTACGAGTAGGTAATGCATTTAATTAAATATAGAATTACTTTTATAATAATATTAATAAACATGAAATTTGATAATATGATACGAAAAGCTCATTTTAAGATATTGCGTAATATCATGACACATTATATAAATTTATGTTAACTAATACACAATACGCAAGTAAATGCCTTTGCCCAGCAGTAGGATGACGGGCTTAAATAAGTAAGTAAATGCGCAAATCAACTTGATGCCAAGGATTATCACTAAATATAGACTATTTCAGAATTGTAATATTAAAATATATTCACTAAATGTAAATCAATTCTATAAACATAATTTAAATTTACGCTTAGGACGAGCATTATTTTGCATGAAGGACAATGGAAATTTTATATCTGTATTTACTTTACAGCAGTTAATGTTCAATTATCTTTCATGACATCTAATACATGCTTGACAACCAAAATAATTTAAATTATAGCAATATATACAGGTGTCCCACGTTTCTTCCGCAAAACAATTTTTTTCAGAAAGGAAATAACTTTTTCAATTCATTAAAAAGTTACAGCCGTTTGAATTATTAACAATATCTTATTTTAAATGGCTCCAACTTCAGAAGGAACAGAGAAAACCAATAAGACCATATGAAACATATTACTCCCTACTTTCTAGAAAAAAAAAAACAAAACATTTTGCTATTTTCTTTTGTTCATTTGTTAAGACAAATTATTAAAATTTTACTTATAATTAATAATTTTTTATTGTTGTAATATGTATTTATTGTGTTTCATTTTTGGTTTTGCATTGTTTGATAACTAATTAATTTTTTATTTTTCTTTTTTGTTAATATTTCAAAGAGCTCTGCAGAAGTTTTATTGTAATATAGTTCCAGTTCAATAAGCACACATTTTTCATTTACTATATATTAGCTGGAACATTATTGGAAATTTTATTTCTTAATTTGTTTTCTAAATAAGTTAATAGACGTGCATTAACAACGATAATAAGTTAAAAGTAACATTTTGACTTATGAATTGTTGACTGTAAGGTTAGCTAAAATGCATATACATTAAAAATGAAAGTCTTTTTAATTTCCAAACAATATAAACTATAACTGAAAATGTTTAACGACATACTTTGTCAAAGTAATATTATAAGTTAATAATATAGTAACATACAGGCGGGATGTAAATTTTAAATATATCAAAAATTACAGCCACAACCTGGATTTGAACCAAGGCCCTTTGCGTCGCTAGCACAATGTCCATAGCTCAGATGGGAGAGCATTGTGCTAGCGACGCAAAGGTCCCTGGTTCAAATCGTCAAGTTGTTGGTTTCTCTTACGTATACCTTTTATTGCATATGATTGTGAGTAATTAATATGCAATAAAAGCTATACGTAAGAGAAACCAACAACTTTTCTTTCTGAAGCGCCTCCTTTTGGGAAATTATATACCCGTTACCAACACAATTTATACTCATCCCAGGTCAAATTTGATGAAATAATTTTAACGTTGTATAAATGTTCTTTTAGATGGTCGTATATTTTAGTTTATTTTTTTTTAAATAATAATTATAACATATTTACATTCCATCAAAATTCGTCGAAAATTTAGAGCTTGCTTCCAAACATTTTTGTAAATTAGTGATATACATAATTGTCATTATTTTCAGTTGTCAGATATTTGAAACATATTGCTGTAAACTAAATACAAAATAATAATATAAAAAAATAGTAATGATACATTCATGCTATACAAAATACATACTCCTTTCTGTTTATTAAGTTAAACACTGCAAAATATCGTTGAAGCTAAATATCTCGAAAGCACCAGTAAATCACAATTAACAAATTACCATAAAGACAAATTTAAAGGAATTTAATTTTAATTTATTTCTATTTTGTGAATAAATGTTAATACATATGTCAGTTCTGAAATAACATGAAAAGTAAAAATATTGACAACAACAAATTGATTTTTGTATTTATTAACACAAAAAAGCTATTAGATGCAATAAGGTTGTAAGTATAATTTGTTGTGTTGTATGCAATATCTTGAAATGAGATTTTCATTTCATGTACTCGAAAACTTTTATGTTTATTAATATAAAATTAACGTCATATTTAATAAAAACACAATTACATTGCAATGAGTGTACCGACTCTGTTCACACGCGAGCAGATTCTTTCCTCTCTTCAGGAAGTGAAGGATTCGGCCGGTGCTGGGCCTGATGGGATTCCCGGGCTGTTCTTGAAGAGATGTGCCACGGAACTGGTTGAGCCGCTATATTTAATATTTAATCTCTCACTGAGGTACGCCCAATATCCGTGCATTTGGAAGAAGGCCTTTGTTATACCCATTTTCAAGTCTGGCAATAGAGAGCTTGCGCGGAACTATCGCCCTATTTCGATACTCTCATCTATCAGCAAGGTTTTCGAAAGTCTGATCTATAAAGTTATTTTGAATGACGTAAAAAATAAGATTGTCCCACAACAACATGGTTTCTTTCCTGGTAGATCTGTCGACACCAACCTTTGCTGTTACACTGAATTTATTTTGAAGGCTCTTGATAGTCGTACTCAAGTCGATTCGATCTACACGGATTACAGCAAGGCCTTTGACAGGATAGACCATGCTATCTTAGTGGAAAAGCTGAGGCTGATTGGGTTGGATGAGTTTCTTGTTCTGTGGCTCTCTTCATACCTCTCTGATCGTTCGCAGGCTGTTCGATTAAATAACTTTAGCTCTTCTTTTAGACACGTCCCTTCTGGAGTCCCTCAGGGTTCCCACATTGGCCCCTTACTCTTTTCTATTTATGTCAACGATGTCGCGAGTTGTTTTGTCCATTCTAAGTTTTTAATGTATGCAGACGACACAAAAATTTTCTTTAAAATCTCATCTCTCCAAGATTGTTACAACTTTCAGCATGACCTGAACAGATTGCACCAATACTGTATTGATAACAAACTAGTCCTTAACTACGATAAGTGCAATACTATCACCTTTGCTCGAAGTCGATACACCTACGACTATACCTACAGTTTTGGGGAGAACGCTATATCACGAGTTTCCTGCGTTAAAGACCTCGGTGTTATTATCGATAACAAACTTTTATTTAACTCACACTTCAAAGCAATGAATCAAAGGGCATACCGTGCGCTGGGCTTCGTCATCAGATCCTCTCAGTCCTTCAGCAGCCTGTCGACCATCAACAAATTATTTAATGCCTACGTTAATAGTGTGCTAAATTTTGCGTCTGTTGTTTGGAATCCGCAGTACCAGACGTACATTGATCAGATCGAGTCAATACAAAGGCGCTACGTTAGGTTTCTAAGCAGAAAATTCAACCTACCCGGTTGTTCTTACGAACAACGCTGTCTGGTGTTCGATCTTGTGCCGCTTTGGTTGCGCAGGCGTGTTCATGATGGAGTGTTTCTGTACAAAATCCTGAATGGTATCTTGGACTCGCCTGATCTGTTGCATTCGTTCATGTTATCCGTCCCCTCGCATCCCTCCCGTACTCATAGCCTCCTGTACCCTCCATCCTGTCATACAAATTCCTTCCAGAATTCTCCGGTTAACCGCCTGACTGCCTCTTATAATACCTTCCATAACTCCGTTGATCCCTTCAGTAATTCCCCGTACTCCTTCAAATGTAGGTTAAGACAGAATACTTTCTAATCTTTATAGATGTTTATTTAAAAGTTAACTTTTTTTTCTAATGTACATGAGAGTTTCTTTTCATTACTATTTTCACTGTTTTCTTTGTCGGCTTTAATAATGTTTATTTTTATTTTTTGGTTAGTTCTCGATGTATTTGTTTTCTTTGTGTGTACTACCCTGGGCTTTGCCTGTTTGTACACCACATATATAAATAAATAAATAAATGTATGAATTACATTAATTAATTACACATTAAAATAATAAATAAAAACATATAAATCATTATAAACCAATTCAAAGCATTCGAACAAGGTTTCACAAATAATAAATTTCCGATATACGAGTTGAAGCGTAAACGGACAATTTTTTGCACTTAGCGGCCGAGCGGTCGACCAGGATGTATCATCGACACACTGCTAAAATATTTATAGAACTTACTTAATTCCATGAGTGTACCTACTTCTAAAGTAAAATAATATTGCTGGAATACGCAACGGTTATTTTTCTCGCAGCACCTAGACTAGGAGATTGCCATTTCGCAGACTCGTTTATTTCCTGCTGACTTGTTTACTGGAACATGTACAGCCAAGCAGAAGCGCAATAAATTGAAGATAGGAAAGCCGTCTGACATTAACTTACTCAGGAAAGAAATGCTCCATGCAAGTTGAGCTTGAAGGCAGTGCCGAGATATTAAAGAGGGCAAAAGCGAAAACATGGCTACAATAAAAAGAAAACGGGCAAGCCATTTACAAGAGGTGATACTGATAAGTTACTGGGGCGATTTGTCTCATTTCTGCGCCGACTGTGCTATGGGATTATGTGTAGATATCTCACCCACAAGGCGCCGCGCTTTGGAGGAGAGAAACTTTGTCAAGGGTATGCATTAGGGTGATAAAAAATGGATAAAAAAGAAAATTTTTGCCATTAATACTGAGGGGGAAAGATTTCGCGCGAAGGGGTAATTTCAGCCAACTATAGATCATTTTTAAGCGAATAACGGTGTGAAGTCGGTTAGTGCCATAAATCAGCTATATGCCACCAGTCAAACAAATCGAAGAAGTGATAGTTGAAGATATGTTTACTATTCATTGACTGGGAAAGATCACATCACCTGCCACATCACCTGGCATGTGACAAACTAAGGCTACCATAACCTCCTCCAGACCTCCAAGACTAGTCAACATCTCCAGTTACAAAAAAAAACAGACCTTCAACTGATTACAGGGAGTCTATTCTCGTCATCTTTTTGAAGCGAATGCAAGACTTCTCGAATGGTTAGGTGAGAGTGGGGATATCGGCGGTTGCCCTGATGTTTGGAACGGATGGGCGTGGCGCGTGCGTTATTGATATCGAATAGGGGGATATCGAAACCGCTGATATCCCCACTCCGTCCACCTAACCATTCGAGAAGTCTCGCAATTCCCTAGAAACCTCAAAATTGTCAAACTCAAACTTGGAAATTTCTGGAGCAAGATCTGGGAAGAATAACTTGTACTTTTTATCTACATAAACTAATCAAGGCTTTCTTTGGTAAAAATGAACGTGTTAATAGTATGTCCTAATAAAATATATGGTAAACTAAAGCAAACAAAGTGACAATGTTAAAAATTGTAGTCTTGAGTGCTATTCATGGAAAGTTTTCTGTTTAAAAGGACGTTTTCTCTGGGTGATTTAGGGTGAGCGTTTGGGGAGTTGGGGCTCGAGATAAGGGTTGGAAAATTATTGGTCCTCGACGTACATTTATCTTTTTTCGTATCCGAGGTGAAAAGAAAAACCGCAAAGTTAACTAACATATTACGTCTTATATAACATTCGACAGGTCCGATGGACATAATTTCGGTTCTTTGCCATTCGGCAAGGAGTCGTGCCCACCCTCTAGGGAGCCACCCCTGCGTAAGTCGGCGCAACAGATGCAGGGTTAAATATACACACCCAAGTTGGCATTGCCATACCTAATTGCCAGCCACCAAAGAGTTTTATGCCTTTACATCTCGAGCAGTCAGCTATTGAAATTTTCCGCATTCTTAGAATTTGTACCACTGCGTACGGATTCACTCTTTAGTTTAACGAATACTTGGGCGTTCCGCAAATATGTCGAGGGATTTATTAATACTCCACGATTGAGGACTATTTTCCCTGTGCACTGTACGGAGTGGGGGACTGAGAAACGATTTAGATGCCCGCGGCGAAATATGAATCCCGCGTGAAGTTTTGTGGGTGATTACTAAGACGAAAACTGCATAAAACACCACTTCGTGTTGATATTGGACATGTTGTATGCGCACCCGGCCAATACAATTTCTTTTATGATTGTGCAAACAATTACCAGTTCCATGCGAACAGACAACAAATCCAGGCATTCCCTCACAACGCCCCAGGTTTACACACTTGGAAGGGGACGGGCCGTCAAAATCCAGTTTTTACTTCTATAGTACCCTACATAATTCATAAGGGCTTTCCAGCTTATCACAATAAGAACAGTTGTATAAAGAAACGGGTGTATATAAAATATTTTTACGACATTCCTTATTTTACAGCACCTCGCGGACACTACTTTTCCCTGTTATTTTATTCGCGGAATTTTGACTGTATTGCGTTATTATAATAAAAGATATTCACCCACATATTTTCTGCTTTTTTTGCGCCCAACCTCTCGAATTCAGACATTCGGAATCCATGATTTTATATTTATTTGGTGATACCGACTGAATATGCCCAGTTTTGTTTTTAATTAATTTTTTTCTGGATATATCTGGTTGTTGATTTATAGGGAAAAAACAGCACCAATTTTCAATTACTCGTATTTCTAGTCAGACCGACAAAAAATGGATATACTTTGATATTTCATAACTTTTGTAATTGATAATTGATTTGGATGATCTCTTCAGGGTATTGTAAACAAATTTATCGATATTATCATCCCACATAAATGCAAGTTTGAGCTTTTGCAAACTTTAACCGATTTTGATTCGTTTTTCAGCACATATACAATCTACAAAGAGTATCGCAATTAAGCCTTTGAAGAAGTAAAGAATAGAAGCAGAGAAACTCCTTTAGGAAATAACGAAGGTTAATAACGGTTAGTAGGTACTGCGCTACTTTAGACGACCTTGAGTAAACCGTTGTGCTACGATCTTACCCGATCGTGCCCGAACCTAGTAGCTCACGTTTACCAAAGAAACTAAAGTTGCTCTAAAATTAATTTATAGCCAATTAAGTGATGCTGGCTTAGAAAAAGTTCTTTGGCGGTAAGTATGTGACAGAAACAGCTATTTAACGAGACAAAAAGAGGTTGTTATAGTAAGTGGTAAGGTGCGGTGCAAGAGAAGAACAAAGTTAGAAAGTTGCATTAAAAGGAGAAGCTTTGAGGCGTGGAGTTTAAAAGCTTTCGGACGCAGCATCTCGTAATGAAGCGAGAGAGGTAGGGATGGTGCAAATCTCAATTTGATCGGAAACGGTGGGAGAAGAGTTCTTTTTACAATTATGGTCGCCCGCACAGGGAAAGAAACAAGTAATCACATGTCCGGAAATTGGATTCCGCTGGAAAAAACTTTTACAAATTGATAAGGATTGCGCGCGTGGGGGAGGGGGGCAGGGAATTATTTTAAAACAACGCCGGAACTTTGCGACCGATCGGCTCCGGATTCATTTAACTTGAAAACAAATGGGAATTCCTGTATTGTTTTTACTATTTATACGGGAGTTTGTTGTGCACCGCTGCCGGGCTAGAACGCGTCAGATGCATTCTCGCTGTGTGTCCACTTTCCCACAGAGATCAAATGAATCACAATGCCAGACAATGGGAAAATAGCGCTTCGTCGCATTCCTTAGAGAAAAGCCTAGCCCGGCCGAATATAATCTGTAATTTTATCATCCAAGGCACAAAATCAAATACTACGTTAATTTGACATTGATCTTTTTGATCAGATCGATCTCGCAAATGTCAAACCGAACTGAAAGCTATGTATTTATTGAACAGACAGGTTCAAAATTTTAAAAAATGTAACTTTGCAACCGTTGGCGATAGAGAGATTTAACCACCACCAAATGATAGCTCTCGACGAGTACATCAAGAATATGTAGACTTTTATATGCCTAAGGCGTACCATTTTGAAGTTATGTGGTCCAATTCGCTTATTTTAGTGTTATTTGAAAAAACGTAATTTGAGCACAACTCGGTAACCAGTAGAGATAGAGACCTGTTCTATGTAAATTCGTAATCAGCGCACTCATTTTAGTAAGATAGCGAAGGTTTCATATCGATCCGGATCCTAGATTTCGAATTAGGTGTGCCACTTCAAATTTAAAGTAAAAAAGTACGATTTCCATCAAAATTTTGACCAGTTGGAAAAAACAAAACTACCTCCCACCCAATTAAGATTTTGGTCCATGGTACAGTTTTCGGCGCTGATTGCGCTGGAGTAATTGATTTTGTTCTATACGGAACGGTACGGAAGTTATGACATCTCAAAGTATCAAAAATTGCCAATTCACTATATTTGGACTTGTCAAAGCGAACTGTGTTTGATCTCACCATCCGATTTTGACGATTCCAACGTTACTGGATAGGAACTTGGCCTAGGAAACCATTTCTAAAGACCGCTTTGCTCTAAGTTGCGCGGCTCGCGAGAAAAACGCGAAAAACCGCGGAAATTCTAATTTTACCATTTCTGAACAAACCGTAGGCATTACGGGAAAACCGAGCACACCGTTGAATTCAGCACAGCCCAATGCATAGGCATGGTCCCATTAGACAGCTCTATCTCTAAAAAAAAATTGATATTTTTTTTCGATCTAAATTTAGCACATTGAGGTAGAAAATTTTTTTAAAAAATTAACTTTGCAACCGTTGGCGATAGAGAGACTTGCGTTGACACAATACTATTCCGTACATGAGTTCGCTCAAACGTTAGTAGTTGACCTAAAATTGTCGCCTTACTAGTGTTCAAATATAATAGTAAAATAAAAAAAATATTATTTCGTCGTCGATTATCCGAGAATTTTCAAATTAATCCACTTTTCTCTACATTTAGTCATTATTTCTCGTTAACGGGGTAAATTTGAAAATAATATTGTTGCCTTTTTATTGTTTATCAATTTGTTATTAAGAGATTGTATCAGAGCTCGGTGACCACGAGCTAGAAATTATTATAGGAAATTAACAACACTTTCTCCTAGCGTACTAAAAAGTAATAAAGAGGCTACAATATTGGTTAAAAATCATACAAAATCTTAAATTCTAGAATAAGAGTTCAATGATTCAGAAACAAAGTATATTTACAGACAATTATTAATTAAAAATATGAATCCCGCATTAATAAACGATAGAAAGACGGCAAAATGACTTGAAAGTCAAGTGTTGTCGAGCATACAGGCGCTTATGATTTATATAACCTGTTTTAAAAGCGTGTTAACTCGTCACGTGTCAATAGTGTGTCCGTTGCATTATTCAAACGCAACGAGGTAATACGGGAGAACGCGTACATATTATTTACGTGACGTGTTAACACGTTACGTATGGTAAATGTGTCCGTAGCATAACTTTGAGTTTGTGATAGTTCAATACTTTCTCATTATGCCTCTGGTTTTGTGTTAACATATTCGATGTTAGTGTAATGAGATTGACCGGTCCCTGTAGGTCACGTGCAGGTCTTGATATACATGTTGAATCCGGATTGTTAGCGTTCTATAAATATATCTCGTATTTGTGTTCTGATAACTGGGCCAGAATTTTCGATGTGGACTCAGGGGCGAGGCCGAATTTATGGTGGGCACCTAGTTGTTAAGTTAACACGAAATCCAATCTCGGATAGACCCGCGCTACCTATTACCCAAACGCGACCGAGCTGATTTTAACGGTCATGTCCGACCATTATCCAAACTTCTTGATAGCAATAAGTTGCTTGCTCGGCCCGATAGCACTTGTCCGATGTGATTTGCATTCGCGGTAATGCCCCAATTTAAATATAACCGAGTGTTCTGATTGCTCGAATGCCAAGGGCCGACCCGCAATTACGCGAAACCCTAAAACCGATGCCTATACCTATTTTTGGACACCACATTTTCACTCAATTATAAAGACACACATATTTTTGTTCAACACAAGGGACGTATTTAGGTCCTAATTTATAAATGATGATGATGATAATTGTTGTCGTCGGTGTCTAGTATGTTGTTTAAAATTTCCAGTAGGAATATTTTGTGGTGACCTCTCAAAACCAGCATTTAACGTTTCAGTTTTTCTTGTACGTCAATTTTGCACAAGACAATTATTTGCCAAACACTACTATGTTTGTTGTGATACACACAGAGATGTTAAATTACGGTAATTAATATGGTAACTTACGCGGTAAATTATGCTTTTACATCTCTGAATCCACAATATCCATATCGTGGTATAGACAGGAGTGACTAAAAATGTCCATACGTGGATACCGTGGTAGTGAAGGGTTTAAGCATGTTTGCAAAATCGTGCTTTGAAGAGGAAGAACATGGGTTGAATTTAATTAAAGTTTGTGGCGCTAAAATTGCAAAGACGTCAGGGGGCAGCTGAGATGTAGCTTATCCCGCGGAGGTGTAGTGCGAAACGGGCCGAAACGTCGCCGTAGGTTAGTCGGCAGTAGTGTCGATCTTTAACATATATTATCATTTAGAGTGGCGATGCGGTGCGCCGCCCGAGGGAAAATAACAATAACATTAAGTTGGCTTGTTGAAGGCTTGGCTGAAACTGGAAATGCCCGCAGATAAAATATAATGAGACCTAAATGCGATGTATAGCACTGCTTCATTGCCCCGCTCGGAGTTTGTGGAGTTTAGCCAGGTAGTTAGGGGCCGCGCGCGCTTTTTAGCGCATCGCATTAATTTAATTCAAACGCATCGGACTATAAATCCAACGCGGTATCGCAATCGCGGCGCGGCGCGACGCGGCGCGGCAGCTTGATGCAAATCTGTCGCTAGAACTCCCCCATTGTCGGATTCACATATTTTGGGTTCTCGGGCAGACTCGACCGCGTTTCGCTAAATTAGTTGTAAACTACTCCGCTACAACAGATGTGACTGAATCGCGTGCTCCGCTAATCCCTACACTATATTATATATTACATTAACCGTTCCGTATGTAAACGGAATAGGGATATTAACGAACTAAATATTTAACAATTCCAGCCAAACGATCCACCATTCAACCAATTGCGCCGGCAAACGCTTGCAACTTAATTGAATCCATACAACTCCACAAATCCAAACACGCGCGCGACCACACAACATCTAACAACTATTCGATTTCATTAGTTTAAACTAGCATTATTATACGATATTATACGATACCATAAAACATTCCATTTCCGAAATTATTCCAACTATTTCAATAACAGTGCGAATTTTATTTAAGGTAAAAGTCCCAAATTAAGATTAATGATAAACTAAGAAATCTACAAGATTGAACTTTATTTTAGGACATCCGGTTTATTGATTTGCCATTACACTTTTTTGACGATTTGCCACAATCGTTTCTTATTCTACCAATGTTCTAACGGTCAGAATATAACCTGGACGTTTGACTGATATTGATAATTGAGTGTTATGCTAAAAGTTGATTTTTACTTTATCATACGTACTATGTAAAGTATTGTAATCGTGACAAAAAAAATTTTTGAGATTTTAGCGGAAATATGTCTTTTTGGGTACCCTGAACATTTTTGACCAAGGTACAAAAAAATGTCTGTGTGTGTGTGTGGATGTGGGTGTGGGTGTGTGTGTGTGTGTGTGTGTGTGTGTGTGTGTGTGTGTGTGTGTGTGTGTGTGTGTGTGTGTGTGTACCCGTTTTTTTTGTGGCGACGATTCCGGAGAAACTACTAAAGGTATCGGGACGAAACATCATATTTAGAAGTTTCATGGCCAAACTAAGAGCTGAAAAGCTTTCTGTTAAAAAGGGTCCAAAGGAACTGGAGGTTTAGTCTTAACATTTTTGAAAGAATTTGTAAATAAGCCGGCATTTCTGGAATTTCGTCGAAATAGTTAAATAATAAATTAAACTAGAGGAAATTCTGAATAATTTATGACTATAACATTTTTTGGTACAATCAATAGTTTAGCTGCATGAGCAAATTCTATTTCATCGAGATCGGTCGTACTGCATTAAAACTAGTAGCCAGGATATGTCAGATTAGATGTCAGATGTGATTATAATGACGGTAGACAGTGTCAAACGCTAATGCTTTGACAATACTACTGTCAATACAAGCTGCGTTCGGATATTGAACACCGTGTACCCGGTGCCAATGGAGTACAATATCCGAACGCAGCTTTAATCGATTTATCTGTCTAGGTCTACTAGTTTTATTTTAATGCAGACATAGCCGATCTCGATCAAATAATATCTCATGCACCTAAACTATTAATTTTATAAATAGTATGATAAAGTCATGTGCCTGGCCACATCAGATTTTTTCCTTATAAGGTAAGTACAATTCGACTTCTTTTGAAATCGCTACAGGGTAAAAATAATTAAGAAAATTCTAATAATATCTATTTAGGCTGACTGAAAATACTTTATATTTCCATAATAATACGGTGTACTACTCTTTTAACCACTATTATTTACAAATTTAGGGGTGTCGGAATTAGGTACATGTAAATATAGCACGTACGCAAATCAGACATGTGTGCCGGAATTGTGTACATGGTTAGAAGTAATACATATGGCTCTATTGCTGTCTTTACTAAAAAAAAATAATATATTTTACATAGTTTGCTATATCACAAAATAATATAAAAAGCTGCGCAAAAAAAAGAGAACACTAAAAATTCCAGGTGCAAGAAATATTAAAAACAGATAAGGTAAAGAGGGCAGACTGAAGAAGACTAAGGACTTATATTACACCGTGTTTCACATTACTAAAAAATAAATCTTATTTAACAATATTTAAAATACTTAATATTTACTTGAATGTTTATATTGGTCGGAATAATGTACCACAAGTGTCTGACCTACAACTGGTTTCTCAACCAAATCATATCAATGTACAAATGACACACTAAACTGCTTCTGTAGTCATTTACCCATATGTCTTGTTATTTACAAATCAATCAATATTAAAATTATAATTAGAGGTTAATGTACACTAATATAACCATTAACAATAATAAGCTATGATATTTTACGTAAATCAACGCAAGTAACAACCAAAAACTCTACAAATATTCCCAAACATTCAACATCTACTCGCAAATAATCTTAGACGGCACAATAAGCGATTGAAATAACTCCGTCCCCTATAGCGGTACCCGGGATACCAAAAGGCTACAATACAAACATTACGATATGGTATTATAACATTTTTGCAATTGCGGTTAATTATACACAAAAATAAACTCACCGGGGCACGATTGCTGTCACACTTCATGTCAAATGATTGGTAGGCAGTCAAATAGAGGCACTGGTGACAATTTTCGAATTAATTACGCGATAATTATGCATTATTTTGCAATTGTAAACGCAGCTAACAACAACATGACGCGACACGAGGATCAACACGATACACTAGTAAGACGAGCGGGTGGGGGGGGGTACACCACGGCACGGCATGCTACGTTTTTTCTTGCAATACCGGCGATGCAGGTAGATTTTGGACTGCATATGGCAAATTGTTTACTTGTTATGTGTTTGTGATGATGGGCGATTTTAATTTGAATGTTTTTAAATACGAAATAGCATTATTTTGTGTGGGAATGTTTATTTATACCGACAACTATTTATAATTATTTCAAAATAATACATGAAGAGTTGAAGTAAATAATAAACTAAGTGCCCAACATTGAAAAATTGATTTTATTACATTAAGTGGCGGGTCCAACAGCTGATCGACAGAGGCTTGGTTGTTTTTGATAAGTTTAGAGAAATCAGTCGAGAATTGGTCTTTGCGTGGGGATGTCGACGTTTTCGCTAAAGCTACTTTGGAACAAGATAGACTTTGTCGACGTGCGGTCAACATTATATGATCTAACGTCTTTAACGCTGTTTCAATTTATTTTTGCACACGTAAGCAGGCTGTCTAGTGATTTTACAACGGTAACCAACATAACATGGTAGATCTAAAAATTACTGTGATAAATTGTTGACATAACCGTGACATAACCTATGTGGAGTATGTGAGATATTTATCATATATTCATATGATAAATAACTTCAACATTTGTCTACGGTTTATGAAGTGATATATGCAAAAACACGTACTATGAATACACGCACACGTACTGAATATGTGGAATATTCGAAAGTGTATTGAGATTATGCGCCCATATACATTTATACCTCCTAAAAAGCAAACCCCGTACCAATAACTTTGGTCACAGATTACTTACTCTTGGTACGATAGATTATGCACTCATTTCTCAGCCGATAATACACTTATGCCTAGCTACTGAAAAACAAATACATATCGACCCATGCAACGTAGACTATCGTAACTAACAAACTAAATGTAGTTATTATAGTCTTTGTTGCACGGGTCGATATTACATACGTATGTACATCCACAGCACAGGGATCTGATGACGTATAAGAAAAACAAAACAGTTAATAAGTTATTCTTTATTTACCAATTTGTAATTCATATATGATTTATAAAAGACAAATAGACAACATAAGCTTTATTAATATTATATTATAATATCAAAATCACAAAAATGTTGATCCTCGCTATCATGAGACCACACGCATACGGGTCGTAATGCTTGTTCGGTTCTTCGGGGCTAATTGCAATACTATCTGCGGTTTGTTGTGTTAAACGTAATCCTCCATACACTTTGCACTTGAGAAGAAAAACATCTGGAGTCAGTGGTTGATAAGTCGACTATGTCCCATTATACATTTCTCATATAGTAATGTTATAGACGTCTTCCAGTAATATTACCAAAAAATTTGATAAAAAATCGGTAATCTTCAGCATACCTCGATAATTTTATTGTCAGTTCATGGAAATTATGAAAATTAGTAATCACATCTCTTGTCTAGAAATCCTCTTCGATCAACAAAATAGTACGTAAGGATTTTGATTCCTCGTAATGTGATTTGAATCCAATTACAAAACCCGTAATGATCTTCTGCATCATACCATACTTGGAGCTTGAATTCTCTGGTAGTAGAATGGATAAAACAGCACTGTTTATATGTATATTCTGCTAACTAACCTATCAATTGAAAAGGAAATTTTAAAAAACAATAGTATACTTCTTTAGGCACAAACCTGATTGATGTCTGATATAATAGTAGAATTTTTATGTAATCTCCTAATTTCGATTAGAATACTTCTTTGTGCAGTGTCCCCAAGTTTTCTACATTTTCAGATTATATCGGATTTGTAGGTTAGAACTCTCGAAATCTGTCCCAGTAAATATAAATGTGAATTTTAGCGAGTAACAGCCTTTTTTTGTGGTATATGGTAGATAGAGATAGACCCATTACTATTATCTTCGTCTAATGACGACTAGTTCTCGAGAACATCGTAGATGGACACACTGTTCAGACTCGAACATGGATGGAAAAATTGGGAAAATACGACGCCGATTCGTCAAAGGTGTGGCTTTATTTCTTTTCATTTATTGAATTTTTTTCAAATTGTACATTGACATAAAGTGGAACTACTGCGGCGCGTCGCAAAAATACATAATTGAATTGTTATTCCTGAAATCAGGATATCACCCGTCCTCCAATTATACGTCTATCTTTGAGCAGCAATTGTTTAAAATTGGGCATGGGTATAATAAATATGGAGATGTGGCCCACTAGAATAGTTAATTCAGATTGTTGTAATCTTATAAGATGCTATCATTATTCAATAATTAACCCACAGGAGCATTGAACTGTTTGAATAATTGGACCAATAGGGGACCACCAGAGCTGAGCAGAACAGACCTGAAGTTAGGCTGAACCAGCCTCTTAAGTGGGCTGGATATCACTGGCTTTAATGTAAATAACGGGCTACGTAAAAATATGTCGTGAAATGCCTAACAAACTTGACCGCTCGATCTCGCATGAGTTAACTTTCGGCGTATTTTCGTAAATAGCGCGCTAAGTGCCTTTAGTCAGTGCCAGTAGTTGCTTATAATTAAAATATTATCCATTTTATAAAAAAATGATTTCTCTTAGAATTAAAAAAAAATAGATATACAGGATGTTGTATTAGAAAAAGAAAAAGTTTGCAAACTTCCATAATAAAATGAATAATATATTAAACAAGAGTATAAATTATTCTTAGAATTAATCTTAGAATTAAAAAATTTAAAAATATCTATTTGAAAAAAAAAGGAAAAGTTAGCAAATTTCCATAATACAATATATTTAAACGATAGCTTGTTTAAAGCCAAAAAAGTTTTTATTATTACAAAAAGTTTGTTATTTCTGTTTTTTTATTTTAGAATTACATTTTATTTTGACTACCTATTAATAAAAAGCAAATCTACGATATTGTTAGTATCAATACTGTGTGATGCCTTGAGTAGTTTGTGAAAAAATATATTAAAGCTTGTTTTTGTTTTTTCTAAAATAATAATTCAAAATAAAGGAAAACGTTGAGTGGATTTTGATTTCTGGTCCTTACTTTTTCTGAAGGAAGTTACTAGAATAAGTCATTTTCAATGTAAACTTTATATAAACATCTTTAGATTAGAAAGATTGTACAAAAAACAACAGTTTTTCAGTACATTTGCAAAATAACAAATAAACGCATTTTTAAAGAAAATTAATGACTATAAAATTGAGCAGAACTATCAAATTCTGCATGGCTTTCAGCAAACGAGGTCCCCATGTATTTTTTCGAACAACGGACACTCTGTATGAAGTATACTTGGTCAAGCAACTTATTTTTATGAAGTTTTACTTTCTAGTATAAAAAAATATCAACTTAGCTTAAAATATGTATAAATAATTATTATGGCACTTAGCACCTTCTACGAATTTTTGAATTTGCTTTAGAAACTTTGTATCTTCTGCAGAAATGCTTATTATATTAGGCTGAGTCAAAAAGCAACATGTGGCGGAAGGGAGGAAGAGATAAACGTCAGATAGCGTGCTAATCTGCAGAGTAAATAATATGGGTTGTGGTTACAAGCTAGAAATGATATTCATGTTAACCACGTTAACTGAAACCAGGCGTGGAGAATCGATATATCAAGCTGGTTGTGTCTGAATATTAATGAAATCGTTTCTAATTTGGATGCTAATCGCGTCTGAAAACATCTGGCAGGCGTCGGAGTTTCTACTTTTGAAAAAACTTTGATTAAAAATTTCCGATATGCATTCGTTAGCGGTTGATCAGATGCTAGAAGTACTATAGGTGTCCCTAGCGATTCGGACTTGTTAAAAACCAACAGCGAAGGCGTTTGCAAGCGTTTGTCGTTATTAAAATGTCCGTAGTCCCCGAACATTATCTTAATTAAAATTATCCCCCGCCAACACGTTTAGAATTTCGATCCAGCTTAAGGGACACAGCCTGTCAAAATGCAAATTAAGCGCGTAAGCGTCCAATACGTTCTGGTTTTCATGTAACATCAGGTTTGTGGTTGACGCCGCACAGTGGGGTATTTGACGCGAAAACCTGGACAAAATTAGTTTTTCACCTATAAGAGGCTGGTTCAGCCTAACTTCAGGTCTGTTCTGCTCAGCTCTGGTGGTCCCCTATTGGTCCAATTATTCAAACAGTTCAATGCTCCTGTGGGTTAATTATTGAATAATGATAGCATCTTATAAGATTACAACAATCTGAATGAACTATTCTAGTGCGCCACATCTCCATATTTATTATACCCATGCCCAATTTTAAACAATTGCTGCTCAAAGAAAGACGTATAATTGGAGGACGGGTGATATCCTGATTTCAGGAATAACATTTCAATTATGTATTTTTGCGATGCGCCGCAGTAGTTCCACTTTATGTCAATGTACAATTTGAAAAAATCCAATAAATGAAAAGAAATAAAGCCACACCTTTGAAGAATCGGCGTCGTATTTTCCCAATTTTTCCATTCATGTTCGAGTCTGAACAGTGTGTCCATCTACGATGTTCTCGAGAACTAGTCGTCATTAGACGAAGATAATAGTAATGGGTCTATCTCTATCTACCATATACCACAAAAAAAGGCTGATACTCGCTAAAATTCACATTTATATTTACTGGGACAGATTTCGAGAGTTCTAACCTACAAATCCGATATAATCTGAAAATGTAGAAAACTTGGGGACACTGCACAAAGAAGTATTCTAATCGAAATTAGGAGATTACATAAAAATTCTACTATTATATCAGACATCAATCAGGTTTGTGCCTAAAGAAGTATACTATTGTTTTTTAAAATTTCCTTTTCAATTGATAGGTTAGTTAGTAGAATATACATATAAACAGTGCTGTTTTATCCATTCTACTACCAGAGAATTCAAGCTCCAAGTATGGTATGATGCAGAAGATCATTACGGGTTTTGTAATTGGATTCAAATCACATTACGAGGAATCAAAATCCTTACGTACTATTTTGTTGATCAAAGAGGATTTCTAGGCAAGAGATGTGATTACTAATTTTCATAATTTCCATGAACTGACAATAAAATTATCGAGGTATGCTGAAGATTACCGATTTTTTATCAAATTTTTTGGTAATATTACTGGAAGACGTCTATAACATTACTATATGAGAAATGTATAATGGGACATAGTCGACTTATCAACCACTGACTCCAGATGTTTTTCTTCTCAAGTGCAAAGTGTATGGAGGATTACGTTTAACACAACAAACCGCAGATAGTATTGCAATTAGCCCCGAAGAACCGAACAAGCATTACGACCCGTATGCGTGTGGTCTCATGATAGCGAGGATCAACATTTTTGTGATTTTGATATTATAATATAATATTAATAAAGCTTATGTTGTCTATTTGTCTTTTATAAATCATATATGAATGACAAATTGGTAAATAAAGAATAACTTATTAACTGTTTTGTTTTTCTTATACGTCATCAGATCCCTGTGCTGTGGATGTACATACGTATGTAATATCGACCCGTGCAACAAAGACTATAATAACTACATTTAGTTTGTTAGTTACGATAGTCTACGTTGCATGGGTCGATATGTATTTGTTTTTCAGTAGCTAGGCATAAGTGTATTATCGGCTGAGAAATGAGTGCATAATCTATCGTACCAAGAGTAAGTAATCTGTGACCAAAGTTATTGGTACGGGATTTGTTTTTTAGGAGGTATAAATGTATATGGGCGCATAATCTCAATACACTTTCAAATATTCCACATATTCAGTACGTGTGCGTGTATTCATAGTACGTGTTTTTGCATATATCACTTCATAAACCGTAGACAAATGTTGAAGTTATTTATCATATAAATATATCTCACATACTCCACATAGGTTATGTCACGGTTATGTCAACAATTTATCACAGTAATTTTTAGATCTACCATGTTATGTTGGTAACCGTTGTAAAATCACTAGACAGCCTGCTTACGTGTGCAAAAATAAATTGAAACAGCGTTAAAGACGTTAGATCATATAATGTTGACCGCACGTCGGCAAAGTCTATCTTGTTCCAAAGTAGCTTTAGCGAAAACGTCGACATCCCCACGCAAAGACCAATTCTCGACTGATTTATCTAAACTTATCAAAAACAGCCAAGCCTCTGTCGATCAGCTGTTGGACAGGCCACTTAAGAGAAAATAAATCGGAAAGACTTTTATAGGTGATCGAAGAATCACAGTTTTCGATATGCATCGCATATAAAGTACCTGTTAAAATTGAATATAATGATTTAAAACGGCGCGGCGCGCGATCTCTTTGTATTCGGCAAGTGCTTATTCATTATTTTATTCCGTTCCCGAACAAGATTTATGTCGGGACCCCCGAAAAACTCGTATATTTTGCAGGGTGCGTTTCGTTTATTCCAGCGGACGCGGCAGATGTTCAAAAAATAAACTGAAAAATATTTTAGATTTATGAGCGGGTGACACTTTATATTCTACTAAAACTTTTTTCCGCTCCCCGCGCTCCTAACCGCTTTTTTATTATGATGTCCGTCGGTTTATCCCCGGCTAAAGGGTTTAATGTCCACAGTTTACCTATAATTCTACGGAAATACCACTCCTCCAACGTATAAATAATAGCATGTTAACATTCTTTAAACATTTATTAAAGCTTTATAATGATTTGAAGAGGTGCGTGTTTATACGCGTGTGTTTACCCCACATCAAACGGAGCTCTTAAAATAAATTAGGTATAATGCGCTTTGAATGTTTAAAATTAAAGAATGTCACGCAATATGTAATATGAGCGCAATTGCTTCTAAACCAGGGAATAAAACCTTTGTAACTGCAAAGTTCCATCTGGCCTTGCACATTTCTGCTATTGCGAATATCTCACGTACAGCTAGGTATTCACAGCGTGATTTTTTGATATTTTGTGCTTATTTCTTAACAAAATGTGAAGTGAATAAATTGGTGACGGTTGCTAGGTGCACCATCTAAGGAAAATTGTCTACCCGCTGTAAGAAAATCAATATTAACCTGTGTTTATTATCCATTTGCCTTGTGAACAGTTTTACACAGATCATTTACAAAAACTGAATGAAAAGCTAAAGGGCGCTAAAGGTTAGATTTTTTTAATGCCAGTTTAAACCATAAACTGAGTTCAATATTCAAATACTCAAAAAATTGGCCTTAAAAACAAGATCTCTTAAAAATAAGAGAGAGAAATGTATTTATATCAAAAATCAATGATAATTAAACAATAATGATTTTCCCAAATTCAGACTTGTACTGACCTTGCCTACAATTTGAGGTATGATAGAAATTTATGCAAGAATTTTTGCAAAAGTTATTGACATTTTGCTGCAGCAACTGAATGAAATACCTCTTCTATTCGCACAAACATTATCGCGATTTAGGGTCTTTTTCGGGGGGTCAGAACTCTGAGGGTCTAACGACTACTAGAACTTTTAATTACCTACAATTTGAGGTATGGTAGAAATTTATGCAAGAATTTTTGCAAAAGTTATGGACATTTTGCTGCAGCAACTGAATGAAATACGTTTGCTATTCGCATGAACATCATCGCCATTTAGGGTTTTTTTTTCGGGGGGTCAAAACTCTGGGGGTTTAACGACTACTAGAACTTTTAATTACCTACAATTTGAGGTATGATAGAAATTTATGCAAGAATTTGTGCAAAAGTTATGGACATTTTGCTGCAGCAACTGAATGAAATACCTTTTCTATTCGCACAAACATTATCGCGATTTAGGGTTTTTTTTTCGGGGGGTCAAAACTCTGGGGGTCTAACGACTACTAGAACTTTTAATTACCTACAACTTGAGGTATGATAGAAATTTATGCAAGAATTTTTGCAAAAGTTATGGACATTTTGCTGCAGCAACTGAATGAAATACCTCTTCTATTCGCACAAACATTATCGCGATTTAGGTTTTTTTTTCGGGGGGGCAAAACTCTGAGAGTCTGATGGCTACTAGAACTTTTAATTACCTACAATTTGAGGTATGATAGAAATTTATACAAGAATTTTTGCAAAAGTTATGGACATTTTGCTGCAGCAACTGAATGAAATACCTCTTCCATTCGCACAAACATTATCGCGATTTAGGTTTTTTTTTCGGGGGGTCAAAACTCTGAGGGTCTAACGACTACTAGAACTTTTAATTACCTACAATTTGAGGTATGATAGAAATTTATGCAAGAATTTTTGCAAAAGTTATGGACATTTTGCTGCAGGAACTGAATGAAATACGTTTGCTATTCGCACGAATAGTATCGCGATTTAGGGTCTCTTTTCGGGGGGGTGGGGCAAAACTCTGAGAGTCTGATGGCTACTAGAACTTTTAATTACCTACAATTTGAGGTATGATAGAAATCTATGCAAGAATTTTTGCAAAAGTTATGGACATTTTGCTGTACCAACTGAATGAAATACGTTTGCTATTCGTTCTATGCAATTTGATCTGTTGGATAAAATGGGGAACCGTTCTAGTATTATTCAAGATGGTGATAATTAGAAATAGGTGCTTCGTAGAGCGCTGACAACGGTCGCATTTGATTGCCGAATTTTCATGCAGAGGTTGAATATTAATGTAAGTGCTCAGCCGAAATTCCTCATTTCGCATTCGATGCATTCCGCGGCGGTGTATTTTACTTAGCTACGTCATCAAAAGAAGCCAGACGTGCAAATCTGGGATATTCTGGTTTGGGGTTTAATGACGGTGTACGTTTCACTTCTGCTAAAACGATTTACCCCCGACCTACTTTGAATTTCACCAATTTACACTTCGACATCCCGACATTCGTGTTTAAGTTGGCAATGCTAGCGCCGAATGCTACCATTACGTTAACAAACTTTACCTCTACACTTTACCGCTATACTACGCGCAATCAGCAAACGCACATAGTTTGCCACATGCAGATATCTCACTTCGTCAGAAACCATACTGCCACCTCCGCAAATATGGGTTTGCCATTACAAGCTCTTATTTAACCGAATTAGGAAACACCCTGGACTTCGTTACGAACAACCAACGTCATAGTTTGGTACATCATCAAACTCCTAAGTTTAGTATCAAAACCAGGTTAATCCAAAGTATTTTTTTTGCTTAATTTGATAAGACTTGGTTGATACTATCTATATTTTTCTTCAGTTTTTTGCAAAAAAGTCATAATACCATGCACTTTTCGACGTATACTATACTCTATACAAAAATAAAGTACACTAAATTTCCTATCAAAAGCACCCTCAAGTGTATTTTTTGGTTGAATGGTTTGGCCGCTAGAGCGCGCCGAAAGAAGGCCAAATTTCCCTACTTTATGTAATGTGCGTGTAATTACAAAAAAAACTTTTTTGAAATTTTGTCATATTACGCGAAACGCAAGTCAAGAGCCCTTCACTAAAAACATGAAGGAGAAACACATTATTAGCAATGACTGCAGTGATATGAAAATAACTGATTAATTATTTGTAGGCAAATTAATGTAGTTTTATCATAATCTAAGTTTTTTAAGCACATTACATAAACTAGGAAAATTTGGCCTTCTTTCAGCGCCCTCTAGCGGCCAAACCATTCAACCAAAAAATACACTTGAAGGTGCTTTTTATAGGTAATTTAGTGTACTTTATTTTTAAATATGGTGGTCTACGTCGAAAAGTGCATAGTTTTATGACTTTTGGCAAAAAAACTGAAGACAAGTCGAAAATTTTGAGGTTTCTTGCGATTTTAGTTGTGAAGCCATATCCGTGGGAAGTAGCAAAGTTGAAATTCGGATTCAGAACCCCAAAAAACATAAAGAATGAAAGAAAAAAGAACAGGCACTCTCGGAAACGATTTGACTGGACTAATATAATAAGAAATGTAATGTCTTGTCACCTTAAGTATAGGGTCAATGCAACACGAAATATATATTCCACTTGGAACTTAAAATGCATTGTTTTGGAAATTCTAGTCTGCAAACGTTTCGAAATGTCAGTACATACAGGCCGTATGGGTTAATTTCCACTAATATGACAATAACCAATAATAAAGTATGATATTTAACGTAACCCAACCCAAATAACAGCGAAACGCTCCATATAATCGACCAAAAATCCAAAATCTACTCGCACATAACCTCAAATATACATAAACTCGCATAACCTAATATAACACCTCGCACCCGACTTTAGACGGGACAATAAACGATCGATATAACTCAATTGTACCCTATAGCGGTACCTGCAATACCAATTATCTACAATACAAACATTGCGATATGGTATTATGACATTTTTGCAATCGCGGTTAATTATACACAAAAAGAAACTCACCGGGGCACGATTGCTGTCACACTTCATCTCAAATGGTTGGTAGGCAGTCTAATAGAGGCACTGGTGACACTTTTAGAATTAATTACGCGATTATTATGCATTATTTTGCAATTGTAAACGCCGCTAACAACGACACGACGCGACGCGGCAATCAACACGATACAACTAATAAGACGCGCGGGTGGGGGGGTACACCACGGTACGGCACGGCACACTACTTTTTTCTTGCAATACCGGCGATGCAGGTAGATTTTGGACTACGTATGTCAAATTGTTTACTGGTTATGTTTCAATTTATAGTAAACCTTTACAAACTGAAATGCTGTTAAGCCTTGCCGCTAATGTTACTAGATTAGAGTGTTAGACCATTGTATTTATTACCAGCAACGAATTAATTTAAAAATAATGATACGTTTTAAAGTTCAATTCGAATGGATTGCAGCATATTCAGATTGCCAGATATACCACTGTTTCTGGTACAAAAACAATGCAATATTTAACTTCAAACCGTGTATCGTCTACAAAAATTCAGATATTGGCATGAATTACATAGCAAGCTGACATTCGAGATGACATTCTTCTCGACCCATAATCAAAACCGTCAATTTTTGTCCCCTTGCGTGCGTTCAGAGGGCTTGCGTATTAATTACCTAATTAGGGCATCCCCCTCAATGATAATTGTCCCATTAATTCAGGTTAATTTCAAGATTTGTCAACCGGTTGTTCCATAAGCACCAAGTCGATAAACAGCGAGGCCAGAAGACCCAGATTGGTACTACAACCTTATGCTTGTTCGAAATGAACTCTTGCACAAATTTACCTAATTTACAAGCACGGGAATTACAGAGAACTGATAATTAAATATTAAATACATACGTGTGTAGTAACCAACTAATTTTCGGAGAAAAATGCAACATTTTTGTGTATGATTAACTAAGTGCGAATTGTCTCAGTAAAATTCTTATGTGTGGTACAAATAGTGTCACCGAAAGTGTCAAAATTGTATTACAATATTAACTGGGACTGCGGTGTAAACTATGAAACCTAACTTATATAACTAGATTCCGCAATTCCAGCAGCACGATGTCTACGTCGGATCCCATCCGCGTCGTACAAGCCCAAAGCTATTTGAATTTAAAATGAGAATATATTTAATCAATTCCAGACGTATGCATTATCATCCGAGGCACGGTAATTTCCAAACCGACTACCCTGCCAGACAAGTAGCGTACAGTATACGAAACTTCCGTGACAATTTTCCTAAAATTATCCCAACTTAAACTAAAACATTACACATTTTAGCTGTACAAATTTTGCCCCCTGTACAAGACTTGAGGTCACACTACCACGCACCATGGACATGATTATGTGTCTCACCCAATTAAGATTTTGGTCCATGGTACCGTTTTCGACGCTGATTGCGCTGGAGTAATTGATTTTTTTCTATACGGAACGGTACGGAAGTTATGACATCTCAAAGTATCAAAAATTGCCAATTCACTATATTTGGAATTGTCAAAGCGAACTGTGTTTGATCTAACCATCCAATTTTGCCGATTCCAACGTTACTGGATAGGAAATTGGCCTAGGAAACCGTTTCTGAAGACCGCTTTGTTCTAAGTTGCGTGGTTCGCGAGAAAAACGCAAAAAATCGCAGAAATCGGCTTTCCCTAGGTCAGTGATTTATTTTATTATTATTTCTTTTTAGAAGTTCGGATTAGCGAACGTTCGGATTACCGAGGTTCGGAATATCGACGCTCTACTGTACGGTCTTATGTTTGCCTTGTAGTTCCTTCACAGTACGGAATTTCTTTGAAATTTATTGTGAATGTTGTCGACACATAGCATTAATTTAAATTAAGATGCCTAAGATTCTGGTATGTAAACCGGATGACGGAAGACTGTGGAGGTTAGAAATTTTAATTGTGTTTGCCTCGGATGTCTTGTGATTTGACGACAAAAGGTGGAGATAGATGCGACAGGCGGGGTGGGAAGCGTTTGCAAATAAGGGGAATAAAATATGCAAATAGGTGAACAAAATTCATTTGGTGGCGTAAATAATTTAGTAATTCAAAAAAGCAATTTGAGTGGGGGCCTGGAGGTAAATAGGACGTTGTCCGTCCGCCCGAGGATTGAAATTTATTTAGGCCACATTTTGCAACAGAAAAGTTTCAATAGCGTGCTGGGATAAACATGTGAATGGTTGTGAAATTTCAAATTAATCACAAACAAAAATTTGTCCCGGGACGTCGCCGAAATCGTATTTTTCTTTTATACACATTATAAAACGAAAATTAGCTGTACCCGCCCGAACCGCAGGTCCACATGGAAACACCATTACTCCCTACCTTCCACGTTATTTCATTACCAATTTTACGTATGTTATTCCTTAGAGCACAGTAAATGGAATCTACCCAACGTAACTTTATATACCGGTTCAATTATATTTTTGCGAATGAAGTCTTCATTCATCAAAAACACAGTAATAACACTCATATTAAATTACAGTTATGATAGATACCAATTATGTCATCTTCATCCCAAACGAAATAAGAGAGATAGATGATTATGAAAAAAAAAAACGTCGGACGACATGAGTGTCTAAAGAACTTAAGAAACCAATCACCTAAATTCTACCAAGAAAATCTGGGCTAGAAGTGACAAATACAAAGAGGAAGGCAGGAAGTTATTTGGAAAAAGGTGTTTATTTGCCTACTGATTGGAAAACTGCTGAGGTAGTGACGCCTCCATATCCAGGAAACCCAGAAAATGAAGAATCTTCCTATAGGTCAATTTCTTCATGCCCACTTTGTCGAAACTATTTGAAAAACTACTAATAAAACGACTGAAACCAATCTTACTTGAAATGAACATTATACCCACTCATCAGTTTGGATTCAGAAACAAACGATGATAAAAACAACTTTGGAAGATGCTCCTCTATATTCTTGCAAAAACTGTTGTTAACAATGTTAAACTGTCTAACAAACTCCTTGTGCTCATTTTTGTATTAGTTACTAAAACTGTTAACATTGTTAAACTGTCTAATATGCTTGCAGCTGTTTGGTAAATGATTTACTGGTCTAATTAGTTCGCTCTTTGATGTTGGCTGCAGTGCTCTCCCGTTGAGACGAAATTGAATTATTGTTTCCATCGTAGTTGATAAAATAGACAGATTATTTTGTGGATAATAAACTTTTAAATATAGGATTACTTCAAAAAATATACCGCTCAAAACAATTGAGAAAACTTTTTTTGAACGCCAATACAGGATGTTGGGAAAAAGGTGGTTTGCCATGTATAAAATGGGAGTGGCTTCTACGCGTGCCGTGTGAACTGAAAAAATTGATTTCATAAGCTGACGCGTTTAGGCAAATCTCAAAAGTTTGTCTCGCGGTTGCCTTAAGAGTTTCACCCAGTCGCCACCGCAAGCAAGGGTGTTGCTGCACATGTTTCGAGCAGTATGGCTGTTCCCCATCGATTATAGCCCTACAGCGCGTACACCCTGTCCTGGTTCATTATTACCGTCCTTCAATAATGTAAATGATTCATGAGACACAACACTACATGGCAATAAATCTTATTTGCTAATTAATATTAACTATCGAGGAACACCAGCACGTTCCATCGCAAGAATTCATGTTTGGCAAACGTTCACAGCTATAGCAAGCTGATGGCTAGTTTTGTAAACATATATGTTACTTTTATTTGATTCCTTTAGTATATATAACGAAAGAAAACTATTAAACAGCTTAGTCGACACGCTACAGGTACCTACCACATACAAACTTTACGATTAGGTTAACATTATTCCTGCCGGGTATGAAATATGGTATTGAAATATGTAAATTGTACTTCGCCCGCCTGTCGATGGTGTCTATCACTGCGCCGTTTTTTTCTCATTCACAGCATCCACGAATTTTACCAATAATCATCGCTGAATGCGGACCATTATACGCTGGAATGAGATATTAAACCAGATCTATCAAAATACGCATCCAGCTTTTCAATCCCCAGCCTCTCACTCGCTTCTCCACTTCCATCTTTCGGTTTATTTAAAAAAAATAATAAATTATTCCCGATAAATAATTACTTATCGATTAGTATCATTCAAGGATTTTAAGCTTCTCTTAACCAGAAACAATGACGTTATTTATTAATTTTATTATAAGTATTCAGAAAAAGGAGGAAGGTTTCATAAGTTCCGTCATACGAAGAAGCAACCGTAGACACAGTTTCGGACTATTAGTCCTCTTCAGTACGGTATAGGCAAGGAGCAAGATGGACAATCAATGGATACACACTCAAATGGAATATCTCACCGTCGATTAACATGTTTTCCATCATATTTCCATGGGCTATGGTGTACCTGGGGTGTACCAGTCACCTCCGGCGCGACGTCACTTCTTGTCTTCGAATCCTGAAGATGTTGGGAATGAAGCACCAAATTAGCGACATTGGTCACCCCCTTATGGTCTCCATTTGAGTGTTTTTCCATTGAGTGTCCATCTTGCTCCTTGGCTATACCGTACTGATGAGGACTAATAGTCCGAAACACGTGTCTACGGTTGCTTCTTCGTATGACGGAATTGCCCGATATATATAGGGTGTTGTAGGTCAAAAGTTTACTAAAAAATATCATCCTTTCGATAATAAATAAGTGGTAGATTTCGTCGGCGTCCATTAAAGCTCTCTAAAGTTCCTTAATTTCTTAAAAACACTTCTGTAAGATAACGTGAGAATAGCGTGACTATGTGAAAGTCTTTTATAACTTAGTTTCGTTATATTGTGTTGATTCTTAAACCAGCGCATTGTGAGACAACTGGGTATAGGGTAGCAAGTATCGATTCAAAAAAGGGTGTTTTTAAATTATTGTTTTTAATCAGTGCCTTAATGGTGTGCGGGCGTGAATAAGCAGCGTTTTAATTACATCCATTGTTGGACACAGCGCGATCACGTTGGTTGGCAATGCAGATAGGAAATTGAGTATTTTATACCGTATTTGCAATTCTTGTAGCGTTGTAAATGCAACACTTTTACAGCCGAAACTTCTAGAAATAGAATAAATAAATGATGATTAGTTTATTTTGACATTGTGCCCTTCAATCATGTAAGGAATGCCCTCTCAATTCTGAGTGATTTGTACGAAGTTTCGAAGATCAAAGGAGCTATTTGGTCGTCACTCATAAATTTGCAATTGGACCGAGCTTATCAATTAAACCGGTAAATGCAATAGGGCGGTATCGATACTGTACGTGGGCCGAATGCCTACCCGAACCCGCCGACCGCGATGTGCAGGGAATATTGAGCAGATGTAAAGCATTGCTCGTGTTTTTATTTAAATGCAACCGCCCAGCGTATCCAAACAACCACGAACCTACGTTTACATTCCACGATATTATTATTAATCATTTTCCGCTTCCACCAAAACAACTTAGAAAGCCAATTTCAGTGCTAATAGACAAGGCATAGTATAGATCGTCTACAACGATGTTCATGGATGTATGCGCAACATCATTCAGTATAAACTCGAGTCGACGTCAGGGGGTCCAGGGACCTAGTATGTTTCTAGATATTGAATATTGCTCTCGATAAATAAAATAGGGACGGTACTCGAAACGCAAATAGATTAAAAGGGCTCATTCTCGCAGATGGTATCAATTTATCTGTTGCGACACGGAAGCAGCGACCCGAAAGGAGGCAATGTGTGTCTGTCGACGATAGAAAAGCGTATGGGTGCCTCGGGGTATAAATAACAGTATTCTCCTAGATTGGTATAATACGAAAAATCGACCCTGGAAATACCGCTGCTTCAGCTAGCATGGAGCACAATTACCAGTAATATCGCCCATTTTTCTAATTTTATTCTTGTCCTTCATATACTGGCCAGCAGTCACCGGTATGAGTCCTCCTTATTCCGTAAAATGACTTCATGTGGACCAGTGGTCTTATTTTAATCATATTTTACCAGAAAATAAATTATAAACCTTATCTATTTAGGTCAAAAGGAGTTAGTTAAATAGTGACGCTCCGTAAACCGTAAAGTTCGTTCTCGACCGCAACAAATTTCATCTCCTGCGTGTACCGGCGAGTGAATAGCAGTTTCCAGTAAGTTTTAGGTTAACTGATAGCATTTTGATAGTTTGTGGCAACGAGAGCACAGAACGAGAACGACTTCAGAATGAATTGTTGCTGCAACAAGCCCTGCGTCCATAATTTATTATATCTACCACAATCCACCACTGATTAATACCATCAACAATAACACTGACATGTGAGGTACCACTATAGTTGATCCCTTATGCCGTCTAACGTTAATTGTTCCTAAAACAGTTATTTTTATCTTGGCTGGCATGTAGTAGAAAGGAATAGTCACGAAGTCACACACGTCATTGAAAGCTCTCGGTTGCATTTGACGAAAATTTGATATATGACCCAAGCGCGTTGCCATTACACTTTTAGCAGCTTAGAAGTGATATTAATGTACATGTCTGAGTAGCCTAGGGCGCGAATTCGCGATGTGAGCGAAGAGTCGGATGGTATCCAGCCGGCACATGAAGCATTTAACCTTATCTAAAGAGGCCAGGGCTCCCGGTAATGGGCATTAATAAATTGGCACTGCTATTAATCCCTTAAGTTTCCAAATCTCGCACACGTTACAAACACCTATGATGACATTCAAACGTATTTAATACAATTGTGTATGCAATTTAGAACAACAACCTTTCAGAGCAATAAATACAGTAGACTCTCCTATAAAGCGGTTCCTATAACGCGAAATACTACAAACGCGCTAAAAATTTTGCGACTCTTCTTATAACGCGATTCTCGTACAACGCGCGTGTGTCAAAATTTGTTATCCTCAAATTCCTATAACGCGTTTTCATAAAACGCGTAATATTAAACCGCGTTGTAGAAGAGTCTACTGTACTAGACTTCTTAGTCAAAAAACGCAGTCTGATCCTGTGCCGCGGTTGTCATACGACCGCAGGCTACAGAAACAGGGTGTCGACAGACGGTAACTAAACAACTGAAAACTACAAAACTATTCAGTAATTTTGGAAACAAACATTGAAACGCCCTGTATGTTAGATTTCATGTAGCAATTGGGTAGCTTCGTTTCAGTTCTGCAAACTGCTCGGAATATTCAAGATTTATCGATTTGTCAAGTGTTTTGTTTTGTTCAGCAAAGTTCTACATCTTCCGAGTATTCTACATCTGTTTTGATTGTTTTTCGTATCAAGTGGGTACTTTTTGTTCTAACGACGCCGCTGTTTCTGAAAAATCCCCGCGGAACCGTGACTGTAAGCATTCGCATTCGAGTGAGGAAGCTTATGATGAATACGTGAGATGTTTGTTAAGTTGACAATAGATCTTTTCATAATAGTACAATGAGAAACATCTATTGTGAACGATGAAAAATTTTTATCAGCGCGACGTGCCGGTGAATCGGAAAACCGGAAGCCTTCGGATTCTGCGACCCAACCTGAGGCAAGTACTGCCAACATACTCGTAACTAAACATAAAATAGGAGAAAATAAACTTGCCCCTCTCAAGCTGTAAACAAACTTTTCCAAAGATATTAAATATTTCAAACTTCTTTCTTTATCTATGGAATTGAAACTTCGAAGGATGCCACAAATGTCCTTCATCCTATTTAGTAAAGGTCAAAACCTACGAAGTACGGTAGAGGATTTTTTCCAGGGAGAAAGTACCAAAATAGGTATATATACAGCCTATTAGTAGAGCCTATTACTGTCCTCGATAAGATTGTAGGGACCGACGGAGTCCACTGCAGCGTAAACCTTTTCAAATCGCCTTACTCGCATAATCCAATTAAAAACAGTAATTTTAAAAGCTTCGCCCAGAGCTAATTCCTCTTTTAACAATGTCTGCTTTGAAGTCACTAACTACCAACGGTTATTTATACAAAATGTATACACTATACAGTCTGGTAGCGTGTATAACCTGTAACGTGCCGACTAAAGTTGTTGTACGTCAATTGGTAGAAGCAAGTTTGTTGTGGTTTGTAGTGAAATTAAGCTGCGTTTTCTTTTGTTGTACTGAAGAAATAACAAAGTCCATCACAGCGCTTTTGCGACCAACGGTAACGGAGAAAATTTCTTATTCCGCCACGGGCATCCAAATCATTTCTCAGTCCCCCACTCCGTACAGTCCACAGGGCCAATACCGGTCAGTTGCCATTGTATTTATTTATCAATTTATTTTAAAATCCAGTCCACACCATTCCTTAAACACCGACAAATTCGTCGATGAACCTTTGGCCTTTCATGTGCGAAACAGGCCGTATATATCAGGCCATGCCCGGTAATGTTCACTTTGCGTTCTAGACTCGGCTTCGGTTAATGAAATCAACTGTTTAAAAGTCACGCATTACAGCTAAATTACAAACATCGATCGTTATTCGCATTACCATACAAATTTCCATAACTAAAGCGCGAGTAGGCAGCACCGCTTTATTGTTAAATAAAGGTTTTCAAATTGTCGTTTATTTAGTCCGGCCGTGTTCACCGCAAGGAAATCGTCCGCTGCCTACCACAGTCGCGCTGCAACTGGTGACACAACAGTGACATTGACCTACATTAGTCAGTCCGCTGTTCGTTGCGACAGATACGACGGATGGCTGGTATGCGAAATAACCTTTATCAAGTTCAGTCGGTTTACTGAATCATTTGTATTTGTGCTTGTGCAGATGGGAGTGCACAGATAACATTGAGAATAAATAAGACCCTTTGATGGTCTGGAGAATAAATTGAAAAAAATATTAAGAGACAACTAAATGAAGTTGTTCATCTTCCTTGCGAGCACCTGTTAAAAGGCGCCCCTTTTGTTCAAAGTCACGCACCAAAAGTAGGCTGAGGGGTTGAGGGCTGAGGCTTTGATAAAGTAAAGAAATGAATTTATTTCTTAGGGCGTTTTAATTCCACCGGTAGGCCTGTGAATACCTTACTACAGTTCGAGGCAAAAATTCTTAAATACTCAGTTTAATATTGTTTTGACATTTATTTCTAATTTCGACACGAATGCAGTTTCCTCCTTAGTAATCACCCAAGTTGTTGTGTTGTTTGTTGTGGTTTGTAGTGAAATTAAACTGCGTTTTCTTTCGTTGTACTGACGAAATAACAAAGTCGATCACAGCGCTTTTGCGTGCAACGGTAACGGAGAAAATTTCTTATTCCGCCACGGGCATCCAAATCGTTTCTCAGTCCCCCACTCCGTACTGTGCACAAGGCCAATACCGGTCCGTTGTCGATTAACATTTGAACTGAGTAGTTGACCAGTGCAATCTCCTCGGACGGGGTAATGAATGTATTTAGTTGAAGAAAGGATAGGTCGGTCAGGAGTGGTGGAACTGGTTATTACGTGTATCTGCAATTGCGCGAACGAATCGGAATATGTACTGTATTAGCACGGCCAAACAAAGGAACCGCATCTACCCAAAATGATACGAATAAAAGAAGTCGTTGATAAATGGCACCAGTCGACAATGTTTTATTTACTAAACCGCTGGAAAATAATTACTTTTCCAATCGATACCACTTTGGCGATAAATCACAAACACAAAGAGATTTATCAATACGATTTCAAAACGGTTCTGCTAACCCATATTCACTCACCCCATTCCACTTACATACAGCTTCCTGTACTATGATGAAAGTAGAAATAAAAGATATCGTTAGCAAATACTAAAAGACAACGATATTCATAACATTAGAACAGTTGACGTAGGAGAAACCAGGTGAGAAGTAAATTTATGACTCTATTAAAAAATTACGGAGCAATGCCCGGCAATGCAGAAGACCCCGGTTCAACTCCAGGCGAAGTCCTTAATTTTTAATTAATTTTTAATTCATTTTTAAATTTATTTCTCACCTGTTTTCTATTTTGCCAACTATTATGCACCTAAAATGTTCTCGTTAATTGATTAGTTGTGAGTATATACAATATAAATACAATATTTAAAGGGAATCGAGTGAAGTACGTATATGGATAACGCCAATGTCGCGATATGTGAATACTAAAAGTGTTATCGTATCATATGTGGGATGTAATAACCCAGAAAATTCGGGCGTAGACAGCGTTATTGGCATGCAAACCGCATCGTGTCCCATACTGGAACAGAAATGCAATTCGTTTTTTCTGATATTCCAAGCACACACGATATTGAAATTTCCAAATTACTTCAAATATGTCCAAAACAGGTCCACTGTTTTTTAAACATGCATTCTCTGAGTTTTAATAATTCGTCCAAAACTGAGAGAATGTATAGTAATATTTCATGAAACCGCGCAGTTGGATTCAGCACTGCGGTAGAATGGTCAAGGGAGAATTGAACTCCATAGATTGCTACTCCATTATTTACATAGTGAGAGAGAATTGGATGCATATTTCATAATCTAACATTGTAACTGTTGATGTATATTATTCCGGTCATACCTCAACGGGAAGAGATCTAAATCCCTTGTGATTAATTCGGTCTTTTGTGTGGATATAATTGGATGATGGAATCAATATGTATCTTAACGAGTCCGGAATTATTGAGGCGCGTTAGTAAGTTGAGGTTATTAATCATTATTCCACATGACGTTGCCTCTGTTGCATCTATCGCAATTTTTTGTTGGTAACCGAAATTTAAAGTAGATTTTCTGTCCCTCATTAGGAAGATTTACAATGACAAAGAAGAAGCAATAACACACCATCAATATCCCTTTTTCTTGACTCCCTCGTTGGAGCTGTTTCGTTATCCCTTCACCGAAGGACGTTCGTATTGATTTTAGTTAAGTGCGACTGTATCTTTTACTTTTTTCGAAAGCCAAGACCTGTATTGTCCCCTTTGATTAAGATAGCTATTTAACACCCCCCCAAACTGAAATTACCACAAAAAAAAACTCCAGTTCGAGCAGAACTTTTTCTCTCCACGCTGATTTATTTGTGTTAAATTTCAGACGCCATATTTGCAACGTGACGCTTTTCTTGCGACCCGTCAAGATATCAGTGAGGATATATGTATGTGTTAAACTGTGTGGGATAAGAAATTGCTGTCATGACACTCGTGACATATCGAGAAATTGATTATTATTGGGGTTCGATTTCGACTGCTTAAACCTCCCTTCAATATGATAAATGGCCGCAATCTCGCCTTTTTCACCATCATACCATGAATTTAGTGACGACAGAATCTTGATTTATCATTAGAATGACAGTTCACTCTAAAGATGATTTAGTTACCGCCACTTATATTTGAGTAATCCCAACAAATATGTTAGTTTAAACATAATTATGTTAGTGTGTTTAGAATCATTTAGAAAATAAACTGCTTCCGGGTTATGCCGTATCAAGATTAAAGAAATCTCCCTTATATACTTAAATTTACACCTCGCTGCGCACATCTGGAGCTACCGCTCCCATGTGCTTTTCCACCTGACCGCGTTAGGATCGATTTCCAGACCCTACTAATGTCAGTACCGTCTTCGCGATTGATGTTCAGGATGTTTGTAAATTTCGATGGCTTCTCTAATAAGCCTTCGATGATAATTGCCCACCCTTGGCAACATCTTCACGTCATCGAAATCCATTGTGTGTCCCGACTCGTGGCAGTGTTGAGCAACAGCGGACTGTTGAATCTTACCTAGCCGGGTGTCTCTACTGTGCTCCTTGATTCGACATTCGATGCTTCGTCCTGTCTGTCCTACATAGCGTGTTCCAGCATGTTATTTTGTATACCCTTTCGTTCTTCAGGAGTGGTGTGATATCCTTTGGGTTAGGCAAAAGATCCTTTACCTTAGCTGGTGCTCTATACCTTACCGTGATACCCGATTTCTTCAGTAATCACAGTATATAAGCGAGATTTCTTTGGTAGGTCTTCAGTATTCAGTTAGCTCTGAAGAAGAGCAACATTGTTCGCGAAACGTCAGCATTAACAAACCTTTTAGCTTTCTACCTTGTATTTTATAGTATATTTCAATAATGACGATAAATAGAAAGCAACGAAACACCGCAGATCATTTACAAAAATTGTGTCAGCGTGTCGCATGAAGTTTTATTAATTAATAATGTTCTAGCCGCTGAAAAGGTCATGTCCAAATGTATCCGGCGGGGTTATAGCAGGGGTGAGATATATTGAGTACGACCAAACGTGTAACGTATTTTTTTGTGAGGGAACTACGTCGGGCACCTCATAGGGCTCATACACAGTTGGAACTCGGAATGGGCGGGGCGTGGGGTTGCAAAAACGGAGGGCCATCACGATTTTATGACCGTGGATTGTCGCAGGAATTAAAGAACTAATAACCCTATAATCCGCCAACTATTCTCCCCTCGCAAAGGCTAGCGCAGGATTCATTTGTTGGGGGGCGCGTTTTCGATGAGTTTTCTATCTTGATGATGCCGCAGTCAGCAATTTTGAGAGCCCACTTGTCCGAAGAGCCCACGAACCTTCGGTGCATTGGAATATATTAATCAAGGACTTTTTTCATCGCATCACCTCACGACCCTTTCTGTCGAACCGCCCTCATTTACTCCTGTGTCGATATTCAATAATACACCAAAGTACTTTCATTAGTTTGCACAACGAGAACGGATATATCATTGTGAAAAAGGGATGAGGGTATAGGTAGGTATCTATTTGTAGTAAATAACTAGGAAGAAGACGCGCACGTGAGATGGGGGGCTTGACATATTGGAAAGATCTGAAATAAAATGGTAGTAAGCAAGCAATTTCATGGAAGAACAATTCGAGGCACTGCCTGAAGGGCGGCGAAAAGAATCGGGAACTGGAATGCAGTGGTAGTTAATTAAAAGGATACTGTGCGGATGTACCATTACATCTAGGAATTCACGGTCTGCGTGATGTCAAATGAGGTCCCGGTAAACAGCAGACACTGCAGCATAGCAGCGCAGTCCCATAAATACGCCTAGAAATTATTCAATTACTCGCGCGTTCAATTTTTCCCGTGCGGTAATGGTCGATTCATCATTGACCAGGTGACAAAATACCTCATCTTAGGTATTTTTCCCAGTGTGAAGTAATTTAATAGATCACCACCGATGACCGGACGGAATTTCTAACCGTAGCCTGCATTTTAGCTACGCTTTTCAGTCTTAATTGAGTCCAGCAAAAATCTACACCCCATTCCGTCTACTCCTTCACAAACATCTTTTTTTGGTGCTGTTGGACAACCCCGGTAAAATGCACCAGGAACCCCAAGTGGGTTGGGCCCCTTTTGCTTGTCTTTGAGTTCCATCTGAGTTAGTGTCAATTTCCTTCTGGCCTTGCATGACTTGCAAGATATTGCTTGGCAATCCTCCTCGTATGAGTTGCTTCGCAAGATGACAGCCGTATTCGTGGATTTGCTGTTGGATTCAAATCTGTGGTGCTGTCGATGGATGAAGTGCCATTTTTCGTCCCTGCTGTCTTTCCTCCAGTTCAACAGTTTCTCTCTTTCCAAGGCACCCAGTGTGTCAGACAATGTAGGCAATCGTATCTTAAGATTTATCTGTCTATTAGTAATTATTAATATGTGTTGGTACATCATTGACACTAATTCCCCAGTGAGTGATATCAATTAGTTACCACCACGGTCAATCAGATCGAAGTGGTTAATTTTCCCTATAGTAATATTTGATCAAATTCGTTTGTCAAACGTGATTGATATGATAGACGAAGGGCCGGACAATTATGGGACAGGTACGACGCGCCGACGTCGGCAAGGGTGGTCTGCGATGATTTAAGTTGTCGTGTTGTTACGCTTCATCGTGCCAGCACGCCATTTGGCCCTTATTAAACCGGCCCGACAAGAAAGAATTGGCACAATATACAATAATAAAATCGACCCTATCTATACTCAATTTACCGAAAATTCGATAACACCGTTACTGTCCCATACAACGTTGACTTACGCATCCGCCGAGCCATGTTATGTATACCGCCCTGACGTAACGCGAAATATATTGTTACTATAAATTTCGCATTTTCAACAATAGCTTAGTCGTCCAATATGCTACAGACGGTCACATAAAACAACATATTTCCGCTTTATGAGCCACCATTATTAAAACGACGCATTTGGGGAACTGCAGTTTAGACATAAAAACAACCACAAGGTTATTGACAAGGCAAAAATCGAGTTCTCTTGTTGCAGTTTTGTTTGTTGGTCCCCTATTTTTGATTTAAATTTGATCATTTAAAGAAAATACTAATTAATTAAATGAATTAAAGGCTTTCTGAAGGATTGTTGTTATCCCTTGCTTTCCAAACCAAAAGTTTCTGGTGATAAATAACAGTATAGAATAGAAGGCGCGTAATGTTCAAGTTCTCTCTACCCACATATATTAAATCTACCATAATAGTGCTACACATTAGAACAGTGTCACAACGGCTAAAACTTTTCCGGGCAATATATCTTCCTCTTTAGAAGGGTAAACAGACCCGGATTCTAAATGTATGTACATATAAATAACAACATAAAATATACATATATATATATATATATATATATACAGGCTGTTCCTGATGAAGCTTTTATAATAAAGCAAAAATTAGAACATCGAAAAAAGGAGTTACCTTATTTCGCCCTAGACCAGAAATTCCCAATATTTGAATTTTCTTTAAATTGAATATATATATATATATATATATATATATATATATATATATATAAATATAAATAAATTTAAATTTTATTATTTAAAATCAAGAAAAGCTGACAAAAAACAGAGAAAAATGTGTTTTGTGTAGCCCAGTAGCTAAATATATGTAAAAGGGGTAAAGTCGACGATATTAAAGAGTTTATTAGATAGGCGACTTTTAGGTAGTGTTGAAAAGTCATTTAGTAAATGAGTTAAGAAATTTGCAATGCTAAGCGCGGCCGTGGAGCGCCGGAACGGATAACTGAGGCGTCGGTACGAATTTTAAATAAAAATAAATGCAGACTAACGCGCCATATTTATCAAGTCGATTAGGCAATAATCAGCGAGCGTAAATTAGTCGCATCGGAATAAATAAAAATACAAGTACAAAAGACCGGTCTTTATAATATCGATCTCCGGTTTTCTTGCACATATCTTGTGTTATTTACCGATGCGAATGCAGGTCGGATGAAGAAGAAGAAAGGACCTATCTTGAAGGAATCCTTCTTAAAAGAAACCTTCTTTTACGAACCCTTCCTTTAGGACAGATAAAATGTAAATTGAATTAATTTCAGGTCTCAAATAAAAGTTCATCCCTATATCTCCAGCCAAGCAACCAGAGCTTTGGAAAATACGGACTCGGACATAAAAAAACCTACTCGACGGCCATGAACTTCCTAGATTCTTAACTACTCAACTCACTTCTTATCCCCTCCAAGGATTTTCATCGTTTTCAGATAATCAACCATAGACAAGACAATGGACTGCACTTACCTCTGCTGAACTGGTTGAAATTCTTAATGACCTTCTCCGCGTTCTTCCTGGCGATATAAAACCATTCTGAGGTGTTGCTGTGGTATTTGTACTCGACTGCAAGATCTTTGACGAGGATTGTACCTTCAGGCAAGCGATAAGCATACGGGCAGAAGAGCCAATACTCTTTGTACTGGTATTGGTCGTAACAGTTGCCAGCAGCAAAGATGTCGTCGTCAAACTCGACCATGGAGAAGACGGACGCGTGCAGGAGATACTCAGATGCTACCACAGCAGGATCTGCATATTTCCATACCCGTGTAAGCATATTGGCTCGATTAACAGCAACATCCGCTTCCACTCTGAAGCGTTCTTGAGCATACATGTCCACAACTCCTTCGCCCAAGTTCAAGTCGGTACCAGCGGTACAGTTGTCTCCGAGGAGATGTTGGGATTCAACAATACGTAAGAACCGAGTAACGATATCAGCTCGACCATTCTTTGCATGCTCCTGAAGGATGCGCTCCCGGATTTCCTCCATGGAGTCCTCAGTGTACGAGTCGAGAGAATCGTCCTCACCGTCCTCTTCCTCGATTGGCTCCGGCTTCTTTCTACTTCTCGAGGAATCGGACTTGTCGAGAGCCTTGTCGCCCATGTACATAAAACTCCTGTCCATGTGCCATGTGTTGTTCCCATCTACCGTTATCCGCCTGCTTTTAGTCTTACCCTTCTTTGGTTCTTGAGGTGACGTCGTTGTGGGTGAAGAATCGGTGATAGTTGAAATATTTTCTAAGGTCTGCTGGAAGAAGAAGAAGTCTTCCGCGTGTGGCTTGTTCGCCCTAAGGAGCTTGTTCCTAGATCTGCTGTGCCTAATGTTTACTTCTTCTGCGTTTTTGTCCACGGCATTGCTGTTATAGAATAACAAGAGGAACACCAGCAAAACTTTCATCTCGTGTTTTTTATGTCATTATAACCGAAGGTAATGGGTATAGTCTCTCACTGGGAACATCTAAGAACATCTGCACTGATCTACATGTCAAACGGTAAGTTTTTTGAAAGTTCGTAATCTGCTGCGAAAAAGCGCGCGAGTTGTATTGGGGTGGCGCTAGCGTCGAGGCGGTGCGACGTCGGATTCACAACTGAGCTAAGGGTAGTCGTTTGGGAGCGGGGGTTGATCCTGGGATGCAGGGATGCACAAGCGCGCCACCTGCTCTGACGGACAGCGGCGGGCGCACGCGTTCCCATCACAAAAACACACTTTCTGTCGAGAATTTCGCCACCGTCCCCATGCTGGGGCCACGCAGAAAACGCACAGCCCCCGGGCCCTCCAGCCCCTACAAAAAAAAAACATACCCCAACGTCGGATTTATCGTTTTTTCTTCGTCCTCAAACCTGTTGCGCCTATATGGTTTTCCACTAAATTATTTCTTCTGCCTTGGCTCCAAATTTCTGCTTCCAAACAAACTTATACATCTGATGTCTTCTTTATTTATTATTTACTTAATACTACGGATCTAGTGCTTTACCGCAGAGTAGAAAGGCGCCGAAATAAACTTTTGAGATGTCTTCCAGTTTTTCTTCAGTATTTTTCTTCCAGTGTTATTATTATTTCCTTTCGATTTTTAATTTTCTGTAGTGTCGATAAATTACAAGAAGTTTCAAAGATATTGAGAAATGTTTGTGTTAAAATGTTGAACCAATGGGATAGTACATTATTATACAGGGAGCACCGGCACATTCTTCGAATGTGGTATCTATTCAACTTAATCAGATGTTTGACGATAGGTGGTTCGGAAATAGAGGACCCTGACGGTGGCCACCAAGCTCACCAGATCTAACACCATTACACTTTTATTTCTGGGGTCATGTGAAAGGATAGGTCTATTCCACACCAGTTAATACTCGAGAAGAATTGACTAACAAAGTAGTAACCGCCATTAATGGACTTCAGCGACAAGAAATCCGAAGAACGACGATGACAGAAGTACAGCGAAGAGTTTTAAAATGTTTGGAGCAGAAGATTATTTTAGTTTTAACAAACCTTTTCAATATTTTTCTGTTTTCCTGCTGTTCCAAAGTTGTTACATTCCCAGTTTGCAACCAAGTACTAAAACAAAAAAAAAATATCCAAGGAATCCAGACATTCCAAAATAAAGTACTAAGGAATATGGTTAACGCTGCTTGGTACATACGGAACAGTGACCTGTGCCGTGATCTTGGTGTCCCACAAGTCATCCAAGAAATAAAAAGATTCGCCACTAAGCATGAATCTCGCCTAAGCCATCACGTCAACGTAGAGGCCCTGCACCTACTGGACAAACCAGAATCTAGTGAGAAGACTAAAAAGAACTAAACCCTTCGAACTAGTGAATCAGTAAAATGTGTAAAAAGCTGAGCACTGTGAGTGAAGTGTTAGTGCTTCTTGTTTGGGACAAAGTAAATATATGACATCAGTGGATAGCCTATTAGAGACAAGTACCTAGTTTTAAGAATTCAGATTTAAATTGATGATTAACATAAAATAAGCCATCCCGTAGAATCTTATTCAAAACTTATTTTTTGGATAGTTGACTGTCCAAAACTGATTTAAAGGATATTTCTTTGCAAATAAGTGAATTACTTAGTCTAAATCTCTTTTTACGGTCTAAAAGTTGAGTGAAATATGTCACTTACCGTTCTTTATTTTGTTCCACCGAGAATTGAATCAGACTACCTCTCTATTTTAACCCATATTAAATTATTAAAAAAGGCGACTGACAACGTCGCTGGTGAAGTTTTAAGTACCTATCAAAGATTAAGCTACAAAGTTCACACAGAATATATAAATCGACCTTTCGTATCGGCCGAAACGATTTTCCTTTGATTTTCTCTGCATCGTACTGAAAAGGACAAGTAGAGAAAGAAAACACTCCGTGTATATATAGATATATATACAGACTGACGCATAATTAGAATGACAAACTGAGAAATAGACTCGCGTCCGAGCATCTCAGTCTGTAGATGCAATTAGGGGACAGCCTGTACATTACATTTATTAAGACGAATATGTATATACAATAAAAAGAAATTAAATACCGACGCGACGCGAATAAGTATGTATATGTATAAATTAGTTCAAATTCAATAAAAACAACAATAAACAATATGTATAAAAATTGAACGTAATACTACGTGATGCGACATCGCGTTCGCAATTATTAATAAGGATAAAAATTAATTCCGGAGCTTGGTTATTATGTACACACGATTGTTCATAGTTAATTAATTAATTAATTTGGTAGGTAAGTATGCATTGCATATTTCCACGTCCATCGACGGGCTTCTTCTTCAAATGTTGCCTTGTCACTCAAATATAGCTCGCCAATTTCCCTCTCCATACAAACCTATAAAAAGAAAATCACAAATATAAGAATAACTACACATACTCGTCAAACAGTGTTAGATTCTTATAACAAAATTGCTTTATGCAATCCTAATAGTAGTATTAGTAATCCTACCTAGCAGTAATCCTAGCAGTAATCCTAGCAGTAATCCTAGCAGTAATCCTAGCAGTAATCCTAGTAGTAGTCCTAGTGTTAACACGAACAAAAAACGTACGAACAATGGTTCGGCCACACATGAACTCTAACCAATTGAGCTACCTACGTCACTGGAAGTTGACAGGCGAATAAAACAATACATAAAATAACTTTCTTAGTATGCCGGCCCTAAACGTACACTGCCGCTCATGGAAGTTCGGACACTTAGTAAACATATAGGAAATAATGATAAAAGCACTGATAACGTAGCAATAGGCACCTCTATTTCTACCAAATAGCGAACACATTCTTAACGTTGATTTCCAGTAACATACGACATCATCAAATGTGCTAATTTAAAATAATTTTTATATTTAATTATTATGCAACATTTATGCTGTTTTGTAACTGGTTGTTGGGCATTTTCTAGTTTCCATTAAAAAGGATTAAATACGAAATAACAAATAGAGTCATAAATACTGCATCTCAGACACATGTTGCGACCCCATTTTTACCAGATTTTTGCATCAAATGCTCGAATTCGTATACAAACGAGTCTGTGCCTGCAATCTGTAGTTTGCACAAGATAACTCTGTCACGCGGAATACATCATGCGACGCGGAAAGCCAACAAGCAAGGAACAGCGTTCTGTAAGTGACACTCTTCACCAATATGAAGAAACATGGAATTTGGATGACGTGTTCGGCCGGGACTATCACGAATAATTTCCCAAGCGGGTGAAGAACGATTAAAATTAATTTTTAAGCAAAGCAGAAAATTGACCGTTCCAAAAATCACCTCTGATGTCAATCGCGATCGTGAAAGACCAATTTTCGTAAGCACAGGGAAACGACGTCTCCAAGCGGAAAATCTGCATGGACGCGTTGCCGTACGCTAACCATTGCTTGGTCGGGAAAATCGTCAGACACTACTGTTTCCAGTCTTCATTTGTCCAACTTCGATGTGTTCGTGCCCACTGAAGTCGTTTCTGACGATTTCCCCGACAAAGCAATGGTTTTCGTACGGAGTACATTTTCCGCTTGGAGACGTCGTTTCCCTGTGCTTACAAAAATTGGTCTTTCACGACCGCGATTGACGTCAGAGGTGATTTTAGGTACGGCCAATTATCTGTTTTGCTTAAAAATTAATTTTAATCGTTCTTCATCCGCTTGGGAAATTATTCGTGATAGTCCCGGCCGAACACGTCATCCAAATTCTATGTTTCTTCATATTGGTGAAGTCACTTATCGTTGACTCACTTATCGTTGATTTACTTCTTGCATTTTCACGAACAGACAATCGTTCCTGATGAAGACCGATAATTACAGAACGCTGTTCCTTGCTTGTTGGCTTTCCGCGTCGCATGATGTCTTCCGCGTGACAGAGTTATCTTGCGCAAACTGCAGATTGCAGGCACAGACTCGTTTGAATACGAATTCGAGCATTTGATGCAATAATCTGAGAAAAATGGGGTCGCAACATGTGTCTGAGATGCAGTATTTACTACTCTATTTGTTATTTCGTATTTAATCCTTTTTAATGGAAACTAGAAAATTATTTTAAATTAACACATTTAATGATGTCGTATGTTACTGGAAATCAACGTTAAGAATGATTTCGCTATTTGGTAGAAATAGAGGTGCCCATTGCTACGTTATCAGTGCTTTTATCATTATTTCCTATATGTTTACCATGTGTCCAAACTTCCATGAGCGGCAGTGCATATCACAAAGGCAATACGAGTGGCGGATGTAATGACACATTCTTTATTAAATTTATGAAAGCGGATAGTTGGAACTTTTTGGCCGATGATAAGTTAAATTTCGCGGATAAGGTACGCTTCTCATCGTTTAAGCAAGGAGCTAGCCGAGTGGAGAACTTGCAAAAGTTTTGGACCGAAGTATCCCGACTTGGTGACGATGTTACGGCTCGTATATTACATACGTTTTCCGCGGGTTGCTTTGTTTGCTTGAGCAGGGGGGGGGGGAGGTCGAGTCGCGATACAGCACGGCAAACAGCACAGGTACAAATGGCATTATTGTCCGATTACCGGTTACGCGATTCTTGAATTGATTTTGCTCCCCTAATGCCACCTAAGAGCGCGTTTTATTGTTTGTTTTCCTGAAGCGAACACCATTTAGGCCAGTCGCCCTCAAGGTCATTAGAATTTACAGGGCTGAAGATTCTTTTGTAACATTAGAGTGGACTGAAATTTTAGTATTCCTACTTATTTAATAACTGGAGGATTTTTTTTAAAAGTTCCCCGAGATCTGCTATTGTAATACCAAGCAATTTTTTGAATTAGGTTGTGGATATTCAATATACAGGGTGAGCCAAAATTGCCGGAACACCTAAATAATTCTCCAACCGTAGGAAATATCAAAAAATTGTTCAAACAAAATTTTGTTGGCTTTAAACAAGCTATTCTAAGATTAGTGCTAAGAAGAGTTTTTTTATAGGAATCATATTTTTATAAAATGCTAATTTTTTTATTTATATGCTAATAACCAAAAATAGTCAAAATTACCCGAACACCTCAATAATAATTATTACCTAAATAATTCTCCAACTGTAAAAAAAATGTTTCAAAGTTTTTTGGGTTTAAACAACCTCACGTTCAAATATATTTTTAATATACAGGCTGTTTATTTTATTATGGAAATTTGCAAACCTTCCCTTTTTCTAACAGAACATATTTAGCATTTTTCTATAATTTTTATATAAGCAATTAATCAATACTCATGAACTTTTACTTTAACCAAACGGGTAAAAAATAAATAAAAAAATAATTCGTATAAAAATTTTAGAATTAATCTAAGTTGTCGAGGGGGCAAAACTCTGAGGGTCTGACGGCTAGTAGACCTTGTAATTACCTACAATTTGAGGTATGATAGAAATTTATGCAAGAATTTTTGCAAAAGTTATAGACATTTTGCTGCAAGAACTGAATGAAATACGTTTGCTATTCGCACGAACATTATCGCGATTTAGGGCTTTTTTTCGGGGGGGCAAAACTCTGAGGGTCTGATGGCTACTAGAACTTTTAATTACCTACAATTTGAGGTATGATAGAAATTTATGCAAGAATTTTTGCAAAAGTTATAGACATTTTGCTGCAAGAACTGAATGAAATACGTTTGCTATTCGCACGAACATTATCGCGATTTAGGGCTTTTTTCGGGGGGGCAAAACTCTGAGGGTCTGATGGCTACTAGAACTTTTAATTACCTACAATTTGAGGTATGATAGAAATTTATGCAAGAATTTTTGCAAAAGTTATAGGCTTCTTGCTGCAAGAACTGAATGAAATACGTTTGCTATTCGCACGAACATTATCGCGATTTAGGGCTTTTTTTCGGGGGGGCAAAACTCTGAGGGTCTGATGGCTACTAGAACTTTTAATTACCTACAATTTGAGGTATGATAGAAATTTATGCAAGAATTTTTGCAAAAGTTATAGACATTTTGCTGCAAGAACTGAATGAAATACGTTTGCTATTCGCACGAACATTATCGCGATTTAGGGCCTTTTTTCGGGGGGGCAAAACTCTGAGGGTCTGATGGCTACTAGAACTTTTAATTACCTACAATTTGAGGTATGATAGAAATTTATGGAAGAATTTTTGCAAAAGTTATAGACATTTTGCTGCAGCAACTGAATGAAATACGTTTCCTATTCGAACGGACATTATCGCGATTTAGGGCTTCATGTCGAGGGGGCAAAACTCCGCGGATCTGACGGCTATTAGAACTTTTAATTACCTACAATTTGAGGTATGAGTTAAAAAATTTAATAATATCTAAGTTGTTCTATTTAAAAAAAGGAAATGTTGCCAAATTTATATAATAAAATGAGCACCCTGTATATTGAAAATATATTTAAAAGATAGCTTGTTTAAAGCCAAACAACTTTTGTTTGAAAAATTTTTTGACATTTCTAACGGTTGGAGAATTATTTAGGTGTTCCGGTAGTTTTGGCTAACCTGTACATTTGATATTCAACAAATTTTAGTTTTTCTTTGCAAATCTTTAATTAAAAATTCTTGGGTTAACTTGGGGCAATTCCTGGCTTTGTTAAGTTAGTAGTATAGTATCCAATTAGCAAATTAGACTATGCGATTGATATTTCATAAATATCACCGCTTGAAAATACCTAAAGTATAAAAATACTTCAACGCACATATCCACACATGCGTTCAAAACAAGTTTTTGAACCGCTGGGGTCGACTGGACAAAAAGGTTGTTATTCTATGGCTCTACGCCGAATATTGCTGGAATGTTTGAACAAACCATACCGGTACTGTTAATGGTCCACAGAAAAATATTTTTATATTATATTATTTATATTATATTTTTCCAGTTGAAAAAAATTGTTATCGGCTCAGAGGTTCCTTTTTACGTTTCAATTTTGACGAGAAAATAATATCTAGGTATGTCATAGGTACGTGTTTGTTTAATCACACATTTAATCACTTTGTAAAGATTTACAGTTTTAAGAAAAAAAAACATAAGAGTTGTATCAGAGTTATTAAATAGTCTAGCTACCAACAACAATGAATTAAATTAACACAAATCAATAGAATTAAATCGTTCTACAGGCTCTCTGGAAACTAGTGGGACCAATTTATGGTCGTCGCGTCCTGGTCGCCGTGTCCTGGTCGCGTCATGGTCGCGACGACCATGGTAAAGAAAATAATGAGACCTAGTTTAGTCCCATTATTTTCTGGAGGCCTTGTAGAGTTATAAAGCGAAACCCGAATTATAAAACTACTCTGTCGTCTTGCTAGAAAGAGCAGAGATCTCCACAAACGCTATATTTCCACTAATAAGCTGGTTCCACGTTGTGGAGTTTCGAGAGTGTGTCCGGGTGTGTCCGGCGTTGTATTGTCCAGCTGATTTGGTTACCCTATCTCGGCCACAGGGCATTTGATTGTTTATTTTCTAAAAGAGAGTCTCTAACGAGTGCGGTTTTCCATGCAAGTCCGTGACAGTGCCTCACGGCTAACGAAACCAATCAACATTGTGACACAATTAATGAGAAGTGTGTTGTAGAGATCAAGACGGTCCCGAACTTGACAAATTATATTCCCCAGTTGAGGGCCTTTAAAAACATTGATTGTTTTGCGAAATGTAACAATCGATTTACCAATTAATCATTCGCCCGCTGGCATATTTACCTGGTTATTAGACAAGGGTTAGAAGTAGGTGCCCGCTAGGTAATTAACAAAATCAGAGAGCACGCCATACTTTTATTCGGCATCATGTTGAATTAGCAAATTAGCAACACGAGGGTAAAGCGAATATACAACATGTGGGGTTCGCTAATTTTATTAGAGCATATGAAATTATAACACCGCCCTACCCGTGTGTCGCGCAAATTTGGAAAATGCTGAACGCGTAATTATAAATAATCCCGAAAATGTAATAAACCACCCCAACACACGACCCGTCCAGACAGAAAAAATTAGCCTGTAAAATTAGTGCACATTAAGTGATAAACTAAAAGGGTTTGTTAGTGCTGTAATTTTTTACATAAAACCTTTTTTGTTTTTTGGTATCATATTACCAGTGGCCGGACAAAAATGTATGTCTCGCAGTGCTAGAAGTCGCCCAGCTATGAGTGTGCGTAGCGGGCACGCATGAGTCAATGACGACTTATGCGGCCGATTGGATTGATATCCATAGGTGCGAAGCGCCTGGCGGTCGGTAGTAAACCGAGTGAATTTAATATTAAATGTTTGTCGTAACTATATGCAACATGTGCCCACTGAAATATTTTACTCATTTCTTGGATATGCATTGAACGATTGTATTACTGCATATTTTTCTAAATTATCTTCAGTAAAATGTCTTTAAACCTTAAAAATGATCTTTCTACATCGCAGCTAGTCACAGGCGCAAAAGAATAAACCAACACCAAATTGGAATATTTTTTAAAAAATTCCTTCATCCGTAAATGAATTCGTAGAGATTTGTTTTAAAATATTAAAATCCGGATTTCTATGTACTACCGCATCAATTATTTTTTGTAACTTTTTACTGATTGGTGCTTCAATGCTTCGTAACCTTTCGTGCAGGGATTCAATCCTTTGAGAACTGCTTGCAAGTTCAACATTTTGTTGTTCTAGAAACTTTATGGTTGGCAATACTTGCGCAAAACTTGTATCAATAAATTTTAATTGTTCATGCAATTTTTGTAATGGTACTACTTTTTTGCAGTCTTTAATACTAACTGCTTCATCAGACAAATTTAAGACGAAGGGTTTGATGATATCAAAGTTTCTTGCATAAAAAATTGCCGCTTCTAACCATATACCCCATCTCGTAATAACTGGTTGTGGTGGCAAATGTAGATTAGGGCACTTTTCCTTGTAAAGAGACGATCTGGAGGGAGCTTTGAATATTTTTTGCATGTGCATATTAGCGTATTCACGTCTGGAACTTCTTCCCGAATAAATGCACAAATTCTATGAATAGCGTGTGCAAAACATGCCAAATGAAGAATATTTGAAAAATGTTGGTTAAGTAATTTTTCAACTTTTAACATCATCGCAGCAGCGTCAGAAACAAACAGTAATACTTTGGTAGCGTCTGTGATTCCTACTTTTTTATGGCGTCATTTACTATTGTACATATCTCTTCAGCTTTGACGGTACAGCGAAACTGAGTAGATATTAAATAGGGTTTATATAAGTCTTGCGGGTCCAACAATCCGACAACGACGTTGACCACACATCTACCCTTCATATCCGTTGTTTCATCTGCAGAAACCCAAATATATTTATCGGATAGTTTTGACTTTATTGTAGAAATTGTTTTGTTATATTGCCCTTGTACGGAATATTTTCTAATTGTGGATTCATCAGGTAAGTCTCGTCCAGTATGCTTCTTGATAAATTTAAAAAAAACGGGATTATTAATTTTTGTGAAAGGTATATAGCAGAAATAAATGTTTCACATAAATCATCAAAAAAGTTTTTAGTTGACGTTCCTGATACATTTTCCATGTGTTTTTTTGTTTTTACATGAGCCCGAAGACATTGTTTACTACGAATAATTAAATTTCGTGAGCAGAAATTGCAAACGACTTCCCCTTTCTTAACGAACGCAAAAGTATTGCCAAACTCAGCTAGCAAACGATTCATTGCAGGATTTTCAAACTAAGTACAACTATAAAATAAAAAAAATAGTTCAACTCTAAGTATAAAACGGAAGAACAAATTCGAAATGGAAAATAAAAACAGATATTCACACAAAATTTCAAGGATCAACACAATTGAAAGAAACTGCTCAAATTTATCTATCGACGAAGCGGAAATCTAAACAAGGCAAGCGACTGTACTCGATCAACGCCAAAGCAGGTGTACTGGTATGTACACCACATGAGCCGAAGCCAGACCGGCTAGCCGCTCGCGTCCCCACCAACATGTGTCCCATGCACGACACTGGAAAATATACATTTTTCTCCGGCCACTGCATATTACATTGCGATAAACAATTTACCCTGTGCAGCAATGATTGAAGGTCCAACTCAAAATTCTGGACATTACGGTGCGCCAGTAAAAGTACTTCAATCTTTCCTTTATGGCAATTAAACGCGAAAACCATAAAAAGCGAGGAAAATGTGGAAACGGCATTTTTATGCCCCCATCTGAAAATAATGAAGCATTTACAGTACGGTTGAATTTTGCGGTATTTCGCAAAAAGCAGATTGTTGCGGTTCCCTGAACTTTCATGGGACATTGCATTCAGTGCGCGGTTATTATTTTTACCAGAATCGCAAAACTCTAAGTTTGTTCTGTACGGACACCATGTTCAGTAGAATAACCCTGTGTTTGAAGGCTAGTAACTCTGAAACGGCTGAACAAAAAAAATTGAAATAAAGTTTAGACACGAGCGCCCGAGAAGTAAAAAAGGGTACCCGATTTTTACGGTTTTAAAATAATTCTCGACTTCCCGATTTTTTGTCTCCTAAACCACTTACCAAAAAAATTTAAATTTTTGTACAGGTTACAGTTGGAATCTCTTCTATAGATTGGTGTCTTTATTTTCTTGATTTCTTATGTAATAAAGTGTGTAAGGGTGCTTTTTATGGACGCGGATATCTCAGAAACGAACGATAGCACGACAACGCAGTTAACACGTAAACAATCCTTATTTATTATGATACTCAGCCATTGATGTATAATAACATAAAAGTTATTTGGGAATTTTAAATAGGGAAAATAATGTGATCGATCCGGTGCGCAGGATGGTTCCCCTCGGGGAAAGGGGACAAAGCGCGCGAACCGATGCGACGCTTCGCGCGACGATTTCAAACGATTCTCTCAGGACAGTATTCAAGGCTACAATCTAGATAGTATTCAATATTTTTGTCCTTTTCTCTTTCGGTTTTATTTTTTTTAAATAGCATAATTGATTTTTTTTTACTTCTGGAATTGTATACATATTCTGTTTTGTGATTTATTATTATCTCACAACATCATTTCTGCCAAAAAGTAGTAGTTGATGTTTCAATTGCGACAAGTATTTCTCCTAAACTTTGAACGAATTGTGCAGTTTCAGAAGAACCACCAACATTGGAACATGCAAGTTGATTATAATTGCTTCTACAAGTGAGTCAAAAATATGATTAATATTTTTGTATTGGTTTTGATTTTCAAAACCAAAAATTGTGTTGCAAAAGTGTAACACAATTTTGCCATATCTCTTTTGAGATTTCTGACATTGATAATTAATTGTTTTACTTCATTGGAATAAGACTTCAGCATTCTTGCTCAATATTTGCAAGACACGTACGCACGCAACGCAGTTACTCAAGAAACTTTATTCAATGAATATTTATGTATTTATGTTATCCAAAATCATATTATTGAGGCCTGAGAAAAAATATTTGGATTTGTTATTTTATTTGATGATAATATTTGATTGCTGCTATTGATTCAAAAGGCTATAAAAACAAAACAAAATGCTTACAGCTCTTTGCTGTACACTTCCTACCTATTCTTTCATTAAACAAAGTAACTAATTTCTAACCTTCAACTTCAATGGTAGTTACAATAATAAATATGTACGATGTTTCTTTTAATTCTAAGTACGGGCCTGTGATACATGCTGTAGTCGACCTCAAACCCGAGCCGATGACGACTGCGTTGAACGACGTGACGTACTTGCGCGCTATACCAAAATTATATCGAATATTTATGTCGCTTTATAAAATTAATGAACATCTGAAATGTGTTTCTATTTCAATAGTCTCATTAAACAAAATTTTGCGATTGTTTTCGTACCTGTCTCGTTATCGTGCTAATACTCGTTGCCGAGATATCCGCTTCCATGATAACCTTGTTTATAGCCTTTATTGCAAAGAAAATTAGTAAAATACAAAAGCCAATCTGTAGACAAGGTCTTGAGTTATAATCTGTGTAAATTTGAATTTTTTTGGGCAAGCGGTTTAGCAGAAAAAAACACATCTGGAGAACTGATGCCTGCGACAGGCTTTACAAGGAAGAAAAGTGTTTAATCAAACTTTTCAAAGAAGTTATTGCAGCATTTTATGCGCCCTAGGTATTTATAATAAGGCATTCGAACAAACTTTAAACCACGGTTTTAATGACATACGTGGAATAAGGCGATCGATGCTGAGATTTTCCCGGCATTTTTCCGTCTACACGAACCAAACAGATGCCGCGAAGTTTTCTGGGAATCTCAACAGGAAGTTACAGGAAATTACTTGGTGGAAAACGAAAAGTCGCCATGGCCCATCAACTTTCAAAACATATTTTCCCCTGGGAGTAAATAATTACTTCTTCAAATTGCGGCTTAACTTCGCGTACTTTCTTATTGCCACTTGACATTTCAACCACCTGAGCTTCGTCGCTTGCAAGGCGATACCGGCTCCCAAACGATACATTAAAGAATTTAATGTCTCTTAGCGATACCATGTTTCATTTTGAAATATACGATAAAGATTCAATTAGTTTCTAGTAATTACTGTCGTATATATGCAACGATCAATACAGAAGACACGAAGAAACCAGTTTAGGTTTTATATCATCGTTGTCCATACCAAAGACTAGGGATTCTATAAGACTAGAAATGGAAAAGCATTGTGCTAGAAACGCAAAGGTATCTGGTTCAAATCCAGGTTGTGGCTGTAATTTTTGATTTATTTTAATGCATTGCCTATGCATTGCCTTATATGGATATATAAAGGTCGTAATCTTGTGGGCATCCTCTTCTTAGTTTGAAGCAACTACTCTTGTGTAGTAAAACTAATCGTGCGGTAATCTGAAATCGCTAATTCAGATGCCAGAGAAAAAAAAACTAAAAGGCAATTCCAGTAAAAAATACGTTTCCTCTCCAAAGTAGAAGTTATAATTAATAAAGGTCCTCGCACCCTTCTTGTAAGGGCAACGAAAATGTAATTAGCGAAAATAAACCGCTATCCAGGCTAACAGAAAGAACGCGAAGTGTGGGCGATTATCATGCCCTTGAAAATGCCGATACCTACCGATATAGTATTTTCAGGAGAGTTGCAAATGACTCATTCGCTGACAAGGATATGACCACGATTTGGACGTATTAGGACAACCAAAAATATGCTCCGAAAACTACTTTGTAAGCAAATTGAAAATATGGTGTAAAAAGTCATAGCTAAAAGTGAAGTTTGTACAGAAAACGATAAAAATTTATTCTAACACGCGACAATTTTGAGGAATCATCTGTAACATATGCTGAAAATAACAGCATTAATCGATTAGTCGTTAGCACCTCTCCCGAAAATTGCTATGCCTAAGCTTTAGTACCTGATTTGCTCTCCAGCGACACCTATTGGATGTACCCGTAACCAAAAGATAGAAACCTCGCAGGACCTTACAGGAAATTACTTTGCCAACTAACGTCAAATATAATCGATAACGCTGTATATATAAAGGGTTGCCAACCGATTCCTCCAACACACAGAAATATGATTATTTGGAACGAGATAACATAATTTCTTGAATTTATTTACTAGATTCAAACGCATATTTACTTGGATGTAGAAAGTTAGGTATATACAAGAAATGCCACATACTCAATAAAAGTAAAATAATTTCTCAGATAAATGCTGTCAACAAATAAATTCTTTCTTTATAAGAACCAATATTGTATTGAAAGAAGTAATTGATATTTTCGTCCCAAAAATGTTAATTTCTCCAACGAAGTAATAGTAAATCCATCCAAGTGCGTAGTTACTTGATCCAAGAAAATATAAGACATTTAATGTAAGTAAGTATTGTTTACTGAATAAAAATCCATTCTCACTTCTTTCAAGTAATCCCTTTCTCTGGAATAAATATGCGCACCGTGATTTTGTCAAGGTTCGCGCGCCCGCGCGTGGTGCTGGCGCCACGGAACCTAACCTAGTACGAAAACAACAACGACGTACCCGTAGGGGATGTGCCTTGTGATTTATTGGGGATATGTATTGTGATTTATAGTGTACAATAAACGTTTCAACACGGAATAGTTTGATGTAACTCACGCAACAGTTTAGAACGAGTAAGTAAATATAACATACCTATCTTCTTAATTAGCAATAGAAAACGTGTTTGTGCCAAATCTTTAAAATTCTTACATCAAGTAGCTAAAAATATTTACCGGGAATAAAAATATACACTTCATTGAAGACTGTTTACTTACTTCACCAGAGTAACCACTTTCTTAAATCTTGTATTATTCCAAGAAATAAAATTTCTTGTTGAAGTCAATAATCTCTCGCGTATATACGAACCTACCAACTACTTCAGCCAAGTAATTCTCTCTTTGTTCAAGAGATCACTTTTCTATGTGTATAAGAAACTAACAAAAAATCCCGAATACAATATCTATTTTGTTTAAGTGTAATGTTAATAGCACAAGTGAGATATGATTTTGGGAAAATTTCGAAAACTACTTAACATAAAACAAAAAAATTGTTTTTCATGATGCATGGCCGAGTTCAAAGGTTTCCTTTTTGTGTCAAACTATCACATCTCTCCAAGTTCAAAGGCAAAGACTTTTTAGGTATCTATGGGAGTAACTTTTTAGTAACTTTTTAACATATTCTCATTTTTATGGTATATCCGGTTTAACTGGATGCATCTCCAATTCTGTCCAATGGCATCTCCATCTTTTCTGTCTGTTTTCGATAACAGCGTATTTTTGTCTACTTTTGGAACATGTGTCCCAAAAGGTGTGACACCTTTTCCATAACTATTCCCCTAGATTACAAATCTGGGAAGTAAACCAGACTTTTTTTTTTTTTTTTTTTTTTTTAATTCTCTAAGTATGCTGAAATGAAAGCTATAACTCAAAGCTGTAAAGATAAAACTTAGTGACACCTCTAAGACGTGGTATTTCATTTTCATTTCCACTTTCAAGCTTTCATTTCAGTCTACTTAGATAAGTCTATAACTAAAAACAGATGTTGGCCGCTGATAATCCTTTTATTTTCCGCATGGGCAGCGTCAAAAAGCAAAAAATAAAAAACAACTTACATCGCACACTGGATCTGTCAGAATGGACTGGATTGAAATAAGAACCTTGCTGATGGTCAAAGCCAGCGACCAGTTTGTGTTTATCGAGTCAATCCCGATATCCCCATGCCTGGATATGTTGGGATGAAAAATCTTCGTGAGAAAACGCACGCACGGCGGAGACATCGGATACGTGCACGGTATTTGTATATAAAGGAAGAAGATGCCACCTTCGTAGCAGCTACCCTCAGGCCCTATTATCGTAGCTTGCCAATGGTGGTAGTAAGCATCCAATGGTATCGCCTGTATACCATCAGGCGCGTCTGATCGCAAAGCTCGTAGCTCAGATCTGAGTCGATTCTTGCGCCAGCTACTTTCTTCTCCAGTCACTTCTTTCGCTGCCATTTGCTGTATGCATCGCACACAACAACAGCTGCGCATCAATGACGTGTATAACTAAAATTAAAGAAACGATTCTTTTATTAATAAAACTAGTGATGGGCGCATTCGGATTACAAAATCGATTATAATCGATTCTTGAAATAATCGAGACATCTCGATTATTATTTTTAATAATCGATTTTAATAATCGATTTTGAATAATCGATTTTGAATAATCCATTTTGAATAATCGATTTTGAATAATCGATTTTTAATAATCGTATGTTAATAATCGATTTATAATAATCGGTTATTAATAGTCGGTTTTACATACATTTACATCAGTTTTATACCCCCCCCCGTCACCAACTTCTTCTTATTAAAAATCGATTATTAATGGAGAACAACTCGAGAACCAAATCATACGATTATGCGAATCACTCGAATAAATATAACGTGTTTCGAAAAGTTTGTAACATACTACACTAACATACTACATTATAGTACGAACTGCACAATCAACGGTGACCTTGAAACGATTTTTACTATTTTCAACAGTTCATTCTAATGGTTTATTTCGAAATCTTTCGCGTTCACGTAACGAAACAAAAACGAACAATGATCACAAAAGCCAGAACTCTGAATACAGAGCTAATTCGTAGTGACAATTTCCACAACGAGGTGGCGCCAGGTGTCAAAAAACAAGACTACACTACATTATTTGTAGTGATTATTGTACAAGACGCGTAAATTAGAATTTATTTTAATATGGTTCTATTTACCATTTGGTTCATACCATCTTGTGATTTTTTTACAATTTTCTTTTGTAATAAAAAATGCACTATGCTGTAATGTTTTGCAGCTGTAATTTGAGCACTGTATTGAAGAAACAATATTCTTGTTATGTAAACCTCTAACCATATTCTTATCCCGGCTGAGCAACTGTTGTAATCACCTCTATTGAAGCTATGCAGGTAACATTATATGATTTGATGTTTTATGCAAGCGTTTATTTTAGTTGCCCATAGTTGAATCAGTGTAACGTAATGTAATCAGTGTAAGTCTCAGTGCAACTAAATTTATCCGTTAGGCTGTTTGTGATCATTTTGGTAAGTAATTTTTTGATTTATTATGTCGTATGACAATAGTTATCTTTATCTCAGTTTTTTTTTTTAACTTGGTCGGTAATTTTGGACGTTTTAAACTGTTTTGTTCATCCACCAGCTCAGAAAAAGCTTTTTCTTGTAGAATCTAAAGCCATGAATTGTGAATTTTGTCCAGTTTGAGATGATAATTACCAAACATTTACAAAACGTCTTTGAATCTTGCCTCTTTGACAGACCAGGTAATCGGTCATGTTTCAATGTCAATGTTTTGACATACAGAGGTGCGGAAAAAATTATCCGTAGATACACATGTCATTTGATAACGTCTAAATATTTATTAATATTATTCGAATGGAGGAACAAAACCATTGTAGGACATAAAATTTTGTATGTACAGTCATGGAAATAAGTAAGTTCGTATCGCTATCGCAGGATTTGAAAATAGTATGTCGGTTATATATTCGTGTACTGTTCTACCTCGACCCGGCCGCTTCGCAAAAAGTTGTCCGTCACGAGGTGGTTTATCGATGGATGTAATGTAACGGGATTTAGTTTATTTTTAGCGTGTCCGACCTTTTCCTTAATGTGATATCTTCATTGCAATGTAATAAATGAAATATGATCACTACAGTTAAGTTTACGGGTAGGTAATGCATTTAATTAAATATAGAATTACTTTTATAATAATATTAATAAACATGAAATTTGATAATATGATACGAAAAGCTCATTTTAAGATATTGCCTAATATCATGACACATTATATAAATTTATGTTAACTAATACACATATTAATTACGCAAGTAAATGCCTTTGCCCAGCAGTAGGATGACGGGCTTAAGTAAGTAAATGCGCAAATCAACTTGATGACAAGGATTATCACTAAATATAGACTATTTCAGAATTGTAATATTAAAATATATTCACTATATGTAAATAAATTCTCTAAATTTAATTTAAATTTACATTTAGGACGAGCATGTATTTTGTATGAAGGACAATGGAAATTTTATATCTGTATTTACTTTACAGCAGTTAATGTTCAATTATCTTTCATGACATCTAATACATGCTTGACAACCAAAATAATTTAAATTATAGCAATATATACAGGCTGTCCCACGTTTCTTCCGCAAAACAATTTTTTTCAGAAAGTAAATTGCTTTTTCAATTCATTAAAAAGTTACAGCCGTTTGAATTATTAACAATATCTTATTTTAAACGGCTCTCAACTTCAGAAGGAACAGAGAAAACCAATAATACCATATGAAACATATTACTTTCTACTTTCTAGAAAAAAAAAAGCAAAACATTTTGGTATTTTCTTTTGTTCATTTGTTAAGACAAATTATTAAAATTTTACTTATAATTAATAATTTTTTATTGTTGTAATATGTATTTATTGTGTTTCATTTTTGGTTTTGCATTGTTTGATAACTAATTAATTTTTTATTTTTTGTTAATATTTCAAAGAGCTCTACAGAAGTTTTATTGTAATATAGTTCCAGTTCAATAAGCACACATTTTTCATTTACTATATATTAGCTGGAACATTATTGGAAATTTTATTTCTAAATTTGTTTTCTAAATAATTTCTAATAATAAAACACAATTACATTGCAATGTAGGAATTCATTAATTAATTACACATTAACCTAATAAATAGAAACATATAAATCATTATAAACCAAGTCAAAGCATTCAAACAAGGTTTCGCAAATAATAAATTTCCGATATACGAGTTGAAGCGTAAACGGACAATTTTTTGCACTTAGCGGCCGAGCGGTCGACCAGAATAACAAAAAACTTGTACTTGGATGTATCATCGACACACTGCTAAAATATTTATAGAACTTACTTAATTCCAAGAGTGTACACGCTATCATTAACAAACGAATCGTCAAAATCAGATCAGCTTTAATTCTGATGCGCAGTGGAATTTATGAAAATTGGTATAAGCGTTCCTTTAATTGTTCAAGAATAATTGTATATAACTTACACCATGCCAGTCATCTATAGTGGTAGTTTCAGCTAAACTTAGCAATGGCCAATGAATAAAAATATGTTTCTTCCAGTAAGCTTGATCAGCATACATAAACATAATGCTTTTCCATCTCTGGTTTACTTGCCCAAAACTCCACAGCGAGATATCATCTAAGAATTGTATGGCATGTATCAAAACTACAAAATTACAAGTGATTAAACCAAGTCAGGAATAGAACAGCTACGAATTTACCTTCTGGAGGCAATTGATCAATATTTATAGCAATTGCGTACGTTCGACTATCAGAAAGCTTGGCAAGTTGTTCGGAGAGAGTTCGAAATTTTATATTTGAAGGTCCAGCTGCGCCATTGTTATTAATGTTGACGTTCTGATCGGTACTTGTGCTCGGTTGGTAGCTATTATCTGCCGGTTCATCGTTTCCAGAATCACTGTCGTCTTGCTGAAACATAACCAAGTTTAGATGACGTTATTATTAGGAAAATAAGACTAATGTAAACTGCCGTTACTTTGACTGTTCTAGTTATAGCATTGCATATATTTCCATGTTATTTTATAATATATTTGAACAGTTTAATAAGTAAATGTGAATGGAAAAAATATATTTCCGATTGTTTAAATAAAGGAGAAAGTATACCTCAGATAGTATAGTAGTTTTGATAGTGTCTGGTGCAACATTTGGATAGAGAAAGGTATGGCATGTCTGACAGACTGGTTCTTCGAAGCAGGGTCCGTAGAATCCGTTACAGTACATGCAGTCGGAGGCCTGGAAAAGACAAAGGCGGTGAACTTTTCAAATGCATTTCGTCGGCATAAATACCTTCAAGAACCTTGGTTGGTAGATGTAAGGTGGACCTACAGGCCTAACCATGACTCTTACAGGCATTAGGCCACCAGAATTACAGAATTTGGCGATGGCCAGCCGCTACAGATATTTATGGGCATTGGCCTAGCTGTGTGCGCGTCGGCGAAAAATACGGTCTAATGCAAGAGGTCTACCTCTGATTATAACTTACAATTAACATAGCGGGTTGTCAGATTAGCTGGTATCATAACTGACAGGGTATGATATCAGTCATTTGGTCGACTTAACCTCAAAAGCATGTCGATTTAAAAGCAGCAAACAAAACACAAACTGACACAGGTAGAATTACCCACAAGCCTAAGAAAACCGCGCGTAATTTAAACTATCGGACGATTACGCTGATAAAACAGCATTATTTGTGGCTTAATGATAACCCGATTACTTCCTGAATCTTTTCCACTTTCCAAAACAAGCTACCACTATAATCTCTACTAATTTTCCGTAAATGGTCATTCTCACAAACATCTAATAAGACTGGCTTTGATTATTTATTGTTATGTACTACACCTTGAAGGTCAACTGCTTAAAATTTTACGTTTTTTAAGAAAACGAAAGCGTAGAATTAACCAACATAGTTGCAATGAAGAATTCAATTTTGCGTATATCCTGTTTTTCGTATTTTGATTTCAAACTTTTCAAATTAATTGTAATTAACGCTGGTGGTCCACATTATCACTACGAATTGGCTCTGTATTTACAGTTTAGATAAGGTTCTCACTGTTGTGGCCCTTGTTCGTTTTTGTTGCATTACGTCAATGCAAAAGATTTGGAAATAAACAATTACAATGAACGGTTAAAAGTAGTAAAAATCGTTTCAAGGTCACCGTCGGTTCCTTTTAGTTTTTAAGATATACATGCAGGGCCGCGTTTACCAGTAGGCAAAATATGCATGTGCCTAGGGCCCGGCGAAAGGGGGGCCCTAAGCGGCCCCCTTCTACCTAAATAAAATAGGGGCTAGGGGCCGCTAATTCTATAATAAATAAACCGGCTTAAAATTAGAGTTCGAAATTACATACATATAATTTTAGAAAATTATATAAGTATTACAAAAATACTTTATACCAATAATAATACCATTTATTACAACTCAAATACAATTGCATATCGCCCATATCGATACTTCGGGCCTCGTTCGTTTTTTTTTTCGTGGATTATCATTTTTGAGAAAAACAAGCTAAATATTTTTAAAAAATAGTTTAACACAACTTTAGCTTCTCTAAAAAATAATAGACGCGGTCCTGTATACATGTCAAAATTCTTTGAATCAGCTATCAGTTCCACTTATAAAGAGTTAAAAAAACTATATAAATATGTAAAATGTTTTTTTTATTTTCTAGAAAATCGACATCTTAAAAGAATAATAACAATCTTTACAAATCAGAACCCAAACTAACTCCTGTGAAACGCCTCAGCGCCAACATCGCCTTTACAGATTGCGTTCTAAAACAAACAAAAATACACACACATGTAGTTACGAGACATATATTTACTAAAAACTATATACCTCAGGAAATTGTTCATGAACCAGTAATATCGAGGTACTGAAACGTTTTCGATCCCTCTCATCTGCGCATCGATGGCAGCAGCAGCCACTTCCGATGGTGGCAACATATTCATGGTAGCCGCAAATCGAATGATGGGCTTCTTGCAAAGACCAGTGTCAACCATATATGGGTAAACGGTGGTTAGCTTAATTTGGTTGTTTGGTACCATAACGTCCAGCTCAAACTTCATGGCTTCCATGTATCCACGAACAGCAAACTTGCTTCCAACATACGGAACAATATTTTCCAAACCGGTAAGTCCAGCACACGAGGAAATTGATAGGATATGCCCGCGGTTCCTCTTGATCATACTGGGCAAGATAGCTTGGATAATCTACAAGTAATTAAGTATAATTAAGTAATAAAGAGGAATTTGGAGTTTTCTGGCATACCCAGAAGTGTGCAAGGACGTTGATGCTGAAGATGGCTTCAATTTCTTTTTGGGTATGCTCCAAAATACTATGAGTCGGCATGATTCCAGCGTTGTTGATGATAATCGTAATATCTCCTACATCTTTCCTAACTTTTTCGACAGTTTCGAAAACATTGTCCCGATTGGAAACATCACAACTAAAAGGATAAGTTATTTGCTCAGTAACTGATGCTCTGAAAGAGTCAAAAGTCTTACACATAAGGGTGTGCTTTTGGGTATCCCAATTTGCTTATTTCCTTTACTGTTTCCAAGTTATTTTTTTCGTTGATGTCCCACGCGACAACGGTTGCTCCCAAGGCTGCGTACTGTAGAGCAAATTCCTTCCCAATGCCATGACCAGCGCCGGTAACCTACAATTATTGCAGTTTGAACAAATAAGTAGGAAGTATATAAGATTGCCAGAAATACAATATATTATTATCAGATAATTTTACGTATGTATTATAGTCACAGGAAAGGAAGCTTGAAACAAATACTAATTAGCTGATTAAGTAGTTAAGTATATACTAATGTCATGTAATGCAATTTCACATGCAATGAGTCACGGAGCTGTTTTAGATATCCCACTATTTCTATCCGATAAACAAAAAAATATTGCCGCAACATTTCTACAATATATTTCTGTGATTTGGTCATATTGGTTTTATGTATTATTTAATATAACTGTTATATCTAGGCAACCTCCTATGTCCTACCGCGGAGACATAACAATCAATGTTGCTGAAACATCAAAGTTACATATTACATACATTATTTGTAACATTTAAACAACGTTATAACGTTATTTAAATATTACAAATAATGTTGTAAACTTGTATTTATATAGTTGTTAAAATGTTATAAAAACATTATTTCAACATCACAGTGATAAGTCGGTAACATCTTATATCAAATGTTGTCAATAAAATGTTGTCTCGAGTTTGTAAAAATATGATGTATTTATGTAGATAAAGTGTTGTCAATACAATGTTGTCTCAGGATTATATAAATATCATGTATTTATGTAGATGAAATGTTTCATTGTAATGTTATGTCCACATTGTAAACATATGTTGTATTTATGTAGATAAAATATTGTCAATGAGATGTTGTCTCAAGATTGTAGAAATATGTTGCATTTATATAGCTAAAATGTTGTCATTGAAATATTGTGTTGATAATGTTAGACAAACATCGTAAACTATATTACAGAAAGTTGTCGCAATATTGCTTGTTTAGCGGCTGAAAAATTTCGATAACTTGTGGTTTTTCAAAATACCAGAATTGCTGGTCAAATTATTATATTCAGAATGCAATTTAATAATATAACAATAACTGTTAATATCACGAATTTGCACATTGCTCCAAGTATTTTTTCTTCTAATTGCAAACTGATATAAGTTGATATAAGAAAAGTTGATATAATACACGTTGCTAACTGATGGAAATTAATACTCACCAAAACAACTTCCCCTGTAACCGATTTTAATGGTGGCGGCACAAACCATCTAACAACGGCTTCAATGTTGTAAACAATCCACTGGATCAGAATAATAAAAAATTCTCCTAATATTTGAATTATTTGGAGACCAGATGGGCCATTTTGGACACTAAAACGTTATTATTATTATACGATAATGATAATAAAAAATATAATAGACTTGTTTTATCTTATGGACAAGCAACTGATAAAAAGTTCCTGCTTTTTATCAGTTGGTGGTATAGTACATTCCTATGTACTATACAAATGGTTAATAACAAACACTACAAAAAATAGGCGGTGTACTGTAAGTGGAGGCAAATGCGATGTGCAAGGCCAATTAAATACACTTGGCAGCGAAAATAGCTCGAAATTGAAGAACAATTAAACAATTAAGATAAATTTTATAAAAGTGTATGTACATTCGAATGGTATCTGATCAAAAACTTACGCAGGTTGAGCGTTTGGAGCCATGGTTGTCTTGACACAGTAATGAGAAGAAACTGATACGTTCCAGAGTACTCGGCTTATCTTAAAGTGGCTGTCAGGTCAGAACTTAATTTAATACTACAAATGCTTATCGACCGTCTAGTCGACGAGACAGCTAGCAAGTGCCACTTGCAGCGTAACACAGCTAATCACAGAGGAATCACACCAAAACTCCTAAGTATACAATCATACGTAATTTGGAGTAATAAAATGCATATCGGCAAATATTTACTTCTATTAATACACATTATCTACATATTATCATATACCACATATTATCTACGCATCCAACGAATTACATTTTCATAGTTGTTATAAACGTATCTCTTGCCCTCTCATTTGGCAAACATCTACCAAACGCTTCCAGAAGCAGAGGTTCTTCCTGTATCGATTGCCTGTAATCTTCTAATGACACCTTTCCATCCTTATCCTTATCAAGCTTCCTCAACACAATCTCCACCAAATCTTTGACACCCTCGTCAGGATCCTCGTCCTGTGGTTGTTTTATCAAACAATTCCTAAAATGTTATTCACATCAATCGGTTTTAAATTCAAATAAGTTCATTGTAAGTTCTGGCTTTCACGGCCAGAATCATTTAGAAAATAAACTGCTTCCGGGTTATGCCGTGTGTCAAGATTTGTCAATGCTGACGTTTCGCGAACCATGTTGCTCGCTTCTTCAGTCCGCTGTTGCTCAACACTGCCACGAGTCGGGACACACAATGGATTTCGATGAAGATGTTAGCAAGGGTGGGTAATTATCATCGAAGGCTTATTAGAGAAGCCATCGAAATTTACAAACATCCTGACACCAATCGCGAGGACGGCACTGACATTAGGAGATTTCTTTGGTAGGTCTTCAGTATTCAGTTAGCTCTGAAGAAGCGAGCAACATGGTTCGCAAAACGTCAGCATTAAGAAATCTTGACACACGGCATAACCCGGATGCAGTTTATTGTCTTTAAATGAGGTGACTTGCATACTTCAACAACTGGAACATTTCATCCTTGGTGATGAATCCGTCAGCGTTCAGATCATAGACCGCAAAACAAAAGTCGGTCTGTTCTGCCAACGTTCCTCTCAAGAATATCGACAGGCCTAGAAACCATGCTTCCGGAGCTATCAAACCACCATTAGCTTTATCCCATACGCAAAATATCCTATCCATCATCATATCTTCAGTAACGATGTCAAAAGAGCTGTGCAAAAGTTCTCGAAATATGATCCTGTCGATGCCCTTAAAACAAACTAGCAATGTAGAATGGTGGATTCAAAATATGATTGCCACCTTTTGAAACTTTAGGAAACTGGCGCTTACTTCTTGTGCGAGAGAAGGTTTTCCAATAACCCCTCCGCCGACAACAACGCTGCCTTTGTCTTGATTGGTTTTCGGGCGGTTCATTGTGATTAATTTTCTATACACTTTGTAAAGGCCTTCGATCTCCGACCTACAACAGATCGATTTTCCATCACTCAATCTGATTGTTCTCCACTGTGGTAGCTGCACCATAGTACCTATTATGCGTCAAAACCGCGACTACATGTTAACAGAATTAACACGCAAAAACTTCCAAGGTAAACTTCGCGATAGCTTTTATCCCCTACATACTAATACATGCATACTAAAACATCCTTAGGTAGTTTTCTAGTAAATACCTACCTTATTTCACCACATAATTGTCGCATCTGTATTTTTTTGTTCAGTCCAAAAGTTGGATGTCCAAAAGTTATGTGGTGAAATGATGGAAGTTAAAAACTTGATTTTGTGAAAGTTACCTGGTGAAATGAGTATCCCTTTTAGCAAGTTCTAATAACTTGACAGAAATCTTGTTCTTGCTGTCCTTATCGGTCATTTTTCTTGCCTTCGACGTCTTCACTTGCTGTGTACCAGCTCTGGCATTGCGACCGCTGGACAAGAAGAGTGAAATGCTCTTGAGTATCAAAGCTCGACCGCGCGTGCTTACGGGCGAGCTTACTCCTGGTGGCTTCGACATCTACGAACATATATTCGGTGCATTTTTTTGCCATTTTGCAGTGAATACATCGTCTTCAAGTTACTGGATGGCATCGCGAGTTGCATGAGTATCGATTCCATGCAAAACGCGACGGGAACGACAGTTGTTCAGTTTGCGACTTTATTACAAGCTTTTTCTTTTTCTAAGCTCATGATAAAGTAGACGATTTGCTTACTACGTCGCTCGATAGCCAATTGTTTTGGCTGCACACTACCATGCACTGAACTTTAGGTCGATTTAACTTAAAAACTTTCAAACAAATACCACGATATATCGTAAGAGCTTGCTCATTTTTCGCGAGCTCCTGTGATTAAGATTGCTATTCTGTGCCTTTAATTCTTTCTTTATACTTGTACAAAGTATAATCCTTAAACCTTAATGTCAGTAGCCATCCGCTAGTTTAAGAAGCAGATTCAAAAATCGTTGTATGGAACTGTGATCTTCACAATTCCAGTCGGCGAGGTGTTTGGCTGTTCTGCGCATGCGCACATAGGAAGCAGCACGCGAGGCAGCGGCCTGTTATGGATAGAGAGAGCACTGTTGTTCCCGCAGTGTCGACCGTGCCGACCCTGTCGTGCTGGTGGAAGGTAGTTTTACAAACTGCGGATGGCATATCAAAAGCCAATACGTATTTTACAACAATTACAATGCTTTCAATGGAGAAAAAATTCTTAAGTTTTCATCGAGAGACCAAGGATAAGATTATTGATATTTTCGCGCAAATTAAAACAAGATGAATGGATTTAATTTTTACTACGCTTATCTTAACTTCACTTGCTTGTTTGCTACATTTAAATCTTGTAATCGATATTTACATACATCCCATTGTCCAATCGAGTACAATTGTTTTATGTGGACGATTTTAGAGTTATTTTTTGCTTTTGCTTCTACTTGAAGCAGAAGGTTCAGTTTGCAAGTCTAAACTACGAAAGTTTTAGTACTTGCTTCATAATTTGCTTTAAGGCGTGGTTAAGTATGAGTATTTACTTCAGAATTAACAGCTATCTTTGAAGGAGCACATGCTCAAGAACGTGATAAACATTCGTGAGAAAATTAATAAAGAAAAACGGAGTCCAACCCTGCTTTTGCACAAGAAATCGTCACCGTACCATAGTTGAGTCAAAATGAAGGTTTTGGCAAATTTCCAAAGAATAATAATGCCAGATATACGTATAGGAATTTAATTACAAATGGCTACCTTACATTTGGGACAATTGAGTAACCAAAACCATGCTTTTGTTCTTTCTAGACATGCTGTGGAAATTGGAAAGTAGAAAAAGCCGTAGTATTATAAGACATATTGGCTTCTTTGGTTTCATAATGAACACATTGTGACACTGTTTTGGATTTCATAATGGACATTTTTCATTATGAAACCATGGTGATAGCTACATATCTTAACCGTAATTTCATAATTATATAAAATTAATGAATCAAAGTAGAAAAATGCCGTATTACACTCGTTTTATAGGATTATCTTGGCGCAATCGCTCACAACTCATGCGCGAATTGACGTCATATAAAACTGTTAAAATAATAACTATTAGGTTTGTTCGAGCAGCAGTAAAAAGAATTGGGTATTCTTCTACACATGCGCAATGGAGTTTGAAAGGGTTTGAAAGGGCAAAACCCCATTGCGACTGCGCAAGAGAAGAAATAAGTGCTTTATGCACTTATTATGGTGCTGCTCGAACAAACCTATTATTGGACACGGTGGAAAATAATAATAAATACTTTTATTATCAATAATGTTTGCATGAAAACATTATAGATAGTGATGATGCGAAAATAACGATTAACCGCAGTACACAATGACTTGAGCATTTTGAAGCGTTGATAACAATTATTAGGATTTGGATCAGTTAATTAATAGCAGTTCGCAGGGGATCAAATGTCAAGAGTCCAACAACCCTGTTATCACTATCCTCGGCGATAGTGAGGACATGAAACTAACTAAATCATCAAATTACACATTGCGATATCAAGATCTGAAGTAATCGACCGTGGATATGATTTGTAATCAAATTTAATCTACATTAGCAATTGCAAGAAACTACAGCTAAACCCGTGCATACTGTTCAGCTACGTTCAGCTTTCAGAATTCAGGACTGATTACAGTGCCCCGAAATTGCATCAATTCTGATGTCACGCAAATTTCACACGCAATATGCGAGGTAATCAGGCCCGTTTTACAATAAACACATTACCTTATTAGAGGGTTTCCTATTAGTCGTTTATGCACTGGATAACAGCTATTGTTGAAACGTTGCCAAGCAACCGCAAAACTATCGGCCCTAAACTTAATTGGGAACTGAAAAATCAATACCATAGAGTGGTGGTACGCACCACCAACACCATACATTAGGTATAGATGAAAATTAAATTCTACACACATATTTGATTTAAATTTGATGAATTCAGGATCACCCGGTATACGAAAGGAAATAAAACAGCCAGAGTTCTTAAGAAATGATTTATTCAGACCTACATATTGGTTGAATATATTTTTTGAATACTTCGCTAACAAATACGTTGGAGAATCTACATTACTAGCTTAGGGATGCATTTGGTAAGTAAAGGAGCGTTAAGGTGGATCTTAGCAAGCGATATCTCTCGGCTAGTCTCGACATAGCCCGGCTACGCATGCGCATTTCCCCGATATTTACTGTTTTGACCAATCAAGACGCTTGCTTATGCGGTGCATACATGCGCAGACAACTTATCTCAGCTGTTTCTCTCTTGTGGCGATGTTTGTCTGAGCGTTATACAACGTGTTACCCACCCTTTACCCTACCCACTTACCCAACGCAACTTAGGGGAGTAGATGCAAGGTGGGTTTAGGGGCCAGTAACGAGAAGGTGTTTTTTTTCCTGCTCTAAAGTAGCCCCGCGTTACAATATCACAATGATCACGCCCCTTAAACGTATACGTATATTACGACAACTTTCTGCAACATTGTAATAAAGTAACTTCTAAAATTTCTGTGCCTTTTTTTGTGAGGAAAGAAATGAACAAGAGTTTTTGAAGGTCCTGAAAAATATGTACAAGGTTTAAGATTTACTTTGAGACTTCAGATAGTCGAGTTCTTCAGCTATACAATAACAAAAATTATAAAGATAAATCTAGTAAATATCTCCCTTTAAAAACTTAACATTGAAGTACCAAAAAGTATACAAAGGATATGCAGTTAGATTTTCAAATTGGGTTGCTTTTGTTACTGCAAGGTTACCAAGTATTTCTCAATAATATGTATCGGTGTCCTCAAATTGGACAGGTTGTATATCTATATATACAATGCATAGATCTTGCATACAAATAACAAGGATAAGGATGCTAGCGGGCATAATAATGTTGTAGAAATGTTGCTCGAATATATTCTTGTTTATTGGGCAGACCAACAACAAATCCTCTTAACAAATTTTAAAATATACTCAACTATAAAAATTAAAATTCTACTATAGCGAATGTGACTGTATGATACACATTTCGGTATTTGGTTAAGGAGATACTTGACAAATACACGAAAATGTAGCGCCGCCTTTATAATGGTATAGCATATGTTATACAGGATCATCAAAAATTAGCATCAGTGGAAAAGATTCAGACATTTTTCTAAACCACATACCTACTAAAACTTTGATTTGAATACCGATCCAAAATATATATTATGATAGGAGCGAGTTCAAAGTGATATAAAGTAAAAACAGAAAATACATAAATATTATGTTTGGTCAAAATCTAACAATAGCTTGTAAACTAATAAATATTGGGTTAATATGGTCACAAGATAGGCGCTAGTTTTTGATGAGCCTGTACTATCGTGGCCACATATTACATCCTCCCTTTTAATGTCGGTTTTCTCGCCAATCTAGGGGCGAAAAAATTTGAAAAAATTCTAGTGCTGTCCTTGATTAATATACTACAACGCATGAAAATTAGAAAGCTGTATATGTTGCCGTTTGCCCGATTTTTCCAAATTAAGAAAAATTGGCGCTGTTTTGTCCCATAAATTTCATTCGTTTAACTTTAGCAATTAATTACTCCAGAAATAATCCATAGATTTCAACGAATTAAAAAGTAAAATCACCCGGAATGATCGGAGTAATGGTTATGAGTATCGATCATAGGCTACTTAATAAATCACATAGGTATTTAAAGTTTATTACAGAATCATTGTTTATCTTGCATTTTCCCTACAAAAGATCCTGTTGAAGCATCTCATGATCGCCGCAATTGACGCGGCGGTCTTCGGTCGTCGGGGTGATGCGGGGGAAGGGATCGACAGCGACGCTGCCGGTAGTGGGAGATCGCACGGGCTCAAAAGTTACTCCGAGAACAGTGTTTACGGACACAATATAACGACCTATCAGTTTTATACGCTCAGAGCTGCCATTTGTAATATATGTAATATATCAAGAGTTGTATTTATGTTATATTGTTTTTGCCTGTATTTAAATATTACTAATAAATAAACACAAAAACGAACTCAGGTGGAGTCACGCGCAAAACATTGTTCATGTTTATTTCGGTCTTAAAAATTAACAAATGGTCGGAATGCCATTAAATTTAAGGACATGTGACGCAGTAAATAAGGATGATATGCATGCTAACAGCGTTGTGATGTTAACATTTCTTACTGATCTATCCGCTTCCATCAAAATCTTGTTTACAACCTTAATGTATAAAAACTGAAGAAAACAAAAACGCCAATCGATAGAAGAGACTCTGAATGCAACCTGAACAAACATTAAAATTTTTGTGCTAAGCGGGTTAGGAGAAAAAAAATCGGAAAGACGACAGTTAATTTACAAATGCAAAAATCGGGTACATTTTTGCACTTCTCTCGCGCTCATGTTTACACCGAGAGGCAAAAATATTTGATAGTCATACAACATATGTAGAAATGATTGAGGAGTATGACACACTTTATTTCAATTTTTTCTGATCAGTAGTTTTAGCGTTATGAGACGTCAAACACAGGAGTCAATACTATCGAAACGAGAGATGGCAGTTAGGGCATTTCTCTCGTAGCGGATGTGACCCCGCCCATTATAATCAAAATTCTGAATTTAAAAATTAAGAATTTAATTCTGTTAGTTAAAATTACTACCTTGACAAGTTATCTTTCTTTTTGTGTATTGGTAATCAGCTGTTCGCCGTTCTCTCACTGTTGACACCACCGCTTACGGCTCCCTTCTCCGCACCACACCAAAGACCGAAGAGCGTCGGAATTCACGCGGAGTTTCAGCACGATCTTTTGCATGGAAAATGCAAGATAAATAATGATTATGTAATAAACTTTAAACCTATGAATTATGAACCTATGAACCTATGGAATATTTCCGGAGTAATTAATTGCTAAAGGGCCAAAAATAGCGCCAATTCTTCTTAATTTGGAAAAATCGGGAAAACGCCAACATATACAGCTTTCTAATTTTTATGAGTAGTAGAGTATTAATCAAGGACAGCATTAGAATTTTTTAAAATTTTTTCGCCCCTAGGTTTGCGAGAGAATCGACGTCAAAAGAGGGGACATAATATATGGCCACGATAGTACATGTGAATGGTAACAAAATCATATAAAATAGAGACTAATCTTTTAAATAATGTAAATGTTGAAGCAACGTACATGTTCCGACACGACGTACCTTTCCAAACGGAAGATGCATTGATAAAAGACACGTTTAAGTTGGTGTCGTAGTCGAAGAGTCAAGATTAACGAAAAATGCTGTTGTTTTGTGAAGTCCTAACAGGCTTGGCGACTCTTGCGCATCAGATAGAGTTCCCGCAGGGGATACCATTTCACCTGAAGAAAAAAAAGAGTTGGTAGACTGTACTCAGGTCTACCTCTATCATGTACGATGAGCATGCAATGATAATGTGTCGCACAACATCAAAGTGGAATTCTTTGATAATAATCTGTCGGATTTGATGAATTAAAAAAAATACTTTTAAACAAAAAATCATTTTATTCTGTACTGGTTGCCGTTCTAATTACCTATTCATATACAAGTCATAATAAAACCCAGATTTTGAAATACAGGGTATATATTATAAGTTAGCTTATTGGTAATACTTCTAAAAATAATATAAGGCTTTCATGGCCCGTTGTATTTAAAAAATAAAGAACTTCCCATTTTTGCCATACATAATATGCGTTACAAACTGTCAAACACTGCAAGCAATGACACACGGCAAAAAGAAGTACGTTTTTTATTTTTTAAACTAGTTCTGCCTTACCATAAGTAGGGCTCAATAAATATAACATTTATATTAGCGATGGGCGCATTCGGATTACAAAATCGATTATAATCGATTCTTGAAATAATCGATTTTGAATAATTGATTTTTTACATCAGTTTTATCGATTAGGATTAGGATCTAGGAATTGATTATTAAATATCGATTATTAATGGAGAACAACTCGAGAACCAAATCATACGATTATGCGAATCACTCAAATACTGAAAATCGATTCAATAATACGATTCTGCCCATCAGTAATTTATATCTCCCGCTATCGATAACTTTTATCTCAACATCAGCCACCTCAAAGCAAATGTATATATAAAATAATTCTTAACTTACCTATACATGACACTCTTTTGTGATATTGGATGTTAGAGAAGTCAATTGATTTTTCATCAATATCAAAATAAACAATATGTTACAAACTGTTACAATAGCTTATATTTGTATTAAATAGTATTTACAATGATCTAGTTACAAAAGAAAGCAGCGTCTCGGCTGAACGGGCATTAGAAATAAAAAAAATAACTCCAAATATGGTTGGTATTCACTATAAATACAAATAACTTAAGGCAGGGGGAGCTGATGCTCGGATGCCCGTGAATATAATAAATATACAGCCATCTGTTCGTTACATAATTATTGGTCAGAAAATAACTCACTTCGGAAAACAATACAAGCACGTTGCAGGATGTGGATTAAATTATTGCCATGTTAGTTTTACAAATAGGTAAATGAAATTTTGTGGAAGATATTAAATATAGCAAATAACAAGGAAATTGCTCACTTTCAAATAATACAAACTCCTGCTCACTATAACTTAACTAGACAGCTAATATACACATAGCATAACGACGATGGGGGACCACATTACTCTTTGAAAATAATCCAATAAAAAAAAGTTTAATTATTCTCCTAGGTTTTTTAAAACTATAGAACATAGAAAAAATACACATAGTATTTATTAACAATATTATTTATAAACATTTACAAAAGAAAATGGTACAGTTCTCTCCAAACTTTTTTAGGTTTTTGCATTTTTTTACCTAGACACATATCTTGTTAATAACACCAAACAGTGTGGTAGCTTGTAGGAATTTTCGCCTCTAATTCGCGTACTTGAGACGTGACGAAATATACAAAACAAATTTGAACGGGCCATCGACGAAATCTACTCAAACAAAAATATACATAGACGTCGCGTAAAAAAAGTTTGCTAATAATTCATGGAATGATTTTCGAGACGGCCACGTTCGGCAACAACGGAACCGGCAGTAGAGGCGACAATTCCTCTCGGATGTGCAGAACGATTGTGGATTGGAAAGATAGATTTGAAAGGGTAATAATAATAACGACTTTAACTTAAGCGGAAAAATTTGTAATAATAAAACATGCCGGACAGCTTCTGCGGCGGCAAATGAGATATAGTTTGTTTTTTTTACCTGCGGGCTACTCACCTACTCCGACAACAGACTTATTGCCTGTAAGTGGAGTAGGAGACGATGTTACTGTGTTCATCCTACTATGATCCTTAAGAACTGGATCTGAAACGCCAACAGAAACAATGTCAAAACACAGACGAAATATTTATATACTTATCCTATACCTATCGTTTAATATTATTACGAGGGCTAAGCGTTATTTATCTTATCTTCACGGACGGTTTTATTTTGAACTTTTACTAAAAAAAAGAAAAATTTCCAATAAATAAACGAGTTTTTCTTTTTTCCGGATAATCACACCCCGGCGCAAACAAAAAATAACCAAGCCACACTTCAAGATTCACACACAAAATAAAATTAATTCTTAGACTATACACTGTGAGCCAAAAAAAAAACGATACAAATTTTCAAAGACTCATATTTCCAATGATATTAAGTAAACTCAAGGATTTCTTTGATAAACTAATTGCTTATATTGTGAAGATTGAAAACATACCATATTTGCAATAATTTCTTTTGGGCAAAAGTTTTTTTTGCGGTTTTTACTCAGAAAAGCAGGTGAATTGGACGTTTATATATTATCATATATATATTATTATACATATTATTATATAGATAAAAACGATTCCATTGCATACGCACGAAAAGTCCAATTGCGAACTTGAGTTATCTTTAAAGCTGGTGGAGAAACTATGGCGCCAGTTTGATTTTGAAATTTTTGAAAAAAAAAAGTATTTTTTTTCCTCACCTGTTTTCCATATTGTACTACAATTTTATTGGGCTGTAGATGTTTTGAAAACTTGTATGTTTTTGCAACAAAAACATAAAATGATGCAGTGATTTAGAACTAAAATCAACATCGTTTTTTATTGAACTAAAATTATGGCAGTTTGTTTTCGTTTTTCACGTAAAAGATACATTTTCAAATTATTCAGGCTGATGTAGGAAGTGCCCTTTATTTAAATATGTCAAAAATAAAAAAGAAGACTTGGTTTGAAGTGATGTCACATACTCAAAAAACGTTGATTCCAACTCCGATTCAATCTTAGCAAAAACAAACAAAAGAACAAGAAACATACGTCTAAAATTTACATCTAAACAAAAAGTCGATACATCAAAAATGAAACTGACGAAAAGACTACCTAAATTGATAAATTCAAACATGCTGCCCATAACAACACCAATGGTTTCTCCACGATCTTTAAAGATAACCCAAGTACACAGTTAGATTCCTCTTGCCGTTGCAATGTTTTTGTTACTAACGTCATATTCCACAGGTTTTTACGCAAAACAATAAAAAAACATTGTTTAAATATTTCACCCTATATAAGAAAAAAATCACTCTGTATACGATGCTATAACATCTGTTGTGCCCTTTTTTACCAAAACTAGTTGGCAGCCTGGTCAGTAGAAATATGGCGGAGTTCAAATTAACGTAACACATTTTCTACGGGTAGGACTGACATCGATGTTTTTTCTTGATATTTGTACAACATCGAGTATGGGAATTCGATGTTTTATTCGATGTAAACATCGACGTTTAAAAAATTTTGGACATCCCTACCCACTGCAATGCGAATAGGTTATGTTATGATGAGGTTATGGTGGTTGCGTTTTTGACGTTTCTAGCTCGCAGCCATGACGACGCGAAATAAACAACTACTGAAATATTGAGGTCCTTTCACCAAAATCGCTCGCGTTTTGAAAAATTTTGAAGCAAAAACGCCGTTTTCCGATTTCAAAAACTCACGCAACGTAGAATGGTCCATGTAGGGCGAAAGTCGACTGAAATGCCTTCTCCATTTTTTCCATAAGAAATTAAGAATGGACTTTTTGGCATGTGAAATGGTGATTTAAAATGTTCCAATTCAATTTACTTAATATAGACAGGACAAATGTCATTACACATTGATTTTAATACACCTTTCATTTCACATTAAATTGCCTCATTCGATATTATCAGAAATGTTGCATTGCCAAACATAAAGCAACATAACTTAGGATTGGAACGTTCTGTTATTGCGAATATGGTATGGTTTCAATCGCACACTACAAGCACTTCGTTTTTTAAAGAAATATTTGAATTGACTAAATATTATTGGAAATACGAGTGATTAAAAATTTGTACGGTTTTTTTTTTTTTGACCACAGTGTATTTATAACTCTCCAGAGCACTAAAACGGACACCTTATACACTTTATATAGAAATTAACGCATCATATACATTATCAGAGCATTTCACATATCTCCAAGTATATAATTTGTCAAAAATACAATAATCTACGGTACGTAACCACCCTGACCAAAAAATGAACAAAATCTAACAAGATTTTGTTCTTTGTTGGTCAGAATAGTCACTGAGCTTAGATCATTGTTTTTAATAAATTACGTACTTCGAAATGTGTGATCGTTTTGACTAAGCTAATAAATGTGGTATGTAAATTTATTATGAAAACAGAAAACAAAAACTTGTTTTATTTATTGTTTTTTAATATTATTAAATTGAGCTTCAAAACTAAATAATTTTATTGAGGTGAATCAAGAAACGAAACGTTTATAAAAACGTTAATATCAGTGATCGTCGCTAACGCACTCTACAGTTCACAAAACATTACAAATGTTGGCAAAAAACTGACTTATCATTACAATTATTCCGATTGATAACATAATAAAATGAAATATTTGCTGAATATTTTCAATTCATGGTACTGGCAGTGTTTTTCAAATTTAAAGATCCTTTTAATGTTATTCATAATTTAAGCACTGTCTGTTCACAAATCTGTCTTTAATTTACCAAGTCTTTAATTTAAAAATACTACCAGAATTTAATTTAATTTTAGCAGTATTAGTACCTATATAACTACAGACCAAAACTAGGTCTATAAATAACAAAGAAAAACTTGACTTAATCTAAACAACATAGTTAAAAAATAAAACAATATACAAACTGGAAATAAAGCAAACAGAATTAATTACAGTTTACTCTTTTAATTATCTTATATTTACAGATGGAATTTTTTTAAGCCCGTTTACTTCTGTTATCCATTATTTGAACAAACAAAAAAAAAAAAAGTAAAAAAAAAAAGAAGTAAAGTTGGCAACACACAATAATGACAGGAGTGACAGACTATTTCATTTTATTAGTTTACCAATCTGAATATTCGTGTATTAATATTATTAATATTTTCTCAGAAATTTGCGTTACCACGAAAACTTTGAAATGAAATAAAATAATTACTAAATCAAAACTAACTACTCAATTTTTCATTTTATACAGGAAATATTGTTCCAAAGTACGTATTTAAAGAATTAAAGAGCCCATGCGCTCCTTTTGAGTAACGCTGTAGTGTATAATGCGCGTCACGTTTGTTAATGACCAAGATTTGGAAGAAGGGTTATTGGATATGGTTGAGAGGGGCTGCGACAAAGACTAAATCATGCATTTTGGTTAATGAGAGAGACGAGTGATTAAAATAAAAGAATGACTGCTTGTTGCGAACAGAAATGTATTATATGAAATAAAATTAACAAACATTCTGATTACACAGCGGTAGAGTTGTTAAATTAATTATATAAAAAATGGTTTAAGGAGTTTCTAGCTTAAGTTTTCTTCAACTTACAGAAGTAGGAGTGATCCATTGCATCGCGAGCAGTTAAACGTTCCAAATGATCGTAGCGCAGCAACTTGTCCAGGAAGTCGAGAGCTTCCGGCGAAACTAAATGCTGGTTTTCGCTGTGCACAAATCTCTCCCACCTTTTACGGGAATGCCTGCAACAACATCAACTGTACAATCAAACAAATCCAATCATCACCACAAACAAATGTCAAAAATCATTCGACAACCGATTTTTAAAAATTTAGACGTGTGAAATGACCATTAAGGGGGTACATACCTATATCCCCAGCATTTAAAAAAAAAATTTTTTATTATTTATTACTTTTGTCTATACTTTTACTTTTTTTTTTTTTCAAATATTCCTATATACATTCTCTATAATCGATTGTAGTGATCGGTTGCGTAATAATAAAACTAATAACACGCAAAAATTATTTGGTAAGCCACGCCCTATTTAAGTAAATAATGATCCAAGTGCCAAAAATTCAAAAATTGGTTTTATTACATTAAAGTGGGCTGGATATCACTGGCTTTAATGTAAACAACGGGCTACGTAAAAATATGTCGTGAAATGCCTAACAAACTTGACCGCATGATCTCGCATGAGTTAACTTTCGGCGTATTTTCGTAAATAACGCGCTAAGTGCCTTTAGTCAGTGCCAGTAGTTGCTTATAATTAAAAAATTATGCATTTTATAAAAATAATGATTCCTACAAAAAACTCAGAATAAAAAAAAATATAAATATACAGGATGTTCTATTAGAAAAAAAAAGCTAATTTCCATAATAAAATGAATAATATATTAAACAAGAGCTTGTTTAAACCCAAAAAACTTTTATTTGAAGCATTTTTTGAAACTATTTACATTGAGGAATAATTTAGGTGTTCGGGAATTTTGATAAATTTTGATATATAAATTTTATATACTTTTAACTGAAAAATCATGCATTTTATAAAAATAATGATTCCTATAACCAAGTCTTAGAATTAAAAAATGTAAAATACACAGTCTATTTGAAAAAAAGAAAAAGTTACCAAATTTCCATAATACAATATATTTAAACGATAGCTTGTTTAAAGCCAATAAAAGTTTCGGTTGAAATTTTCTTTTTAAATTTTTTACAATGGAGTAGGCAAAGTCCAGGCCAACACAAAAGTGTTGCCTGCTCAACTTAACCTAATTGTCTTAACCTAATTCTCTCTATTCGATCTACCACGTGCAAAACAAAACAACAACAAAGAAGAACAAAAGACGAACCGGAACTAAAGTAGTATTTCCACTGATGTCACGAATGCACAAAGTACACTCGCTCACTGCTCAAGAAAAAGTTTCTTAAATAACTTGTGTTTGAAACTGGAGTTGCTCACAGTTCGGAAACATGGCGGCAGACTATTAAAATTTTTTGGCAAAACCTCGTTTGAAGAATTCAGTTGAATGCATATGAATGCGTATGAAGTATACTTGGTCAAGCAACTTATTTTCATTAAGTTTTACTTTCTAGTATAAAAAAATATCAACTTAGCTTCAAATATGTATAAATAATTATTATGGCACTTAGCACCTTCTACGAATCTTTTAATTTATTTTAGATTTGTTTTTGAGATACAAGACCTCGGCAAAAAACTACACCACCGGGTGATGTGTTTTAAAAATGCACCAAAAATTAGGGATAATAAAACATTTATGTTGCTGCACACTATTTTTTAAATATCTCGGAATAATGTTTTTGGCACTCAGTTCGTTATTTACTTCAACTCTTCACTTATAAATCCATCATACTTATTAGTGATTTATTAATTATAATCTAATTCACTAAAATATTATCAAAAGTTAGCTTCCGCAAGTCTTCGAAAAGTGCCTTGGTTGTCATATTATACCTTTCGAAATATACAAGAACGACGTTCTGCTAAATATTTTTTAAACTAAAAAAGTGGTGATCATATTCTTTACAGATTATTTATCAGACTATCTCTGCAATTAGCTAAGAGAGATCGTAATGCAAACAAATTACTCCGTATATATTAGTAACGTGGATACAGACGTACCTTCCAAGAATGTCATTAAATCTAGGATCTAATTCTATATGATACTTGTCCAGATATTGGAAAAGCTCTTCCGTTCCGAGGACTTTTGCGATGCGCACCAGTTGATCGTAGTTATCGTGACCGTGAAAGAATGGCTCCTTCCTAAAGATCATCGAGGCCAACATACACCCAAGCGACCACATATCGAGCGAATAATCGTACATTTGGTAGTCTACGAGGAGTTCGGGGCCCTTGAAGTATCTAGACGCGACGCGGACGTTGTACTCCTGTCCCGGGTGATAAAACTCGGCGAGGCCCCAATCGATGAGCCTCAGTTTACGATTCTCGTGGTCGATCATCACGTTGTGGGGCTTAACGTCCCTGTGCATGATCCCCATACTGTGGCAGTAGTCCAGCGCCTTAAGAAGCTCGTAAAGGTAATATCGGATGTCGTAGTCGGTCAGCGTCTGATACAGTTGCTTGAAGTCGGTGTTGTTGACGTGCTCGAAGATCAACGCTGGCGTTCTCGAGACCGGATCTTTCACCACAGCCTGCAGCGTTATTATATTTGTACCTCCCCTAAGGTTCTCTAATATTTTTATCTCACGTTTGATTTTCTTCTTTTTTACAGGCTGTAAACACAAAATTCCGTTAGCTATCGTAACGTTTTTAACCAACAGTACACAGTTTTAAAATATAATAAATGATTTGATTGTTCGGCACAAAAAATAGTTTTGCTAAACGTCAAGGACTTTCGTAAACTTATGATTATATTTGCATATTTTAAAGACGTTTATTAGGATTAGCAAATGGCATAGCAATTTTGGAAAGACATCGTTTTATACCGGGTGGTCCTTTTAACTTGAGACTCCTAAATATCACGAGAAATATACCTGGTACGACAAAATTGTCTTAAATAAACTTGTAGGAAAACGGTGGAAATGAGATGACGATACCAGTTTCATTGCAGTTTAATTTTTTTAAATGGGAATACCCAAATTTTTTATCAAATTATGATTTTACGCTAAATGAGAAGAATCTTTTGTCTGCCGTCGCTTTGACTGGCAGACGGCGAGCGCATCCCATGCAGTGGCAACGGTCGTGACTACCGCAGACGCCACAAACTTCCATCGTCAATAACTTTTAATAGATGCATCGTACGAAAAAAATGTTCCCACAAAAGATTGTTCTTATTTAGCGTAAAATCATAATTTGACAAAAAATTTGGGTATTCCCCTTTAAAAAAATGAAGTTAGCCTCATTTTCACCGATCTGCAATGAAACTGATATCGTCATCTCATTTCCCCTTTGAGTCCTGCAAGTTTATTGAAGCCACTTTTGTCGTACCATGCATATTTCTCGAGATATCTAGGAGTCTCAAGTTAAAAGGACCACCCGGTATAGGTACAGGCATACCTTAAAAATATTAATAGCTTTTAGAGAAAAATTTATTAAATGCAGTAGATAAAGGTTTTACAACTGAATATTACGATAATTTCTTGCAAATGAATCAAATTAAAAAGTTCCTACCAAAAAAGTGTCAACGATAGCAGAAAAATGATGTATTCATCGGAATTTCTGCAGCGTTACAAATGAAACACAATCCAATAAGTTTCGATCTGTTTTTTTCCTGAAAATGCCCTAAAATACAAAGAATTTCTGGGCGAGAATCTGATCGAAATTAGTTTGGTAGTTTTTTATGTAATAACCCAAATATTTCTCTATACGGGACCGTATGTTTACTTCTGGGAACAAAGTTTTACGTAACGGAGGTCGAATGCATGTTTTTGTTAAACGAGGTATGCCTGTATATAGATTGTTTGCCGAACCGTCAAGTGTAGATAAAATAGATAAAAGATGTGATATTACCTTTAATATTTTCACTACACATTTTTCGCTATTCGTAATGTTAATTGCTTCGAAGACTTCACTATATTTGCCGCGTCCGAGCTTGCGGACGAGTTGGTAGTCGTCCTGCTGGCCCCAGTCGACGACGTAGCTCTCGTAGTCCCAGTATTCGCGTGGTTTGAGGGAATTAACGTCTGTGTACACTCGCGAACGACTTGGAACAGCCATGGTTAGTTTACCGCACGATGCGCTCTTCCCTGCGCTGCTTATAAAGCGATGGTCATAAGCCTGCGCTAAACGGAGAACTGAGCTGGCTGGTACTGAAAAGGAAAAAGAGAGGTGCTGTAGTGAGTTGTTTGCTCCGATGGGGGAGTATTGTGTGCGTATTCTTGATTGAAGTTGCACAAGGGTAACATTGGCACAAGTTACCTCGTTCAATGCACTGTTTTGCTAATCTAGAACATACAATTAGCATAACTAAACATCGGCATCTTCAATTAGTGGGATCCACATATTTATTAAATAGCCCCGTATAGGCAAGCACACGCCATTCGTTCATACAACTTTTAAGAATGATGGGTTACAGCCTACACTTGGAATTTAAAATCATCATACCTAGTTCATTCCGTAGGATAAGAATTGATCAACAAGATTCGGATTTACGGCACATTTGAACAGATATTAGTATTTGCGGTTTTGCCTGAGGTATTTTTATTTAGTGAGAGCCGGCTTCTCAACGAGGATCGCGATCCAAGATGGAAGTAACATCCCCGCCACGGTAGACTGGGTAAGAGGCTAGCAGCCAGCAGCTCGGCACACGTTTCAGTATATCGCGTACCCCTCTAAAAGTGCATTGCCAGACTACAGGGCCGAACTTAGCCGACGGACCAAATAGAAATATATAAGCCGATAACTACACTGATGATATGTTTCCGAGTACATAATTTAGAATCCTAGTTCTTATTTTAGCAATAACCGACTATTTTAACACATACCTAAATGCTGTAACGAACTTTAACAGCCGCTGAATTCGTAACCTAAAAATTCTATTACGGTCCGTCACACACACCAGCAAGCCTGTTTTATCGGTAAAGAGGAGATCCTGTCTACAGTGGCGGCTCTCGGCTTTCAGCGCGTTCGGTTGTTATCTTCGTATACAAATCCGCTCAAATGTTTGAAGACATACTAGAATACCAGATACTAGAATCTTACAAGATTGCTCAGTGACCAATTTCTACCTACTAAAAGACAATTACCGCAGCTGCCTTCAGCGTTACTAGGTTACAGCAGAACAATTCAAGCTCGAAATGTCAAATACGTAAGTTAACCTAACTTTTTTTTACAAATTTACTGAATTTATTACTGAACAGTCGAGAAGTAATTTGAAATATTATAACTTGTTGTTGAATTAAATTTATTAGGGCGTTCGGGACGTAATTTATTTGTTTGGGTGTTTTTGACGCACGATATACTGTCATATGACAGATGTCGCGCGAATATTTTGATTAATTATTTGTCATATCAGATACAATTTATATTTATTGAAATTTTCGGTCGTAGGTAAGTGCAATACTCGAGCTGTACCATACAGTAGAGCGTCGATAATCCGAACCAATTGGGACCGAAGGTCATTCGGATTATCAAATTGTTCGGATTTTCGAAAATACCCTAGAAAATGACACTTAGGCTTAGGAAATGTCTAAAAATGCCTAAAAAGTGCACTTTAATCGATTAAATATACATATATTAAACAAACTATTACATAATTATGTATTTAAACTCTTTTAAAACGCGTTCGGATTGCACGTGATAATTTATGTTGAATTTGTATTGGAATTTTCGGTCGACACTTCAGACAAAGTTATCCGTAGTTGCAATAGATGTCGCGCGAATGCATTGATTGGTTAACCGTCAAACATCCTTACCAGTATTTGTTTGTTATTTTTGGTAGAATTTATTGAAATTGTCGGTCGTAGGTAAAATTATGTACAATACTCGAGCTGTAACGCATATTACGTACTCGTGGAAAATAACAAACCTCTCTACTCATACGTAATATGCTAGTTACAGCTCTTGTAATGTAATGTAGTTTTTTTTCTAAATACTCACAAGCATTTTCATTAGTGGGGTATACTTGCTCCTTAAGGTCACTAATGAACTTTGCCTCTAATGTGGGACACCTGTATATACATACTACTCACCTACTCAACTTAAAAGAATATTAATTATATTGCTGTACTAATATATACAGGGTCTATCACGATGAGCTGCCATTAAAAGTTAATGGAGAACCAAATGAAATGAGGGATTGAAAACTTGTGAACGTGTCATTTTTTAGCACTCTGTATATTAGTATAGAAGTATAGATTACGTAGACGGGATATGAGAAATAAAGAAATTAAAATAAAAATTTTAAATTTATATATTTTTTACATAATATGATACAGAGTTGTGTGGCCTTGCGCAAGCGACAATGCATTATGAAAACATAAATATATTGAGAATAATGAACAAAACAACGATGGCGGTCATGAAAATATGGCACAAGCACTTTCACACTAAATTAAAGAAATTCCTCTCTCCATACCGTTAGTATTATAAGTTATGTCGTGAGTTTTGCTCCTGTTTCGCAAGTCGGCAATAAACAAAACGAAAATAAATAAATAAAAAAAGTATCGCGTTTGGGACAGTACTTTGCGAGAACAATAAATAAACAAAATAAAGTGTTTTGTGGTCGGCGTAAGGAACGGTCTAGTGGACGTCGCTTCTGATGGTAGTCGAATTGAGGATGCTGGTGCGACGGCCAGCAGTCACGTTCCTTACGCGGATTCCGAAACTGAGGCTGCGATATAAAACACTTAAAATTATATTTTACACAACATATGATACATAAATACAAGTTCTTTTCGGAGCAATTCGTTCGTTTTTTTTTCAAATTTGTTTGCTTAGTCAGAGCTTTTTTTACAATTCACCCAATGCTAGTACGTTGAGTGAGAAGGCCGCGAAGGTTTCCCCTTTCTTTCCAATTGCCTTTGCTTGGTATTGGCCGATGTCGTTGTTGTCGCAGTTGATGATCTCTAAACTGTAACGCTTTCCGTCAGCAGTAAATCGGTACTTGGAGGCGTTCTCCTTGATTGGTTTGCCATCCTTGAGCCAGTTGATTTGCAGAGGTTCTTCCTCGGTTTCGGCTTGGAATGAGGCTGCCTCACCTTGCGAAACCGTTGCGGACGTAGGGAATGTTTTGAACACTGGGCTCTTGGGCTGATCTCCTGGTACAACAACGTTCAACGTGCAACTGCTGAAGCTCTCTCCGGCGTCATTGAAAGCTTCACATGTGTAGGCACCAGAGTCTTCAGGGAATATTTCTCCAATCTCCAGTTTGTAGATGTTCGCTTCGTTGGAGTACTTGAACTCCTTGCTCGGTTTGATTTCTTTGTTGTTATGTAACCAGATTACGTCGAATTTCTCGGCTCCAATGATACGGCAGGATAGTGTTACTGGTTCTCCATCATTTACAAAGGCGGAGTGCAAGTGGCTGACGATCTTTGGAGGTTTATCTTCGCTACTCTTCTTCTTACCATTTACCATTGCTAGAAACCATCATTTTTATATCTTCTTCTAGAAAAACAACAAAAATACTTACGTTTAACTTTCAGCGTACACCTGGTTTCTGTGGTTCCAACGCTGTTGGTGGCTTTACATACGTATTCACCTTCGTCTTCTGGATATACTTCGTTAATGTGTAGTTTGGCAATTCCGTTCTTATACTTCAAGTCGAGGACATCTGATGAGCTTATGGGCTGAAAAAATAAACTCATTGCAATTCTCGGAAACTAATCAAGTCTGATTAATAGATTCCTACTTTGTTATTCTTGGTCCATGTTACTTGTGGTTCTGGATCTCCTAAAACTGAGCATGTTAGGGTTAGGCTTTCACCGTCGTTCACAGTGGTGTCTTTCAACTCTCTAGCGAAATTTGGCTTGCACATTGTAGAGTCGTCTGGAGGAACTGCAAGAAAATGATTAGTAATTCTTACACATTTTGACTACAATTGGTACGTACGGGCTAATTCTTTAGTGGCGCTTCTAGACCTGTTAGGGCTACCTGTTGAGTCTAATCTTCCGTATTTCTTCGGCGACCGCTTTTCTCCGTCAACGCCCAAGCTAGCTAGTTTTGAGCTGGCTTGTTGCGGCGTGCTTTGCGTTTGTGGTACAGGCTTCTTAATTGTTACTGGTACTGGGGCTGATTTGATTGGCTGTTCGATGTATTTACGGTCACCGGAGTACATCAGTTTGTGGGCAAGTTGGGCTTGCTCGGCGGTACTAGAATGACCTTCAACGATGACAACGCAGGACGTCTCATCTGTACCGTGGATATTGGTAGCTATACAGCTGTATTTTCCTGAATCCTCTGGTCTGCATCCAACAATCTCCATGGTTACGACACCATCAGAAGATGACATGGAATATTCGTATTTGCTAAGTTCTCTTCTGTCTTTGTACCATTTAACAGTAGGGAATGGTTTTCCGCTGAGACAACAGAGTAGTTTACATGTGTCACGTTCTTGCATGACACGAGGACGTAACAGGAAGGTGAAGCTTGGTGCACATTCTTGCTCTTCTTGCCAGAACGTGTATGGAAGTGGTTCACGTCTACGGACCGGTTGGGTATCTGGTTTGTATTCGGGAACTACAGTTGGTACAGCTATAACAGATAATGTATGTTAGACGTAAACAAAACTTGGACATTTAAGTCAACTTTTGTGGGTAGGTGCATTACTTACGTTGTACATTGAGGAATACGACTTCTTCTGTGTTGCCATAGTGATTTTCGGCTCTAATAATATATTCACCGCGATCTGACAATTTGGCTCTATTGATAACAAAGTAGTAATCATCTCCTACATAACGTTTCATGTATTTGACGCTTTGCCTCAGTTCTAGATTATTGTGATACCAGCTAAGAGTTGGTTGAGCACAGCCAATGACCCTACAGTAGAATTTGACGCTCTGTCCTTCGTAACAAAACGCGCTTTGTGGCTTAATAACGAATCTTGGTGCAGCTTGTCTTCGGTCAAAGAAGGTTTCATGTATTCTGTATTTCTCCATAAGTAATTTGCGCAATGAAGAGTATTCTGACAACCTGCCAATAGGTAGTAGATATTTGTCCCAGTTTTCGTATTTGGCGCGGATTTGGTCGCGAATGCGGAGGTATCTGGATTGTTCGATTTCTTTGGTTCTGCTACTGTGGTCTCCACTCAGCCAGGCGTGGACCAAGCATTCTTGAGCAGTCATACGTTTCTCCTTATTTTTAAGTAGTAGTCGGCGGATGAAGTCCTTGCCTTCCTCAGAAACGTTGGAGAATGCTTCCTCGTCGAAGTCCCAATCACATGCCTTGACATTCTTGAGGGTTTCGATATCGTTCTCGCCGGCAAATGGTGACAAACCACTCAATAGTACGTAGCCTAAAACACCTACGGCCCACATATCTGTGTAGAAGCCAACTGGTTCTCTTTCGACAATTTCGGGTGCAGCAAACTCGGCCGTACCAGTCGAGATCTTTACGACTTCGTTTGGATCTAATTTTGTTGCTAGTCCAAAGTCTATTAGTTTAATGTTCGTGCTCTTTCTGGTCTGGCACATGATGTTTTCTGGTTTGATATCTAAGTGTATGATGTTCTTTTCGTGCATGTGTTTGATGCCTTCGCATATCTGTCTCATGTAGTTGATAACTTCTGCTTCAGACATTTGGTATCCTTCCGCGGTGATGCGTTCGAATAGTTCACCACCGGATAAGCTGAAACTTAAAGTAAGTAAATTTGACAGAGATTGTGACATAGCGTACTTACAATTCGTAGATTAGGACCATTTCGTCGTCATCTTCAAAAGCGTCGTGAAGGTTGATTAGTTTAGGATGGTGCAAATGGTTCATGATATCAATTTCCTTGCGGATAAGTTCTTTTTCCATGGCGTGAGTTACTGGAATAAATTTGGCAGCAAAGATGTTGCCAGTCTTGCGTTCACGGCAACGATGGACAACACCAAATGCCCCAGTACCAATTTCTTCCAAGATGTCGTAGTCATCATAAACACTTCTGGTCTTAATATCAACAGGTTGTGGAACATACTTAGAGTAGATGTCGAACACATATTGGTCATAATCTTTGATCGGTTCCTTATGAGATTCGCGAATCTTCTTGCCAGTCTCATCGACTTCGTATTTCTTCTTCTGTTCTTTCTTCTTGCCAGTATCTTTTGTGCTGACGAGAGTGCTCACTTCAGATGGATCAGAACGGCCATAGATATTTTCAGCGTATACTCTAAATTCGTATTGGTGTCCTGGAGCTAGTCCACTAATTGCCATTGTGGTAAAGCGGGTATTGCCCACTCTATGCCATGTGTTCAAAGGATGCTCACGTTTTTCGACCATGTAATTTGTAATATTGCTACCACCATCCCAAACTGGTGCCTTCCACGATAACGCCAACGAATCAATACCAACATTATCAACGACTGGGAAGCGTGGTGGGTCTGGACGATCTGTAAGTAAACAAAAAAAAACATGAGTTTGAAAAGAATACAATTCGGGAATAATATGGCTTACCGCTAATTTGAATCTTAATAATAGCAGAATCTTGGCCAAGATCGTTCTCAGCAGTAATTCTGTATGGGCCACTATCCAATTTGCTACCATCACGGATTGTGAGGATCGCATGGCGATCCTTAACTTCCACGTGGTAGTGACCACCCGATTCAATAACCTCGCCTTCTCTAACCCAGGTGATTCTTGGTTTTGGATGTCCAGTGAATGGAATCTTGATAACAACATTTTCACCCTTGTCGAAGAATGCGGTGTCGCGGAAGCGTGGTGGAATGTTTAGTTTTGGCGGAGTCATGATGATGAGTTCAGCGCGAGTAGATTTCACGCCTCCTTTGTTCACAGCTCTGCAAACGTACTCGTCAGCGTCTTCGCCAAAGACATCGTTGATTGTCAGGTGATGAATGTCTCCTTCGCTGTAGATCGTGAATCTGGAACCGCTGACAATTTCACGGGCGCCCTTGTACCACGTAATCGTTGGTTTAGGAACACCAGTGATGGTACACTCAAACTTGGCGTTGTGGTTTTGGATGGAGTTGGCATTCTTGAGAGGCTTGACAATTTCTGGCGGTGTTGCGGATAATGGATCCTTGATCTTAACAGAGGATGATGCAGATGACGGCTCAGATATACCAGCCATGTTTTGCGCAAATACTCTGAATTCGTATTGACGATCTTCAATCAAGTTGGGGATATTGATTAGCGTTGGTAAGCAGATAGAAACGTTGACGCGTTGCCATGTGTTGCTACCGACTTCTCTCTTGTCGATCCAGTAGCCTTGAATACGAGCACCACCATCAGATTGTGGTTTCTCCCATTCGAGATTGACGAAGTCGCCGCCAATTTCAGTAACCTTTGGAATGCCAGGTGGTGAAGGCGGGTCATACGGAGCTTTGGCTTTAATTGGATTCACACCTTCGAGTGGTGGTCCCATACCATTTTCATTTACTGCCATAACTCTGAAGAGATACTCCTGTCCTTCGGCTAAACCTTGTACAGTGAAGGTCGTATCTTTGCATGAACTGTTGATTGTTATCCAGTGAGCTCCACTGATGTCCTTACGCTCGACAACGTAATGAGTTACACGCAAACCACCATCGTAGCTGGGTGGTCTCCAACTGAGTGTGCAAGTGTGCTTGGTGATATCGGTGGTTTCAAGTGGACCGTTTGGTGGTCCAGGTAGGCCGGTAATGTACACGTTGAAGCTTCCAGAAGCACTGCCGCTGTCATTCTTGACGGTAAGATTGTATAATCCGGCGTCATCTTGGGTAATTCCCTTAATGAAAATGATGATGTAGTCATCAAATACAGTGTATTTAATATGGCCAGATTCTTCAATGACAGTGCCACCCTTTGTGAGTGTGACATCTAGTGGTTGATCTCCGGAATAATAAATCTTAATCTTGGTGTTGTCGCCTTCAGGCAAGTATAAGTCGCCAGGAATGCGGTCAATGCGTGGTGGTGCTGAAAATAAGAATTATAATTAATATTTATTTGTGAATTTAAATCCGTAATCTTACATCCAACTTTCACTGTGCAAGTCGACCTTACAGCGCCAAGCGAGTTGCTGGCTTCGCAAGTGTAATCGCCTTCATCTATGCCCAATGCGTCGGAAACATGCAACAATGCACTGTTTCCTCTGGTCTCATGTCTGAAACGTCCGGTGATGTTGATTTCTCTTCCATTTCTCAACCAGCGGTAGGTAGGAGTTGGTTTTCCAGATGCTTCGCATTCCAAAGTGAGAGTTTTACCAAGTGGGACAGTTTGGTTGGACAATGGTTTGATCCAGTCGGGTTTCTCGCCACCAAGAACTTCACAGATCTTGACGGGAGTGGTGCAGGCGCTTGGTTCACTTTTGCCGGCGGCGTTGATAGCAAATATTCTGAATTCGTAGTCAGATCCATCAATAAGATTCAAAGCAGTGTAATTGGTGTCAGTAACGTTGTATTCGTTGCATCTCGTCCATACAGCGCTTCCAATTTCGCGCTTTTCGACGATGTATCCGGTGACCCTGGATCCACCATCGCTGGTTGGTGGTTCCCATGTAAGATCAACGTAACCTTTGCCAACTTTAACAACCTTTGGAGCGCCAGGTGGTGCTGGTACGTTGAATTTACCCTTAAGTTTGAACTTGCTTGATGATGCTGATGGTTTGCTGAAACCTGCAGCATTTTTGGCGCGAACGCGGAATTCGTATTCGTGACCACTTGTCATATTGTACAAAGTGAAGTGTGTCTCCTTGATCAAATAATCGCTAGCGGCGACCCAGTTGGATTCCGACACGTCGCGGTATTCGAGTTTGTATCCTTGGATTCGAGAACCACCATCATTGTTGGGTTTATCCCAGGCGAGATGAATAGTCGTGGACTCCCAGTCGGTGACACGTGGCGCGCTTGGCGGATCTGGTACAGTGAATGGGAATTTCGCAGTGATAGGTTCAAGAGTCTCGAGCGGTTCACTGATGCCGTATTGATTTTCAGCACGTACTCTGAAGCTGTATCTCTTGTTTGGTTCCAATCCCATGACATCATAATGTGTGTTGCGAACAAAACTGCTGACCTTTGACCAGATTCCGCTTGGGTCTAATCTTTCTACGATATAGTTTGTTATTGGTGAACCACCATCGTCTAATGGCGCCCTCCATGCAAGTGAACAATTGTCAGGTGTGATATCAGAGACATCAAGTGGTCCCTGAGGTGGCTGTGGTCTGTCTACTACCAAGACTCTGCACGACGCAGAGTCAGATCCAACATTATTGGTCAGTTTAATAGTGTACGCACCGCTATCTGTCCTCTTTGCAGATTTGTTAAGGTAGATCGAAGCAATATCTGTGGTATCAAATTTGATGCGATTATCTTGAATAATTTCCTCCCCATTAACTGTCCAGGTTTCCTTGGGTTTCGGACTGGCAACGTATGGTACGGTAATCTTAAATTCTTCTCCAGCAATGACAACCATATCGCGAATACTGAGATCTGAAGTAATCTTCGGGGCGCAAGGTGGAGCTCTGCAAGCAATGATGTCTGACGAAGCAGACCATGGCCCTTGTCCAGCTGCATTTACAGCGGCTACCCGGAATTCGTATTCATGGTTTTCAATTAAGTTAATAACCCTAAAATCGTAAAGCATTGTAATAAAATATATTCATTTTATAACTACTCATTAAAACTTACGTGTGGGCTAAATCTGGAATAAGAGCATGTGCAGCTTTTGTCCATTTGTCTTCTGAAATAAGTCTTTTTTCAATGACGTATCCAGTGATTGGTGACCCACCGTCATGGCGTGGCTTGTTCCACTGAATTGTAATGGAATCTTCAGAAGAGTCGATTCCTCTAGGAGATCCAGGTGGACCAGGTGGATCGAATGGATGTCTAGCGCGAATTGGTTCAGATGTAACTGCAGGTTCTGATTGGCCGTATTGGTTTTCAGCGATTACTCTGAAGTCGTACTCGCGTCCGAGAGTCAAATTTCTGATTCTAATGAATGGTACGGTGACATAGCTACTAACCTTAGACCAGGTCTGAGATTTGGCCTCCTTCTTTTCAACAATGTAGTTCGTAATTTCTGAGCCACCGTTATCTTTAGGTGGTTGCCAGTATAGAGTCAAAGCGTCGCCGGCGAATTCGTCAGCTCTGAGGTTTTCGGGTTTGCCAGGTCTGTCGAGTACACGCACGTTTATCGTGGCAGTATCATATCCAGAAGGATTCTTCAACTGCAGTCTATATTGACCACTGTCAGTGCGTTTAGAGTTCTTGACAATAATGCTGGCATAATCGTCAGCAAGTTGTGGGAATACTCTCGTGTCGGTTTCGTCGAGAATCTTGTCGTTAGCAAACCATGCTGCTGTTGGTTTAGGGAAACCAATGTACGGTACATGAATGCTGAAGTCTTCACCAGCTCTAACTGTGATATCACGTACACCTCCTAAGTCCATAACTGGTTTGTTGGGTTGTTCTTCGATGAGGATATTGGTACTTGGTTTGCTAGGTTCAGAATCACCAAGGTCGTTGACAGCAATAACCCTGAATTGATATTCTTCACCTTCCTTTAGTTTAGGCACGGTGTGTACCGTTCCGGTGATCGGAACAGCGTTGACGTCGGACCAATCGTCATCACCCTTCTTGCGCTGTTGGAGAGTATAACCCTTTATCTTAGAGCCTCCGTCGTTTCTTGGTGGCCTCCATGAGAGAGTAACGCTATCTTTTGTGATTCTGTCAGCCTTAGGTGCTTCAGGAGCATCTGGTTTGACTATAATTAAAAGACATTTAACATTTGTTAAATAGGATAGATGATAGAATACTTACAGCGTTGATGGGAAGCGATAATCGGTTCGGTTGGTTTACTTGGTTCACCAGGACCGGCTTCATTCACAGCAACAACTCTGAATTCGTATTTATTACCTTCTCTCAAGTCTTGAGCAGTGTACGTAGTGTTTGGAGTCGGATAGTTGTTAACCCGCATCCATTCACCTCCACGTTCGCGTTTCTCAATATAGTAACCAGTAATTGGTTTACCACCTGTGTATGTGGGTGGTTTCCAAGCAAGAGAGCAGCTGGATGGAGTGTAACCAAGAACTTCTGGTTGGTGCGGCGCACCTGGAGGATCGAATGGACTCTTGGCAACGACTGGTTTGCCTTCCAGAGGTTCAGAAACGCCATAAATATTTTCAGCTCTGACTCTGAATACGTATTTCTTTCCTTCGGTTAATCCTCTCACGGTGAATGATGTCCTCGGGCAGAAGCCGGGGCATGGCCTCCAGCTATCGGTGCCGAATTCGCTTACCTCTACAATGTAGTTTGTAATCTCACCACTGCCATCGTCTAGTGGTGGGTTCCATGATAGAGAGACGGTTTCTTGTGTAGTTTCGGTGTACATCAATGGACCTCTTGGGATACCTGGTTTGTCGACAACAATTACTTCAATGTCGGCGGAGTCAGATCCATATTGGTTCTTAGCAACAATTGTATATTTGCCGGCATCGTCCCTATTTGAAGCCTCAACACGAAGTTTTGTGCGTTCGCTATTGGTTTCGGTCTGTAGATATATTTGTCAATATTAATAATATTTTAGAACATACTTATATACTTACATATACTCTGTTTGATTCAGGAATACGAATGGCATTTTTGGACCATTCACATGTTGGAATTGGAGCGCCGGATAACGGGATGTCGATGTTGATTGGTTCACCAGCACGCACTTTGATCTTGCGGCCAATGATTCCATCCAACCACAATTTTGGTTTTTCTATAAAGGTGAGTGTTGAAATTTAATTTTATGTATTGAATATTTTCGATAAGGATACTTACCTTTCATTGGTTTTGCTGTGAATGCGTTGGAAGCGTCGCTTGGCTTGCCAGGTCCTGCAGCATTAACCGCAGCAACTCTGTATTCGTATTGATGTCCTTCTTGGACTCTGTCGTCGTAGTACTCCTGGCCGAAGACTGGGTCTTTGTTGAGTTTAATCCATCTGCCAGTGGCACGATCTCTTCGTTCGACATTATAGCCAGTAATGGGAGAACCTCCATTGCTGATTGGTGAACTCCACTTGATCTTGATGTGGTCCTTGTCACTATCGACCAGTTCTGGCTTGCCGGGTTTACCGGGTACGTCTGTATTGATAAATATGCTTTAAATCTGCTTAACTCGGTTCATGGTGTTATGTTAGTAAAATACTGTACCGTTATTTGGTAGATACAATAATGTTTCTACCAAATATACTCCTCGAAACATAACATTTGTACCTGCTTTTAATATAATTAATGAATGTATATTTAAGACATAAATGTGGATTGACCGCGAATTGATTATTTTATACGTACCGTATTGGTTCTTAGCGACGACTGGTTTCTGAGTGTTAAGAGGATCTGAACGTCCCTGTAAGTTTTCGGCAAACACTCTAAATTCATATTTAGTGCCTTCAATCAATCTTGGTACTACGGAGTGGTTAAATTTGGGATTAACGTAGTTAACCGCTGGTACCCAGCCACCTCCGTGAGTCAAATCGCGTTTTTCAATAACGTAGCCACTAAGAAAGAATCGTGTATTATCAATTATCTCACCACAGATGGCGACTTACGTGATTTCACTGCCGCCGTTATCCTTAGGTGGTTTCCATGATAATGTAACGCTTTGTGCTGTGATTTCTTCGTATTCCAGAGGAGCTTCCGGTGGTCCAGGGCGATCTAATAATCAGAATCAATTAATCATTCTAATATCGTTAGGTCATACTAATTACCTAAAACAATAACTTGGAAGGAGCCTTCTGCAATTCCAGAGCTATTCTTCAAATGCAAATTGTAAAGTCCACTGTCTGAACGTTTAGCATTAACAGCGTGAATGATGGTGTGGTGGCCAATTGATGTAACGGACGTCCGTTCATCAGCCGTCAGTGGTTTACCATCGACGGTCCATGTAACATCAGGTGTTGGTTCACCAATAAAATCAATGTCAACATGCAGAATAAGACCAGCTTTAATTCTGATATCGTTAAGAGGTGTCTTAATTTTAGGTGGCACTGCAACATAAGTTTTTCGTTAATTACCTGAAAAAAATAATAAAAGAAATCAATAAATTTACGGAATCTAGCTTTAGCTGTGACGAGATCAGATGGTTCCGACGGTTCGCTCTGGCCAGCAGCATTTGTAGCAATGATGCGGAATTCGTATTCTTGTCCTTCCGTAAGGTCAGGGACAGTAGCAGAATTAGCTTTGGCTGGTACATGTACAGCGTTGGTCCAGTACGGACTGCCCTTTTCTTTCTTTTGGATGATATATCCAGTAATTGGGGAACCACCATCGTTCTTCGGTGGGTTCCATTCCAAATCAACATGGTCTCTGTCCCAGTCAGTAACGGCTGGTTTGCTAGGCGCTCCAGGTTCATCAAATTCGTTTTTGGCAATAGTGCTTCTTGGCGTTTCCAGTGGTTCGGATTCTCCAACAGCATTGACTGCTTTGACGCGGAAGTAATATTCTTTGCGGTGTATTAGTCTAGTGATGTCATGAGATGTAATGGTGGCCATTCCAGCGTCAGACCAGATGCCACGTGTTACATCCATCTTCTCAACAATGTAATGAAGGATTGGTGAACCGCCGTCATCCAGTGGCGGCCTCCAGTTGATGCGGGCGCTTTCTTTGGTAACGCAACTAACATCTAATGGTGGCTGTGGTGGTCCTGGGCGATCAAGAACTGTTACACTTGCAGATGCTGAGCAAGTACCTAAATCGTTCTTTAATGTTAATGTGTATCTGCCACTGTCGGTTCTTAGAGCAGATGATATGTCAAAGGTGACTCTACTTGTTGAGACAAACATATCAACTCTGTCGCTTGGCTGAATTTCTCTTCCGTCCTTGGCCCATTGGGCAGTTGGTTTTGGAGCGGCTTCAATAGGAATATTGTAACTGATGCGATTGCCGACTTTAACGGTAATATCATGCAAAAGAGTTTTATTAAAGTTGGGAGCCAAGAATCTTGGTTTAGCGATAACGGGCAGCGAGGCCTCACTGGGTTCGCTCGGTCCTCCTTTGTTGACAGCGATTACCCTGAATTCATATTCTTCGCCTTCTGTCAAATTAGGAACTGTTCCTTTAGTCTGCGTACCAGGAATTTCAGCAGCCTTTTCCCAGGAGCCATGCTTGGGGCGCTTTTCGATGATGTAGCTTGTGATGGGACTACCGCCATCTTTCTTAGGCGCGGTCCATTCAAGGTCTACATGGTCCTTATCCCAATCTGTGGCCTGTGGTGTGCCAGGCTTGTCAGGTTTAGTAAATGGATCCTTGGCGGTGATGCTATCCATTGTGGTTAGTGGCAAAGATTCGCCTAATTTGTTACAAGCTTTGACACGGAACTTGTAGTCGTGTCCCTCGGCTAAATGATCTACTCTCATGGATGTACCAACAGCTTCGCCGACTGGTACCCATCGCATATTTTCCATGTCGAGTTTTTCGACGGCGTAGTGTGTGATTTCGCAACCGCCATCGTCCTTTGGTGCTCTCCAGTGCAACGACAACGAGTTTTTAGTGACGTTGTCTGATTTAAGTGGTCCTTCTGGGGGTGTAGGAATGTCCATAACGATAACTTTAACCGTTGCTGTGTCTTTGCCATTGCGGTTCTTAGCTGTGAGAGTATATTCTCCGCTATCACTGCGCTTGGCTTCTGTCAAGCGGAATTTAGTGTTATAGTCTTCATTTACTATCTTAATACGGTCGCCACTAATGAGCGGATTATCCTTGAGAGACCATTCCTTAGTTGGAGGTGGTTCACCTATGACTGGGACGTTGAAGTCGAATGATTGTCCGACGCGGATCTTAATGTTGTTAAGAGCGTTACGGTCAATCTTAGGAGCAACTGTGGACAGATAATATTTAATAAAGTAAGTATAATATGTAAATGATGGGTATACTTACGATTCTTGTGTCTAGCGACGTGAATATTCGAAGCATCGCTAGGTTCGCCGAGGCCTGCTTTATTTATGGCACGAATACGGAATTCGTAAGGTGTGCCTTCAATAAGATCGTTAACTTTTCCAATTGTAGCGTCACCATCGACTTCGGCGCATTTTTCCCAGTTGGGATTGTATTTGTCACGTTTCTCAATGACATAACCAGTGATGGGGGATCCCCCATCAGTCTCTGGTTTGTCCCATTTGAGTTCAACAAAGTCTTTGTCAAAGTCAGTAATTTCTGGTTGTCCTGGTTTGCCAGGCTCATCGAATGGATTCTTTGCTTCAATGGCTTGAGCTGTGGTAAGTGGTTCGGATCTACCTTGTCTGTTGCAGGCACGGACCCTAAATTTGTATTTCTTTCCTGGTGTTAATCCATCGACAGTTAAAGAAGTAGTAGGGCCATCAGTTTCACCAGCTGGTACCCATCTTCCAGTGACTTCGTCCATTTTTTCAACGACGTATTTTTCGACAGGTTGGCCGCCATCATCTGCTGGTGGCTTCCAGTTAAGTTTGCAGCCATTTGCATGTACGTCAGATACTTTAAGAGGGCCACCTGGTGGGCTTGGTACATCCAGTACAGTAACTTCGACTTCAGCAATGTCTTTGCCGTTCACGTTTTCAGCTGTAATAGTGTATGTTCCAGTATCAGCACGAGTACATGCACGAACGCTGATCTTTGTGTTATAATCGGTGTGTTGTACTTTTGTATTGGTACTGGATTTGATTTCTCTGTTGTTCGTCAACCATTTCGTCTGTGGCATCGGTTCACCGGTAACCTTGCATTCGTAAACAAAGTTCTGTCCAGCACGAATGCGTACTTCGATAAGGTTTGTGCGATCGATCTTTGGTGCTTGGTTGCGAGCTCTAGCAATAATTGTTGGTGTGGCATTGCTTGGCTCGCCAGGTCCGGCAGCGTTTACAGCACGGACTCTGAATTCGTACGGTTGGCCTTCAATTAAATCCGGTACTGTTGCTTTAAGAGACGTGGCAGGAACTTCAAGAGCTTTCTCCCATTCTCCAAATTTATCTTTCTTTTCGACAATGTAACCAGTGATTGGAGAACCTCCATCGTTCGCCGGTGGAGTCCAAGCCAAATCAACGTGGTCTTTGTCCCAATCAGTAGCCTTGAGATGACCTGGCGCTCCGGGTTCATCGAATGGATTTTTGGCAATAATCGAGTGTTCTGTTTCGAGAGGTTTGGATTCGCCCTCGGCATTTACAGCGGCAACGCGGAATTTGTATTCCTTTCCAGGTGTTAGGTTATTGACCTCCAAGTCTATTACAAAGAAAAAAAGGGCAATAAATAATTAAGGTTTACATTATGGAATGTGAAATCTTACTTGGTTCATTGGATCTGCCACATGGAACCCAGCAGCCGGTATCTTCGTCAAGTTTATCAACTTGGTAGTACTCAATTGGAGTGCCACCGTCGTCCTTTGGTCTCTTCCACTTCAGTTTGCAGCCATTCTTATGAACATCAGACACTTGTAGAGGACCTTCTGGCGCAGATGGTTTGTCAGTGACGGTCACGTTGATAACGTGGACGTCCCTGCCAGAGCTGTTGGAAGCGGTGACTGAATATTCACCGCTATCATCGCGTTTTACAGGGCGGATAGCAATTTTGGTAAAGTAATCAACGGTGTCAATCAAAGTTTTCTTGTCATTCTTCAATGACAAACCGTTGAACTTCCAATCCACAGTTGGTGGTGGTTCACCAATGATGTTAGCCTCGAATTTAAGCGCTGAACCAGCAGATAGAGTAATATCGTGTAAGTGACGACGGTCGATGCGTGGAGCCAAGAATCTTGGCTTGGCTGTGAATGTTTTGCCAGGCTCAGATGGTACACTTTGGCCAGCTTTGTTTAGTGCAATTACGCGGAATTGATATTCGTTGCCTTCAACTAATCCAGTAACGATAGCTGTTGGTTTAGGGCTAGTCGTTTCAATGGCCTTTTCCCATAGCGGACTATATTTGTCTTTCATTTCTACGATATAACCAGTAATGGGCGAGCCTCCATCAGATGCTGGCTCAGTCCATTTGAGTTCAACATGGTTAGCAGACCAATCTTCCGGTTCGGGTGCTCCAGGTTTGGTCGCATTAGCTACAAGGATATAATTATTAGACCAAATGTTCAAGAGTTTCAAGTCTATTGTATGACGGCTTTCTGGAAGATATGATACTTACTGAATGGATCTCTAGCAATAATGGTTCCAAGAGTTTCAAGTGGTTCAGATTCGCCTTCTTTGTTAACTGCTTTGACGCGGAATTTGTATTCATGGCCAGGAACAAGGCCATCAACTTTAAGTTCTGGAACTGCACCATCAGTTTTTGCAACTGGAAGCCAGATTCCGGTCTCTGGATCTTGTTTCTCAACAACATACGCTTCGATAGGCTCGCCGCCATCGTCTTTGGGTTTCTTCCATTTAAGAGTACATCCTTCCTTATGAATATCATTGACTTCTAATGGACCTTCTGGTTTTCCTGGTTTGCCTAGAAATATCGACATTAATTAGGGCAAAAATCCTTGTCATCATCTCTATTAGTAGTATAGTCAATAACATATTACTTACAAACTACTGTGATTTCAATTTCTGCGGTATCTTGACCATATTTATTTGTAGCTTGAATTTTGTAGACTCCAGTGTCCTTGCGTTCGGGTTTCTCGTTGAAGAACTTGGAGTTGTATGGAATATCATCAATGCGCTTATTCCCACCTGGAATAATTGTCTTATCGTCATGATACCAAGTAATTTCAGGAGCAGGTTCGCCAGTAGCTTTAACGTCAATGTAAATTGGTTCTCCTTCCTTAACTGTAATGTTATGAAGGGTACGTCTGTCAATCTTTGGAGCCACTATAACAAATAATTACAAATTAGTAAGGAAAAGATACAATCGTGTTAGTTTCTTACATCTTCTTGGTTTGGTTATGACTGAATTAGATGCTTCACTGGGTTCACCAGGTCCGGCAGCATTTACAGCGCGTACTCGGAATTCATACTCAACACCTTCGTCAAGATTGTCAGCAGTTCCCTTGGTTTCGTGCGGGCCAGTTTCCCCTGCCTTTATCCAACGTGGAGAACCCTTCTCTCTCTTTTCAATGACGTATCCTGTGATTGGAGATCCACCATCCTTTACTGGTGGAGTCCATCTTAAGTCTACATGGTCCTTATCCCAGTCAGTAACTTCAGGTTTTCCAGGAGCACCAGGTTCGTCTAAAAAAGTGTTTATGTTAAAATTAAAAAATCGGTTTCAGTTCACAATTTGACACTTACCAAATGGATTCTTGGCCACAATGGTTTGCTCAGCTTCTAGTGGTACTGATTCACCTTCAGAATTTACAGCAGCAACTCTGAATTTATATTCCTGGCCAGGCTCTAAGTTATCGAGGTCAATCTTTGGTTCTTTAGCTCGACCAGCTGGTACCCATCGACCTGTGTCCATGTCCATCTTCTCAACTTGGTAATAATCAATTGGACATCCACCATCATCTTGTGGAGCATTCCATCTAAGACTACAACCTTCTTTATGGACGTCGCTAATTTTAAGCGGTCCTTCTGGTTGGCCAGGTTTATCGAGAACCTTAATTTGAATGGTGGCTTCATCTTTGCCTGAAGTGTTTTCGGCCTTCAATGTCAGTGTACCAGTGTGAGCTCGTTCAGCACTGGCAATGACAAATTTGGTCCTATAGTCTTCTAAATCAATAGTGATGTCGTCACGTTTTTCAATGCGTGCTTTGTTGAGGAACCATGTCTTTGTTGGTGGAGGTTCTCCTGATACCTTAACGTCAAGCCTGATTAGTTGACCAGCCTTAACAGTAAGATCCTTAAGATTTGTTCTGTCAATCTTAGGTGGTACAAATCTATCTTTAGCAGTGATTGTTTCAGATGGTGGTGATGGTTTACTCTCTCCACCTTTGTTGATAGCTTTAACGCGGAATTGATATTTCTGTCCTTCTTGTAAATCAGGTACTCTAGCTTCAGTCTTATGTGCTGGTACTTCAACAGCTTTCTGCCATTTGCCAGTAATTGGATCTTTCTTTTCAACAACGTAACCTGTAATTGGAGCACCGCCGTCTGTCTTTGGTGCGTCCCATTTGAGGTCGGCATGATTGCGACTCCAGTCTTTAAGTTCCGGTTTGCCAGGCGCATCTGGTTCAGTATACGGATTCTTCGCGGTCGTTGGTGCGTCAGTGACCAACGGTTCAGACTCTCCCTCTGAATTAACAGCCTTGACACGGAATTGATAGTCTTTGCCTTCGGTTAGACCAGTAACGTCAGCTTCTGGTTCTTTGGTGGTGGTGACAGGTACCCATCTGCCTGTTTCAACGTCTTGTCTTTCCACAACGTATTCCTTCACTGGTTCACCACCATCATCTTCTGGTGGTTCCCACTTAAGTTTGCAACCTTCAGCGCTGACATCTGATACCTTAAGAGGGCCTTTAGGTTTCGATGGTTTGCTAATAACTAGAATTTCCACATCCACTGTGTCTACACCAGACTCGTTTCTGGCAGTTACTGTGTAAGTACCGGTGTCTGCTCTCTTGGCCTTTTGGAGAATGAAGGTCGTGTGATAGTCTTCGTTTTCGATCTTAATTCTGTCGGTAGTACGTAACGTTTCTTCTTTTAGAGTCCATACGACAGTTGGTGCTGGTTCGCCTTTGACATCTGCTTCCATGCGGAGTAGTTGTCCAACTCGTAAGACCTTCTTGTCGAGGTTTTTGCGGTCAATCTTTGGAGCCACTGTAAATATAAAATAAATAAAACAAACCAAGTTTTAGAAAAAGTGAAAAAGATAACTTACAGAATCTAGGTTTGGCAATGACTGGTTTAGATGGATCGCTAGGTTCACTAGGACCGGCCTTGTTGACAGCAACAATACGGAATTCGTATTCGTGCCCTTCTTCAACGCTGTCAACTCTACCTGAATTTCTATCACCAGGTACAGTTGCAGCATCAATCCAACCACGGCCTGCTTTGTCGTGCATTTGAATAATGTATTTTTCAATTGGTGCACCACCATCTTCTGATGGTGGTTTCCAAGCCAACTCAACAAAGTCCTTATCCCAATCTTTAAGGTCTGGCCTGCCAGGTTTACCCGGTTCGTCGAATGGATTTTTGGCAATGATAGACTTCTCAGTTTCCAATGGTTCAGATTCGCCTTCTTTGTTTACAGCCTTAACTCTGAATTTATATGGTTTACCCTCTTGTAAGCCGGTGACGTTAGCTTCCGGTTCTGCGCTTCTTCCACAAGGCAACCATTGTCCAGTAAGTGGGTCCAATTTTTCAATTTCATAGTGATCGATTGGTGCACCACCGTCATCTTCTGGCTTCTTCCATTTAAGTTTGCAACCATGTTTGGTAACATCGGATACATCAAGGGGACCTTTAGGTTGACCTGGTTTACCTAATATGGTGATCTCAATATCAGCTGTATCTTCGCCGACTTCGTTCTTAGCGGTAATTGTGTATTTGCCAGTCATGACACGTTTGGCTTTAAGGACAAATAACTTGGTGTTATAGTCAATATTGTCAATGTGCATGATATCATCGGATTCAAGTTCCTTGCCATTGAAGAACCAGGTAACTTTCGGTGGAGGTTCACCCTGAATGTTGACATCCAAGCTGATGGATAGTCCAGTTTTGATTGTCAATGGTTTCAAGTTGGTACGATCAATCAATGGTTTCACTGAAATAGTTTTTCAAATGATTATATTGAAAATGCGATTGGTAGAATACTTACGGAATCTTGCTTTAGCGGTGTGCCAGTTGGTTTGTTCAGATGGTTCGGACTGGCCAGCCTTATTGAGTGCACGCACTCTAAATTTATATTGGTTTCCTTCTTCAAGTTTGCCAACGGTTCCTTGACACGTTGGGCCAACTTCGGCAACCTTAGCGAATTTGCCAGTGTTTTTATCCATGGCTTCAATAACATAGCCTGTGATAGGTGCACCGCCATCTCTGACTGGTTTGTCCCACTTGAGTTTAACTGAGTGTTCATCCCAGTCGACAATTTCCGGTAAGCCTGGTGGAGCAGAAATGTCGAATGGATTCTTAGCTAGGATTGAGGCATCCGTTTCTAGTGGCTCCGATTCACCTTCTTCGTTAACAGCCTTGACTCTGAAATCGTATCTCTTATTGGGTTCAAGACCGGTAACTTCTTGTTCAGTCTTGTCAGGATCAACAAATCCAGCAGGTACCCATCTACCGGTACCAGCTTCTTGTTTCTCTAGCACATAGCCTGTAATTGGAAGGCCACCGTCGTCTTTGGGTTTCTTCCATTTCAGTTTACATCCTTCTTTGTGGACATCAGAAACTTCCATTGGTCCTTCTGGTTTTCCTGGTTTATCTAAGATGATAACTTCCACTGGCGCCTCATCAAAGCCAGATTCATTTTCGGCTCTAATTGTGTATTTGCCAGTATCTTTTCTTGTTGTACCCGTCATGACAAATTTGGTGTTGTAGTCTTCGTTCTCGATCTTGGTGTGGTTGTCACTTTCAAGCACCTTATTTCCAAAGCTCCATGTGATGGTTGGTGGTGGTTCACCTTGGACATCGACATCAAACTTGACGACTGCTCCAGCACGTACCTTAATGGTGTGGAGCTTTTCGCGATTGATGTACGGACGCTCTGTAATGCAATAACGGTAACATCATGCTAGATTAAATTACAATGTGTCAACTTACTATGACGTGCTTTAGCAACATGAGGTTGAGTGCCATCTGATGGTTCACCAGGTCCGGCTTTGTTTACAGCGCGTACTCTGAATTGGTATGTGTTACCTTCCTTAAGACCAGGTACTCTAGCATCAGTGTCGGGAGACTAAAATACAATATCGAATAATAAAACAGTACCTATTATATAATATAATATATCATACGTAAGTTGTCAGGATCTCATCCCATGAGGTAGAGAATTTCTCCTTCTTTTCAATAACGTAGCCTGTGATTGGTGCACCACCACTACTTTTGGGTGCAGTCCATTTAAGGTCAACACGATCGGAATCCCAGTCGGTAATTTCCGGTGTGCCCGGTTTGCCAGGAATATCTAATAAAATAAATACTTAGTTTCGCGGTTGTATTTAATATTTGTAGCTTACCATATGGATTCTTAGCAATGATGGAACCTTCAGTTTCAAGAGGTTCAGATTCTCCTTCATCGTTAACAGCTTTAACTCTAAATTTGTATTCATTGCCTTCTTGGAGTCCTTTAACGTCCATTTCTGGTTCGAGAGTTCTACCAACTGGCACCCAACGGCCGGTGGCTTTGTCTAATTTTTCGACAACATATCCAGTGACTGGTTTACCACCATCGTCCTCTGGTTTCTCCCATTTCAGCTTAGCTCCATTCTTGGTAACATCAGATACTTTAAGTGGACCCTTAGGTTTGCCTGGTGCGCTCAGAACAGTAACTTCAACTTCGGCTTCATCTTTACCGTGTTCATTAACTGCTACTATTTTATATACACCAGTGTTTTTACGAACGGTGTTGGTAATGTTAATTTTGGTATTGTATTCAACGTTGATAATTTCAATGTTACCCTCAGTGGAAAGTTCTTTCTCGATATGGAACCAAGTACATGTAGGCGCTGGTTCACCTTTGACATCAATGTCGTATTTGATTGTCTTTCCAGCGCGAACGGTAATTGGTTTCAAGTTTGTGCGATCAATTCTCGGTTTCACTGAAAGAAATGTGTTTGCGATAAGTTGAAAAAAGTGAACTTGGTATACTTACGGGATCTATGTTTAATCATTTGCATCTTAGATGCGTCGGATGGTGGTGATAGACCAGCTTTGTTCACAGCCACAACGCGGAATTGATATTCACCACGTTCTTTAAGATCTTCAACGCGAGCTTCTGTGAGATCTCCAGATACTTCACCTGCTTTTTCCCAGTCAGGCTTAAATTTGTCTTTCTTTTCAATAATATACTTTTCGATTGGAGCACCACCATCGCTAGTTGGTTTCTCCCATTTAAGGTTGACACCTTTGTTGTCATAGTCGACAATTTCTGGGGTACCAGGTTTGGTAGGTTCGTCGAATGGATTTTTAGCGACGATGCTGCCATCAGAGGTCAGCGGTTCTGAATCACCTTCGGCATTGCATGCTGTGACCCTGAATTTGTATTCAGATCCTGGGTTTAGTCCTGTTACTTCGAATTCGGTCGGTACCTTATCTCCTGGTACGCGGCCACATCTTACCCACTTGCCAGTGGCAAGATCCATCTTTTCAATTTCATATTCTTTGATTGGCATACCGCCATCGTCTTCTGGTTTCTTCCAGGCAACTTTGGCTTTAGTGGCAGTGACATCAGATACAACAAGTGGACCACCAGGAGCGTCTGGTTTTCCAAGGACTGTTAGATCTACAGTCTCTTGGTCCTTTCCGGACGCGTTTTCAGCTATTAATGTGTATTTTCCGGTGTCTTTACGTACGCAGTTACTTAATGTAAAGTCAGTGTGATAGTCTACATTCTCAATTTTGATTCTCTCGCTATTGCTTAATGGAATGTCATCACGCCACACCCACCTGACTTTTGGTGGCGGTTCACCACTAATATCAACTGCCCATTTATGCGTTCTTCCAGCTTTAATGATGACAGCTTTAAAGGTTTCGCGATCGATACGTGGTTTCACTGAAATATTAAATGTCAGAATTTTAATAACATATTCAATGTTGATGATAGTCGAGACGGTACTAACATTGGTTTATTTACCCAACAGGACAAAATCCCAAAAACAGGGTAAAATGCGCTTACAAAAAATCCCAAAGATCATGTGTAGTATCAACAAAATGGAACACAAATACTAATATTATAAAGCGTAAACAAAAAAAATTGTCAAAACAATACAAAGGTTCAACATACCTATAAAATACATATCTGCATAACATACGCTCTATAACCAATGCAAGACAAGTAAATATCGGTTGACAGTGAATTGACACACTTTGGCAAAATGTTGTATGAACCCGATGCATACAAACGGAAACATGGTAAACACAAAAAAACGTGGAAAAATTGTTAAGGAAAAAGAAAATGTAAAACAAAAACTTACGGTTCTTGTGCTTGCACAAGTGATTGTCAGTTGCTTCCGAAGGAGCACCTTTGCCAGCTTTGTTGTGCGCTCTGACACGGAACTGGTATACCATTTTTTCTTTAAGATTTTCAACTTTACCATTAGGCTCGTTGTTGTCTGTTTTCAGTACTTCAACCCAGTCAGCTGAGAACTTATCCTTCATTTCAATAGTGTAGTGTGTAATAGGCCTGCCTCCGTCATTCTCTGGCTTTGCCCATCTTAATGTAACGCTCTTATTATCGTAATCGATGATTTCAGGTTTTCCAGGCGCACCGGGTTCGTCGTATGGATTCTTGGCTAATATAGCGTCGTCAGTTTCAAGTGGTTCTGATTCACCTTCCTTATTCTTAGCTCTAACTCTAAACTTATACTTCTTTTTAGGTGTGAGACCCTTGAACGTGAAGGTGTCTTCGTTTGGTCCAACTTCACCAGCTGGAATCCATCTGCCAGTGTCCAAATCCATCTTTTCAAGAACGTATCCGGTAAGGTCAGATCCGCCAAAGTCGTCTGGTTTCTGCCATTTGACTTTGACGTGGTCTGAACGGACTTCTTCAACTTTAAGAGGACCCTTTGGCGGCGTTGGCTTGTCGAGCACAACTACATCAGCAGTGCCCTCCACTGTGCCAGAACTGTTGCTCAATATAAGGATGTATTTACCACTATCACCACGCACAGCTCTGCGTACGGTAAGTACAGTATTTCTCTCAAATTTGTCGTGAGTAATTCTCTCTTCGGCATCTGGTTTAATTTCTTTTTTGTCCAACATCCATTTAACTTCTGGCTCAGGTTCGCCACCATATTTAATATCGTACTTGATTGTCTGTCCTTTTTTGACGATTATGTTAACCAAATCGTTACCAATGATGTATGGTTTGACAAATCTGCATTTAGCGATGATTGGTTTAGTGACATCGCTAGGTTCGCCTGGACCGGCTTTGTTAACAGCGCGAACCCTGAACTCGTATTGGCCGTTCTCTTTGAGGCCTGGGCAGGTGGCTTGGAATTTGTCACCAGGGACTTCAATCCCCTTAGACCAGTCCTTGCCGAATTTGTCTTTGAATTCCACAATGTATGAAGTGATCGGTGCACCACCATCATCATCTGGTTTGTCCCATTTGAGATCTGCGTGATCTACGTCCCAGTCGGTAACTTCAACATTCTTTGGTTTGCTAGGTTCGTCCCATGGGTCCTTAGCCAAGACTGGTTTTGCATAGTTACCCGGTTCACCAGGTCCAAGTTTGTTTACAGCACGTACTCTAAATTTGTATGTCTTTTTGGGAGTGAGACCTTCGATCTTAAATTTGGTCGGTTCCCCAACCTTAACTTCGCCAACATTTTCAAACCCGCCCTTCAAGCTGATATCTTGTCGTTCGATAATGTAGTGTGTCAAAGGAGCACCGCCATCATCTACTGGTTTCTTCCAAGCAATAGCGCAAGAGGTTTGGAAAACTTCCGTCACATCAACGTTTTCTGGGGGACTTGGCACATCTTGCATGATAATGTTGCAGTCCTTTACTTCCTCGCCTTGTCCGTTGGATAGCTTGATTTGGTACATACCAGACTGGTCCCTTGATGGTTTCTTAATCTTGAAAGTAACTTTGTCGTCGGTGATGACAATGTCAACATCTTTAGCACCAAGAACTTTGTCATTCTTAACTAGTTTAGCTTCTATTGGCGTCACTCTGGTACCATCAACTGCAGAAAAACTAGTTCATGTTTAACTTAAATTAAGTTTTGTTTACTTTACCTTTGTATGGTACTTCCATAATGATTGGTTTGCTTGCTGGCGCCTCATAGGTGTTGGGGAAGTCGATCATTGGCCTACTTTCACCCTTCTTGACTGTCAACTTCATGGATGATTGTAATTTACCTGATTCGCACATGATTTCACCATCATCCTCCATCTCCAACTTATTGAAGACAAGTTGATGTTTGCCACCACCAAGATTTTTAATTTCAACCCTCTCGTCGGGTACAATCGGTTTACCATTGAAGGTCCAGTCGGCTGGAGCAGTTTGATCTTGAAGTTCAATTTCAAGTACAAGCCTGTCGCGTTCAATTGCGTCTGTGTCTTTGAGCTTCTTATTGAAGCGATTCAAATCTGTAAATTATTAGAAGTGATTATGGTTATAAGTACCTACTTCAAACCGATTATCTTACAGTTAATAACAATTTCAGCTTCTGTCTTATCAGCATTACTAACGCATGAATACATCCCAGCATCAGTAACTTTGGCATCTTTGATGACAAGTTTGCGTTTGCGGCCATCTTTAGTAATATTCATTCTCTTATCTGCTTTGATTTCTTGGTCACCTTTGAACCATTTTACTTCACCACCTTCGTCATCAAGTTCGCAGACTAAGGTAACATTTTCCTTTTCCACCAATTGTTGATGTTTGAGTACCTTGACAAACTTGTATGGGTATTCTTTAATGTTGACTTTAGTGTCTGTTCTTTCAGTTTGTTTTGTGATTCTGCAAGAGTAATCACCGGCGTCTTCAAAGACGCAGTCTTTAATTGTAAGTCTGCAGACACCAGACATGTCTTTGGAGATTTCATATTTCTTGCTTTCTTTGATCTTTTCCTCAGCCTTGTACCATAGTACGATGGCCAAGTTGCTGCTTACTGTACACTCCAAACTGACATCGTGATCGGTAAAGCCATCGTATTTCTTTTTGAGCGCCTTTGTAAATGTGTAAGAAGGATCTGGCTCTTCAACATTTAGGAAAGCTGTACATGTTACGCCACCAATTTCAATTGAGTATTTTCCAGAATCTTCGACTTTTGGGCCCATAATAATCAGCTGGTACATGTCGTTTTCGTTCTTGAATTTGTATTTGGAACCAGGGAATAATTCCTAAAAGACGTAATGAGATGTTAAATGGGAACATGAACTTTGCCGTGTGTACTTACGTCTTTTCTGCATAGCCATTTTGGTTTGCAATTAGGTTTTGAGAAACCGGCCTCAAAGACCACCTTTTTGTCTTTGCCTTCCTTCGCAAACTGGTCCACTAGCGGTTTCAAGAAAGACTCTGTTTTCTATAATTGAATAACAAAATGAGTATAAATCCATACAATTCTGGAGTAAAGTACAACGTTTATAACATATACATGATCATATACAGTGTTGGATGTCGCTGAATATCAAAATTGCAGTCATCAGCTCAAAAACCAAACTGAAAAAGAACATTGTCGAAAAATACCAATGTGAAAAATACAAAAAACGGAAAAAAGTTCTTCTTCGCAAAATGCCCCAAAAAATATATACAAAAAAGATTTCTTTTGTATACCCGTATACGAAAATGTGGAGATCTGAACGATGAGCATGCAAAACCAACGATGCAGACAACATCTATAGTGGAAATGATTAATCAACGAATATAACAGGAATCTGTTAGAGCGGCCATCTCTTCGCCAGCCGTCGAGGGCCAACTAAAGACGCGGGATTTTCAAGCGGAGGGTTCATTTTGATGGGTTTTAAACAATCGTGCATCACTTGACTGAAAGTAAAGTATATAAGATTGCTCATTAATTGTCCACATCGAACCTCCTTCCTCTCATAATGGTGCAAAACAGGCCAGTCGGGTATTAACTCAGCAAGCGACGGCCTTCGGGAGGAAACTGGCGTTGTCTACAAAGAAAAAACTGAAACTCAACCCCAGTCCAATTCTCCGTCAAATTGCCTATCGGCGAATGTCGTTCTCATTCATCAGTCATTCACACCGCATTAGATACTCGTTTGTTAGCCAGTCGCTACTGATTTCATCAGCTTTGCTGAGGGTTTGCTTCGGATGCGCTATAATCTTATAGACAAACGTTTTAAATATTGTTTAATACTCAAACGGAAGCAACTTCAGCATGTTAGGAAAATAGCGGATTGCCTTTGTTACGCCAGCTTTCTTGTGCTGTTAAACTTTTCAACAAATGCACAACTTTGTTGAAGTATCAATAATGTTGGCCATAAAAACAATTATAGTAACATTCAACACTGGCAAGTGCCAATGGGCAAACACTCAATGCTGATTTTACTGAAATAAAATCACCCCTCTTCTCATTAAACCATCTTTCATTTGTAGCTGAAACATGAACATATACAGGGTGAGTTATTCGTATGCCCGCGGTCCATAGTTTGTATAATAAACCGTTTGAGAAAGAAAAAAAATATTTTATACAAAAGTTGTTTGACTCGCCATTTTCTATAACGTAAAATTATTTTCTTTTTTTTTACAAAGTATTACCGTTATATATGAAGGATTTTATATGAACTTTTGTTTTTTTGTTTTTGTGTATGAGCGCACATACTATGACAATGAAACGTCTCCGCACAATTTTCACACAAGTGAACAATTTTTCACGATAGTCCCCCTAAAATTACACTGTTTCTGGTTTACTTCGGAGCCCAACTGAAGTTACTAGGTCTTCAGGTTCGCTCGCTGTACGTGTGTAAAAACTGCAAAACATACTTATTTTTAAGAAAGGCCTGCAATTACCATTTTTTTTGACAAACAATTGAATATCTCAGAAACTGTTTACTTTACACAGGTACAACGTATACAGTTGGAAAGACAACTTCCTTAGTATTCATAATATGGTATGATATACCATATAGAAAATACTATATAGAAAATAATTTTACGTTATGAAAACTAATGAGTCAAGCAACTCTTGTATAAAACATTTTTTTCTTTTTCAAACTGACTATCGACCGCCGGGATACTAATAACTCACCCTGTATATATATATATATATTTATATATATATATATATATATATATATATATATATATATATATATATATATATATATATATATATAATATATATATATATATATATATATATATATATATATATATATTCTTTTGATAACAATAATTTCATTAGTTTGGACTGATTTGTGGTAGTCATATTTATACTGATTGGATCTAAAATTAGAAACTGCATGAATAAAGCTACATCGGGCTTCAAACCACATCATTCAAAGATTGTCACAATTTCAAAGTTGATTTTCTCTCAAACCACATATGATTTTTAATTTGTGTACAGTTTAGAGCATCCCATTGATTCACTTTTGAGTGGGGCGTTAATTTTTAAGCCTGGTTTCGCATAAAACCGCACATGAAGTGACCATTGTAAACTACGACATAGGGAAATGTGACATTATTTAGTAGAATGTTACAATAATTGTCTTTGACCGTTTTAGTATGGTGGTTTAGAAAAATTCATCGTGAGGTAAGAATAAACGAAAAAAAAAATAATGCTGAACAAAAATATTTGTCTTTTGAATAAATGAAAGTAAGGAAACGTAATGCTATTTAAAAATATGAAACCGACACTTAGAGTCACCTTCACCGTTGGTCGTGGCACCAATGTAGTGTATTAGAGGATGAAATGGATCGAGAACACCAAACAGTATATGCTTTTAAAAAGCTATTTTAAAACTGACAGGTTTCGGACATAGTTTTACACTCGGTTGACTTACAGTCAAGATTAGGTATTTCAGATATCTTCGGTACGAAACGTGTCGTTTGCTCTGGCTCAAAATAAACACACGCATGCATAAAACAACCTGAAGATGCTATCAATTTTGTCAAGGAATACTGAGACATTTCGATTGGCCTATCAAATAAATCAGAGAATCAGACGCGATATACTTAAAATGGAAAGGAAATACGTCTTTGGAGTTTGTTATGTTTGTACGAATCAATATAAGTTAATAAGTGTTTTAAAGCATTGGTTTTAAACATTATTTGAACCCGTTTTTAGTCATAAATTACAGGCCAATCATCGCCGTTTATACTGAAAAAGAGGTACAGATTTATTCAGGCATATATGTGTGTTTCAAGTCTTGGAATCGGGAGCACATCTCCATCCAAACTTTAGCACATTGTAAAGTAAAATTAATTTTATAAGTGCAGTAAAGTAAAATAATTTTTCTTATACCATAAACTACTATAACAAGTATGAAAAAGCTGCGACGTAACTAAATTTATTATTTTTACAAAACAAAAAAGTTCTTGATGACTAGAAAGTTGATTCCAAGTTTCGGAACACACCACATCGTATAAATAATTAAATAATTAACCCTTTCATAGACAATCATATATTTTAACACTAATAATTAAACATATTTAGTTAGTTTTCTCGAGTGCTTAAGCCAAAATGTGTTGTACCATTAAATAATAAATACTACAATAAACAATACATGCTGAAGAATGTGAATTATGTACAGTATGTGCTAGAATCAATTGTAAATGTATGCGAGACAGTTGGAAAATGCAAAGAAAATCATCTAATTATCAACAAATATCCATCCAATTTAACGAAAATCCTCCAGCGTTCCAACTGTTCCGCAAGAGTAGTAAATTTAATAGAAAAATAAGTCGCGATTCGTATAGATGAGCTGAATACAATTGACTCCGTTTGTAGGATGTGTACATTTGTGAAAAGCACGATGAAACAAACATAAGATAGTGTTGTGTGATTTTTCTAACTAATGGAGTGCAGTAATGATCGATAATTTTATATACTGAGTGTGAATGATTCCCTTGTGTATGTGAAATGGATGTATATAAGTTAATAAGTAAATTTATAAGCAAATTTATCAATGTTGTACAATAGAGGAAAAACTATAAACCTTCGAAGATAGTTTAGTTTCAACTCTCAAGGTCACCAATCAAGTCAAGTTTTCACTACATATTTATTGCCTTTTTTCATAAAATATAATGCTCTATTACCCCATAAGATATTCGACACACGGAACAACACACAGGGTGTTTTAACTAGATACATTTAATGGTAAAAAAATGGCTGAATTATCATCATTTAGTAGTACCAGCTTAACTACTGACCAGAGTGTTTTGTGTCTTTTGGCTTATGTCAATATATAGACTGAAAAGTATTTCGTTAGTATCAAATAATAAATTCCATGTATATGCAGCGGCAACCACGTGACTGACCTTTTTTTTTGGGCAGAGCGGTCGAAGCGAGAATCACAAAAAACCAGTGCAGCGCAGGTATGACCGACAAGTTCTGTTAAATTCAGAAATAGGAATATGTGACTGAAATAGAAACTGTGAATATGAATATGTGAAATGAGTTTTTGCACTTATAAATTAACGTTCGTCTTTCCATTTTATTTCCTCGTATACCGCTTGCCACAAAAATCTTAATAGGGTATTCCGGTCATGTCAAAATTTAAGCAGATATTCGGTTTAATCTATTGTACAATTTATGAAGATTCATAAAGTTAAGCTATGAGCTTTTTGATTTAGTTTTTCTATGAGATAATTGCAATTAAAAGTGCATTTCGTTTGAATTCACCGACCACCCTCGGAAATACACGATGATTACCGATCCCTAGTAGCGGTGGCAACAGCGGACAGCTCTCGAACAGCTGATCGGCCAAGTTGACGGTTGGCGACCCTGTTGTTTGACAACGAATAAAGGTAACTTTTTTGAGAGATGATTTGATCATTGAAACTTGAAGCCAAACATCTCTCATCTCGCTAGTCGGCAATGTAAAGAAAATCTTATCAGAAGTTACTGTTCTACTGCTGTTATAGCCCGGCACAGAACAATGTCGGACAAGATTTTCATGGAAACTGATATGTCTGTAACGAATATTAGCACGATAACGAGATATGCACGTAATCAATCGTCATATTCTATTTAATGCGACTGTAGAAACAGAATTGCATAATAATTTTTAAGTTATTTTTAAAGCGATTTAATATGAATGATATAAATTTCGCGCAGCGCGCACTACGTCAATCGTAACGGTAAATGGAAACGTAGCTGGGACAGTGGAAGATCATTTACTATGAGTACGATACGATCAAAACAATTTAATTTCGGAATTTTGAATAGTGGTGCGAGTTAAATATAAATAATGAATTTAGATGTACAATTAATTAATACCCAACAATATTTTACAAAACCCACAAGCGAGGGAAGCCGCAAAATATTATTGATGTTTATTTCGGTCTTAAAAATTAACAAATGGTCGGAATGCTATTAAATTTAAGGGATATGTATCGCAGTAAATAAGGATTCTTTGCATGCGAACTGCGTTGTCCTGCTAACATTCGTTCGTGAGATATCGGCTTCCATCAAAATCTTGTTCGCAACCTTTATTACATAAAAACTGAAGAAAACAAAAATGCCAATCTATAGAAGAGGCTCTAGATGCAACCTGAACAAAAACTGAAATTTTTGTGGTAAGTGGTTTAAGAGAAAATAAATCGGAAAGGCGATCGTTCATTTAAACTGAAAAAATCGGATACTTTTTTGACTTGTACTTGTACGGGGTCACATATATATTAAACTTTTATACACTCACTTTTATGAGATATTTAATATTATAATAATTAATGTTGTACTTTATTGTAAACCCGTTTGGTACCAGTAAATTCTGTAGCAGTGTGTATAAACACCATAATTTCAAAATGACGCAATAATTTGGAAATTTAATAGTGAATGGATACAAACAAATTAAAAAAAATACGATCATTTAGCGGAAATGTAATAAATTTAAAAGTTCTTCAATTCTCAGCTCAGTATATAAAATATCTTTCGTGTTCTGGACAATATGAAAATACAAAAACGTATAACAGTCGAACTGTTTCCTACTGCTTCCTTAGTCAATTGTTAGATTCAAAAGACAAATATTTCGCCAAATGAAATTCCAATAGTGCCAACCTTTTGTATTTCAACGGTAGCCAGTTTTGGCCAATCCTCGTTCAAAAGCTCATCGAGACCGGGGGCCCGTTTGATATCGAATACTTCCTAAAACCATGATAACTTAAGCTTCTGTAGTAATTTTGACTATTCGTTTTCTCTAATCAACTTTAACTAAGTTTTAGTAACCAAAAAAAAAAAGAGGGAATCTGATATGAATCGTGTAGAATTTTGAAATCTAATGTTAATTCATTACCAAACAGAGAATGTTAGTTAGTCAAGTTGGATGAATATTTACATATTAATTGAAAGTATAAAGATCAGGGAGAGTACAGGTTCTTTGTAAAAATATAAGGATGAGTCTCCAACAAGCAAAAGCTGGCACGAAGCAAAGCTGGCGCACAAGCAAACATATAATAACCCCCACCCCTTTAGGCAATAATTTCCGACATCAGAATAAAAAATAAGTTCGATGCTTAAAACTTGTTTTAATTTAAAAAATTTAGATCACTCAATAAAATACTAATCTTGTTAACTACTAAAAACGAGATAATGTCTACTACTACAAAGTAGCACGTCTAGTGAAAAATATAAATAAAATCAAAGATTTGTGCATTTTAAATATTTATAAGCAGGCGTTTCATTAAGAGTATCATTATTGTTGATTTGCTATCTCTCGTTTCGACAATATTGACTCCTGTGTTTGAAGACGCATAACTCTAAAACTAATGAACAGAAAAAATTTCAACAAAAATGTCATACTCCTGAATCATTTCTACATAAGTTGTATGACTGTCAAAATTGTTTGACTTTCGGTGTAAACATGAGCGCGAGAGAAGTGAAAAAAGTACCAGATTTTTGGAGTTTTAAATTAACGCTCAGCTTTCCGATTTAATTTCTCTTAAATTTTTGTTTAGGTTGCATTTAGAGCAATATTGCCTTCAAACAGAGAAGTCAATACTATCCAAGCGAGAGATTGCAGTTAGGGCGATTCTCTGGTGCTGAATTGCCCAGGTAGTGTTTGGTTCAGTGATTTAAAATTGCTTGAATTGACTTGAATGTAAGAAAAAAATTGAACAAAAAATCTTTTAGTGAAACACCTTTGTTCTACGGAAGTGTGATAGTGATAGAGAGAAAAAGAGAAAATTTTGACATGCCAAAAGTTAAAAACCTCTCTCTTCCTTAGTAAAATTGGCCAATCTTGTATGCGACCGGAAAGTTTGGTTGTATGAAAGTCCGCGTGGATAGTCTTCTGTGAACAGAACGTAGAAAATCGTCGTTAAGCAACATATAGGTGTTAGTACATAGAGAGAAGCGGAGAAAGCACATTTAAAAAGCGTTTTGAGATACTCACTCGCACGGACACACTTGTACATATACATAAATTATATATAGAAATATAAAATCGGGACGAGCACATAATAAGACGAAAATAGACAATGGACAATGGACGATAAAAATGGACAAAATACTCCTCACTGGGGACACTAAAAATAAAACAAAATAGCCCTAAAAACATTGAAAAACAAAACACAGGGTGTTGGCCAAAATGATTTACTTTCCTATTCTCTTTTTAGTCTATAGATTTTTTTGTTTCTCATAACAATGGAGACGCATCTTTATAGTTTTTGAGTTTATTTTTGGACTACTCAGTGCTGTCTTGGACCGATTTTTCGAAGAGGGTTCACCGATTGTCACAATCTTTCCATCCGAGTTCTAAATATACCGCGGAATTTAGTCCGCGTACAAATAGAACCTGAACATGTGAGAAATGAATGGCCTAGATATGGAAACCTGGCTTTTGACAGTGAATTTGGCATTGAATACGGACAGCATTGAGTAATCCTTAGGTTCGTTTAAACTGTTGGTTTAGGTTTGATTTTTATTATAGGTGCGAGGATTAAGATCATAACTGTCCCACCTTCAACCAACTCCAATTTTCTTTTCCTTTATTACGTTGATCTATCTCAATAACTCGCCCACCGACCACGACTATTATTTTCTCTCCTTCAGTAATCAGTTTTGGTAATTTTTTTTGATAGGCATCTTCAGTCTATAATAGCAAATATCCGTTAACTTTTAGTTCAGGACTTTAAGTTCAATAAAAATCCTAAAGTACGAGTCACTTCTTTACAGAACTACTAACCGGAAGTGACTCGTGGATGGCCCAAAAATATTGAGGAGTTATTATATTTACAACCAAAAAAATATAGAGAAAAACAATATGTCAAAGTGAACAATAAAACAATTGGATGCACCAAGCAATGATAACCTGACCTTTTCCACTTTCTTGAGTGCTGGTAGTGGCTTCTCTACTTCCTTCAGATCACCCCAATCTGGATCACCCTTATCCTCTCCCCACTTAGCATACTTCCTCTTTTTCAACAGGGCACGGAAGTCCATACCACTTGCATCTGATGACATGCACAAATTAATTCAAGAAATTAATCAAAATGTCGGTCTATCTTACCAGAAACATATAGCGCTGTCTCTGCGCTGTCTTCGCCGTGGATGTTAGAGACAATAACCTTATATTGCCCTTCATCGTTAGGCTTGCTCTTTTTGATGCACAGGGTGATTAAATTATATTCACCATCAGTGATGAACTTATATCTGCCGGCTTCCAAAATTTCACCGACTCCCTGTATACGAAAACATTAGAAATTTTGCTGGAATGATAATATATAACCAGACCTACCTTATAAAATTTGAAAGTTGGTGGTGGATTACTTTCAACTTGCACAGTGATGTAAGCATTGCTGTCTGAAATCGCATAAAATAAATATCAGAGAACGAGGGTTAGCAGCGCGCATTTACCTTCAACAGCAGTATAGCTCTCTTGTATGTCAACAATGATTGGAGGTCCACCAGGGCCTGTAGGCCTAAGGGGTGTGCTAGGTTTGTTGATCATATCTTCCATCTCTGCCAAGCTTGGTCGTCTGACATCGGAACTAGCCCGTCGCCGCTAAACGTACAAACCAAATGAATAGGTTGCGGTTGTCGTAAAGCAACATTTAGTGTGTTAATTGTTTTTGTTTTGTGTTATAATGTTGTTGCGTTAACAACAAACTGCAGCCAATGCCATTAGGCGTTTGCTTCTTGCTTTTAAAAGCGCGTGTCTTCTGGACAGCTATTGGCCATATTATTTATTACAATATTGCATTTGTTAATATTTCTTCCTGTATTATTACAGTTCATAACGCAACAATTATTGTGTCCCATTATTATTATTTATACCAACGATATGGTATTAGTTCTGACGGATTGGATCACAACATAACGCGCCGTGAACTACTGCACATAGTGTAGGCAGGTATTTCTCCGCTACGGGCGCTTAGATCGGTTTTCAAGTCCCCTCGACGATGTATGCACAGGGCGAATAAGCGTCCATCCGGCACGCGCAGCTTTTGTTTAAATCGTACATAAATTAGACGCATATTTGTGTTGATTAAAGCACATAGATAAGCACAGAGCTTGCGATATATATTTCGGCAGTATGTACATACATACACAGATTTATTTACAAATGTCACACCGAGATCTGTCTGACGTATGTTTTATAGATCTCATATAACACCATAAACCGTTAGCACTATAAAAATCAACATAAAGGCAAAATTAAAAAAAAAAACAAAATGAATAAATTAAACTACACACTACTAAAAAATAAAAAAAAATAAACACAAAGTAAAACATGTATAACCGTCCACGGTCTACGTTAGAAACTACTATAGTTCTATAAAAGGAATTAATCACAGAATTGTTGACATAAAGGCACATATATTTAAAAACTGTCTATTCTATGCCTGTTTTTAATCGGCTGAAAATCTAAAAGTTAGACACAAACATATATTTTTATTGACAATTTCTCTAACTAAAGTCTTCTCGATTCTAACCTTGCTATCGTCTAACTCTCCGGGTCTGAGTAGGCCCTTATTTCTCTTTAAAAAAATAAAATGAGAACATATCAGTGAACGTTCGAAGACAAGACATAACATAATCACGCTTAACCAAGAGTTTTCGGTTTGTTTTATTTGTTTGCGTAGACAGAACAAAAAAACAAAACTAAAAGCATAAATAAAATCCAATTAATACGGTTATATGGCATATTCACGCATGCCAACTTGTTCAAGGCCAGTTTTGTGTTCCTTGAACACAAATCTCACCTTCTCTTCAAGCACTTCGCCTGGACGCAACCTTCCACCCTGTTGGCACAATTTTATAATTTAACAGTCGACAATAACAACAACAATATTTATAAATATATGTATATATATATGTATATAGATAATATAGGAGAAAGGTAATTTGTCGGGCAATTCCGTCATACTAAGAAGCAACCGTAGACACGTGTTTCGGACTATTAGTCCTCATCAGTACGGTATAGCCAATGAGCAAGATGGACACTCAAAGGAACAGCACTCAAATGGAGACCATAAAGGAGGTGACCAATATCGCCAATTTGGTGCTTCAGTCCCAACATCTTCAGGATTCGAAGACAAGAAGTGACGTCGCGCCGGAGGTGACTGGTACACCCCAGGTACACCACGTCACTTCTTGTCTTCGAATCCTGAAGATGTTAGGACTGAAGCACCAAATTGGCGACATTGGTCACCCCCTTTATGGTCTCCATTTGAGTGTCCATCTTGCTGCTTGGCTATACCATACTGATGAGGACTAATAGTCTGAAACACGTGTCTACGGTTGCTTCTTTGTATGACGGAATTGCCCGACAAATTAGCTTTCTCCTCGAATACCTCACCGTCGATTAACCAGTTATCCTATAGATAATATATATATAGGGAGCACATACTTAAACATATCATACGACGAAGATGGTTCTGAAGCTCTAGCGGCTGGAGCTTGTGTTTTCCCAACAAAATGCATGCTGGTGCATGTTATTTTCATAGAGGAGCGTCAACTTGTTACGTTAACGCACCTTTATCGAGTATTTTTAATTGCACCAGACATTCCGTAATAAACTATTCATATGCACGCGTCTAAAAATAAATGCGACACGCGCAAAATAAAGGTAGAACGTACGGAATGACTGGGCAACGGTAATGTGTAAGTAAGTGTATAAATCGGTCAATACAATGAAAGCAAATAGAATGTTTTGCCCAGCTGGAATTTAAAGTATTTATATTAGACGTTGCCATCAGCCGTGCGCTGCTGGACAGTCGTCGGTGGTTACCTTTTTGTCTTCCAGAACCTCCCCAGGGCGAAGCTTCCTATGTTCCTAATGCACAAAAAACAACGTTCATCAAACCACATACACAAGTAACGGCCTCACTGTTACCCACCACTCCGGTAAGGGACTGAAAATGTGTTGATTAGCAATCTGTACTTAATGTATACCTCGTCTGTGATCAGAAGACTGGCCCTGCGTCCCATCTCCTCTGGAGGGATGAGGGAGCCTCTGCGTGGCACCGAACCTGGAGCCAAGGAGGTCTTTCGCGGCTCGGGAGTCTTTTCTTTTTGCATCTCAACGGCCCTCTCCTTCTGAATCGCGATCTTGGGCGCTTCTGGTCTCTTAATCTCTGGTACCTTAGGGTAATCCTGCGAGAATACCGAACAATAAGAACACCTGCGACCACAACGAAACCCTGTTCAAGCGGCGAAGCGAAGCAGCGATACACACCATTTGCTGGGAGAGTATTGCGAATACTGAACATTACTCAATAATCAGAAATGCGAGCCAAATGAGTACTGGACACATCTCTATGAGATGCAATAATAATGATAAATGTGGAACATCCCTGCGGGCAATACTATGCGCCAGCAAGCCAACATTTCTTTATCGCAAAGGCAATCTGCCACGAGCAGCGTCTCACCTTTGATAATTTTGTCTTTTCCCTGCCAGCGTACTCCGGATGGTCGTGTTTTTCGAATTTCTCCAAGACCGGTCTATCATAGTCTGGTATTTCGGGCAATTCGTAAGACTTCTCCTTCTCTTCTTTACTCTTTGCTGTCTTTTTAGCTGTTTCTTTGCCCTTTTCCGCCGTTTTCTGTGATAATATCAAATATTTAGAATGCGCAACGTGATTGGTGATGAAGCCACATACGCATAGAAAAAGATAGAAGAAAGATACAGAGAAGAACCAGAAAATAGAGTATGAAAACTACAGAAGTAGCCATAGCCGTTCATAAGTGAAGCTAAATGAGACAGATAGATAGATAAATAGATAGATCAAAAGAGAGAGAGAGAGAGAGAGAGAAATGGAAAGAGTAGCATAGAAAATATATCCGACATATTCGTGTTGGTACCTTTAAGTTAATTTCTGACTGCTCTGCTTGCTCGGGTTGCTCAGCATCTTTAGCAACGGGTTTCAACTGTATGTTTAAGAATGACTCTGACTTTGCTGTTTGTGGTTTAATGCCTACCGGTTTTTTGATTACTTTTTCTTGGTTCTGTGTAAAATTTGAGGTAATTTAAGAAGTAAGTCGAAGACAAGTAAAGTCAACAATAAATTCAAGAATAAGACGATTCCTAGATCTACGCCATGAGTGATGGATGATAAGCTACTTACCAATTTCAACTTGTCGTTAGCCAATTTATCTTCCTTCTGGAGACGTGACACAGGGACGAACACAGTAACATAACGAAGACAAGAACATGAAACAGAAACATCATAACGGTTTAGAAGGCTATCATCATAAACTTAACAGCATATATTTGAAGTATAACAAACAATCCGTTCAAAATATACACTGCCAAAATAATATTATTAGATGATTCATAAAACAATGTACGTTAAGAGTTTTGTGCAAAAAGTAGTGTCGTGCTTGAAAAAAGTTTAGCTGAGATTTGAATGATAGAATAGAAAGGCTGAACACATTAGGCCAGAGAAGAGAAACCTTCGTCAAATATACCTCGCCAGGAGGAGCAACCTTCCTAAGTTTGGGCAGTTCTTCGGGTTGCACAATAAGTTCTGGTGTCTTAAGTGATGGCTTCTTATCAAGTCTTGTCGGAAATTTGGCTTGTGGTTGAGGTTCTGGCTCTTTAATTTGAGGTACAGTAGGCTCAAGCTTCTTCGGTTCCAAGTTTCCAAGTTTCTTCTCTGGAACCTTTTCAGCTGGTTTTGCTGCTTCAGCTGGTTTCGCTGGTTCAGCAGGTTTAGCTGGTTTTGCTGGTTCAGCTGGTTTTGCTGCTTCAGCTGGTTTTGCAGCTTCAGCTGGTTTAGCTGGTTCAGCTGGTTTAGCTGGTTTTGCTGGTTCAGCTGGTTTTGCTGGTTCAGCTGCTTTGGGAGCTTCTTTTGGTTTGACTTCCACTGGCTTCTTCGCTGGTACCTTCTCAGCTACCTTCTCTGCTGGCTTTTCAGGCTCAGCTGGTTTAGTGGCTTCTTTTTTAGCTTCTGGTTCGGCCTTCTTAGTAACGGTCTTTTTATCTTTTGTAGCTTCAATGTCATTTGTTGGTGTCTATGTATGTTTTGTGTAACATTGAACATATATAAATGTTAGGTTACGACTTGATTATACGATTATATGTCTAACTTACCACCTCCTTAGTTGACGGTAGCTTGTCTTTGGTTACCTAAAAATTATTTTGATGTAATGTCGATAAGAATATTATCAGGTCAATAGCGATTTGAAAAGAAGAAGCGTTTGGGGAGGAAGAGAAGAAAGTAAATACCTTCTTCTTCTTTTCGTCAACGACAGAGGAACGTCTACTGGTTGTTTCAGTAGTTTCAGTAGTTTCCTCTTCCACATGTTGAACAGAAGACCTCCTACTTGCCGACCTACTATCTCCGTCCTGGACAATCTAAAATCACCAGGTAATTTAGACTATCGCTATTTTTTTTTGAAAACGAAAATACCTTCTCTTCGGTTTTAACAACAGAGCTTCTCCTGGATTCTGTCTTAAGTTCCTCGACCTAAATAGTTACAGTGTTTGTTATGTTTACCTAACATAAACGAATAAGCTCAACACATACCTTAGTGACGGCCTTCTTTTCCTCCGTTTTCTCTTTGGCCTATAACATTTAAGACAGACACATTTACATTTATACGTACACATTGTTGTATGTTTAAGTGTTTTTGAATTGTGAGGCACTTACCTTTTCTGCAGTTTTCTTGACCTCGGTTTTCTTTTTGGCAACATCATTTACTTTTTTCTCCTCCTCCTTCTGAATGATTGGTAAAATATAAATTTATTTTCATGCAAATCAGGTTAAACATGTGTTTAGGGAAATAAAATGGATAATGAAAAATGTTACCTTTTCAATAATCTTCTTTTCCTCTACGATCTCCTGCTTCTTTTCCTCTTTCTTTTCAACCTTCTGGAAATAAAACGGAAATGAGGAACTTGTGCTTTTGTTATTTCATATTATTGAAAGCTAGTATTGTTTATTGTGTTGTGTTTACCTCTGTTGTTTTCTTTTTGTCTGCGAGTGTATCTTGTTTGATTTCCTATTGGAAAGACGAAATTAGTGTTATGTAAATGTATGCATCATGTGTGTATGTGTACCTTCTCCGACACCTCACTGACACTTTCAGTTTCGGACTCCTCCTCTGTCTCGACCTTGTTAATACATTTAAGGTTAGAAGAAATATTTAAAAAAGAGTGTATATTTATCTACAAAATCTACACTTGAGCGTTTACTTGATGACGTAAGTACGTCCCGCATTCTAGATCAATCTATTTTGAGACGAGACTACCTTGCCGAAAAATGTAAACAAAGGTTTAATTGTCATGAAGTATAACTTCGCTCTGTCTTAAAATTACCCGGTCTAAAAATTTACCAAAAATACAAAACGTTTCGTTAATTGACTCGTTAAACACCTATATGACGATATTAATAAAACAATACACACCTTTGTCACCTTCTTTTCTTGTTTCTCTTCTTCTTCTTCCTCCTGTTTCTTTTCTTTCTTTTCAGTGACGGTCAGAATAGCAGAAGATTCGTCTTCGCCAAATTCGTTCTTCGCCACGATTTTGTAGGTAGCAGCATGGGAAATCTTACATTTAGTGATTGTTAATCTGGAGGTAGATCCATCGAAGGAAATACTGATATCTGACGATTCTCTGATGACGGTTGTGTTCTTGTACCATGTGATGATCGTAGTTTTGTCGGTAACTTTGAGAGACGAGATGAAGTCAACCGTCTTGCCTTCTTCGGTGGTCTATAGTAAATATATATATAAAAAAAAGAAAGATAGGAAGAAACTCGCATTAAGACTTCTCGAATACTTACCACGTTAGTGAGTTGGGACAGTTTGGGTTTTTCGCCTTTGGGCTTGTCCTCTGGAGGAAGGTCGGTGACTTCAACAGTCTGGGAGGTGGCTTCGCCCTTTTCGTTGCGAGCAACCAATTTGTACATGCCCTTGTCGGTCTTCTCGATTTCGCTGATCTCCAATTTGACAGCGAATTCGCCATCTTTAACTTGCTCTACATGGACCTTGTGCCTGGTGTCTTCCCTGACAGCGCTAGCTTCTTTGAACCAAGTGCAGTCTGGAGCGAACTTACTGAGCACTTTGCATTCGACGATGACGGTACGTTTCTTGATGATTTTAATAACTTTCGGTTTCTCTTTGATAACCGGGATGATCTCAATGTTAAGCGTGAGATTGGCGTTCAGTTCCCCAAGAGTGTTCTTAATGTTGCACTTGTACAAACCGGAGTCTTCTGTGTCGGGGTCTTTGAGCTCCAGTTTGATGTAAAACACATCCTCCTCGATCTTTTCAACGGTTATCTTGATCTTGGTCGATTCTTTAACCTCTTTCCCTTCGCGGTACCAAACGATGGTAGGTTTGGGGTTAGCTCGAACCTAATAAGGGAGGAATGTAATAAGGGCCTAATAAGGGAGGAATGTAATGCGATCGACGGTTTAGGTGTTTTTTAATATGAAATAATTGAATACCTTGCAATCCATGACCACCAATTTTCCGCTTTGGTGGGACGTGATTCTCGGTTTCTCGACGAATGTGGGTCCGTCGCCCTCGGGTTCTGGTTCGGCTTCGATGTTCAGGTTGAGATTGGCGTTGCTCTCGCCATAGTCGTTTTTGACGTGACACCTGTAGGTGCCGCCGTCCGGTGCGGTCGGGTCTTTGATTTCAAGCGTTAATTCGTAAATGTCTTCCTCCAGGTCGACAACGTTCATCGTGATCTTGCCGGATTCCTTGACGACCGTAGTTCCTCTGAACCAGGTCACCTCGGGCTTCGGTTTCGCCTTGCACTTACACTTCATCGTGATGAGCGTGCCACTCTCGTTGGGGATAATCTTTGGCTTTTCGATGAAAGATGGAGCAAATCCGGCAGCATCGTCTCCACCTGTAAATGAAATACTGTTGAGGGTGTGCAGGGGCATGCGCTTTAACAACAAGGCCATGCTCATGCAAATAAGTGATTTTGTCTTTTGGGATCTTCCGTTGGGTAAATAGACTTAGACTTAGTAAGTTCAAGATCAAGTCGCAGGTGGTCCCGAATCCCGGGAGGTCACCCTGCGCTTCATACCTTGGAAATTAAGCGAAATATTTGCATTGCTCTCCCCAAAGCTATTGAACGCATTACATCGGTAGTTCCCGCCGTCTTCGCGGGTCGGGTTCGAAATTTCTAACGTTAACATGTAGGTGTCTTTTGCGGTCGCTTTCCTAAACATGCGCACGCGAAAATTATCCGCGATCGTATTTAGGCCGTGGAACCAGGTGATGTCCGGTGCGGGATTGGCCTCTAGCAAGCACTCCATGACAAGGACGTCCCCATCCTGGCGAATGGTCGGCTTTTTCGGAAATCTGGGCGCTTTGCCGTCGGGGATTCTGCGGAACATACATCACACTGTATTCAGACTGTACCCGAGCAAAAACGTGCACTATGCAGCCTTACTTTGGTTTGCCATCGCCTTCGAAATTTAGATTTATCGTCGCCGTTCCTACGCCGTATTTATTTTTCGCGACTGCACGGTACTCGCCCTTGTCCGAACTTTCAACGCTGCTTATTTCTAATCGGGCCAGGAAGTAGATGTTCTGATCTACGTCCATGCTGATCGCGTACCGTCCAGTCGACTTTAATTCCTTCTTCGCGTGGTACCTGTTTGGTACTAGCATGTAGTCGCCATTGTTTTTGTGTCAATTTGCCATACGTACCACTGAATTTCGGGTTTAGGTTCTCCGACGCACCTACATTCAAACGTAATCCTCGCGCCGTCGTCTGTCTGTCGAATAACCGGACGCTCAGTGAAGGTCGGTTTGATCCCAGGATCCTCGGGTACTGGAGCCTCATCGCCTACGAAGTGGAAGAAACCGGAGGTCACCTAAACCGGGCTATCAGGCACAGGACAGCCAAAAACACTCGCACATTTTAACAATGGTCACCGTTCAAGCTCAGCTTTTAATATCGCCCTAACAGTGTTATTAAAAATACAAAGGTACAGTGCTGGAATATAAAATGTGTCACATTTGCAAGAACATGGCCTTGAGATTACATACGGGTGTGTCAAAATGTAACAAGCCTAAAAAAACCAAAACCCACCCTCCAGGATAAGGATAGAGTAGTGCGAGAGAAGAAAAATAGGTGTTCTCTAGCTAGCCTGCCTATTGCTTGTAGTTCAACAAAATATCACACAAAATGTTTTCACCAATTGCAATGTACACGGATTAATATTGGATATTGGGTTAAGAATTGCAACTTAAAAGCTGAGCTGTGATTAGGCGTCAGTTAGTCCATTGTACTGTGCACGAGTGCTGATTGGTTTGTCCTTTTGTACAGCTGCTAATAGCTGCATAATCTAATATAACTACTAAGATGATGGCAAATTATGCAGCTGCATTTTAAGTAGGACTGCTTTACCACGTCATTAGAAAGCTGGACACTATAAGCTCTGCCGTTAACACTCTTAAAAGTTTCTCTGAAGCGTATGTACAAGACTCTCTGATAACAAGGCAAAGCTATTTACAATATTAATACTCGATCATCCGATCTAGTTTCGCTAAAAAATAATAGGGGCAGTTTTGCATAGTAATAACATTTAAGCTGGGATATACAAATAACATTAAAACTTACTGTCAAAGTTAAGGCTGATGGTCGCGTTGCTTTCTCCTAGCTCGTTCTTTGCAGTAACCTTGTATTTACCAGCATCCTCAACAGTAACATTTTTTATTTCAAGGGTTGCAAAATACGAGTGGCCATCTTTATCGACCCTCAACTGAAACACACCAAACATAATTTATGTTGCTTTCTCGCAATGTGTACAAACATGGTACGTGTATGTCTCACAACATAATATGTCACAACAAATTCCACTGCCAATCAATTTTTTAGCGGAATAAGTCAAGACATGTATAATATTATTGTCAGTGTTCGCCCTTATCGTACCTTATGACGAGAACCTTCAGTAACGGGATTGGTGTTATGGAACCAGTTGACCACTGGTCGTGGGTCCGCCTGTATACGACATTCGAATAGGAGCCTCTTTCCATCTTCCTCCTGCCTAATCGCGGGTTTCTTTGCAAAAGTCGGAGCAATACCATCGATTTGTCTGCATAAAAAGATAGTTTAAAATAGGTGGTCTCTGCTGCCCAGATAATGTCTTCACAAAACCATTCAAATGGACAACATATTATATCGTAGCAAATTGACACAAACATTATTATCAAAAATGTATAAATAGTGATAAAATATGTTCGGGAAATATGTCGAGGTGTAAACTGGTGTTAAAATAAGAAAATATAGTTCGCGTTCAAATGCTGAGAGGTATGAATCACTCGAAATGTCAACAAATAATTTTAGAGTCAAACGCGGTTCCCGTTAGAAAAATAATAATGCGAAATCTGAACCCTGACGCAAAAGTTACGTAGCCAAGAGGCGTGCACGATGGGATGCCAAAAATTGGCGAAACTCCTTTATCTTTAATGCGTGGGTATGATGGAGTCAGATTCTCACTCGAGTGTTGCGATAGCGGGATACTCACTTCTCCCTAGGTTCGTCCATAGCTGAAATAGAAACAAAAAAGGTCCATTACAAGATTGCCATTGACAAATGCATATTTCGTGGGATACCGCCATTAAATAGGTTAAGCCCTACATCTAGTTATTGCAAGATCGAATAAAACGTCCGGCGGTATTTTTGGAAGCTCTAATATTAAACCAGTAGATTTTGTTTGGTGCCACCTGACTGGTCGCATCGCCGGAGGTACTTATCCTTATCGCTCTGTGTTAAGAAGTTCGTAATCGGTACTTACGGCTGAAATTCAAATTGATGGATGCGGCGACTTCGCCCATCTTGTTTTTTGCTTTGACCTTGTACAGGCCGGCGTCTGTTTCGATGACATCGTCCAATTCCAAGACCACAAGAAACTTGTTCGAACCAATCGATTGGATCTTGAAGTTGGTCCTTCCATCATCAGTCAGCAGCGTGTCGCTGCGATACCACTCGATGTCAGGTTTCGGCGACGCCAATAGCTGACACTCGAATATGAGACGATTGCCATCATCCTCCTGCCGCAATTGCGGTTTTTGCGTGAAGCTGGGAGCGAAATCCTCTGCCACTCCCATGCTTTTTAATCGTTTATTATCCTGTTAACATGGACATTAACTCGGCCCTAAAAGTTTCAATCAGAAATATCAAAATTAGTGCCAGCGGTCGCCAGGCGAGCCAAGCGAGATACTTTCAGACTTCAACTTTGGAAATGTTTACTCTTTCGATTTGTTTAGTTTACAATTTGGCCTGTATCAGGTTATTATTAAACTGCGCTATACTCCAGCCTTCATTCGCAAGCCTGAAAGTATATCTGATTCGGATCCGTTACGCGAGCGCTATTGCAGTGACTATTCGGTGATAATCCTTTTGAGTGGTAACAATAAGTCCTCTTAGGCACTGCACTTCACGCACGTAATAGATCTCCTGCGGCACTAGTCCCACAAAGCTCAACTTACTTCAGGCGATAATGTAGCTTTCGCACAACTACACTTTACGACACGCACACAGTCCGCGCTTGGCTACTGTCTTTATTTTTTGTTTTGCACGGCCGATTCTTCGTACAGACGCGTCGTTGATTCGTTCGTCTTATCCTAGAGGTTGCCTCGTGGCCTCCCAAAGCACTGACTAAAGAAGTTTAACTCGCACCCTGATTCTAAACCAGACCGTGACGACGTCTCCCTCCAGACGCCGTGCCCCACTCTCCGCGTCGGCCAACGTCGCGACGCGGCCTGCAAACTATGTGCCGCCTCCACAGCAACCATAGCCACCGATGCCCATTTGTTGCTCATCGATAATGACTAATCAAACCAAAATACCCAACGCATTTTTCAGCCCAATGAACCATTGCACATTTCCATTATCTGCTCAATGCCTTACCCTCACGCTCATGCGAGGATGGTCCTCTCCAAAAATAACCAGCTGAACCATACAACTTGTACACCAATTTACTCCGTGCTACTTTTAAATGTGTCAGCAATTCACCCAATTTATTACGAGCAAACACTTTAGCACCGTAAACTTGCAATGCCATGCTCATGGAGGTCACACCTATCAGAAACTTCAAACTCATTTGGTATAAGCTCAACTGCTTCTTAATATTCTGAAATTATGACAATATTCAGAATCAAAACTCACTAAGCAAAAATGAAGATATTGTTAGCATAATATTTTGTATGTATTCATGACTTTTTTATTATTTTTTTTTTGGCGGATATCCAGATGAATACCAGGACTTATAGTCAATTAACGTAATTAGCAAACCATGGATAAACCAACAAGTAACAAACTTTGAAAGCTCGCCGAAAAAAAAATGTTGTAATTTGATCAAATTATGATTGTGTGATTTTAGAATGATCTATCTCGACTAGAATCGACTGGTGGCATTTTTGGCACGCATCCATTGCCATTTAATTATTCCGGGCTCACACGGTTTCTTGCGTTTAAAAATATTTTGTGAAACCCAAGCAGAAAAACTTTCTAAAGAAAAATTCCCGAATCGCGCTCGGTGCTTCGATATTATCTGAAAATATCTCGCCGGCGATGCTTCGACTTCAAAGAGCTTCCGAAAATTTGGATTAAGGTTAAAATAATTCATTATCTCCGAAGTGCAGCGGAAATTATGGGAAAACCGTTTATGTTAACCAATTTATAGGCAGTTCGCGTATAAATAATAAACCGTCGATTATTTTGTCTTTGGCATAACCTTCCAAAGTACTTTACGCTGAATGCAGTAGGTCGTACGCTGCTGAATTTAATGGTTTTCTCGTCTCTTCTAGTTCTGCTGAATATGAAAATTACTTTTTCTGTTTCTCTTTGTTTTGATTCATCAAAGCATACAACGTGGTACCTATTTTAGATCCACTGTCGGTAATTGGTCATTCTGGAAACTTTTGTAATTTAATACTATTTTCAAGTGGTCAGTACTTCTATGATTTTGCAAATATGCCAAAGATCTAAATATAGTTGTTTAACAAGTCGTGTCCGCTGTCGCAAACAGAAAATGCACTTTTGACATGTAAAACAAGTACCAGTAATGAGCTTAAATATATAAAGTGGAGTAACTGATTTCAGCAAGCGTGGAATTAAATTTAGAATCGTAATTTTATGTAAACACCAATGTTTGATTAGACTATTCTGGTGGGCGTAAAATCAGTTGGAACAGCTAATTATAGGTACTGTGAGTACAGCGTTTGTATACACCTTTTTTTTCCTAGGAATGTGAAATTGTTTGTGGCAATTTTTGAAGATTTCTTGGACCCAACCTCGGTCTGCTCTGCCCAATTGCAAACAGAATATTATATTATTCATCTTAGCCATCTTGGCCGCTTTATGAAATTAAGTTTGGCAGAAATAGACGAACCAAAGGTTGCAATACGAAATACTTTAAGATGCGAGTAGATATCAACGATGATGGATGTCATCACAATATTATCACAAATAACACTTTATGACCACCTAAACATTTCCACAAAGGCGTTTTTCTAGGTTAGTTTGAATAAGCGAGATATTTGCAAATTTATTTTTAATTTTATTCAAGTCCATTCACATGGTGTCTTGATTCAGTACCCCAATAAACATATAAATGAGAGAAACAAATTCTTCCCTCGGAAACGATTTGACTGGACTATTTTGCCATAGTATACCGAGTGTTTTCTTATCCGCTTATTCGAGCTGACCTAGAAAAACGCCTTGGGGGATGTGTTGAGGGGATCATATAGAATCATTATTAGCTAAAATTTCAGCAAATGCTGGACAAGCTTGATCCCAAAAATAGCAGTGTAGTCTGACAAATATCAAGAAGTAAACTAAGCAAGAACAAGTAGTTATTTTCTTCATGCTTTGAAGAAATATTTTCTCTGTAATTGGAGTATGGTGAAGTTTAATCAATGACCAAGTTAATGTATCAAAAATCAATTGAGTGTGGGTGGAATTGGCATAATTTAAATAGATAGATTTACATAAAAGACATAAAGTTGCGGCCTTAGACATGTTTAAGAGGCTATTAAAGCCGTACAGCAAAAAATCGCGCGGTCATAAAATGAGAGATTCAACATAAAATTGTTTTTACGGTCCCACCAGGCTGTGAAAACAGCAGATCGGAAATAAATTTGCTTTTAAATCAGTAAAATATTCTTTACGGGCTCACTTTATGCAATGCCATAAATCTATTTCTGCGTCGATTTCGTGCGACAACAAAAAGGTTACTTACTACGAAATATTCGGCCCATTTTTCTATTGTACAGCAATTCCGAAGTGTTGTTTTTGCATTCCATGAGTTTGGTTGTTAACGGTAGGTTGTAGTTTTGGTTTTAGCGGTCTATAAACATGTCGTATGTACCGAAGTGAGTTATCGTTGAGTTATAAATCATATCGAGGTTTGGTTTTTTGATCGCTACCATGGGACATTTACTAAACATCCAACTGCCAAAAGGTGCAACGTAAACAAGATTCCTTAAATAATTCCAATTGTAATTGCATACACGGGAAGCTATTACGTTCGCCAAACAGTCCCACATCGAATTATTTTTATAATATACAGAGTGATTCACTGTCTATCCAAGGTAACTCCCGAAATAGATCAAGTACTAAGAATAAATTCACATATTACTATAAGCGTGATTTGTTTATACCATACTAAATACCTCCGAATTAATTAGTGAGATGCTTCTACGATAAATCATATATTTTAAATTATAACTACTAATTAGAAAGATATGCCGATTAATAAGCCAGAATACTTCGCAAATTTAGACAGTGTTTAATTAGGCATTGAGAATCCTGATCGTGACTCACAGTGTCAATCGAATCAAAATAAGAACACATGCATTGCCAACAATACTTCGCACCCTAATAATAAATTAAAAATACAACTCGCCAAATGAAATAAGTCATACACCTATTTAAAAATGGTAAACACAAGACGTTTTGCAATTGTGTTTATGTCACTCTTCAATGTATAAGGTATAAATGACTACAGAATAGTATCATATGAATAAATTCCAAATTGTCCTATTCGTTATGGAAAGATATTTGATTTAGGATCTAGTTGTTTTGCAAAGTAAATAAAATAGCTATTTTCAAAAATATGTGTTCTGATTATTACCTGCGTAGAAATATGAAATAAAACGTGCTACAGATTGTCATGTAATAGTTGGATGCCTGGCTGGCGTTTATAAAAATAATTTTTGAGCTTTTGTTAACAGATATATGCTAAATATATGACAGAAAAATATGAAGCGTTGCCTGTGACGCTATCCGATGATCTAAATCTGTACTAGAGTCAAGTTTAATAAATGCTGGTGACTATATAATTAAAAAGTGTGCCGAAATCATTTCGGTTCGTTCGAAAATAAGGACAAATAAATCAGATCAGAATAAAAATATTACCCAAAAGCACTGAGTTGCCAAAATATACATTCTTTTAATAAGTATTTTCGGACAGATGTCTGGTCTCAGTTCAACAGCGAAGTCTTCTCTTCTACAACCATACGAAAGTCGAAAACTCTAAACGATCAATAGTAAGATCAACAGATTTGGAGAAGAATTATTGCGTAGCATAGGTTAGGTATCGGAAAGTGGTACGCTTAACACAGGAGAGTTTAAGTAGCGCCGAAAATAGAGCACCATATGGCCCACCGATATCCTCTATTTACTCACCACCAAAAATTTATTTGTTCTTAATTTATTAAACCAAAAGCCAAACTTGGAAAACAAACATACTCCCATGCCCTACCAGCGCGCATCCTGGCGTAATCCTCGCTTAAAAATAGCACGAAAGCGTGCGTCGATTTCTTGAATAGATCACTTTATTTGCATCATTATGCCGAAATAAAATCATCTCCACGCAACGCTACGAGTCACTCACAGGTGAACAATCAACCCAAGCACCAAATCATCAGTTCCCATATTCTTTTTTCTTCTTTTGAAATCTGCCATTCTTCGTCATGGTCTTCGGTTAACGACTTTCTAGTTTAACTTCGTCTATTGTGTCCTCTCCCTTTGGCATTGTGGCATATTATGGGCTTCTCAGGACTTCTCTTGATTTCCGTAATCCTAACAATTCTTTTCAGCATGGCTCCATGAAGTCATAATATAACAGTCTTCCGTATGAACCCTCTGAAGCGTCCAGAAACAGCAGATTTGTTGGCACCAGGTGACCTGTGGTCAAACTGGCATACCTATCACAAAACTTTAGAATCAATTCATCAACACATCTTCAAAGTAGTGTCTTATCGAACTAATGTATGCCTAGACGCACTTATGACAGCATTATTTGGTCATTCATGAATGCCTAGTCTAATTTTATGTCAGTGGTTAAATTAGAAGTACACTAAATAACATGGGCCAGTTGTTCTCTCCTTAGTGGGCGGTTGTGAGCAATTCTCTGTCCTATGGTTTGCAGCGTTTTGTCAGAATTGGACTTTTCTGGCCTCTTATTCCTTTTGATCAACAAAAGAGTTGTTCAAGACTACGTGGTGAACCCTATACCCTCTGCTATATGCTGTCTTATGGTGGCTACACACCTAATTGCAAACTTGACAAGCATGCATGATCAATCTTTTGCACAAGCACGTAAAATTTCCCTTCGACACCACACGATACAAGTATGCTTTAACAATCGCCAAAGAAGCAGCGTAATGTTTGGTGTAAAGAGTGGTTGATGACAAGCAAAACCTATTCCCATATTAATATACTGAGTGAATTAATATATATATATATATATATATATATATATATATATATATATATATATATATATATATATTTATATATTATATATATATATACCCTCGTGATCACTCACTTCTACAAGCTTGTATGATTCAAATTCAATCCAGCATCAAGCGGCTTGTACAATTAAAATGCTTGCGCAAAATTATCCTAGAGACGCTACAACATGCTTGTGCAAATTGATTGATCAGCATGCTTGTCAAGCTTGCAGTTAGGTGTGTAGCCACCATAACAATTTTATTGTTGATCAAAAGGAATAAGAGGCCAGAAATGAGAAAATGTGGCAACACAGTGAAGTGTTATTGAAGTCGTCTATCTCCATCGCCAGGCAGTTCCTCCAGTTATCCATGTGGATACTGTTGAAAGAATATTGTTGCACCACTGTTCGTTTAGAGATGTGGTTAATTGCCAGATTTTTGTTGTAATTGAAAGCCTGAAGAATAACAAATGAGGCTATAAAATCTCTCCGAGGAAACACTACAAAATCCTGTAAACATTAGATTTAAGCATCGACAATCGATGGAAACAGGAATGTTTTTCGCAAATAATTTGAACGATCGCAGATATCCGAGTATAAACTTTCGCGTTTGAAACAATAACATTTACCGCTTAGTCTATTTTAAATGTTTCGTTGACTCAGTCGTTACGGTCCAGCTAGGGTTGCCAGTTTTCGAAAATGATAAAATTACGCTCTCTCTCTCTCTTGGGGCCGCGCCGTAAAACTGACTTGTTTAAAGTCCAACCAATTCCAGGTTTCTGGTTGACCTAGTCACTAACGGCGACCAAGGCAGTAATATACGTGAGGGAGGGATTCCAGGCATCTGGAAATCTAATACCCTTCTAGATGTGGAGCTACCCTATGCCACGTATGTGGGTAATGAGAAACCGCCGAGAGAGATGACATGTGGTAGAGTTCTCAGCGTAAGCGTGCTCGACGGTGCACCCATCCTCAGATGAAAGGGTAACCTTTCTAATCTCGATGGGTAGGGAAAACATGGATTCCGGAAGGTTTCCGACACGAGTACTTGGAGAAAATCAAGGCTGTGGCATGCATCTCCTCGGTGTAGCCCCTAAAACCAGCGGGGGTTACCCTATACCATGGTTCCTATGCCGTGGGCTCAATGGCCGCCTTTCTACGGTGTGTACAGATGTTGAGTAGAGGTCCGCACAAGCGGCCTCGCCGGCGACTCGTCCAACGGTGTCGGGGAAGCCCGACTAACACGAGTACCAAGAGGAAGGAGGGCCCCCATGGCTGGTCTGTTTAGTAACGAGGTATTAATTGTATCATGGAAGCCTGCGCGTGACAATAACTTACTTTAGGGATATTACAAATGCCAGCCATGGCCTCTTTCAACTGGAGACGGACTCTCGGGGGATGCGATCCTTATTCATGTCTCTTGGGTTGACTTGTTGACTTGACTTGTGTGGGTTGACTTTTCAATGCCAGTTTAAACCACAAACCTTGTTCAGATCCGGCTAAAAACTAGAAAAGGACGGCTGAAAGCTGGCAAGGTGGCAACCATAGGTGAAGCTATTTTTTCAAAATTAGTGTAAAAGAGACTAGGGCTAGTTTTTTGATTTATTTGTATGTATGTTTTTAAGATGCCCGGGTGAATTGAAGTCAATGCTGATGCTCGGTAGGTTTGTGAGGGAATATAGGTCAGGCTTGTGACATATTATGTGCAGAAATATATTCAGAAGCTCGCAGAGTGTTCCAGAAACCCAGCTAGCGTAGACATTAAAGATGTGTATAATTAAATAGAGTATTGGGCAAGTTGAAATTAAAATACTCTAAGAGAGACTCCTGCGGATAAGTAGTAAACAGAGCGGTGGTTCCCTTATGCGAAAAATATTATGACTTCTGCTATTTTGGGCAAAGTTCAAAAATAATGTTCTTATGGTCGAAGTATCGAGTTTAAATTAGGTTCATTGAAATAAAAATATATTTACGGCGACGAAAATGTGCGAAATACTGAACGTGTGAGCGGTGGTTTCTGTCTAATTCTATTTTGGTCATATTACCGTGACACAGAAGCATTCATTAGTCAACTCTACGTGATAGGAGTAGCCCGTAGGTGATCTTGCTCTCAAAGTTTTTCTGCGGTAACTCCAAAGTAACGAACACGATATCGGGGTATAGGCAGTGGTCCAGGGCATTTCTCAAAAGTTTGGAAACACGAAAAAGAAGCGGTGATAAATTTTTTTGGTAAAGCAGCGATTCTGCAATATGAAAACTTCTTCAAAAGAAAACATGTATATAATCGTCTAGAAATAACTGTTGAACCAAGTATTTTTAGCTAGTCCAGAGAAAAAGAGGTGTAATCTTATACATAGTGTAGTGCCATGCCAAGCCATATAGGGCGGCTCCTGCGCGTACGGACGGCGCTACAGAACGCGACGCCTATAGACGCGCAAGCGCTACAACTCGTATCCTATGTACTATCGTCCACACTGGCCGCTACCTGTACTCTTTCCACTTAGTTCAACTTTTCACCACGTCCACAACATTACGCACCGCCCAACAAATTTTGCAACCACTTACGCCCGCAGGAAAGGAAACATTTTATATCACGCTTACTCCCATGCATTTTCCAAAAGACGCAGTTTTAAAATTACCATTTAACGAAGACGATAAATAAATATTTACGTTTCCGAATGTTCAAATATTTAACGTTTTGATGCCGCTTTTATGGTTTTCTTATTTATAGCCGGGGGAATTTAAAATTATCTGTCCAGGCTCGCGAGTTTTGATTGAAGGATCATCCCATTGTTTCCGATATAATAGTATAAATAAAAAGAAATATTTACATCTTGGGATGATGCGTACTTGAAAATATTTGGCATTCTTTCTGAACTTTGTTTTCGTCATTCTCGAAATTAGGTAATCAATGTTTGAATGGACATATAGCGCCAGGGAATTTCTTGACCTACTTCTTGTTATTACACCCAGCAAAGAAACAAATCTTGCTGCCATGCCATCCAAATTGTACGACAGTTTCCCATGTTTTTGCCAAGCTGGAATTACAAATTGTATCGCTGGTAATATATATTTTAGTGCACTGAAAAACAAAAAATCATTACTCACCCGTGTTGTCGTAATTGACGCTTTGCTCTGGAACCAAGCAAGCAAGTCTAATTTCGGAAAGATTAATAGAAATCCGCATGATAAATGACAACCCATTAACAGGTCCTACTTATGACCTACTTATTTGACATTATGTTTTCCAATAGACATGTGACCAAGTAAACTACTCCAATGGAATTCGACATGGTCACTTCAGCCCTGAAAAAAGTACTGAGTTTTAAATGTAATTTTTCAATGTCTCTTCTGTGCCACATTGTTTAAGCAGAGAAAATGCTTTCTGGTTCATACAAAAAAATACTCCCAGTGCAGTATTGTGGTTGTATCAATTGTCACAAGTTTTGTTTGCCCCAACATCATATTCATAAACTAGGATAATTTTGCATAAACAAATTTTAGTTTTTTTATTGTAGTTTCAGTACAGAGTGGCGTGACTCATTAGGTATCTATGCAGGCAACAGTGTTCTGTGGTTTTTTCGTGAAGTTATTGCCAACGTATCATTACGTAATGGCTGCCCGTCGGATACAGGTACATTTTGTTTCGCGAATTTAGCATGACGGCAATATTTCGCCAGTGTTCGGCGCGGTAGTTAAACTGATGACCAGCGAACGAGCATAAAAATAGGTTTTTATTGAATTAAATAAATCGCCCGAAGGAATAATTGGCCGGGCTCACCTCGGGCCAGTTGTAATTTCGGAATAGCATTTTTTCACACTCAAAACGATTGAACGTGACCTTACGTGACGAATTTTGGAACGTGACAGATAAACATTTCAAAATACCACAACGATGCTTCTTTCTCAACAGTATTCTTCTCTGTTGGCATGCCGCATAATTTAAGAATAATTAGCCGATGTGGCAGGTTTATTAGAAATCGTAATTGGACTAATTATTTTCTCTTGTCAACATTCATAAACTAGAGGTGAGATGCCATGACCACCCGTTTCACTTGAAGTACCAGACAAGTTTGTTCACTGTAGGAAAACTGCTTATTCTTCTTATTTCTCTCTCGCCAGTGTAACCCAATCGACTGTCATATTCCTGCCAGCTCACAGTGATTCATTTGCAACTTTTAGGTGAACAAAATTATTTTTTTGTTTTAGATGAACTTAAAATAATAATTTGGTAACTAGAAAAATAGTGAAAAAAATCTAAACCTTAAGGGGTTGTTTTTAGGGGGTTGAAACGCCAATGTTCGTTTAATAATTTGTAATTTATCTAAATGTGATAGTATTATACCCACAAAGACATATAAATAGCAGATAAAATTTTAAGTGCCAAAAGGGTAGTGTTTGAGGGGGTTGAAAAATAAAGTATAATTAAAAATTCTGAAACTTTGCAAATGTGTTATTACTCCTGGGAACTCGTTAAAAATATGTTTTTAAAATCATTTGGTAATCGGGTGGTTTTGGAGGGGGTTGAAAAATATATATTGAATAAACGTGGATAAAAAAAGTTGTATTCGACGAAAGTTTACAAATATAAAATTAGCATGTATTTTCGATCGTCTTTTCAACATAATTATTACACCACATAGTCTGTTAATAGACTCTAATTTGGAGTGAAATAAGAAAGTACTTACCCTCTAAAGTAAAATTCATCACAGTACAAATTAAATTATCAACCACAAGTGTTAGGGTGTACTATCGTAAACACTGCAAAAGTGCAACTAAACCGGTTATGAATGCGCTACCTTATCACGTGGTCTCCCTGCGTCTATAACTCCTCAATGTGGAATTCTTTTCACACTTATTACATAAAATTGTCACCTCGGGGGGTTTGTTTATAACATGTGACCATTAATTAACCGATTCATAGAAATGAATTTTGTCCACCTAGATTATTATAGGCGATTCACTGTGCAGCTTCTTGAAATGCTCGTTGCAAGCTATCAACCGATCATCTCGTAAAATATAAATATATTGAAGGTTAGACTTTATTATGTTAAGTAAGGAGCGAAAACAAGTGGACAAATAAATGCACACCACATGTGCCAAGTAATTTCGATCTTAAAAGTAGCACAGAAGTCTATGAGAAGTAGTTTCTCGTTAGCCTGGCAGGAGAGAGCGCCATCTACTAAATCTCCATAACCTACAGAAGACAGCATCAACAATTCTGAAACCACAAGTGGGTTTGGCATACGCAGCCTGACAAAGCTTATCTTCAGATTGTTTTGCTTCAGTCATCAAAAGAATCTGGAACTTGCAGAATTCAGCACCAACAAATTGCTTGTAGATGAGCGTACCAAGTCTTCGTTAATGGACAAATACTACTTCACCATTTTTCTGGGTGCACTGAGTGGTACAGCAAAATACAAACCACAGCAATAATTTTCTATTACTATTTTAGTCTTCTCCTGCTTGGTTTTTGTATTGGATTATCTAAGCTTATCTTCACGTTCAGCATTTCGTAGCAATTTCGTACCAAATTCCGTCGTCTGGCAGTCTTCCCATTGTCTCGATTAACCTGCGTCTTCGTGTCGGTGGTATGCATGCATCATCGTAATTGATCTAATTATTTTCTGTTGTCAAAATTGAAAGCAGTTAACCATTTTATATGAAACGTTGGCAATTGCTTAAGGAAAATGGTGCGCACACATGTTTGTTAATACTTTCGCGCTGTCCTGGTGCCAATTGTGGCATTATTTATTATCGGACAGGTGGGTGGGTGTAAACAGATCTCGTGACAAATGAAAGCAAAACTTCAAAATTATTGCTCCGTATTTAACGTTTGTTATTTATGAATCGACTTTTTTAAAACAGGTCTCATATGATACCGCACTTTCCCTTCTTTTTGTTAATACCATTCAACATGGTCGCCAATGGTTGCCTATTGGTTACGTCCAAAAAAAGTTACATTAACTGACATTTTCAGTCAATTCACCATCCAAAGAATAGGGGTAGTTTATCTAACGTTATTTAGAATGTCAAAGAAGTCAAAGAAATGAACTGTAAATATTTACACAATTTTATTTGGTATTTTTGCAGTGTGGAAGAACGCTATAACAATGCTTGGCACCGTGTGTATGTAATAAATTTGAAATTCGGCAACCTTGTTGAGAGGAGGTGCTTTGTTGTTAAAACTGAAGTGCGTCGTAATCAGTTGTAATGTACTAGAACTGTCAATTAGTACAGTTCGCTTTTGTAGGACCGGCGCAAGTGATTCAGACAAAAAATAAAAAACTGGTAACACAGTGCCCAGTTTAAATATAGCGCCGGTGCTAATTTCAGGATCACTGCGGCCCACTGAAATATCTACACCCGCCCACTCAAACTGAGGCTAAAAACTCAATTTATAATATCGTTACGAATTATTTTTTTCAGCCAAATTCCGTCAGACGATTGTGTATTTTTAGTATCACAACCAATATTTCCACATACTTTACTGTACCAGCTTGGACCATAATTATTACAAACACATAATATGTGTTAAGGTACATAATAACATCATTGCAAAACTTTCTGAATCTCTGGCAACAATTTTGTGATTAACCTCATCTGATCAGTGGCATGTTTCTGATGCCTTAAACTTTCTGAATCTCTTGCAACAATTTTGTGATTAACCTCATCTCAGTGGCATTTTTCTGATGCCTTGGTCTTGTCTGCCACTAAACTTGTCATGTCTAAACCATAAGTCAAAGACTAGAGATCTAATACTAATTCTATTATCGTTTTTCAGAAAGATGAAGGCAAGCAGCTTCACTAACTGGGGATGAGATATCTACGTCAAGAGGATAATCATAAGTGATCACTGGCCACCTCATCAAAAACGTGACTTATGAAGGTGCAGCACACCATGGCAGACAAAAACAAGGTTTCATTCAATCCAACATGTCTTATTTCCCATGCTGGTTTCAATTTTAACCAATGAACCTCCACCAAAAATGTCTCTCAATGTCACTTATTATACATACCTGCCATTTGTCATCATCATATCTGAAAAACCATTCTTTCAGAAGTACCTACCTCTCAAGTATTTTGCTTCCTTACATTCCTCTAAATGTTAATTCTTTGAATTAGTTTTTAACACAAATAAAAGACGTACTCTAAAATCACCAGTTTATTATTTCATTGCTGATCATAAAAGAAAACATTGGATATTATAACATAGTAATTTGGAATAATGGAATATTAAATTAAAAATGTATGTATATCTGTATACATAAACATCCGCAAGTCTCGTATTGAATGTTAATTTATTGTTATTTGGAAAAATATCATCCCTATTCGTTATTTGGATTGGATGGATCCTCAGCAGCTGGATCGTCGCCTCCACGGCCGCCTATGCTAGCGCGCAGAGTCTCCATTAAGTTTGGATTCGCCGCTTGCATATGCTGCGCTAACTGTTGCCCTCTAATAAAATCAGATATTAGTCATGGTAATTATGCTTTTTGAACACCACTTAACCCACTTGAAAATGGTGCCAATTGATTTAAACAGGAGATAAACGTACTCTATTTCATCTATAACAGGAGGCAAACACTCAAAATTTCAAAGATCCACAACTGAAGAGTTGAAGTAAATAATGAACTAAGTGCCGAAAATTGATATATATATATATATATATATATATATATATATACATACTTATATATATTTTTCCCAAGATATATAATTATTATATATATCGAGATCGGTCGTATCTGTCTGTCAAATCCTGGCTACTAATTTTATATTAATGCAGTCAATGCAGACACGACCGATCTCGATCAAATAGAATTCGCTCATACAGCTAAACTATCATTTTACAAAAAAAATTTCAGACAAATTATACAAAAATTCCTCTACTTGAATATATTATTTAATTATTTTGACGAAATTACAGAAATGGCGGCTCATTTGCAAAAATCGTTGAAAAATGCTAAGAGGAAATCCTCAATTCCTTTGGACCCTTTTGAACAAAAATAATAAATAGTGGCGTACCATGAGGGATTTTTTTCTTGACAAGGATAATGGAACGTATAAGAAAAAATAGAACCAAAAATACATAGACAAAAATCCTGTACTCGTGTTGAGCGAGCATGCACTAAAAATTTCCAATATCAAATAACTAATATACAATTGAAAGTCGTCAATATTCGTTGGAATTTATTCAATAAATTGTCGTGGGATGATATTTAAAACTTAAATTGGTATGGAGAACAGTCCACAAACAAAAATATACGTAATTTGTTAGACAAGGAAACAACGCGTATTTTGGAAACGCGCTTTCACTCCAAAACAGACAGAGAGCAAAGTGGTGTTACTCGCAATTACGGATGCGTGGTGGGGCGGCATTCCTGACCGAGCGCGGAAAACAAACCGGTTTCAAAACGAAAATACGAACCAAAATATTGCGGCTGTGGCTTAGTTAGTGTTAATCTCAACCAACATACCGATAATTTGTTTATAAATGATCTAAATCAAACGCGAAATATCGGTGAAAGTAGGAACAATATGACTGATTAATGTGTCGGACTTTCAAGTGCATTTCTGCGATTTTCTGGAAACTATCATGCGGGACATACGTACTTATGTGGGGTTATGTTTCTTAATTCGGCGTGGACAGAATTATTGTGCAATGGAAATCAAGATAGGCATCAACGATGGATAGAATAGGTCAGATTTATTTGTTTTAGTTATTTTTAAGACTGCGAATGGGGTTAATTAAAGAACTCGAGCATTTTGTAGTATTTATAAAGAATAACGAGTAGTATAAAACTCGAAATGACCAACCTACCGGTGATAGCATAAATAATACTTGTGTAAAATAGGAGCATATTCCATTTTGTAGATAAAATTGATGTAATATAATATACATATTTATTTATGGACATATTTCCGCTAAAATCTCAAAAATTTGTCGGCACGATTACAATACTTTTAAACAGACCACAAATAAAAATGTTATTTATCAAATGTCATTTCTTTGTTGATTCAAAATATCAGTATTAAACTGTTTTCTCATTAGAGAACATACAAATCGTCACGACTTTGTCCATTTAACCGAATTTCTATCTCTAATAAAAACAAAAGCACACATAACACACAGTGTATAACACGAAATAAAATTCATTCTAATAAAAAGAAAACAGAAAACAGAAAAGTCCAAAATACGTTATAAAATTTTTGTGAGGGACAGAATAGCTCCAACTAATTCTCCTGCAAAGATGCTTGTTCTTAATTATTTTGAAAGCTGAAAATAATCATAATTATGGCTACAGGTATAACTTCTGAATAAATGCTACTACATTGAAGTATACGGGTCTACTTCTCAATGTGATTTTAACTCTTTTATTCAATTTTTTTTTTAAATTTCTGAATTTGCACTTTCGTTCGGAAAGTGTGTTTTGTAATTTGATTATTTACATATGTATGTAGGTCGGTACTTTGTAAAAGACCTAATAGAATATTTGGTTTAATGTTCCGGTAATTTTGACAAATTTTGATACCTATATAAATTTTGCATACTTTTAACTCAACAATGATGCATTTTATAAAAAAAAATGATTCCTATAACCTAATCTTAGAATTAAAAAATATACAGGGTCTATTTAGAAAAAAAGAAAAGTTCACCAAATTTCCATAATACAATATATTTAAACGACAGCTTGTTTAAAAATTTTTTGAATTTATTTTAGATTTGTTTTTGCGATACAAGACCTCGGCAAAAAAATACACCACCATACAATCTGTTTAAATATGCACAAAGAAAATAGGGATGGCTTTCTATAAAATATTTATCTTGCTGCACACTATTTTCTAAATATCTCGAAATAATGTTTTTGGCACTTAGTTCGTTAATTACTTCAACTCTTCAACTGTAATTTTAAAGTGTTTACAATGTTTTGAAAGAAATGTTTTACAAATAAAAACAAAAGTGTCATTTCTATAGTGTTGTACAATACTTCTTTTACTCTGAAATTTCAGTTAATGAATAAATTTGCTTTCTGTTACGAAGAAATCCTGCATTGCTTGAAATGTTTTAACGTGATGTTCAAAAGAGCATAAGACATTATGCAAAATGATCGCCTAAATACACTGTGCGTCAGAGAAAACGGGCCACCCAAAAATTTCTCAATAAATTTAAAAATTCTTCAATATATGCATTCCGTTGGTTGCCCTCGCAAAGTGTTTCATGTTATATATATATATATATCGTGTCATATATATAGATATATAGATATATATATATATATATATTATATATATATTTATATATATCTAATTAAAATTTAAAAAGGTGTATAATTACGAACATTTTTCGGGTGGCCCGTTTTCTCTAACGCGCAGTGTATGATGAATACTTACACGGTGACAAAAGCGTCAACATTAGGATCACCATTGGGACCAGAAGACATAATACCAGATACCCTGTATAAGCCACCCATGCAGAACATGTTTACGTGTGAGAATAGCAGTCATACTTACATATTTCTAAATGAAGGATCGTTGAGCATCTGTGAAGCCATGTTAAGCAGTGCCGGGTTATTCATGAAACTGTTAAAGTCTAGAAGATCGCCGGGAAACGCAGGCCCTGCAGCCGCCGGCGCCCTATTGGTGGAACTCGTCGTAGTAGTGTTCAATAATTCCTCCGCTAGCTTTAAATTCTGCTCGTAGGTGCCGTTCGACGGGTCTAGCTCTTGCGCCTTCGCATAAGCTTCTCGTGCTTCTTTGTACATGTGCATATTCGAATAAGCAACACTAAAAATTAAAAGGAAACATATTTATTGAAATGGTCAAAATCATTTTATCTATAGGTCTGTTCCAACATGAAGAAAACACCGTTCAGATTTTAGATTTTTCAATGCCAGTTTAAACCGTACACTGAGTTCAAATATATCAAAATCGGCATTGAAAACCCCAGTCCAAGGGATCTTAAGAATAAGTGAGAAATGTATTTATATTAATTAAGGATTTTTTTATCACCGCAGATAAAACTTTTGGGCACAGTTCTTGACAAACCGTGTGTTTCATATCGGCGGATAAAAATTTGCTGTAGAGAAAAAGACAAGGCTAAGAACAATAGAAACTTTTCGAAATTTAAAATAACGTAAAGGGGCCAGGAAAAATAGAATAGTTTAAAAGCTGGATGTGTTCCTTACAAATAAATACACAGTATATCTCCACGGATTGAGGTACACAGAGGAAACAAATTTTTATTGTGATTTTTCAAATATGCCAAACTCCTAGTTGTCACACCCGTCACGCCCGTTTAACGACGGGGGCTTTTATTATTATTTTGATGCAACATTATAACAAAAAGACAACTCATCTTTTAGAATTGTCGTAAATAGATGTTCAAACTACTAAGTTTTACGAAAAATCTTTTTAAATAGCCGTGATGGTCGTTACTAGCACAGTGATCTCTTGGTTTTGGTAATAAAAAATTAAAAATTCCCGGAATGACCCTAATGTAAAGTTTCTATTGTAATAAAGTTAATAAATAATTCTAGTTTTTATGTAAAATTTAACCTAGCTATTATATTGATTGCATCATGTGTAGTAGCTAGAAAAAACATTTTCCTAATGATATGTAGATATCGTGACATCACAAGATGCCAACTTGGTACTTTAAGTTTAGAAAAATATGAAAATGTTTTAAAAAGAAGTTCTAAATAACTTTTTTGCCAAAATTTTGATGGTAGTTTTTCTAACACAACTTTGCTTTTTAAACAGCAAAACTCTGAAGTTAGAACTATGCCATGAAATTTATTTCTCACTTTAGCACTCCCAATTCAAAAATTTACTGATGTTTTTAAGGTGGTTTTACGTTATTTTGTGACATCTCATGTTGATTATTTTAAACAAACTATTTTTATGATATTGCCTTGTAGTATTTGAATTCTACATGCAAATTATAAAATTTCGTTTTTGTGATACACCAATTATGTTACAATTGACAACTCAATGATATAAAGCAGTGCTGACACATCCGATCCAACACATTTTCTATGTTTAAACCAGGCCAATTTGTTAGTCGAAATGTCGACTAATGTATATCATTAAAAAAAAATTATTGCTCCAGATTGAGACGTGACTCACCCCATTCTTCCATAAGCTTTGGCAGTCGCAGATATTTTTATAGATTCCTTACAATCGGCAATCGCGTCTTGATGTTTTTCTAAGCGGCTGAAAGCTGCCGCTCTGTTGCAGTAATAAACGGGATTCCTTGGATTTAAACTAATAGCTCTGCAAACGAAAAAATCTTACTAATCGGTAAGCAATAAACATCGGTAACTTACTTTGTGTACAAGTCGAGTGCCTCGGAGTAATGACCCAGTTTCATCTGGTCGTTCCCTCGAGTTTTCAACTCTTCGGCTAAGTTACTTGAGTCGTCGTTAACCTAAAAGTAGAAAAACGGTGAACGGAAAGTCACGCGACAGAAAAAAATCTTACGTCAGTCTTTACGTGGAATAATGAGTATAGGTCCTGCGCGTCTGCTAGTGCTGACCGGTCGTTTCCATCGACTTCGTACGTGGATTCTAAGCACTGACGGGCCACATCCAAGGACTCCTTTTGCTCGACATCTAATTTGCTATGTTCGATCTCCTCCCTGAGGAACCTGAGTATGCTTCGCACAATATTCAATTTGGCATTATCCATGGCGGCTACAAATAGGAATTTGGTACGTTTCGGCTGATTTTCAACTTTAAATTTGGAATTTGAGTCGGTTAAAACTGGTGGCAATCACTGAGAAGAGCTAGGTCATAGCGTGACACATAAAAGTGAGGTTAAGTCGGTTCGAAAAAAAGGAACCAATCATTCAACGCTGCCTTCGATTGTATAGATTGATAAATATGCTAACGCAACCCTTTGATTTTTTTTATTATTAAAGAAAACCTACCTTCGTTAATTAATTGACAACAAATTTAGCGCATGCGTGCAATTTTGGTGTACGCGAATAATTATTTCGAAATGGTTCGCAAAGTATTTCGAATGGTAGGCGGGCTAAAGATTAAAAAAAAATTATGATATGATAAACATTATTTTAGTGTAATCGCACCTGGTACTTAACTACACAGGGTGTTACTAAAATATGGTTCCACTACAGACAGGTTGGACCTTTTACTTTTCTGGGCAAAACCAATATAACAAAAAACAAAGCAAGGAGAAATTGCTTTCAAATATTAGTTATTATTCCAGCTAATTCTGATTTCAAATAAACATATTTGATACTTACATACTTGTAGGAACTTAATGAACACTATTCAATCCTTCTGCTTTGGTTTTAAAATGGACACATTGTAACACCGTTCTTGCTTTCATAATAGTACATGGGTAAAAAAAACACATAGATACATAATCATAGAATATATTTTAAAACAATTATAGGTAGATATATAAATATAACAACTCAAATACTTATGGGCTAATCGATTAGCTGTAAACAATTGTTCACAACTAATTTAAAGAGGCTCAGTCTAAATCTCCTAATACTTTTACGGAGTTGCAAAGATTTTGCTTGCCTGCCTTTCAAGGCATGTCTACCCTTCAAGGCACACAAATTTGCCAGACCAAAATACAAAACATTAGTCCAATATAAAATATGGAGGTAACAGATCTATCACGATGAATATAATTCCCCAAAACAATAATAGATAATACGCAGGGTGTCTGGAAAGTAATGACGCAGCTGAAACATAGGTGACAAATGTGTCCTACTACTTTCCAGACATGTTAATGATAAAATGTATACAGTCTTGTGATTTTAATTTCAAGTGTTGATTAAACATCTGAAAAGAAGGTGCAAAAATGTCTTGAATTATCCCTTAAAAATAAAATCACAAGACCATAAACACCTGTATATGATAATTGATTAAAATGAGTGATTTTTCTTGATTTATTCATTTTTGGTAGCCTCCTTTGTGTCCAAATACTTGAGCACCTTGTCGATGCTCTTTAAAAAGTTACAAAAAGACTCGTCGACGTTAGATTCTTCTGGTGGTTCACCTTCGGCAGCGACCTTCAAGAACTGCGCTTGCTGCTCGGGACTGACATCCTTCACCCCCTTAGACAATCAAATAATAGTACTAATTAAACATTTGAACAGAATAGAAACAGTCATGTTTCAGATCTCATGATGATGAATTGAACTCTTTCAATTCTAATAACGAAAATAATTAAACATTTGAACAGAATAGAAACATTTATAACTATCTTCTTTTTCGCTCCTGACAATGTTTAACAGTATCTCTCTTTGTTTTGGCTATAGGGAGCTGTGACACAGTTCCCTATAGCCAAAACAAAGAGAGATACTGTTAGAAACATTTATGTTTCAGATCTCATGATGAAGAATTGAACTCTTTTAATTCTAATAAAGAAAATAATTAAACATTTGAACAGAATAGAAACATTTATGTTTCATATCTCATGATGAAGAATTGAACTCTTTTAATTCTAATAAAGGAAATAATTAAACATTTGAACAGAATAGAAACATTTATGTTTCAGATCTCATGATGAAGAATTGAACTCTTTCAATTCTAATAAAGAAAATAATTAAACATTTGAACAGAATAGAAACATTTATGTTTCAGATCTCATGATGAAGAATTGAACTCTTTCAATTCTAATAAAGAAAATAATTAAACATTTGAACAGAATAGAAACATTTATGTTTCAGATCTCATGATGAAGAATTGAACTCTTTTAATTCTAATAAAGGAAATAATTAAACATTTGAACAGAATAGAAACATTTATGTTTCAGATCTCATGATGAAGAATTGAATTCTTTTAATTCTAATAAAGAAAATAATTAATCATTTGAACAGAATAGAAACATTTATGTTTCAGATCTCATGATGAAGAATTGAACTCTTTCAATTCTAATGAAGAAAATAAAAAGACAAAACTTACAAAAACTTCCAGTCTGCGGACTTTTATAAAGTCAGACTTAAACTTATCAAAATCTGGAGTACCGGGTTTTGCATAGTGGCAACGAAGGATCTCGTAGATTTTGTGAGCCTGCTTCTTGTTGACCTTGAAGTTGACACGAGCAACAGCTGCCATGTCGGAGGTGAAGCCCTTCTTTATAGCGTCCTCCTTGAAGTTGGGAAGATCAGACAGGCGGATGGCATCAATTTTGTCACGCATCTCGGTGAATATTTCATTCGGAGATTCAACTTAGCAAAAGAAATGATTTTAGTAGAATTATAAATATTTTAAAAAAAAAAATATGTATATATATATATATATATATATAATATATACTTCTAAAAAATAACTACTATGCCATTTAAAGAGTAAACTTTAAAGTCATTTTTCTCAGAACTAGTTAAACAGAACTAGTTAATAAATTATAATAATTTTTACATAATTACACACCGAGATAAAATATGATTGGCATAAGTATTGTACGTGACTTAAAGTTGTTTTGAGAGCTTTGGTATGCAGTAACTGATAGACTAATGTACTAGCGGAGTGATAAGTTGTACTGTTTAGAAAACATTTGCGAAAGTTATCTTACCTGTAACTTTCCGAATGCCCGAGATGTCCTTCTTGAGGAATTCGTAAACATTGGTCAGAAGAATTTTGCCGAGTCCCATGCGTTGATATTTGGGGATGACAAAGAACTGACTGATACGTGCGGTTTTCTTGTAATTGAAAATATAAATTGTACAGAAACCAATGGGCAAATAATGAAAGTGGCCGTTCTCGAACGTGTTCTTCTTGTACCTAAATTAGTTAACAAATTAGGTGTAAACTTATACCACAAATTACGAATCTTACAAATAAACCACACGCCAATTCGGATCAGCCAAGTCAATGAAATTAGCAGCGTCGATATACATGATAATCAGACTCTCGAAACGCTTGTGCAATCTTCCAAACGCAGGGTCGGCAAGATCACAATTGGTTATAGTAAAATTGCAATTCTTCTGATCTATAATTGAAATTATCTTAAAGAATTAAGTTACAAATTGTTTAGAACAAAAGAACTTACCCAATTCTTGGTAAAATTCTTGGATCAGGTCACCATAGGTTTCCATTTGTTTCTCATTGGCCAGAATTGAAACAAACGCTTCCTTTTCCAAGACAATTGCCTCCCTAAGCCAGGGTCTTAGCTGTTCGATGACATCGTCCACAACCATGCCTAACTTCCCATCTTCCCAGCGTTGTTCATATTCGATCTCTACGTAACAGTGGTAGGAGTGAGCGGAATAAAACAGGTTCACTTTCAATGAGCTATACCCAAAAATGTATTCTCTACGGACAGCGCAAACACTGGTATTATAAAAAGTTAAAAATTGACCGATTACTTACTTATCAAAGATCTGGTGAGTCATGTTCGGTTTGTGCATGGTTGGGTTCGCCATATCTTCAACTGTTTCAACTACGAGAATTTTAAGAAATATGAATACAAGAATACAAGTATTATATTAGTTCTTTTTACCGAATATGATGTTAACAGCATCGTTGGCATTGGTCATGTAATACTTTAGGTCACTAGCCATAGTTACAGTTTGTAGCACACGTTAAAACGTTTCAGAGAAACACAGTAGAAAAACTTTACGTTTAAATTGGAGGTCTGGCAACCCTACGAGTAGGCAAGTGCAAGACAAGTGATCAAAACAAAATAAACCGACAACGAGCACAATAGTGGCGCGAGTGGCGCTTAGGCAATGCGCATGCTTTGTAATTTGAAAAAATAATTTAATTTTTGAGCTACATTGTTGATCCTTGCGATATTGCGAACAAATAATGCTAATAGAACTTTTCCATAACATTTATAGTTTCCGAGTTATAAAATAAAAAAAAGCGAAAATTTTTCAAATTTCAAAAATTAATATCGCGATAACTAAGCACGATATCAAAAAACGGCTTTCAGTTTTGGAATCAGCGCGACTACCTCTATCGATTTCCGTCATAAAATGTGTACTTTGAATTTTGACCAAAATCCACAAAAATCTGGTTCTCTTTTCGCCAAAAAAGAACTTTTTTGAGCTACCCCCATGAACGATACCTTGTTGGAACCGGCTTTTAATTCCCTACCAGAAACCGGCTTCCGTTCCTCTATACGACGAACAGTTTTTGAGTTATCGACGTTTAAAATTGGAAAAAATTTGTGAATTTCAAAATAATTTTATTTTGTCCGATTTTGACGAAACAAAAACCGAAATGTGCGTCTCGGTGCTGGGATCAATATTTGCTTATGCGATTTTGCGCTAAAATGTACGGTTTACGCATTAAAAATTAAAATAGCAATTATCGTCTAGGGAGCATTCTTACCGGCCCGCTCCGGCTTTGCCTACCTGCGTGTAGATGGCGCCCCGTGTCTAATAATTCTAAAAATCAATAATTATTTCATTTTAATTCCTAAAATGCTGATAATAGCATTTGAAGACCTAATAACGCGTCGAAAATTCATTAAAGAATATATTATTAATTATTTAACACTTGCAAATAATTTTATAAGCGTAAAACTACGATTAATAGCTAAAAATATTATCTTCCACCGATTAACATGAAACATAACCTAACATATATGTAGTGTTGAAAAGCTAAGAGTGGAACTGAAGATGTCTTTCCCTTACGGCGTCAAGGCGACAGCGAATTTGTTGAGTAATTTACACGTCCCGGATGAGGCATTATACACGTACATTACAAATGGACCACGCGAATTAGGAAGTGTTGAGATTATGTCCGGAAAATATATAGCTAGCAAGTGGAGGAAAAATGTTCGCCTTGAATATGTTACTTTCGACTTATTTGTTCGATATGCTGAGGATCGACCAGAGTGATGTATCGTGGTGTAAAATCTGTGGCATTTTCCCGTACATGCTGCCAGTCTGAAAAGTTGAAACTGTTCCGGGAGAGTCTGCGGATATTTATACATCACTTCCTGCTAAAGAATCTTAAGCGGGATGCGGATGACCAGGGCAAATCGAAGGAACTCACCGTATCTATCGACAATTATTGATGCCGAAGCTAAGAAGTTGATTGAAGTATACCCGGATGCCGAGGAGCACATTGCGATTGCCGTCAAGAGGGACGATACGTTAGCTGTTTGAGAGGAGTTGCAGGTCAAGTCGAGGCAGAAGGACAAGCCGAACAGTTGCAGGCCTATTTCGAACAGTATCAAGAGTTCCTGTTTATTTATTTTGGTAATCATTTTTTCTGGACATTATAATGACAATTGTTTGATGACAGATTATTTTGATGTGTGTACATACAATCGTACCATCTCTTTGTATTGTACCAGCGAAGGAGAAGAATACTTTCACTCCGTTAGGCGTATACTAGCTGAGTGTGTGTGTATTTATGAGCATTTATACATACATCATTGTCACACCACAAAGGAACATTTCAATAAGCCTCGTTCCGTTTAAAAGTCGTAACGGCATAAATTAGAACTAGATAATCTCGGGTGCACATTCACGGTTGACACTGGGTATTAATTAAGAGCGTTTTTTCGTGCTCTCGCCGGTGACGCTCGTTTCCGTTCGCTCATATTCCGCACCGCTCTAGCACGAAATTCTTTCATTTGATTCTATTATGCGAAATAGATTGTCGTAGATACGTCGCGTCGACGTTTTAATCTTTGATTCCCCTCACGGCAGTCTCACAGTGTCGGGACGTATTTCTCTTAGAAGTATCCTTTTAGTATTCTTAGGGCCGGTATATTCACCTACACATAAAGAGCTGGATAGTTATGTATCTTATGTGGTACTTATGTGGTGGTTAAGCTATCAGACACTTGGAGATGAAGAAACCGACCCTTAGATTCCTCACAAATAAGTGTGGCGAGTGGTCCCATATAAATACACCACTCCACATCGTGAGGTTTGGCTTAGGGAGATTGCCCACTGAGGTGGCGTGGCGAAAGTGTGGCGATGGTGTGGCAGTTTTGACCATCTGATCAAGCTCATACTCATTCAGACCGTAGATGGCTGAAGACCGCCACGCCGCCTCAGTGGGCGATCTCCCTTATACATGTAACGCTCGCCATATTTCCGCCACGTTAACTATATGAGCGACCTCCCTTCCTTTTGCAGGGAAGTTTTGTTTGATTGAAGAGTAATGTTTTGTTTCCTTTTGTTTCAGGAAGGGTGGGGAGAATCCGTAGACCATGGTGAGTCATAGGAGTCCCGGGACACCCCTGTTCGTTAGAAAATCTGAACAGACGTATAGTATAATGTTCATCAGAAATTTGAATAAAAATTTTAAACACTACATTGCTTTCTTTATTTTGTTTTCCCGAGTGTTAGTACTATAAAAGAATTTTATTTTTAAATTGAGAAGTTTACATTTTTGAAGGTAAGTATAATTTTTCGTTACCAGTCAATCCATCATGAGTGACACGAAACCAAGTCGAGCGGCAAGATCTTAATGTTCGAAAATTGAAAGGTAGGGTTGCCAGATGACGACGATTTGTGAAAAAGGGTTGCCATATCATAGACATCGAAAATTTTTAAAGTAGGGTTGCCAGTTTATTCTTCAATTTTTATCGTCAAAATCTGGCAACCCTACCTTTGAATTTGAAAGGTAGGGTTGCCAGATTACGACAATTTGTGAAAACGATGCCAGATCATGCGATGGAAAATCGAAAATTTGAAAAGTAGGGTTGCCAGTTTCTTCTTCCATTTTTATCGTCAAAATCTGGCAACCCTACCTTTGAATTTGAAAGGTAGGGTTGCCAGTTTACGCCAATTACGACAATTTGTGAAAACGATGCCAGATCATGCGATGGAAACTCGAAAATTTGAAAAGTAGGGTTGCCAGTTTTTTTTTCAATTTTTGATCGTTAGGATCTGGCAACCCTACTTTTCAAATTTTCTATCGCCATGATCTGGCAACCCTTTTTCACAAATCTTGAAGACAAAACTGGCAACCCTACTTTTGCTAGGCTAGTCATGCTAGTCACTCAACTTGCTTTCGTGCACGCGGAAATTTTTATTTTTCTGTTTCTCCGGCGCATCTACCGAAAAAGTTTATACTGTTTTAAACGACACACGGAAGACAATAAAACAGAAACTATAAACTAAATAATAATTTTGCGGTTAGTATTTTGGCTGTTTTGACTAATTTTTCTATAACAATTTTTGGAACTCATACTTACCTTTTATGCTTTTATCATTATAATTAAAACAAAATATGAGGAAGTTGTAATAAAAGCCAAAATATATTTTTTATAAAGGATATATTTATTGAAGAAAGGAAATACATGTATATAATATTTATTCATGAATTATCATCCAATAAATATAGGTAAGTTTTACATGTGTTAAATGTTATTCTTAATTACATTCAGTTTGTGTAAGAGACAATTAATTTCACACGGTAACAATTAGAGACTATTCTCGAATAAATAAAAATAGGAAAGACTTTTTGTAGAATTTTTGTTTCACGTCAATCAAAGGTGTGAAAGGAACGCAAATGGAAATTAAAAATTAGTAAAACATTTGGCTTAAAAGTTTACGAGCTCTCAATTTGATAAAATTGAGACTATTGAGAGTGACATCGATCGCAAAAGAGAGCTAAACTTTGATACTATCAACATTTTTACAAAAAATGTATGAGTGGTAGCTCTTAGAGATTACTGTTTAACACAATGATTATAGTTCTGTTCGCGGTAATAAAATGAACCATTTGGAAAGCTTTTGTTATGGTAGACCAATGCAACGACCATTGTTCGATCGTAACGCATGGTTTGCAAATGGTCATCTTTGTTATCACGAACAGACCTTATATATCCCATTATAACACATATATTATTCAACATCTATGGGGGTCAGGGGATGTAAGGTACATCGAATCAATAGAGCATAATTCTCTCGTACACCTATTATTACTACCATTAAATTGTATACAAGGCGTAAATTTAAAACGTACTCGTCGCGTCGCAAGCAAGTAATCGAGCTAAAAATTCATACCCCGTATACGAGGAACATAAATACGCACTTACATTGATAACTTTCAAAGCAAATACAGCGGTAAATAAAAGATAAGTCCATCTACTCTCGTAGACACGTGACAATTATTTATTTATTACCTTTCAAGTTTGATCAAGATGAGTAAAATTTTAAATTCAATCTAAATACAAGTCTTATAGTTCTCTCGACATCGTAACTTGAAAGGATTAGATATTATTTGGTATACAATTCTACATCCAATGTATAATGTATTCTATTAACTACAACACAAAAGAACGTATAATTATTTGATCTGATAACAATAATAATAAATGCCTTCTTACTGGCGGCATTATAAATACGATAAACGAATGATAGTTGTTGTTCTTGTCGAAGTGTTGTATTTCGTAGATATATAATATGCGTTAGCAGGTCTGTTCTGTCTCCGCGATGGTGCCCGTGTCGGAAACCGTTCTACATAAAGAGCCATGTGGACGGATACTATTCTATTTAAAAAGCGCACACCGAGTCACGACATATAACGGAAATAGTGCAAGTTCAGGGGCACGCTGCGGAGGGCTCTCTGAGCAGGTTTCAGCGTCCAATCGGACCAAATCAGACTAGTTTTAATATAGATACACTAAAATTGGTCCAGTTGTTCACAAACGGTGGATATTTATCATAGACATATACATATATATGCTATGTACTGATTTAGCGATGAGCATATTCCAATTATATAGTCGAGTATAAGCGAGACTAGACAAAAGTCAAAATCTCCAAAACCGTCAAACACAGATCATTCGAATACTAACATTTCGATTATGCCCATAACTAATTGCGACTATTCAACACTAGTTCGATTATGAATAATCGAATACTAATAGTCGATTCTTTGAATCATACGATTATGCCTCTTGTTACTATTTATCTTTCTGAATAATTGATGTACACCGTTAGTTTTATTGATGTAAGCCCACTTTCTGCCCAATACCAAAAACATTTCTCTATAAAAATAGAGAATAATAATAATAAACGTCTATAGAAAAAATAACAACAAATTAACATGACAGTTTTTGCCATGTTAAATATACAGTGTTATATTTTGGCAAATTTAGATACCTCAAATGATTGTGATTACAAAATGGGCAAAATTTAAAAAAAAAAGTAGGTTTTATCAATAGAACTAACTGTGTATACGCAAATTATAAATTAATAAACACATTTTACATGTATATTCTAACTCTATACACTTAGATAAATACTGGGATTAATATATAGCTACACTGCGTACAGAGAGGGTTGTCTTGCGTAGCTCTCATGTTTCTTTACACATTAAGTCATTTTCAACTACGTTTATTTATACAATTACCACCGACTGTTCGCAAATATACACGTTATATTCATTTATATTCCTTTTATAAATAAAAATCATCCGTCACAAGTAGTTCAACGTTGATGCTTTGATAGCAATTCAACGACTTCAACTCGAGTTTGCATCCTCGCTATTAGTGCGCTTTCCAAACTATTATAGATCCTACATTGCGCTCCTACAGAATATTTTACACTTTATACAGGAATTTCGTACAATCTTATATGTAGTAATTTGACTTAACTACAGGATTCAACCAAATTTGAGTACATCTGTTGTGAACTGACAAAGTTGTTTATTTAGTTGTTTAAAACAGGTTCGTTTAGATTTTTACCAGTCGTTTCAAATTGAGTCTACCTGTAAACTGTCAGACTTACATGAATCTCTTAATGTTCAACTCGGATCAGCAATTGCAGTCTTTAAATAAATGTTACTTCTTATTTTAAAAGAGAAAAAAAGTTAAAATAAAACAGTGATAATTAAAATTACTTACGACTTAAGATTAGGTAAGAAATTAAAACAATATGTATAAAACGTAATATCACAATACCAAAGAATTCTAAAATAGCAAATAAAAGATTCATATAAACCGGACACGTATCTCACTTTGTCCAACAATATTTCTATACACATCAATATATATAACAAGTATCATAATAATTTTATACAAATCGTACTTACTCTTTTATCAGAGTTGAACCATGCTCTAAATGTAGAAAGTATGTGATATCATTTCGTGTAATCCATTGAGAGCACGGCCCCTACGTTAAATTCGACTAAATTCTAAAACTCTCTATTCTAAATTTAATCGTTGAAGGTATTTTGAGCGTAACGAATAAAGAACTGAAAAATTGTGCAAAATTTTCAAAAACTGTGCTCGTCTCGCTTTTACAAAAAATAATACTGCTAATTTTCCAAATATCACCGTCGTTCTTCACCTCCACAATAAATTTTAGAAAGAATCATAATCGTAATACCCGTACGTGATTAATAAAATATATCTATATATAAATGTATACATAGTTAAAACAAAGTAGCACGTAGGTAGGATCTATTGCCGGTGTTCGGGATAAATATATCAATCCCAGGCATTTGCGCTAATATCAATTTTAATGAAATGAACAAGAAGCCGATTCTACGGGTCATTTATGATACTTCATGATTAAATCCTTGGAAATTAGAGGAGATTCTGCAAGTAAAGAAAAAGATAATCGTTAAAATAAAATGGTGACAAGTACGTTTCGGACATTTAAACATTTAAACATGAACTCACATCTCCCAAGGCCGAAGGTACAAATAAGGCGAACAACCAATAGTAACAATTATCAGAGCAGAATAAGAACGAAGGTAGAAGCACAAGCGTTGCACTAAGACTTATACGTAGTCCTTATACTTATACTTAGTCCTCAATATCGGACGCTTACACATCTACGTCTACGTACGTCAGTCTAACAAAATTCAATATTCACCTAATAGTGAAGACATTTAACGGGCAAGACCTCAAAAATAAAATATACCCTTCGTATATTTTATATATATATCATATCTCTTGCCTCTATCCTCGCAATTAGACATAACAATTATGGGCCACACATATTTACATATAGTCTGTGCAATTTTAAGCAACTGTGAGCCGGGGCCCCACTGCCTCCATACCTTCGGGGGGCACACGTACACTGTCATTGCTTAGCGAGCCATTCACGGCCCCATTAGCCATTGCGTACAAATCGGGGGTCCCGTCCGGCGGCGTGCAGAACGTCTGAACTGCCAGGTGCAATCTTAGGTAATCGTCCACCGATGCCCAAATGCCTGGTCTCTTATTGTGGTATAATTTCGAGTACATGTATACATCGACGTGGTTATCGTACGTTATGTGCTTCTTGAATGTCGTCAAACAACAGAATGTCGCTGCTTCAGCACCTCCAAATCTGAAATTAAATTAAATACACGCATTATAATAAGCTAGAGATGTTTCAAACTAAGAAGAGTTCAGTTGAGCCTACGTACTTACAAGAGTTCAACTGTTTTAAATTATAACAGATTGGTAATAGGGATCTTGCACTAAGTCTCAAAATTAAAAATTAATACGCTATATAAGTGCCAAACGTATACCAAAACCGTCCACAAATTTTTTTTTTTAAAGAAAAAAATCAGTTTGTACAGAAAAATAATAATATTAAAATCGGTATCGTCCCTTTAAATATGAAGGCGCTTGGTGTGACGTAGCATGCTTGGTCGAAGGCCACATGGCATGAGCTAGTTACGATGTGATTGTCATGCCTTCATACTTTCTACGACATATGAAAAGATTGACATTAACGTTATGACCAGTGGCGGGACAAAAATGTATATTTTCCAGTGTCGTGCATGGGACACGTGCTGGTGGGGACGCGAGCGGCTAGCCGGTCTGGCTTCGGCTCATGTGGTGTACATACCAGTACACCTGCTTTGGCGTTGATCGAGTACAGTTGCTTGCCTTGTTTAAATTTCCGCTTCGTCAATAGATAATTTGAGCAGTTTCTTTCAATTGTGTTGTTTCTTGAAATTTTGTGTGAATATCTGTTTTTATTTTCCAATTCGAATTTGTTCTTCTGTTTTATACTTAGAGTTAAATTATTTTTTTTATTTTATAGTTGTACTTAGTTTGAAAATCCTGCAATGAATCGTTTGCTAGCTGAGTTTGGCAATACTTTTACGTTCGTTAAGAAAGGGGAAGTGGTTTGCAATTTCTGCTCACGAAATTTAATTATTCGTAGTAAACAATGTCTTCGGGCTCATGTAAAAACAAAATAACACATGGAAAATGTATCAGGAACGTCAACTAAAAACTTTTTTGATGATTTATGTGAAACATTTATTTCTGCTAATATACCTTTCACAAAAATAATAATCCCGTTTTTAAAAAAATTTATCAAGAAGCATACTGGACGAGACTTACCCGATGAATCCACAATTAGAAAATATTACGCACAAGGGACAAAAATGACAAAACAATTTCTACAATTAAGTCAAAACTATCCGATAAATATATTTGGGTTTCTGCAGATGAAACTACGGATATGAAGGGTAGATGTGTGGTCAACGTCGTTGTCGGATTGTTGGACCCGCAAGACTTATATAAACCCTATTTAATATCTACTCAGTTTCGCTGTACCGTCAAAGCTGAAGAGATATGTACAATAGTAAATGACGCCATAAAAAAAGTAGGAATCACAGATGCTACCAAAGTACTGTTTGTTTCCGACGCTTCTGCGATTATGTTAAAAGTTGGAAAATTACTTAAACAACATTTTTCAAATATTGTTCATTTGACATGTTTTGCACACGCTATTCATAGAATTTGTGAATTTATTCGGGAAGAATTTCCAGACGTGAATACGCTAATAAGCACATGCAAAAAATTTTTATTGAAAGCTCCTTCCAGATTGTCTCTTTACAAGGAAAAGTGCCCTAATCTACCTTTGCCACCACAACCAGTTATTACGAGATGGGGTACATGGTTAGAAGCGGCAATTTTTTATGCAAGAAACTTTGATATCATCAAACCCTTCGTCTTAAATTTGCCTGATGAAGCAGTTAGTATTAAAGACTGCAAAAAAGTACTATCATTACAAGATTTGCATGAACAATTAAAATTTATTGATACAAATTTTGCGCAAGTATTGCCAACCATAAAGTTTCTAGAACAACAAAATGTTGAAGTTGCAAGCAGTTTTCAAAGGTTTGAATCTCTGTACAAAACGTTACGAAGCATGGAAGCACCAATTAGTATAAAATTATAAAAAAAAAATTGATGCGGCAGTACATAGAAATCCGGATTTTAATATTTTAAAACAAATCTCTACGAATTCATTTACGGATGAAGGAATTTCTCAAAAATATTCCAATTTGGTGTTGGTTTATTCCTTTGCGTCTGTGACTAGCTGCGATGTAGAAAGATCATTTTCAAGGTTTAAAGACATTTTAACATATATTATATAGGTATTATATATTTTTCCAATGTTTTGTATGATGTCTATGTGCTAATAAATAAATATATACAAAAATAATACAAAGTATATGTATTCTTATAATGGTTTTTGTGTGTTTTTTTTCTCATTTTTCGAGCATATTTCCGTCATTTTAAAAAAATACTTGTTTGTTCAAATGCAAAGCCAGCCTATATCCAAAAACTATTAGAAGAAAAAGAAATAAAAATATGGAATTGAAGGTAATAAAAGTTGCTAAAACTAACCTGTCAACAATAACCATAGGCCCGTTTTGATATCCTAACTGAGTGTCGTAGACAGTGGTTGGCAGTTGGTAAATGTCAGTTATGGATGGGCAATGATGGGGCCAGTTAGTGGAGTGAATCATTCGAACGTGGAGCTCGTAGTCGTCCTGTAGAGATTGCATGGTGAAGTCGCGTGATACATAAGTTGATTGAACGGTTTCGTTGGTTTGCTTAATCTTAAAGTTCTCCGCCTCGATAAACTCTTGTTCGACAGGCCAGAAGACTTCAAAATCCTAAAAATAACATTCGAGTACTTTCTAAACACAAAACCTAAAGCTAGGTTTTATTAGCTAGGTCATTTACTTGGTTATCGATGATGCTAAGCATGACAATAGTTTGAGCGTTGTGATCCCAGACCATTTGCCAGAAATCCTTGATCGTCGAACGTAGGGGATGCTGGGTGATGATGAACTCACGCAAGCTGTGGAACCCTTGCAACCAGGTCGCGTTCACATAATCGGAACCATCCTCGCCAGGCTTCGGGGTTAGATGCACCCGAGAGCTTTCGACGGGAACTATATCCATTCTTCTATTCTTTGGCTGATTTATCACTTTAGTAGACGATACTAAATTAAATTCTTTACACTGGAAACTGGTCACTAGCTGCAAGAAAATTATCCCATATATAGTTCCGCTATTGTCCAAAAGATGGCGCCACCTACCTTAAATTGAGATTCTATCAACTTCCACAAGTTGGACTTATCCTCGTCAGCACCCTGTATGGCTTGAACGTATTTCGGAAATTGCTCGCGGCTGATATTAGTCTCGCCTGATTCGATAGCTTCCAGCAGTGCGTCGTGGATGAAGATGTACTGCTCTTCCGTTTGGACCAAGAAGTTGCGCTGGTTGCGGATGTGACGCAAGAATCCAAAGATATTTACTTCGTTCCTGGCGCGTATCTGTCGGAGCATTGCATCGACAACAATGTAGGTACCAGTGCGGCCAACTCCAGCACTAAAATAATATTCTTATGCATTACCACCTCCAAGTAAATGGAAAAATCACAAAAATTCATACAGATTAAAGTTTTCTTATTAAAGAATCCAATTTTTCCTTTTAATATAAGTCATCATCATCCCAGTTTGTGTTACTGGCACACTAATCAAAGCATTTAAAATATTTTCACAATATAAAAAATTTAACTTATTAAGAGGAATCAGTACTGCTGCTATCAATTCTCTCATGTTATACATCAAATTATAGATAAATGTGTATTATTTGCTGTGGTAATGTATTACCACGCTACGTGATGAAATATAACTTATTCATGTACTCGAAGAAGTAAAGTTTTGAGTGAAAAAAGCAAGTAAGATATTGATATTTTTACGTGAAATTTTGTACACTTATAGAGAAAGGTGTAACTTAGACCTATTATGTGGTACTTTTCTCAATTTTAACCTGAATTCTTCGTAAAAAAATTGCAAAATTAGCCAATTTTATGTCATATTCAGAAACAGATTTGTCAAAAACGAACGGAACTATCAAAAATCTACCAGTAGACGCAAAATTATATATCCTTTATCTTTAAGTTGGTGTATTTCTTTTACGATTATGTGAACTAATTGCTGAGAAAAAGCCTCAGAACTTTTGCGTATTTTGCAAACAAAACGTAGGGGGTATGGATTCCCCTTAATGTTTTAATTCATAACAAGAATTGTAAACTCTGTAACTCTAGAAAGAAAAAGAAGCCAACATCGTGCAGTAAAACAAACACTGAATACATAGTAGAGTAAAAAGTGTACTTACATAGGATTTGAGCTACATAAATTATTCATGCGTAATGCCGTTGTAAATAAAAATATTATAAGCGATGTACTATTGTAACAGCAAAAGTTTTAACCGGGTACACTCCTTTTAATAAAAAGCTGCTTTCGTAACCATTTTCCTGCACATTTCACATATGGGTCGTTCTTTTACAAATCGTACGGCTTTCGCAAAAAAAAAATTTTACTTTTTTAAATTACACCAAACTTTTTTTATGGCATTTTCTCGGAATTTTAGTCTATACCTGTATCGGGAATTCATTCAAAAAAAATTATTTTCAGAGATATGAAGGCTTAAAGTTTGGATGATTTACGATTATTTGCCAAACCTTGCCATATTCAGAATTCAATATCTTTGGTTCTAGTAACCATATCGGACTCATTTTTTTTTATTTTAAAGGTTGAAATATTTGCTAAATAACTGCGTAAAATTATTATTTTAATTTATGTATGTAAAAAAAATTAAAAACAATTGAATTCTTTAAATAATTATTTTCATAGTCGCCCCCACAATGGATATAATGGAAAAAATATATATAATATCCGTCACACTTTTACCTACAAAATCCATTTTTTTCTAGGATGGAGTCTTTTATAGTTCAAAAGATATTAAATTTTATCTAACGTAAGTCAAGCACCATTTTCGCTTTTGCGTGTGTTTGCAAGCAAAGCACTGAAAATAATGAAAATACAATACACAAACTGATTCGCTGCTAGCGTCGCACACGATGGTTAGCTGCGGACACACGACTTGTACGTGAAAGTCGAGAGGCATTTGAACATTTAAAATAATAAATACTAAAATACTAAAATAATTAAGATTTTCAAATGATAGTTGATATAAGTATAGGAATAAATGTGAATGTTTTAAGCTCTCTTTGTGATTTTATTTTCATTGGCAATTATTGTTTTTAATGCGTGATTTGTTATAGCCAATCAAACGACTTACATAAATGGTCATATAATCTCAAAAGACATCGACGAATAAAATCTATGTAGACGCCGCCAGAAGAATACGATCGACGAAAAGAATTTGTAACCAACTGTAATATTAAACGGCGATTAATGATCTCGACAATTAACGCACTCGCTAATCGCTCGTGCGTTAAACAGTCTCGATCAATAATCGCTCTTTTTAATATACTTGTTGGTTAAATAACTATATACAAACCTCATTCAATTGGATATCTGATTTATCTTTCTTGATTTTAGATAATTTAAACCGGCTTGAATTATAAATTATTTGTTGAAGTGACCAAGATGTTATAGTTGTAGTATATTTAATGCCAATAATTGGTATTTTATTACTTTTCTGAGTGCCTCATTCTTTTTATATTTGGATGTGGAGACAAATTGAATGGATTGAAACATCTGTCGGTTCGAAATTTAGAACGTTTGATACGGTTCGACATTTAAATATTTCTAGCACCTAATAAATAAGCACTTCCACTCACTCCGTTCTTAAAAAAACAAACTGCACTAGCATGTTGGACCAGCCTGCTGTCTGCGAGACGTTCAAGAACGTCGCGTACACGCCTGAAGTAGTCGCTTGCTGCGTTTTTTATCGAGTTTCGACACGCCGCGCGTGAGTCACTTTAGATAAAATTTAATATCTTTTGAACTATAAGAGACTCCATCCTAGGAAAAAATGGGTTTTGTAGATAAAAGTGTAGCGGATATTATGTATATTTTTGCGATTATATCCATTGTGGGGGCGACTATGGAATAATTATTTAAACAATTCAATTGTCTTTAATTTTTTTACATATATAAATTAAAATAATGATTATACGCAGTTATCTAGCAAATACTTCAACCTTAAAATAAAACAAAAATGGGTCCAATACGATTACTTGAACCAAAGATATTGAATTTTGAATATGGCAAGGTTCGACAAATTATCGTAAATAATCAAAACTTAAAACTTTCATATCTCTGAAAATATTTTTTTTTCGACTAAATCCTGATACAGGTTATGGCCTTATTTAGGCCATACAACTTATAAAAAAAGTTGTGTACGATTTGTAAAAGAATGACCCATATAAAAAATAAGATGAGAATAATCAAGTTGTTTCAAACTAAGAAGATGGTCCGATTATTTCAAGGAGGTTACCCAGTAAAGTTACGTAATACTCGAACGAGAAAAATATAAAGAGGGATAATGGGACTAGCGTTTACCTGCAGTGGACAATGATGGGGCCACCATCGGAAGGATTGGCCGCGGATGATTTTTTCACGAAGTGAAGCACCGGTAACGGATGATCGGGGGTGCCGTGGTCCGGCCAATTAGTATAATGGTACTGGTACACCAATTTCTCAGCCATTGCAGCTTTCTTCTTCTTAATCTGTATAATAAAAAACAAATTTTTATATGAAATTAGTCACAAAATGAAATAATACGTACAGAGCTAACCCTAAGGTGTCGAATTTGTAAAGTACGAACAGTATAAGTAGCCATAACATCCTCCTTGACTAGTCTCACTTGAATAACTCCGTAAGTTTCAGTTCCTTCCTTTGGCCAGTACATATCACATTTCCTCTACAAAAAAACGAGATAAACATGAAGAAAACCATGCCGTTAACAGTGTTATTGTATCAAACATTAGTGTAACCAAATAAAATCAAACGTTAGTCAAAGAAATAAAAGAAAAAAAACAAACAAACAAAAATGATACCTCAAAATGCTCAGAACCAAAGTTGAAGATAGAATCCTGATAACAATAAATGATTTTACCGAAAAGTTTCTTTTTAATTGATTGAGTTGTCGAGTGAACTTACCCTTCCACGTTCCACAAGGTTGGTAATCATCACTATTATAGTAACACGCTGCTCCCACACCATTCGCCAAAAACAATCGAACGTCGACGGCAAGGGCCCCTGCGTTCCAATGTAAGCCTTCGATATAGAAAACCCATCGATGTAGTTTGCATTTATATAGTCAATATTTTTCTTCTGACCAGGCATCGGTAATAATTGTACTATGCTATGATCATCTGCAAAGAAAAGAAATAAAAATGAAACAGAGACAAAAATTTTACCAATAATTAGATGTATAATAGAAATTTATGCAAGAATTTTTGCAAAAGTTATGGACATTTTGCTGCAGCAACTGAATGAACTACGTTTGCTATTCGAACGGACATTATCGCGATTTAGGGCTTTTTTTCGGGGGGGCAAAACTCTGAGGGTCTGATGGCTACTAGAACTTTTAATTACCTACAATTTGAGGTATGATAGAAGAAATTTATGCAAGAATTTTTGCAAAAGTTATGGACATTTTGCTGCAGCAACCGAATGAAATACGTTTGCTGTTCGAACGGACATTATCGCGATTTAGGGCTTCTTTTCGGGGGGGCAAAACTCTGAGGGTCTGATGGCTACTAGAACTTTTAATTACCTACAATTTGAGGTATGATAGAAATTTATGCAAGAATTTTTGCAAAAGTTATGGAAATTTTGCTGCAGCAAGTGAATGAAATACGTTTGCTATTCGAACGGACATTATCGCGATTTAGGGCTTTTTTTCGGGGGGGCAAAACTCTGAGGGTCTGATGGCTACTAGAACTTTTAATTACCTACAATTTGAGGTATGATAGAAATTTATGCAAGAATTTTTGCAAAAGTTATGGACATTTTGCTGCAGCAACTGAATGAAATACGTTTGCTATTCGAACGGACATTATCGCGATTTAGGGCTTTTTTTCGGGGGGGGCAAAACTCTGAGGGTCTGATGGCTACTAGAACTTTTAATTACCTACAATTTGAGGTATGATAGAAATTTATGCAAGAATTTTTGCAAAAGTTATGGACATTTTGCTGCAGCAACCGAATGAAATACGTTTGCTATTCGAACGGACATTATCGCGATTTAGGGCTTTTTTTCGGGGGGGGGGCAAAACTCTGAGGGTATGATGGCTACTAGAACTTTTAATTACCTACAATTTGAGGTATGATAGAAATTTATGCAAGAATTTTTGCAAAAGTTATGGACATTTTGCTGCAGCAACTGAATGAAATACGTTTGCTATTCGAACGGACATTATCGCGATTTAGGGCTTTTTTTCGGGGGGGGCAAAACTCTGAGGGTCTGATGGCTACTAGAACTTTTAATTACCTACAATTTGAGGTATGATAGAAATTTATGCAAGAATTTTTGCAAAAGTTATGGACATTTTGCTGCAGCAACCGAATGAAATACGTTTGCTATTCGAACGGACATTATCGCGATTTAGGGCTTTTTTTCGGGGGGGGGGCAAAACTCTGAGGGTATGATGGCTACTAGAACTTTTAATTACCTACAATTTGAGGTATGATAGAAATTTATGCAAGAATTTTTGCAAAAGTTATGGACATTTTGCTGCAGCAACCGAATGAAATACGTTTGCTATTCGAACGGACATTATCGCGATTTAGGGCTTTTTTTCGGGGGGGGGCAAAACTCTGAGGGTATGATGGCTACTAGAACTTTTAATTACCTACAATTTGAGGTATGATAGAAATTTATGCAAGAATTTTTGCAAAAGTTATGGACATTTTGCTGCAGCAACTGAATGAAATACGTTTGCTATTCGAACGGACATTATTGTCATTTAAGAGTTGTTGTCCATGGGGCAAAACTTACATGCGGTAATATTTAGGTAGCGATTCTTGACACGGTTATCAGCATGTTGGGAGTGCTCCGAGGTGTGCTCGTCTTGAGTGGCAATGCCTTGGATAACCTCATATTCTTTGCTGAACCCAATGTCCCCATCAGAGTGCAATTCTGCGACATGTTTGCTGAACATATTGACAGGTATTGGTCCTTTGTGTTCGCTGTTTGCCGGTGGAGGGGCATTCCATTCCAAAGAGTTTGTGGGAACTGCACATGGCGGATTGTCCAGATAGTAATACGGAGCACTAAAAAATTTTCTGAAAAAGAACATTTTTATTAGACTCTCGACTAAAATTCGAATTAAATAATTGTAGAACCATTCGCAAATAAACAGAATACTTATGAAAAATAGAACAGGATGTTGAATATTTTTGTCAGTGATATAAACAGTTTTTATATTATTATATTAAACCACACATCGTATCATATACATATTATAGTGTAAATCTAAACTGTAGATTTTTTTAGTTCGTTTTCATATAAAGCAATAGTAAAAACATAGTAGTATGGACAGATTTAAAATCATAATAAATACAACCTTAATATCTTTTGTCATGATGCATTAAGTTCAAGGTCAAACAAACAACCAGGCGCCGTGAGTCATAAAAAATTATTTAAGCAAAGCAGATTTACTATTCTATAATCTGGATATATTTGATGCATGTGGCCCCCTGAAACTTTGTTTATTAATAGATAATGGCGTTTCCGCAATAATCAATGTCAGACATTTTTCAAACAATGTTACGTCTTATCAGAAGAGATAACACAGTAATATTGGCAAAATAGTGAGGTTAGAATTAAACTAATATTAAACTTATCAAGTTTGTATCAATCTCTCACCTAATATTCTGCTGCAAACTGACAAGAGACGTAAACATCACTTCTTTGTGTCACTTCGAATGCTAATTAGCATTCACAGTCAGAGTACATTTACACACATATAGTTTTACTGTTTTATCATATGTGTACATTTACCTAACGTTATCTTTACACGATATTTAAATAAAGTTGTCAACCACAAATAAATACAGACTGTTTGTTTTAGTGCACGAGATCTGATACAACCAATTACAAGATTCAACACAAAACGATTATAAATAGAAAATGCGTTGAACAAAAATTCATAGTAGCAAATGATCTTTAAATAAACTATTACATAAACATTATATGCCTGCAGGTTACAATTCGAACTAGTCATACTAAAGTGCAATATCGATTAGCAATGGCATATTGTTAACATTGTTGTAGATTATAATGGATGACAAACATGCAACCATTAATGTGTTTTTTACAACAAATTTGTATTAAATAGCATACGTAACTTATAACTTGTTTGGTCACACACAGCATGTTATTTCTTTAAAATATCTTTTTTTACTTTGCATTCACAATGCACACATTGTAACACTGTTTTCGGTGTTACAATTAACACATTGTAATACCGAAAACAGTAACATTTTTTGTCTAAGATTGGTACACATTGATATCAAATGCCATATGTCAAACGTACTATACATAACCCAACATAACCCACACAGCATCTTCTTAATCGCTTGCAATCGCATAAACTGCAAAATATCAGTATTCTGTACATATTTAAACATGGGTGTAGCCTGCTATAGTATGGCCAAAGGATTGGGGCTGTCTTAGTTTCGCTGTGTTCATCAAAATACGCCAGCATGACGTTTTCGGTGATGTTTTACGACTCTGGTAAGTGATCGTTATCATTCTTTTCAACTAAACATCAAATCCCCTTTTCAGATATAATTCAAGGACCACATTTACTTTAATAAGGTATTATGCGAAGATCAAACCTACATCGTAGATATGAACGATTTTAATTACTGCTGTGAGATTGTATATACGCAATAAATGACTTATCAGCATACACGTACGAAGCTATAGTACATTTAAAGTGTAAAGGATTATGTAACGTATAAGTTTTCGGTAATATTTTGGACACTTGGATGCTCGGTTCAATTCGTATTCGTTTTTGTCCGTCGCTTTCGACTTCGTCTTAGTTCTGGTTGTGTGCAACGTATTTCTATTACCTTCATCACATATAATTTTACTAAGTATAATTTATTCTAATAAACTACTTTGCCAAAATTAGAATTGGGTTTCAGTTATAAGTCTTGTAAATATATAAGCCACAACGGCTACGTAGCGGAATTAGGTAGACACCGCTATTAAACGTTAAGCGTTATAACAATTCTTTAGTAAGTTCTTGTTCTTCGAAGTAACTAATCAGTCACCGCCAAACACTTCTATTCTGATTATTATACTTATGAAACCACTATTTTAAAGTTGTTAACTTTTTAGGTTTATTTTCATGTATTTATCACAGTAGGGTTAAAAGTGTTGCCCCGAGCTCCATTATGATCATCGTTGCGACCTCGCTGTATATTTATTCAAACTTGTAGGCTAAAGTAGAGTAAAATTATTCACAATTAGATTTTGTCATGATTTTATCTCATCGATCTCATCCTTAACGAAGTTGACAGTTACTACAGTGCTGCCACGTGGTACCTGCAAAATACCCTTCTAATTTTTGATTCTAATTTAGCGCGATATAGTAACCACAATTTCTAAATTTATATAAAATTAATGACGCAAAGTAGGAAAAATAGTATATTATACTATTATTGTAGTTGAATTATAGTTTATTTGTGTTTTTATTAAATTTTTACCCCACACTACAGCTGTTAATTAAGTTTTATAAAACCAAAATTAAATCATTAAAACTCAAAAATCAAATCCATATAACCAATAGTTTTCGCAAACAGCTTAAACAAGTAAAATTACATAATCTGTCGTGCTAGTCAATTAAACTGTCGTTAAGAATCCCCAATTTGTTGTGCTGAATACATATTCTGTCGTGTTAACAATTTGTCGTTATAAACTATGATGACCTTCATCATTTTCCAAGAAATAAGATGACTAAAGTGCATACAACAATTTTAAACTTGTAGGTTACTTGTCAGGAATTAGAGATGGTAAATAAACAACAGATAAGACATTTGGAATTGCAAGAAAATAAATAAAACAAACGAACATAAATGAGTTATTATAAAATAACTTTAACCCTAGAACACCAGACATTCGAAAATTTTACAACATGAAAACCGGTTATCAACGAGATATCAAAATAGTCTGGTATTCTAGGGTTAAATATGTAGACTGCTGACCTTGCACACCTGTTATTTGTCCGTCCGATTTGATAACTAACCGCCGATTAGTTATCAATTATCAACCAAATTAATTAATAGTGATAAAACAAAAGAACTAATCGCAAAGTAAATAGAATAATTCAGGCCCAGACGAAATAAATGATCAATAAATAAATGCACAATACATCTTCCCACACAGTTCATGCAAGTGACACCAGAGGATGTATTAATTTATGCGATTAAAACAATATAATATCGAGGCCGTCGCAGCCATGTTAATAATAAACGACGATACTCGAATTGTAATAAATGGAGATCACTCACCGCCACAGGACAAATGCCATCACCGCAAAGACAAACGCAACACCTGCGCATACCACGCCAGCAATCATACCAGCACTCAGCTCGTGGGTTGTCCTTCGCATGTACTGCTGCTGTTTATCACAGTCCGTTTCCATGTGAATCTTCATAGGCTCCGACAGAATCCCCCTTATCAATTTCCCGGTGTACAAACTCCTTGATGATGCAGCCAACCTCACCTCGTAGTGGCTATTCGTAGTCACGTTCTTAATCAAAGTCTGTTACAGAAAATAAATTAAGACAATCGATTAAATAATTGTTTGTTTAAATTATATAAGTGCTTTTTATTTTGTGAAATAATTTGTTTTTTTTTAGGAGCAACTTCTTCAAAATTATCTGGTAAATAATTGCAATAAAAAACATACTTTTACAAGAACTTTTTAGTGTTGATATCAGAACATTTCATAGATTTTTAATTACTTCATTTTAACTTTATTATGCATAGTATTGTATGGTATTGTATAATTTTTGACCAAGGTACAAAAAAATTTCTGTGTGTGTGTGTGTACACCCATTTTTGTGGCGACGATTCCGGAGAAACTACTAAAGGTATCGGGACGAAACTTCATATTTAGAAGTTTCATGACCAAACTTAGAACTGAAAAGGTTTTTGTTCAAAAGAGTCCAAAGGAACTGGATGTTTCCTCTAAGCATTTTTCAAGGATTTTGCAAATGAGCTGCAATTTCTTCAAAATAATTAAATAATAAATTGAACTAAAGGACATTTTGTATAATTTATGTCTGACATTTTTTGGTAAAACATAATTTAGCTGCATGAGCAGCTATTCAGGATTCTATTTTAAAAAATTTGTATAATTTATGTCTATGACATTTTCTGGTAAAATTATTAGTTTAGCTTTATTAGTTTAGAGTTTCTCAAGAAAGTCACTGCAAAGAAGAACATCATTTATTAGTTTTGACCATTGTAATTTTGGACAAACAGTTGATATATGTGAAAAATGTGTATAATTTATGTCTATGACATTTTTTGGTAAAATTATTAGCTTAGCTTTATTAGTTTAGAGTTTCTCAAGAAAGTCACTGCGAAAATGCAAAAAAAGAACATCATTTATTAGTTTTGATCATTGTAATATTTGACAAACAGTTGATATATGTGAAAAATTTGTATAATTTATGTCTATGACATTTTTTGGTAAAATTATTAGTTTAGAGTTTCTCAAGAAAGTCACTGCGAAAATGCAAAAAAGAACATCATTTATTAGTTTTGATCATCGTAATTTTTGACAAACAGTTGATATATGTGAAAAATTTGTATAATTTATGTCTATGACATTTTTTGGTAAAATTATTAGTTTAGCTTTATTAGTTTGAGTTTCTCAAGAAAGTCACTGCAAAAATGCAAAAAAAGAACATCATTTATTAGTTTTGATCATTGTAATTTTTGACAAACAGTTGATATATGTGAAAAATTTGTATAATTTATATCTATGATATTTTTTGGTAAAATTATTAGTTTAGCTTTATTAGTTTAGAGTTTCTCAAGAAAGTCACTGCAAAAATGCAAAAAAGAACTTCATTTATTAGTTTTGATCATTGTAATTTTTGACAAACAGTTGATATATGTGAAAAATTTGTATAATTTATGTCTATGACATTTTTTGGTAAAATTATTAGTGTAGCTTTATTAGTTTAGAGTTTCTCAAGAAAGTCACTGCCAAAATGCAAAAAAGAACATCATTTATTAGTTTTGATCATTGTAATTTTTGACAAACAGTTGATACATGTGAAAAATTTGTATAATTTATGTCTATGACATTTTTTGGTAAAATTATTAGTTTAGCTTTACTAGTTTAGAGTTTCTCAAGAAAGTCACTGCAAAAATGCAAAAAAGAACATCATTTATTATTCCCAAAATCATTTGATCTTTTCTATAACTGCTCAACAAATACTATGGTGGAATTTTGTAATCGAATTTCAGTTTTCAGTATATATAAGATAAAACAGGTAAACAAGTACAATAACACAAATAATTAAATGCATAAAACGAATTTAAAACAAATAAAATCGATCACAGTTTTGTTACTCGAGCTACAATTGAACAAAGAATCTTTGAAAGCGTACAAGCTGTTTGCGGAGAAATCTTTGAAATTGGCAGCGAAAACTTTGAAATTGAGTGTGTTAATCTTAGCACTTACCTTTGTTGTTAAATATTCAGCAGCAGTTTCAACTTCAATTATATCCTCCATGCCTCCACTGACGTATATATAATAAACGCTGATGTTGTGATAAAACTTGGTGGGGCGTTGCCATTCGACGTAAATTGTATTCTCGGTCTGGCAGGTCAAATTCAATATCCTCGGAGCACTGGGGCCAGCAATGTCCGTTTTATTGAAAACAGCATCGGACGGCATACCTTCGTTCTTCGAGGTGTACGCCTTCACCCATATTTTGTACTCACTATCGGGTTCTAAAAACAAAACAACAAAGTTAACAAAGTGAACAAAATAAACAAAGTAAGGGTGTCCCAAAGTAAACAGAGTAAACAGAGTTCCGTTTGTTTACGTTTGAATCGGAATGAAGACAAACAAACAATTCTCAAGTATTGATTTTTGGAACTTACTCAGTTTTGTCAGGTTATACTTGATGTTTTTCTCGCCGGAAACATGGATCGATTGTACGTCAGTGTAGTTGGCGTTCATATAGTAAACTCTGTATCCTTCTATGGCCCCGTTTGCATGCTCTGGCTCTCGCCATCGGAGGAATATGGAATACGCTGTGGCGTCCAGAACGCTGACATTCAAAGGCTTGCTCGGGACTGCAATTAAAAAAGATTGAAAGAGTTTGTTGAAAGTGTTTTATGGTTATTTGGTGTTGTTAGTAAATGATGTATGAAAGTGAATAAGGGTGTATTGTGTTTTTGTACCTTCTTCATAGACTATTGTTGTAGTGTATGGATAATCGGTTGTGGTGTCTTCTTGCGCGGAAACGAGGGCGTAAATCGCGACCAAAACGAAGACGGCATGACCCATTCTAACAACAATGATGCACAGTCACTAAATACAAAGTATTTACACCATTTTTGAACCGGCGTAGGGTCAATATCTGCGCTAGGTCTCAATGGATGTTTGCGACACGGTCGGAAAAAGCAATCCGTACGCGGTTATTGCGCATCTTGTTAACTCTTCGGGCCAATTCTCGCATTAATATTAACAATCGGGTACCCAGAATTTACACCACCCAACAGCGCTGTCACTGGCGCAGCCTGACAAGAACGGCGCGGGGCCGCGGGGTAAAGGGTCAACGAAGACTGGACCACCCGGCGCATGGCGACGGCGCAAGAAATACTGATCGGCATAATCGAGATTCTTTAATAATCAATTTTATTATTAATCTAAATCCAAGCATAATATTCCGCACCGCAAGTGATTCATCGGTAAAAATCGTAAGAACGGACATAGAAATGGTCTTGAGGACAAAGAAAATTTAGGCGGGAGTTTTGAATATTTTCAAACGCGTTTGAAAAGATAAACAGCTTTTTAATAATATCAACTTATTCAACGGCAATCTCTCGCTAGTTCTAGAATACATTTCAACATATTAAATGATTATAAATTATAACTCCTGAATCAAGAGGTTGTTTTTTCCAACTAATAAGTCGTGATAGGTTCATCGATGTTGCAGGGGGACCCCAAAGCAGATTTAGACCTGCTCTCAGTAAGGCCCCCAACTAATCTTTAACAAATTTATTACCGTCTCAAGAATAGTGAATTTTATATTTTGGGAACCAAAATCAATCTTTTATAACCTATAAATTAATTAGTTAGTTAATAAATTACTGTCGTGAGAATATCAAATTAAACTTTAGAGTAGTCTTGCCTATGGGGCCGCAAAGAGAGTGGAGGCAGTTGTAAGAAGTTAAACTAAAAAATGTTTTTTTTGCCACAAAAGAAACATTTTGTTCTGGAATTCTATTCTGTAAAGATAAAGCTACAAAAGAGTCTGTAAAATAAAAATTCCGATCTGCACAATGCTGTAAATCTTTCAAAGTCCGTATTATTACATATATGTGTATAAAAAGAAACGTAATTCTTTCTAAAAAGTTGACAAGAAAAAGATTCCAATAAAAGTTTATGCTTAGAAATGAAACACACTTTATATTCAAAAGTATTTCGTATTTATAAGTTAGGTAATTTTAAAAAACGACAAGCAATTGACACGGTAGAAATCCTTTTAACATTACTTTCTTTTAACATTTAATCGTCTTGTTATATATACACCACTGACCTCCGGGACACGCGGTGTTCACAGTTAAATTTGTAATTCAAAAGAGTATAAAAAAAACAGAAAAATATACAGGATGCTATGTTAAAAAACGGAATTTGGTGTGCTTCTTACAAATACATTACTCTGTATATTCAAAAGTCATTCAAGTTTCTAGCTTGAGTTTTTTCCTAAACGTTTTATTTGGTTAGTTTATTCTAAACTTTGACGACCAGATATTGACACGTAACATATCTTCTTGTTAAAACTGTAAGTTACGAATTTTGATTTTTAAATTGTTAAGTTATTTATTAGTTTTATTAGTAATTTTGTAATCCTTAAGAGTAACCTGTTGTTACTTATTATGTAGGTACTTATATTAAAAGTTGTTGCAAAAAGGTCAATACATTGCCTATTATTTATGATTATTTTTAATTGTTCCGAAATGTTATATCAGTATTACTACTATATCTACATCTGTTGCCTTTATTCATCTACAATGTACATCTACAAGATTCGATATCAATCAATGCCAAACCTATTATAATCTTTTTCTACTTTTCACAAACTTTTAGTAATTTTTAATTTTCCAAGATTGATGACATTGATGTCAAATGTCAAATAAGGCTGACAGCTCAATCGCTATTGGCTCGCCTCAATCGTATTTGTGTATTACCACAACTACCAACTGTTGAAAATAAAATTACTCTAGATTGTAAGATAACAACCGCAATTTTCGAAATTTATGTAAAATTAATGTCGCAAAGTAGAAAAAATAGTATATAACACTCGTTTTATAAGACATATTGGCGCACTCGTTCCATTTGGAACGTGCGCAACTCGTCCACAACTCGTGCGCCAATTTTTGTCTTATAAAACTTGTATCATAATATTAATATACTATTTCAACACCTGCAGCGGTCTGACCGGCAAAAGAATTGTTTTTACAAACGAAACCGATTCACCGAGGCTCATCCGGCCAAATTTTATTCGTTTCAATCAACCCAATTATATCTCGAGTAGGAACCATGTAGGAACCATAATTATATGCTGGATATTTTGTTTTGGACCCGGCTCATCATTTAATTCTACCCTAAGTTAATTGAGTTGGATACGATTTAGCGGCTTGTACGAGCAAAACTTTTGCTTTTTTGTCCTAAACCGTACAGTTTTATAGTTTTATCTTTTATTGGCGTGACTCACGGCGACGACACGGCCAATTAAAACAGTGACGAACTTTTGTATTACAATTGGAAACGTTGATGCTCCCGACAGTATCCCATTTTACGTTGCTAATAGCTAATTTGAAATTCAATTTCGATTCAATTATACTGATTCAACTGTTGAATACCAATGTAGGTACTTACATACATAGATATTTCTGACAGAACCACTCATACAATTTAATTCAAAGTAAATTAGTTAGTATATTATTATGTTATTCAATCAATAAAATAAATTATACTTCAATTATCTTTTTCTCCATAACAATAACATAAAACTAACAACAATAGGTGCATAAAACTAAGGCCAATACTGACTACCAGATGGCGTTGTGCGTAGCGGATCTTCTTTACCGATACGACGCGCTTTAGTAACTCTAATAATCCACAGATGACGCTGCTGGTATGAAAATACTTTACACGCGCTAGTAGAATATTGAAGAACATTGAAGTTTTCAATGTTTGATTAGATCTGTTTACAGTTTGATAAAGCATTAAAAGTGGATGTTTCTGACCACGGCATTGTTACTTAGACGCTGAAACATTAGTTGACAGTACTATAATTATACAAAGACTTGGGCTAGTGGACATTCTTGAATCTTTTTAAACCAATAATTAGTGTAACTTAGTTCAATATCTATAAATATAAATTCGTAGTTGGGCCAGCTTGGAGGCCCAACTACGAATTTATATTGTGTTGCTAATCACAAATTAAATCTAACTGGGAGTTACCATTACCTCCATAGTTACTTAACTATCGGGTGTAACCAAACATTGATTCTGCAGCTCTTAGATGTACCTAAGCATAGTGTAACCAAAACCGAAATCATTTATCTACGAGGACGAGGTAATCTTTCCCGATTCAGCAGGTCGCTTTGTGTCCCGTAACTGAAAACCCGAGCATTTTCCGGCCATAACGCGGATAAAATATTCTGTTTGATATTGCACATCGTATATGTTTGTAGATGGCGCTATACAAGCTATCCTTTCACGGAAATAATTATGAAATCCCTCCTTAATCTTGACATTATCCCTCGGCGCATAGGACTTTCGCAAAAGGAACCTAGCCTATGTACAGTGAAACCTCCCTTAACCGAAAAAAATTCTAGAACCGAATTTGATGATAAACATTTTAGATCCATGGTCGTTAGCTTTGTAGTTCACTTCGGGGTTTACCAGTAAAGCCCTATTAAAAGAAGAAGTCATTAGAAGAAGTCATATTTCAATCCCAAGCACTGGGTCAGATATGTCGATGACACCTTTGTGGTTTGGCTACACGGTAGAGATAAACTTACTGAGTTCCTTAACCACCTGAACAATGTTAGTCCTTCCATCAAATTCACGATGGAAATAGAAGAGGATAATCAGCTGCCTTTCTTGGATGTGCTGGTATACAGAACGTCAACGGGTAGGCACACCACCACCCCCAACAGAAGAGAAGTGTATGCGACTCCAGCACCTTGGAGGACGAACGGAAACACTTGGAGTGGGACCTACGTCAGAATGGATACACCAAGTCTGACATACGTGGTGTCATACAAAGAAAACCGCAAGTGTCAGAGGAACCTCAAGAGTCAAAGGGGTTCGCTTGCTTACCATACGTAAGTGGGGTATCAGAAAGAATCGGTAGATTGCTATGTAGGACAGACAGGAGGAAGCATCGCATGTCGAGTCAAGGAGCACAGTAGAGACACCCGGCTAGGCAAGATTCAACGTCCGCTGTTGCTCAACACTGCCACGAGTCGGGACACACAATGGATTTCGATGACGTGAAGATTTTGGCAAGGGTGGGTAATTATCATCGAAGGCTTATTAGAGAAGCCATCGAAGTTTACAAACATCCTGACAACATCAATCGCGAGGACGGACATTAGTAGGGTCTGGAAATCGATCCTAACGCGGTCAGGTGGAAAAGCACATGGGAGCGGTAGCTCCAGATGTGCGGAGTGAGGTGTAAATTTAGGTATATAAGGGAGATTTTTTTGGTAGGTCGTCAGTATTCAGTTAGCTCTGTAGAAGCGAGCAACATGGTTCGCGAAACGTCAGCATTAACAAATCTTGACACACGGCATAACCCGGAATCAATTTATTTTCTAGATCCCCTATTAAAATTAAAAAAAGTAGTTTATTAAAATATATCGATTGTAAGATTATTAAAATATGTGGATTATTCTTTTCACTACATAAAATTTAAAAGTGTTGCGAAATCCCGTGTCATGCTTCGTGAACGGTGAGGAAGAAATGTAAATATTCTTCTTTTTAGCTGTTTTAATTCCGGCGGTGTGTCTCTTTATTGTCTGGAGTGGAAAGGGGGTTCCTTCTTTAATATTGAAGTGTCATTAATATACAAAATGTGTGTAGAGACGTCGTGTCATTCACAAAATAATGAGTGCCGGTAGGTGGCGCTTGCGCCAGTGGTGAGATTTCTCTGTGCGAGCCCGAGTGAATACTTGTAGTATTGATTCATACTATAGCTGAGTTAGCTAAGCACATGTAAAGGTCCGAATGTATGTCCGTCTTCACGAATTTGTATGTTGTGTTGTCAAACCGCAGCATTTTCTCCAATTTTAAAATCAAGTGCCGTTGCAAACCGCTCGTCCGCAAGGAGCTTTCTATTCACCGTACAAAATCTGCTTTATCGAAGTTTCGCAAATGCTTGTTTCACTCTAAAATCAGGTTTTGTTAGCGATGCGGCCTACAAATCTGGAAAGAATCAATTTCAAATCCGCTTGAAACGAGATTCGCAAAATGTGAATAAATAAAAATACGATTTAGGTATATTTTGATCGTTCGAAATGTTTAGAGTCATACCGTTCAGGTCGTTATTTCTGGGTACCCACGTAATATGATAATAGTTTTAGTTTTATTTTTTTGCTACAAGATTTCTACAAGAACGTGGAGGCTTCAAACCATTTGTGCGTCACAAGAATTAAGTAGTTATTTAAACATACAGATTGAGAGGTACTACAAAAAAAAATGAAAAATAAGGACCCCCCTACTGTACAGTGTACATATTAGAAAATAATTTACGTTACAGATATTACGCCACAAATTAGCTGTTAAATCGTTAATCGAAAACGTTAAAGGCGCCGCTTGCCGGTTTGAGGTAACTGATAACAACATCCAACATCCGTGTCAATTGCTCTTTGAAGTTGCGGTATCCAACGTAGCTGGATTAACACATTTCCGATATTTTCCATTATCATCCTGTCGCAATGATACGTTTCTTACGGGCATTTTCACGCCGTTCGTGGCAAATAGAAAATGGATACGTCTAATACGTCTTCCAATACGTTCTTCTAATACGTTATTAGTGTCGGTTGTTGAATCGGTCAATACCTACACCCAACACTACTACCATCATTTTCTTTTACTTTAATTTTAACTTCAATGAAGAAAAAACAAAGCTTTTTGTCAAATTCATGAGACAAATTCAACAGTATCGTGAAGGAACAAACTTGGACAAATTTGACAATTTTCTAAACTAATTACGAGTTAAAGACTGAAGAACGAAGCACTGAAGAATGTCAGTAGAAAACTGGACAGTCATTTTCTTAGTAAGATGAAGAAGCATCTGGTTAAATTTGGAACTAATCTTGTCTGTAGTCCGTAGGCTATAGTCTGTAATCCGTAGTCTGTAGTCCGTAGTCTGTAGTCCGTAGTCTGTAGTCTGTAGTCTGAAGAACAAAGCACTGAAGAATGTCAGTAGAAAGCTGGACAGTCCTTTTCTTAGTAAGAAGAAGAACCAACTGGTTTAATTTGGAACTAATCTTGTCTGTAGTCTATAGTCTGTAATCCGTAGTCTGTAGTCCGTAGTCTGTAGTCCGTAGTCTGTAGTCCGTAGTCCGTAGTCCGTAGTCTGAAGAACGAAGCATTGAAGAATGTCAGTAGAAAGCTGGACATTCCTTTCCTTAGTAAAATGAAGAAGCAACTGGTTTAATTTGGAACTAATCTTGTAGTCCATAGGCTATAGTCTGTCATCCGTAGTCTGTAGTCCGTAGTCTGTAGTCTGTAATCTGTAGTCTTAAGAACGAAGCACTGAAGAATGTCAGTAGACAGCTGGACAGTCCTTTTCTTAGTAAGATGAAGAAGCATCTGGTTTAATTTGGAACTAATCTTGTCTGTAGACCGTAGGCTGTAGTCCGTAGTCTGTAGTTCGTAGTCCGTACTCTGTAGTCCGTGGTCTGTAGTCTAAAGAACGAAGCACTGAAGAATGTCAGTAGAAAGCTAGACAGTCCTTTTCTTAGTAAGATGAAAAAGCATCTGGTTTAATTTGGAACTCATCTTGTCTGTAGTCCGTAGGCTGTAGTCTATAATCCGTGTTTTGTAGTCTATAGTCTGTAGTCTGTAGTCCGTTGTGTAGCTTTGTCATTGATTTCTTGTTAACCGTACAGAATATTAATGTTGTATTTTGAAAGTCCGTAGTAAAAAACTGCGTGCTGAACGGGGTTCGGATTGTTATGTGACAATTATGAAAGTTTGGTTATTACGCCCAGCGGTGAATGACGATAACAGAGGTTTGTGACCAACAATCCTTTAGCCCGTCTTGGTGTCGACGAATTACGGATAAGGACGGCATATGAACGACGGTTTAGTGTTGTTTATGGGTGTTACAGCGGACCGGAAGTTCCGAGCTTGGATTCGGGTCCGGGGAGACGTGCATAAACGGAAATGGACCACTTACCTCCCTCATCAGTCATTACCAGGACCGTCGTACTCGGCCCAGGGCCTTCCGGATTAAACACCTGAAGTGACACAAGATATTGGGTGTAAGTCTCCAAGCTCTGGATGGTGTGACTCTGCAACAGAAAGGGGACAAATCAGTGGATTAATCCCGAGTGATGACCCATCTGCCAAACACGCGCCCTACAGCGAATTAAGAACCGACACAAAATAGGGCTAAACCTGCATCCCGCAGGTTATGTTCTTAAATTGCTATTCACCCCTTGTAAGTTAACGTGTAAACAAGGTTCTAATAATAGGTACCACTAAAATGTATTTGGTCATGGACACACATCGAAGCTATTGATATTTACCAACCATTATGGTAACTATTATAAAAGAATTATGCGCTAGGTAATACCATGACACCACCATTCTCCAACGATTTTACCAGCTTAACAATTACTTTCACGGCATTTGGTCAATGTTTTGAATAACGAAAATGTTGATTCAAGTGTTATTCATTATTTATTATTCATTGTTTCTCCCGAGTTTCAGGAGCAATATTTGTTTGGAATTAACCTGATTATTCCGGAACGTTAACGGCGTATACCGCAGTTTCATTCAGGGCTCGTAGCGGATGGGCGGACGCTACGTACGGGATCGGGATTTTTAAATTTAAAAGACATAAATCACGTCGAGGCTGCTTTGAACCCTGACATCGAGCTGACGCGATCGGCGCAGATCTGTGTTGGCCTGAAGTTGAAAAATAATGTTGGTCATATACACGCTTATCGAAAGTGATAGGATAAATGAGGGACTGTGAGACGCACAGTTACCGAAAATGAAATTTTCTGATTGGATCCTATCCCCAGGCGACCGCAGAATGCCGATCGGCAAGACAGCTAGATCGTACAGCTATGTACGACCACAGTGTCATGCTCGCCAATTTCAGATGCTGTTACGTACGGTTAGCCATCCACCAAAATTGTCTTCTCCAGACTATAATTGATTCAACCTACATATTATTTCCAGTAGTTTATGTCCACATGTCATCAGCATTGGTTAGTCGCGGATCGTGCGGAGATTATGTAATCACATTTTTGTAGTAGAAACCGAATTAATACCATAATTTCTCCTAACTATTCCTTTCCTCAGTAACGTGAAGAAGCATCTCGTTTAATTTGGAACAAATCTTGTCTGTAGTCCGTAGTATGTAGTTTGTAGTATGTAGTATGTATGCAGTATGTATGTAGTATGTATGTAGTATGTATGTAGTATGTATGTAGTATGTATGTAGTATGTATGTAGTATGTATGTAGTATGTAATATGTAGTACATATTAAGTATGTAGTATGTATGTAGTGTGTATGTAGTATGTATGTAGTATGTATGTAGTATGTATGTAGTATGTAATATGTAGTACGTAGTATGTAGTATGTATATTTTTAATGATTTTATACAATCAGCTCAATTTGATTTATTAAATTTTTCATCAAACTGCTGCTTTCTGTAATAAAGCTTACTAGAAAATTTTAAATAGAGATATGCAAAGTGTTTATAATAATAATTTTTATCACATCTAGTTTTCTCGTAATCAAACATGAAGCAAAATCATAACATTCTGTCACCTAAAAACATCGTAAACTCTAAGTTTCAAAAATCCTCCTGAACAAACTAAAATAGATAGAGGGCTGTAATTTTCCGAACTAATTACCCAATGTATCTGTGACTAGAGTGTGTATAATAATAATTTTTATCACATCTAGTTTTCTTGTAATCAAACATGAAGCAAAATCATAACATTCTGTCACCTAAAAACATCGTAAATTCTAACTTTCAAAAATCCTCCTGAACAAATTAAAACAGATAGAGGGCTGTAATTTTCAAAATTAATTACCCAGTGTATCTGTGCCCAAAGCGTGTATACTAATAATTTTTATCGCATCTAGTTTTCTCGTAATCAAACATGAAGCAAAATCATAACATTCTGTCACCTAAAAACATCGTAAACTCTAAGTTTCAAAAATCCTCCTGAACAAACTAAAACAGATAGAGGGCTGTAATTTTCAGAATTAATTACCCAATGTAGCTGTGATCAAAGCGTGTATAATAATAATTTTTATCGCATCTAGTTTTCTGGTAATCAAACATGAAGCAAAATCATAACATTCTGTCACCAAAAAACATCGTAAACGCTAAGTTTCAAAAATCGTCATGAACAAACTAAAACAGACAAAGGGCTGTAATTTTCAGAATTAGTTACCCAATGTATCTGTGACCAAAGCGTGTATAATAATAATTTTCATCGCATCTAGTTTTCTCGTAATCAAACATGAAGCAAAATCATAACATTCTGTCACCTAAAAACATCGTAAACTCTAAGTTTAAAAAATCCTCCTGAACAAACTAAAACAGATAGAGGGCTGTAATTTTCAAAATTAATTACCCAATGTATCTGTGACCAAAGCGTGTATAATAATAATTTTTATCGCATCTAGTTTTCTCGTAATCAAACATCAAGCAAAATCTAACATTCTGTCACCTAAAAACATCGTAAACTCTAAGTTTCAAAAATCGTCATGAACAAACTACAATAGATAAAGGGCTGTAATTTTCAGAATTAATTACCCAATGTATCTGTGACCAAAGCGTCTATAAGAATAATTTTTATCACATCTAGTTTTCTCGTAATCAAACATGAAGCAAAATCATAACATTCTGTCACCTAAAAACATCGTATACTCTAAGTTTCAAAAATCCTCCTGAACAAACTAAAATAGATAGAGGGTTGTAACTTTCAGAATTAATTACCCAATGTATCTGTGACCAAAGCGTGTATAATAATAATTTTTATCGCATCTAGTTTTCTCGTAATCAAACATGAAGCAAAATCATAACATTCTGTCACCTAAAAACATCGTAAATTCTAAGTTTCAAAAATCCTCCTGAACAAACTAAAACAGATAGAGGGCTGTAATTTTCAGAATTAATTACCCAATGTATCTGTGATCAAAGCGTGTATAATAATAGTTTTTATCGCATCTAGCTTTCTCGTAATCAAACATGAAGCAAAATCATAACATTCTGTCACCTAAAAACATCGTAAATTCTAAGTTTCAAAAATCCTCCTGAACAAACTAAAATAGATAGGGGGCTGTAATTTTCAGAATTAATTACCCAATGTATCTGTGACCAAAGTGTGTATAATAATAATTTTTATTACATCTAGGTTTCTCGTAATCGAACATGAAGCAAAATCATAACATTCCGTCACCTAAAAACATCGTAAACTCTAAGTTTCAAAAATCCTCCTGAACAAACTAAAATAGATAGAGGGCTGTAATTTTCAAAATTAATTACCCAATGTATCTGTCACCAAAGCGTGTATAATAATAATTTTTATCGCATCTAGTTATCTCGTAATCAACGAGTTCTCGTAATCAATATTGTGAGAGAGGGTTTCTGTTTTTATTTCTAACTTCTCATCATTCGTTTATGTATACGTATATGTTTTTTATTGACACGTCATTATTCGAGCTTGAAAGCATCGAACGGCACAAAATGTAAAAAAAAGAACAGGAGGATGGGCACAAATGCGTAAATAATGAGTGTCGATGTAGCGGTGTTGATATTCAGATTATTTCCACGTCCCCTATAAATCTAAAGCTCGCGGTGTGAGGTGGAAGCCCGGTAATTTTTATATATTAAATCCTAAAGCTCTTTCCGGTTCCGGGTCCGAGGCAACAATAAAGCTCAATTAGCCTCGTACGCAACCGGGGCCCTCAACCGGGCCCGGACAGACAATTCGAAATCAAAATAGACGCGAGACCCTCAAACAAGCTATTAGTGGACACCGAGAGTCGGATTAACAAGGCCCACTTTGTTTTCTTTGATTTCCCACGAGCGATCGCCCGGACGGGCCTGAAAAAGCCTAGCCCAGCACCTCGCTGCCCAAGGTGCGAAATTGGAAGGGCACCCTGTCCGTTCACTTATTCATATTTTCTATTGGGGATTCCGATGGGAACTCACAACCCACACAAATAATGAAATGAAAACCGATTTTTGTTTTTAATTAAAAAAATGCAGAACCGCCTGACTGTTTAAAATTTAAAGGGTCATTATAAATGATTGTAGTCGAAGTAGGCCAGGCCCAGGAATATCTTTGTGGAATATGTGAATTCTGTAAAAACAATACAGAAATTTAGTTGGTATCCAATAACCAGCGATGTTACGGTTAATTCTTCTTTTACAGCTTTTTTGGTAGTTTATTTATTCATTTTCTGTAACATTGCAGATATTTCTCTCTAGGTATAAACTTGTTTGTTCTTTTTAGTTCCTTCAAGTATTACCAAAGGAAGGAAGAGGAAAATACAAATCAAACAATGCGAAAACTAAGAATACAAAAAGTCCGCTTTACAAATACTTAAATAACTAAATTCAATAAGGTATTGAAAAAATAAGTCCTTATGAAACCTTTTAGTCAGAACAATTATTAAGTTTTGAGAAAAAAGTGTGGGAATAAACACCCAAGTAGGAGATATTTGTTTCTCTTCAGTTTGTTAAATAAGAAAAAGCTTGCTCATCCATGCACAATGTTGAAAACTGAACTGATACAAGGTAATTTATAACTCGAGGTGAAAATTAAATGCAATTATAGGTTTATTTTGTCACATATTTGGAAAAGCAAAAATATTGAAAACAAATAATGTTAGAGTTTGACCAATAACTCTGCGAGATTGTTGTTTTCTAGAGGTTATTTTGCTTTTATGTAACAGATAATTGTAAGTAATATTGTCAATTGAAGTTAGGGAATAGTCTATAATGTTGCCCGTCGAAATAACAGTGGTTTATTGGGTTAGAAGGGCTCCAAATCAAAATAATTCACAATGGTGGACGTGAGTGATGTCAAGTAGGTTCGGGCACGGTCGGGAAATGTCGGACGCGCGAACCGTTTACTCAAGGTCATCCCAGCTGACCTCATACCTACTTCCATAGCAAACACATCTCAATTATAGCGCAATTCATCAAATGTTTGTAGTTGTTTGATAAAATGTTGGTTTCCCGAGAAACCCGAGTGCGGTATAGTGGTAAAATTTAATCAATATATACCTCAACGGTGGGATCTCTTATGTAAATTTCCTTGATGGTGTTTGGCATTTTGTCGCGTGGCCTGAAGGAGATGCGGTAGCCGAGGAATTCCCCATGGATGGTGTCGTGGGGTGGAGGCCTCCAGCTGATGTGGAGAGAGGTGGCGGACGTATTGTGAGCTGTGGTAATAGTCGGCTTGCCGCTGGGTGCTAGAAAAAATATACATGTAATTAGACTGCGGTCCACGTATTGACATATTTATTAGCCAATAGGGCTGGGCTCTGCACCGGGGATCTGCGAACCGCGCAATATCCCTTATATAATAACTAACCGGGCCTTGCTCGGACGTGGTCTCTTACTATTGCATCACGTGTGCTCAATATCCTGATTAACATACTAACATCCGAGCGCCGGCACTGGCCCGAAATTGCCTTTTTCGCACTAGAATCAAGTGCGGAGGAAATGAGAAATATTAAGGGACTGCCTGGATTTAATCAAAAATATATGAACGCCCGCTTTTAATAAACTAACATTAAAACTTACTCCCGTCGTAGCATTCAACTTATTATTAAACACGTCCACCCAGGACATTACATTGTATTGCTTTTGTTTTTCCTTTCTTTGAGATGGAACTTGCGTCTGACTATTGCCTGCTGTAATACATTATAAAAATACATCAAATGTATTTTTCTAAACTTTTCCACAATTCCATTCTGGGGGTATTGTGGTGAGTTGGTAAACATGTTTAGACTAGTGACGGTTCAGGTATCAAAAACTAGATGATATTGTATATAAATAAATAAGATGTCAAACTTAATTGAATACTGAGTATTCAGTATTCAGTTAGCTCTGAAGAAGCGAGCCACTTGGTTAGCGAAACGTCAGCATTAACAAAGGTGGTTAGATTTCGTCTAAAAAGTTGATTTATTTAAATGGTACACGACAGCTGAAAAATGCGACTCAATTGTTGCGGCTGTTTGGCTTACGAATCGCTAACAATTTGGGGTTGATGGTCACTGAGAGACTTGAGGCAAAAGGGGCGGTCACAAAAGAAAAATAAGCCGGCACCGTGCAAAGCGGGGTCCTGGCTTCCCTGGAAATTCAAATTGCACAATTTTCATAAAAGTGGATATACGTGCGCCCGAGTTTTGCCCATTTTTTAAGCCGCCCTAAAATGAAAGGATTACGGATAATGACTACGGATATTAACAATGAATTAATGCCCCCGCTATTATAAATAAATACTGCATGCCGTGAGATTATTGTATATACACGCTCATGAATCATCTATTACGCATTTACATTTTGTCCTGTTTAAATATTCCTGACACAATCAAATCACTGCTCTATTCTACCTCATAATTAATTCAACTTGCACGTGGTTCCGTTCCTTTTTTCATTTGCTGACTATTCACATTTATGATTTTACATATTGATCAATATTATTCTATCGGTCCTTTTTTTATTACCCAATGTATCTGTGAAAGAAACGTGTATAGTAATAATTTTTATCGCACCTAGTTTTCGCGTAATCTAACATGAAGCAAAATCATAACATTCTGTCACCTAAACATCGCAAACTCTAAGTTTCAAAAATCCTTCTGAATAAACTAAAATAGATAGAGGGCTGTAATTTTCAGAATTAATTACCCAATGTATCTGTGACCAAAGCGTGTATAATAATAATTTTCATCGCGTCTAGTTTTCTTGTAATCAAACATGAAGCAAAATCATAACATTCTGTCACCTAAAAACATCGTAAACTCTAAGTTTCAAAAATCCTCCTGAACAAACTAAAACAGATAGAGGGCTGTAATTTTCAGAATTAATTACCCAATGTATCTGTGACCAAAGCGTGTATATTAATAATTTTCATCGCGTCTAGTTTTCGCGTAATCAAACATGAAGCAAAATCATAACATTCTGTCACCTAAAAACATCGTAAACTCTAAGTTTCAAAAATCCTCCTGAACAAACTAAAACAGATAGAGGGCTGTAATTTTCAGAATTAATTACCCAATGTATCTGTGACCAAAGCGTGTATAATAATAATTTTCATCGCGTCTAGTTTTCTTGTAATCAAACATGAAGCAAAATCATAACATTCTGTCACCTAAAAACATCGTAAACTCTAAGTTTCAAAAATCCTTCTGAATAAACTAAAATAGATAGAGGGCTGTAATTTTCAGAATTAATTACCCAATGTATCTGTGACCAAAGCGTGTATAATAATAATTTTCATCGCGTCTAGTTTTCTTGTAATCAAACATGAAGCAAAATCATAACATTCTGTCACCTAAAAACATCGTAAACTCTAAGTTTCAAAAATCCTCCTGAACAAACTAAAACAGATAGAGGGCTGTAATTTTCAGAATTAATTACCCAATGTATCTGTAACCAAAGCGTGTATAATAATAATTTTTATCACATCTAATTTTATCGTAATCAAACATGAAACAAAATCATAACATTCTGTCACCTAAAAACATCGTAAACTCTAAGTTTCAAAAATCTTCCTGAACAAACTAAAATAGATAGAGGGCTGTAATTTTCAGAATTAATTACCCAATGTATCTGTAACCAAAGCGTGTATAGTAATAATTTTTATCACATCTAGTTCTCTCGTAATCAAACATGAAACAAAATCATAACATTCTGTCACCTAAAAACATCGTAAACTCTAAGTTTCAAAAATCTTCCTGAACAAACTAAAATAGATAGAGGGCTGTAATTTTCAGAATTAATTACCCAATGTATCTGTAACCAAAGCGTGTATAGTAGTAATTTTTATCACATCTAGTTCTCTTGTAATCAAACATGAAACAAAATCATAACATTCTGTCACCTAAAAACATCGTAAACTCTAAGTTTCAAAAATCTTCCTGAACAAACTAAAATAGATAGAGGGCTGTAATTTTCAGAATTAATTACCCAATGTATCTGTAACCAAAGCGTGTATAGTAATAATTTTTATCACATCTAGTTCTCTTGTAATCAAACATGAAACAAAATCATAACATTCTGTCACCTAAAAACATCGTAAACTCAAAGTTTCAAAAATCCTCCTGAACAAACTAAAACAGATAGAGGGCTGTAATTTTCAGAATTAATTACCCAATGTATCTGTAACCAAAGCGTGTATAATAATAATTTTTATCACATCTAATTTTATCGTAATCAAACATGAAACAAAATCATAACATTCTGTCACCTAAAAACATCGTAAACTCTAAGTTTCAAAAATCTTCCTGAACAAACTAAAATAGATAGAGGGCTGTAATTTTCAGAATTAATTACCCAATGTATCTGTAACCAAAGCGTGTATAGTAATAATTTTTATCACATCTAGTTCTCTCGTAATCAAACATGAAACAAAATCATAACATTCTGTCACCTAAAAACATCGTAAACTCTAAGTTTCAAAAATCTTCCTGAACAAACTAAAATAGATAGAGGGCTGTAATTTTCAGAATTAATTACCCAATGTATCTGTAACCAAAGCGTGTATAGTAGTAATTTTTATCACATCTAGTTCTCTTGTAATCAAACATGAAACAAAATCATAACATTCTGTCACCTAAAAACATCGTAAACTCTAAGTTTCAAAAATCTTCCTGAACAAACTAAAATAGATAGAGGGCTGTAATTTTCAGAATTAATTACCCAATGTATCTGTAACCAAAGCGTGTATAGTAATAATTTTTATCACATCTAGTTCTCTTGTAATCAAACATGAAACAAAATCATAACATTCTGTCACCTAAAAACATCGTAAACTCAAAGTTTCAAAAATCTTCCTGAACAAACTAAAATAGATAGAGGGCTGTAATTTTCAGAATTAATTACCCAATGTATCTGTAACCAAAGCGTGTATAGTAATAATTTTTATCACATCTAGTTCTCTTGTAATCAAACATGAAACAAAATCATAACATTCTGTCACCTAAAAACATCGTAAACTCTAAGTTTCAAAAATCTTCCTGAACAAACTAAAATAGATAGAGGGCTGTAATTTTCAGAATTAATTACCCAATGTATCTGTAACCAAAGCGTGTATAGTAGTAATTTTTATCACATCTAGTTCTCTTGTAATCAAACATGAAACAAAATCATAACATTCTGTCACCTAAAAACATCGTAAACTCTAAGTTTCAAAAATCTTCCTGAACAAACTAAAATAGATAGAGGGCTGTAATTTTCAGAATTAATTACCCAATGTATCTGTGACCAAAGCGTGTATATTAATAATTTTCATCGCGTCTAGTTTTCGCGTAATCAAACATGAAGCAAAATCATAACATTCTGTCACCTAAAAACATCGTAAACTCTAAGTTTCAAAAATCCTCCTGAACAAACTAAAACAGATAGAGGGCTGTAATTTTCAGAATTAATTACCCAATGTATCTGTAACCAAAGCGTGTATAGTAATAATTTTTATCACATCTAGTTCTCTTGTAATCAAACATGAAACAAAATCATAACATTCTGTCACCTAAAAACATCGTAAACTCTAAGTTTCAAAAATCTTCCTGAACAAACTAAAATAGATAGAGGGCTGTAATTTTCAGAATTAATTACCCAATGTATCTGTGACCAAAGCGTGTATATTAATAATTTTCATCGCGTCTAGTTTTCGCGTAATCAAACATGAAGCAAAATCATAACATTCTGTCACCTAAAAACATCGTAAACTCTAAGTTTCAAAAATCCTCCTGAACAAACTAAAACAGATAGAGGGCTGTAATTTTCAGAATTAATTACCCAATGTATCTGTAACCAAAGCGTGTATAGTAATAATTTTTATCACATCTAGTTCTCTTGTAATCAAACATGAAACAAAATCATAACATTCTGTCACCTAAAAACATCGTAAACTCTAAGTTTCAAAAATCTTCCTGAACAAACTAAAATAGATAGAGGGCTGTAATTTTCAGAATTAATTACCCAATGTATCTGTAACCAAAGCGTGTATAGTAGTAATTTTTATCACATCTAGTTCTCTTGTAATCAAACATGAAACAAAATCATAACATTCTGTCACCTAAAAACATCGTAAACTCTAAGTTTCAAAAATCTTCCTGAACAAACTAAAATAGATAGAGGGCTGTAATTTTCAGAATTAATTACCCAATGTATCTGTAACCAAAGCGTGTATAGTAATAATTTTTATCACATCTAGTTCTCTTGTAATCAAACATGAAACAAAATCATAACATTCTGTCACCTAAAAACATCGTAAACTCAAAGTTTCAAAAATCTTCCTGAACAAACTAAAATAGATAGAGGGCTGTTATTTTCAGAATTAATTACCCAATGTATCTGTAACCAAAGCGTGTATAGTAATAATTTTTATCACATCTAGTTCTCTTGTAATCAAACATGAAACAAAATCATAACATTCTGTCACCTAAAAACATCGTAAACTCTAAGTTTCAAAAATCCTTCTGAATAAACTAAAATAGATAGAGGGCTGTAATTTTCAGAATTAATTACCCAATGTATCTGTAACCAAAGCGTGTATAGTAGTAATTTTTATCACATCTAGTTCTCTTGTAATCAAACATGAAACAAAATCATAACATTCTGTCACCTAAACATCGCAAACTCTAAGTTTCAAAAATCCTTCTGAATAAACTAAAATAGATAGAGGGCTGTAATTTTCAGAATTAATTACCCAATGTATCTGTGACCAAAGCGTGTATAATAATAATTTTCATCGCGTCTAGTTTTCTTGTAATCAAACATGAAGCAAAATCATAACATTCTGTCACCTAAAAACATCGTAAACTCTAAGTTTCAAAAATCCTCCTGAACAAACTAAAACAGATAGAGGGCTGTAATTTTCAGAATTAATTACCCAATGTATCTGTGACCAAAGCGTGTATATTAATAATTTTCATCGCGTCTAGTTTTCGCGTAATCAAACATGAAGCAAAATCATAACATTCTGTCACCTAAAAACATCGTAAACTCTAAGTTTCAAAAATCCTCCTGAACAAACTAAAACAGATAGAGGGCTGTAATTTTCAGAATTAATTACCCAATGTATCTGTGACCAAAGCGTGTATAATAATAATTTTCATCGCGTCTAGTTTTCTTGTAATCAAACATGAAGCAAAATCATAACATTCTGTCACCTAAAAACATCGTAAACTCTAAGTTTCAAAAATCCTTCTGAATAAACTAAAATAGATAGAGGGCTGTAATTTTCAGAATTAATTACCCAATGTATCTGTGACCAAAGCGTGTATAATAATAATTTTCATCGCGTCTAGTTTTCTTGTAATCAAACATGAAGCAAAATCATAACATTCTGTCACCTAAAAACATCGTAAACTCTAAGTTTCAAAAATCCTCCTGAACAAACTAAAACAGATAGAGGGCTGTAATTTTCAGAATTAATTACCCAATGTATCTGTGACCAAAGCGTGTATAATAATAATTTTCATCGCGTCTAGTTTTCTTGTAATCAAACATGAAGCAAAATCATAACATTCTGTCACCTAAAAACATCGTAAACTCTAAGTTTCAAAAATCCTCCTGAACAAACTAAAACAGATAGAGGGCTGTAATTTTCAGAATTAATTACCCAATGTATCTGTAACCAAAGCGTGTATAGTAATAATTTTTATCACATCTAATTTTATCGTAATCAAACATGAAACAAAATCATAACATTCTGTCACCTAAAAACATCGTAAACTCTAAGTTTCAAAAATCTTCCTGAACAAACTAAAATAGATAGAGGGCTGTAATTTTCAGAATTAATTACCCAATGTATCTGTAACCAAAGCGTGTATAGTAATAATTTTTATCACATCTAGTTCTCTTGTAATCAAACATGAAACAAAATCATAACATTCTGTCACCTAAAAACATCGTAAACTCAAAGTTTCAAAAATCTTCCTGAACAAACTAAAATAGATAGAGGGCTGTAATTTTCAGAATTAATTACCCAATGTATCTGTAACCAAAGCGTGTATAGTAATAATTTTTATCACATCTAGTTCTCTTGTAATCAAACATGAAACAAAATCATAACATTCTGTCACCTAAAAACATCGTAAACTCAAAGTTTCAAAAATCTTCCTGAACAAACTAAAATAGATAGAGGGCTGTAATTTTCAGAATTAATTACCCAATGTATCTGTAACCAAAGCGTGTATAGTAATAATTTTTATCACATCTAGTTCTCTTGTAATCAAACATGAAACAAAATCATAACATTCTGTCACCTAAAAACATCGTAAACTCTAAGTTTCAAAAATCCTTCTGAATAAACTAAAATAGATAGAGGGCTGTAATTTTCAGAATTAATTACCCAATGTATCTGTGACCAAAGCGTGTATAATAATAATTTTCATCGCGTCTAGTTTTCTTGTAATCAAACATGAAGCAAAATCATAACATTCTGTCACCTAAAAACATCGTAAACTCTAAGTTTCAAAAATCCTTCTGAATAAACTAAAATAGATAGAGGGCTGTAATTTTCAGAATTAATTACCCAATGTATCTGTGACCAAAGCGTGTATAATAATAATTTTCATCGCGTCTAGTTTTCTTGTAATCAAACATGAAGCAAAATCATAACATTCTGTCACCTAAAAACATCGTAAACTCTAAGTTTCAAAAATCCTCCTGAACAAACTAAAACAGATAGAGGGCTGTAATTTTCAGAATTAATTACCCAATGTATCTGTAACCAAAGCGTGTATAATAATAATTTTTATCACATCTAATTTTATCGTAATCAAACATGAAACAAAATCATAACATTCTGTCACCTAAAAACATCGTAAACTCTAAGTTTCAAAAATCTTCCTGAACAAACTAAAATAGATAGAGGGCTGTAATTTTCAGAATTAATTACCCAATGTATCTGTAACCAAAGCGTGTATAGTAATAATTTTTATCACATCTAGTTCTCTCGTAATCAAACATGAAACAAAATCATAACATTCTGTCACCTAAAAACATCGTAAACTCTAAGTTTCAAAAATCTTCCTGAACAAACTAAAATAGATAGAGGGCTGTAATTTTCAGAATTAATTACCCAATGTATCTGTAACCAAAGCGTGTATAGTAGTAATTTTTATCACATCTAGTTCTCTTGTAATCAAACATGAAACAAAATCATAACATTCTGTCACCTAAAAACATCGTAAACTCTAAGTTTCAAAAATCTTCCTGAACAAACTAAAATAGATAGAGGGCTGTAATTTTCAGAATTAATTACCCAATGTATCTGTAACCAAAGCGTGTATAGTAATAATTTTTATCACATCTAGTTCTCTTGTAATCAAACATGAAACAAAATCATAACATTCTGTCACCTAAAAACATCGTAAACTCAAAGTTTCAAAAATCCTCCTGAACAAACTAAAACAGATAGAGGGCTGTAATTTTCAGAATTAATTACCCAATGTATCTGTAACCAAAGCGTGTATAATAATAATTTTTATCACATCTAATTTTATCGTAATCAAACATGAAACAAAATCATAACATTCTGTCACCTAAAAACATCGTAAACTCTAAGTTTCAAAAATCTTCCTGAACAAACTAAAATAGATAGAGGGCTGTAATTTTCAGAATTAATTACCCAATGTATCTGTAACCAAAGCGTGTATAGTAATAATTTTTATCACATCTAGTTCTCTCGTAATCAAACATGAAACAAAATCATAACATTCTGTCACCTAAAAACATCGTAAACTCTAAGTTTCAAAAATCTTCCTGAACAAACTAAAATAGATAGAGGGCTGTAATTTTCAGAATTAATTACCCAATGTATCTGTAACCAAAGCGTGTATAGTAGTAATTTTTATCACATCTAGTTCTCTTGTAATCAAACATGAAACAAAATCATAACATTCTGTCACCTAAAAACATCGTAAACTCTAAGTTTCAAAAATCTTCCTGAACAAACTAAAATAGATAGAGGGCTGTAATTTTCAGAATTAATTACCCAATGTATCTGTAACCAAAGCGTGTATAGTAATAATTTTTATCACATCTAGTTCTCTTGTAATCAAACATGAAACAAAATCATAACATTCTGTCACCTAAAAACATCGTAAACTCAAAGTTTCAAAAATCTTCCTGAACAAACTAAAATAGATAGAGGGCTGTAATTTTCAGAATTAATTACCCAATGTATCTGTAACCAAAGCGTGTATAGTAATAATTTTTATCACATCTAGTTCTCTTGTAATCAAACATGAAACAAAATCATAACATTCTGTCACCTAAAAACATCGTAAACTCTAAGTTTCAAAAATCTTCCTGAACAAACTAAAATAGATAGAGGGCTGTAATTTTCAGAATTAATTACCCAATGTATCTGTAACCAAAGCGTGTATAGTAGTAATTTTTATCACATCTAGTTCTCTTGTAATCAAACATGAAACAAAATCATAACATTCTGTCACCTAAAAACATCGTAAACTCTAAGTTTCAAAAATCTTCCTGAACAAACTAAAATAGATAGAGGGCTGTAATTTTCAGAATTAATTACCCAATGTATCTGTGACCAAAGCGTGTATATTAATAATTTTCATCGCGTCTAGTTTTCGCGTAATCAAACATGAAGCAAAATCATAACATTCTGTCACCTAAAAACATCGTAAACTCTAAGTTTCAAAAATCCTCCTGAACAAACTAAAACAGATAGAGGGCTGTAATTTTCAGAATTAATTACCCAATGTATCTGTAACCAAAGCGTGTATAGTAATAATTTTTATCACATCTAGTTCTCTTGTAATCAAACATGAAACAAAATCATAACATTCTGTCACCTAAAAACATCGTAAACTCTAAGTTTCAAAAATCTTCCTGAACAAACTAAAATAGATAGAGGGCTGTAATTTTCAGAATTAATTACCCAATGTATCTGTGACCAAAGCGTGTATATTAATAATTTTCATCGCGTCTAGTTTTCGCGTAATCAAACATGAAGCAAAATCATAACATTCTGTCACCTAAAAACATCGTAAACTCTAAGTTTCAAAAATCCTCCTGAACAAACTAAAACAGATAGAGGGCTGTAATTTTCAGAATTAATTACCCAATGTATCTGTAACCAAAGCGTGTATAGTAATAATTTTTATCACATCTAGTTCTCTTGTAATCAAACATGAAACAAAATCATAACATTCTGTCACCTAAAAACATCGTAAACTCTAAGTTTCAAAAATCTTCCTGAACAAACTAAAATAGATAGAGGGCTGTAATTTTCAGAATTAATTACCCAATGTATCTGTAACCAAAGCGTGTATAGTAGTAATTTTTATCACATCTAGTTCTCTTGTAATCAAACATGAAACAAAATCATAACATTCTGTCACCTAAAAACATCGTAAACTCTAAGTTTCAAAAATCTTCCTGAACAAACTAAAATAGATAGAGGGCTGTAATTTTCAGAATTAATTACCCAATGTATCTGTAACCAAAGCGTGTATAGTAATAATTTTTATCACATCTAGTTCTCTTGTAATCAAACATGAAACAAAATCATAACATTCTGTCACCTAAAAACATCGTAAACTCAAAGTTTCAAAAATCTTCCTGAACAAACTAAAATAGATAGAGGGCTGTTATTTTCAGAATTAATTACCCAATGTATCTGTAACCAAAGCGTGTATAGTAATAATTTTTATCACATCTAGTTCTCTTGTAATCAAACATGAAACAAAATCATAACATTCTGTCACCTAAAAACATCGTAAACTCTAAGTTTCAAAAATCCTTCTGAATAAACTAAAATAGATAGAGGGCTGTAATTTTCAGAATTAATTACCCAATGTATCTGTAACCAAAGCGTGTATAGTAGTAATTTTTATCACATCTAGTTCTCTTGTAATCAAACATGAAACAAAATCATAACATTCTGTCACCTAAACATCGCAAACTCTAAGTTTCAAAAATCCTTCTGAATAAACTAAAATAGATAGAGGGCTGTAATTTTCAGAATTAATTACCCAATGTATCTGTGACCAAAGCGTGTATAATAATAATTTTCATCGCGTCTAGTTTTCTTGTAATCAAACATGAAGCAAAATCATAACATTCTGTCACCTAAAAACATCGTAAACTCTAAGTTTCAAAAATCCTCCTGAACAAACTAAAACAGATAGAGGGCTGTAATTTTCAGAATTAATTACCCAATGTATCTGTGACCAAAGCGTGTATATTAATAATTTTCATCGCGTCTAGTTTTCGCGTAATCAAACATGAAGCAAAATCATAACATTCTGTCACCTAAAAACATCGTAAACTCTAAGTTTCAAAAATCCTCCTGAACAAACTAAAACAGATAGAGGGCTGTAATTTTCAGAATTAATTACCCAATGTATCTGTGACCAAAGCGTGTATAATAATAATTTTCATCGCGTCTAGTTTTCTTGTAATCAAACATGAAGCAAAATCATAACATTCTGTCACCTAAAAACATCGTAAACTCTAAGTTTCAAAAATCCTTCTGAATAAACTAAAATAGATAGAGGGCTGTAATTTTCAGAATTAATTACCCAATGTATCTGTGACCAAAGCGTGTATAATAATAATTTTCATCGCGTCTAGTTTTCTTGTAATCAAACATGAAGCAAAATCATAACATTCTGTCACCTAAAAACATCGTAAACTCTAAGTTTCAAAAATCCTCCTGAACAAACTAAAACAGATAGAGGGCTGTAATTTTCAGAATTAATTACCCAATGTATCTGTGACCAAAGCGTGTATAATAATAATTTTCATCGCGTCTAGTTTTCTTGTAATCAAACATGAAGCAAAATCATAACATTCTGTCACCTAAAAACATCGTAAACTCTAAGTTTCAAAAATCCTCCTGAACAAACTAAAACAGATAGAGGGCTGTAATTTTCAGAATTAATTACCCAATGTATCTGTAACCAAAGCGTGTATAGTAATAATTTTTATCACATCTAATTTTATCGTAATCAAACATGAAACAAAATCATAACATTCTGTCACCTAAAAACATCGTAAACTCTAAGTTTCAAAAATCTTCCTGAACAAACTAAAATAGATAGAGGGCTGTAATTTTCAGAATTAATTACCCAATGTATCTGTAACCAAAGCGTGTATAGTAATAATTTTTATCACATCTAGTTCTCTTGTAATCAAACATGAAACAAAATCATAACATTCTGTCACCTAAAAACATCGTAAACTCAAAGTTTCAAAAATCTTCCTGAACAAACTAAAATAGATAGAGGGCTGTAATTTTCAGAATTAATTACCCAATGTATCTGTAACCAAAGCGTGTATAGTAATAATTTTTATCACATCTAGTTCTCTTGTAATCAAACATGAAACAAAATCATAACATTCTGTCACCTAAAAACATCGTAAACTCAAAGTTTCAAAAATCTTCCTGAACAAACTAAAATAGATAGAGGGCTGTAATTTTCAGAATTAATTACCCAATGTATCTGTAACCAAAGCGTGTATAGTAATAATTTTTATCACATCTAGTTCTCTTGTAATCAAACATGAAACAAAATCATAACATTCTGTCACCTAAAAACATCGTAAACTCTAAGTTTCAAAAATCCTTCTGAATAAACTAAAATAGATAGAGGGCTGTAATTTTCAGAATTAATTACCCAATGTATCTGTGACCAAAGCGTGTATAATAATAATTTTCATCGCGTCTAGTTTTCTTGTAATCAAACATGAAGCAAAATCATAACATTCTGTCACCTAAAAACATCGTAAACTCTAAGTTTCAAAAATCCTTCTGAATAAACTAAAATAGATAGAGGGCTGTAATTTTCAGAATTAATTACCCAATGTATCTGTGACCAAAGCGTGTATAATAATAATTTTCATCGCGTCTAGTTTTCTTGTAATCAAACATGAAGCAAAATCATAACATTCTGTCACCTAAAAACATCGTAAACTCTAAGTTTCAAAAATCCTTCTGAATAAACTAAAATAGATAGAGGGCTGTAATTTTCAGAATTAATTACCCTATGTATCTGTGACCAAAGCGTGTATAATAATAATTTTCATCGCGTCTAGTTTTCTTGTAATCAAACATGAAGCAAAATCATAACATTCTGTCACCTAAAAACATCGTAAACTCTAAGTTTCAAAAATCCTCCTGAACAAACTAAAACAGATAGAGGGCTGTAATTTTCAGAATTAATTACCCAATGTATCTGTGACCAAAGCGTGTATAATAATAATTTTCATCGCGTCTAGTTTTCTTGTAATCAAACATGAAACAAAATCATAACATTCTGTCACCTAAAAACATCGTAAACTCTAAGTTTCAAAAATCCTCCTGAACAAACTAAAACAGATAGAGGGCTGTAATTTTCAGAATTAATTACCCAATGTATCTGTAACCAAAGCGTGTATAGTAATAATTTTTATCACATCTAGTTCTCTTGTAATCAAACATGAAACAAAATCATAACATTCTGTCACCTAAAAACATCGTAAACTCTAAGTTTCAAAAATCTTCCTGAACAAACTAAAATAGATAGAGGGCTGTAATTTTCAGAATTAATTACCCAATGTATCTGTGACCAAAGCGTGTATAATAATAATTTTCATCGCGTCTAGTTTTCTTGTAATCAAACATGAAGCAAAATCATAACATTCTGTCACCTAAAAACATCGTAAACTCTAAGTTTCAAAAATCCTTCTGAATAAACTAAAATAGATAGAGGGCTGTAATTTTCAGAATTAATTACCCAATGTATCTGTGACCAAAGCGTGTATAATAATAATTTTCATCGCGTCTAGTTTTCTTGTAATCAAACATGAAGCAAAATCATAACATTCTGTCACCTAAAAACATCGTAAACTCTAAGTTTCAAAAATCCTCCTGAACAAACTAAAACAGATAGAGGGCTGTAATTTTCAGAATTAATTACCCAATGTATCTGTGACCAAAGCGTGTATAATAATAATTTTCATCGCGTCTAGTTTTCGCGTAATCAAACATGAAGCAAAATCATAACATTCTGTCACCTAAAAACATCGTAAACTCTAAGTTTCAAAAATCCTCCTGAACAAACTAAAACAGATAGAGGGCTGTAATTTTCAGAATTAATTACCCAATGTATCTGTGACCAAAGCGTGTATAATAATAATTTTCATCGCGTCTAGTTTTCTTGTAATCAAACATGAAGCAAAATCATAACATTCTGTCACCTAAAAACATCGTAAACTCTAAGTTTCAAAAATCCTTCTGAATAAACTAAAATAGATAGAGGGCTGTAATTTTCAGAATTAATTACCCAATGTATCTGTGACCAAAGCGTGTATAATAATAATTTTCATCGCGTCTAGTTTTCTTGTAATCAAACATGAAGCAAAATCATAACATTCTGTCACCTAAAAACATCGTAAACTCTAAGTTTCAAAAATCCTTCTGAATAAACTAAAATAGATAGAGGGCTGTAATTTTCAGAATTAATTACCCAATGTATCTGTGACCAAAGCGTGTATAATAATAATTTTCATCGCGTCTAGTTTTCTTGTAATCAAACATGAAGCAAAATCATAACATTCTGTCACCTAAAAACATCGTAAACTCTAAGTTTCAAAAATCCTTCTGAATAAACTAAAATAGATAGAGGGCTGTAATTTTCAGAATTAATTACCCAATGTATCTGTGACCAAAGCGTGTATAATAATAATTTTCATCGCGTCTAGTTTTCTTGTAATCAAACATGAAGCAAAATCATAACATTCTGTCACCTAAAAACATCGTAAACTCTAAGTTTCAAAAATCCTCCTGAACAAACTAAAACAGATAGAGGGCTGTAATTTTCAGAATTAATTACCCAATGTATCTGTGACCAAAGCGTGTATAATAATAATTTTCATCGCGTCTAGTTTTCGCGTAATCAAACTTGAAGGAAAATCATAACATTCTGTCACCTAAAAACATCGTAAACTCTAAGTTTCAAAAATCCTCCTGAACAAACTAGAACAGATAGAGGGCTGTAATTTTCAGAATTAATTACCCAATGTATCTGTGACCAAAGCGTGTATAATAATAATTTTCATCGCGTCTAGTTTTCTTGTAATCAAACATGAAGCAAAATCATAACATTCTGTCACCTAAAAACATCGTAAACTCTAAGTTTCAAAAATCCTTCTGAATAAACTAAAATAGATAGAGGGCTGTAACTTTCAGAATTAATTACCCAATGTATCTGTGACCAAAGCGTGTATAATAATAATTTTCATCGCGTCTAGTTTTCTTGTAATCAAACATGAAGCAAAATCATAACATTCTGTCACCTAAAAACATCGTAAACTCTAAGTTTCAAAAATCCTCCTGAACAAACTAAAACAGATAGAGGGCTGTAATTTTCAGAATTAATTACCCAATGTATCTGTAACCAAAGCGTGTATAGTAATAATTTTTATCACATCTAATTTTATCGTAATCAAACATGAAACAAAATCATAACATTCTGTCACCTAAAAACATCGTAAACTCTAAGTTTCAAAAATCTTCCTGAACAAACTAAAATAGATAGAGGGCTGTAATTTTCAGAATTAATTACCCAATGTATCTGTAACCAAAGCGTGTATAGTAATAATTTTTATCACATCTAGTTCTCTTGTAATCAAACATGAAACAAAATCATAACATTCTGTCACCTAAAAACATCGTAAACTCTAAGTTTCAAAAATCTTCCTGAACAAACTAAAATAGATAGAGGGCTGTAATTTTCAGAATTAATTACCCAATGTATCTGTGACCAAAGCGTGTATAATAATAATTTTCATCGCGTCTAGTTTTCTTGTAATCAAACATGAAGCAAAATCATAACATTCTGTCACCTAAAAACATCGTAAACTCTAAGTTTCAAAAATCCTTCTGAATAAACTAAAATAGATAGAGGGCTGTAATTTTCAGAATTAATTACCCAATGTATCTGTGACCAAAGCGTGTATAATAATAATTTTCATCGCGTCTAGTTTTCTTGTAATCAAACATGAAGCAAAATCATAACATTCTGTCACCTAAAAACATCGTAAACTCTAAGTTTCAAAAATCCTCCTGAACAAACTAAAACAGATAGAGGGCTGTAATTTTCAGAATTAATTACCCAATGTATCTGTGACCAAAGCGTGTATAATAATAATTTTCATCGCGTCTAGTTTTCGCGTAATCAAACATGAAGCAAAATCATAACATTCTGTCACCTAAAAACATCGTAAACTCTAAGTTTCAAAAATCCTCCTGAACAAACTAAAACAGATAGAGGGCTGTAATTTTCAGAATTAATTACCCAATGTATCTGTGACCAAAGCGTGTATAATAATAATTTTCATCGCGTCTAGTTTTCTTGTAATCAAACATGAAGCAAAATCATAACATTCTGTCACCTAAAAACATCGTAAACTCTAAGTTTCAAAAATCCTTCTGAATAAACTAAAATAGATAGAGGGCTGTAATTTTCAGAATTAATTACCCAATGTATCTGTGACCAAAGCGTGTATAATAATAATTTTCATCGCGTCTAGTTTTCTTGTAATCAAACATGAAGCAAAATCATAACATTCTGTCACCTAAAAACATCGTAAACTCTAAGTTTCAAAAATCCTTCTGAATAAACTAAAATAGATAGAGGGCTGTAATTTTCAGAATTAATTACCCTATGTATCTGTGACCAAAGCGTGTATAATAATAATTTTCATCGCGTCTAGTTTTCTTGTAATCAAACATGAAGCAAAATCATAACATTCTGTCACCTAAAAACATCGTAAACTCTAAGTTTCAAAAATCCTCCTGAACAAACTAAAACAGATAGAGGGCTGTAATTTTCAGAATTAATTACCCAATGTATCTGTGACCAAAGCGTGTATAATAATAATTTTCATCGCGTCTAGTTTTCTTGTAATCAAACATGAAGCAAAATCATAACATTCTGTCACCTAAAAACATCGTAAACTCTAAGTTTCAAAAATCCTCCTGAACAAACTAAAACAGATAGAGGGCTGTAATTTTCAGAATTAATTACCCAATGTATCTGTGACCAAAGCGTGTATAATAATAATTTTCATCGCGTCTAGTTTTCTTGTAATCAAACATGAAGCAAAATCATAACATTCTGTCACCTAAAAACATCGTAAACTCTAAGTTTCAAAAATCCTCCTGAACAAACTAAAACAGATAGAGGGCTGTAATTTTCAGAATTAATTACCCAATGTATCTGTGACCAAAGCGTGTATAATAATAATTTTCATCGCGTCTAGTTTTCGCGTAATCAAACATGAAGGAAAATCATAACATTCTGTCACCTAAAAACATCGTAAACTCTAAGTTTCAAAAATCCTCCTGAACAAACTAAAACAGATAGAGGGCTGTAATTTTCAGAATTAATTACCCAATGTATCTGTGACCAAAGCGTGTATAATAATAATTTTCATCGCGTCTAGTTTTCTTGTAATCAAACATGAAGCAAAATCATAACATTCTGTCACCTAAAAACATCGTAAACTCTAAGTTTCAAAAATCCTTCTGAATAAACTAAAATAGATAGAGGGCTGTAACTTTCAGAATTAATTACCCAATGTATCTGTGACCAAAGCGTGTATAATAATAATTTTCATCGCGTCTAGTTTTCTTGTAATCAAACATGAAGCAAAATCATAACATTCTGTCACCTAAAAACATCGTAAACTCTAAGTTTCAAAAATCCTCCTGAACAAACTAAAACAGATAGAGGGCTGTAATTTTCAGAATTAATTACCCAATGTATCTGTAACCAAAGCGTGTATAGTAATAATTTTTATCACATCTAATTTTATCGTAATCAAACATGAAACAAAATCATAACATTCTGTCACCTAAAAACATCGTAAACTCTAAGTTTCAAAAATCTTCCTGAACAAACTAAAATAGATAGAGGGCTGTAATTTTCAGAATTAATTACCCAATGTATCTGTAACCAAAGCGTGTATAGTAATAATTTTTATCACATCTAGTTCTCTTGTAATCAAACATGAAACAAAATCATAACATTCTGTCACCTAAAAACATCGTAAACTCTAAGTTTCAAAAATCTTCCTGAACAAACTAAAATAGATAGAGGGCTGTAATTTTCAGAATTAATTACCCAATGTATCTGTGACCAAAGCGTGTATAATAATAATTTTCATCGCGTCTAGTTTTCTTGTAATCAAACATGAAGCAAAATCATAACATTCTGTCACCTAAAAACATCGTAAACTCTAAGTTTCAAAAATCCTTCTGAATAAACTAAAATAGATAGAGGGCTGTAATTTTCAGAATTAATTACCCAATGTATCTGTGACCAAAGCGTGTATAATAATAATTTTCATCGCGTCTAGTTTTCTTGTAATCAAACATGAAGCAAAATCATAACATTCTGTCACCTAAAAACATCGTAAACTCTAAGTTTCAAAAATCCTCCTGAACAAACTAAAACAGATAGAGGGCTGTAATTTTCAGAATTAATTACCCAATGTATCTGTGACCAAAGCGTGTATAATAATAATTTTCATCGCGTCTAGTTTTCGCGTAATCAAACATGAAGCAAAATCATAACATTCTGTCACCTAAAAACATCGTAAACTCTAAGTTTCAAAAATCCTCCTGAACAAACTAAAACAGATAGAGGGCTGTAATTTTCAGAATTAATTACCCAATGTATCTGTGACCAAAGCGTGTATAATAATAATTTTCATCGCGTCTAGTTTTCTTGTAATCAAACATGAAGCAAAATCATAACATTCTGTCACCTAAAAACATCGTAAACTCTAAGTTTCAAAAATCCTTCTGAATAAACTAAAATAGATAGAGGGCTGTAATTTTCAGAATTAATTACCCAATGTATCTGTGACCAAAGCGTGTATAATAATAATTTTCATCGCGTCTAGTTTTCTTGTAATCAAACATGAAGCAAAATCATAACATTCTGTCACCTAAAAACATCGTAAACTCTAAGTTTCAAAAATCCTTCTGAATAAACTAAAATAGATAGAGGGCTGTAATTTTCAGAATTAATTACCCAATGTATCTGTGACCAAAGCGTGTATAATAATAATTTTCATCGCGTCTAGTTTTCTTGTAATCAAACATGAAGCAAAATCATAACATTCTGTCACCTAAAAACATCGTAAACTCTAAGTTTCAAAAATCCTCCTGAACAAACTAAAACAGATAGAGGGCTGTAATTTTCAGAATTAATTACCCAATGTATCTGTGACCAAAGCGTGTATAATAATAATTTTCATCGCGTCTAGTTTTCTTGTAATCAAACATGAAGCAAAATCATAACATTCTGTCACCTAAAAACATCGTAAACTCTAAGTTTCAAAAATCCTCCTGAACAAACTAAAACAGATAGAGGGCTGTAATTTTCAGAATTAATTACCCAATGTATCTGTGACCAAAGCGTGTATAATAATAATTTTCATCGCGTCTAGTTTTCTTGTAATCAAACATGAAGCAAAATCATAACATTCTGTCACCTAAAAACATCGTAAACTCTAAGTTTCAAAAATCCTTCTGAATAAACTAAAATAGATAGAGGGCTGTAATTTTCAGAATTAATTACCCAATGTATCTGTGACCAAAGCGTGTATAATAATAATTTTCATCGCGTCTAGTTTTCTTGTAATCAAACATGAAGCAAAATCATAACATTCTGTCACCTAAAAACATCGTAAACTCTAAGTTTCAAAAATCCTTCTGAATAAACTAAAATAGATAGAGGGCTGTAATTTTCAGAATTAATTACCCAATGTATCTGTGACCAAAGCGTGTATAATAATAATTTTCATCGCGTCTAGTTTTCTTGTAATCAAACATGAAGCAAAATCATAACATTCTGTCACCTAAAAACATCGTAAACTCTAAGTTTCAAAAATCCTCCTGAACAAACTAAAACAGATAGAGGGCTGTAATTTTCAGAATTAATTACCCAATGTATCTGTGACCAAAGCGTGTATAATAATAATTTTCATCGCGTCTAGTTTTCGCGTAATCAAACACGAAGGAAAATCATAACATTCTGTCACCTAAAAACATCGTAAACTCTAAGTTTCAAAAATCCTTCTGAATAAACTAAAATAGATAGAGGGCTGTAATTTTCAGAATTAATTACCCAATGTATCTGTGACCAAAGCGTGTATAATAATAATTTTCATCGCGTCTAGTTTTCTTGTAATCAAACATGAAGCAAAATCATAACATTCTGTCACCTAAAAACATCGTAAACTCTAAGTTTCAAAAATCCTCCTGAACAAACTAGAACAGATAGAGGGCTGTAATTTTCAGAATTAATTACCCAATGTATCTGTGACCAAAGCGTGTATAATAATAATTTTCATCGCGTCTAGTTTTCTTGTAATCAAACATGAAGCAAAATCATAACATTCTGTCACCTAAAAACATCGTAAACTCTAAGTTTCAAAAATCCTTCTGAATAAACTAAAATAGATAGAGGGCTGTAACTTTCAGAATTAATTACCCAATGTATCTGTGACCAAAGCGTGTATAATAATAATTTTCATCGCGTCTAGTTTTCTTGTAATCAAACATGAAGCAAAATCATAACATTCTGTCACCTAAAAACATCGTAAACTCTAAGTTTCAAAAATCCTCCTGAACAAACTAAAACAGATAGAGGGCTGTAATTTTCAGAATTAATTACCCAATGTATCTGTAACCAAAGCGTGTATAGTAATAATTTTTATCACATCTAATTTTATCGTAATCAAACATGAAACAAAATCATAACATTCTGTCACCTAAAAACATCGTAAACTCTAAGTTTCAAAAATCTTCCTGAACAAACTAAAATAGATAGAGGGCTGTAATTTTCAGAATTAATTACCCAATGTATCTGTAACCAAAGCGTGTATAGTAATAATTTTTATCACATCTAGTTCTCTTGTAATCAAACATGAAACAAAATCATAACATTCTGTCACCTAAAAACATCGTAAACTCTAAGTTTCAAAAATCTTCCTGAACAAACTAAAATAGATAGAGGGCTGTAATTTTCAGAATTAATTACCCAATGTATCTGTGACCAAAGCGTGTATAATAATAATTTTCATCGCGTCTAGTTTTCTTGTAATCAAACATGAAGCAAAATCATAACATTCTGTCACCTAAAAACATCGTAAACTCTAAGTTTCAAAAATCCTTCTGAATAAACTAAAATAGATAGAGGGCTGTAATTTTCAGAATTAATTACCCAATGTATCTGTGACCAAAGCGTGTATAATAATAATTTTCATCGCGTCTAGTTTTCTTGTAATCAAACATGAAGCAAAATCATAACATTCTGTCACCTAAAAACATCGTAAACTCTAAGTTTCAAAAATCCTCCTGAACAAACTAAAACAGATAGAGGGCTGTAATTTTCAGAATTAATTACCCAATGTATCTGTGACCAAAGCGTGTATAATAATAATTTTCATCGCGTCTAGTTTTCGCGTAATCAAACATGAAGCAAAATCATAACATTCTGTCACCTAAAAACATCGTAAACTCTAAGTTTCAAAAATCCTCCTGAACAAACTAAAACAGATAGAGGGCTGTAATTTTCAGAATTAATTACCCAATGTATCTGTGACCAAAGCGTGTATAATAATAATTTTCATCGCGTCTAGTTTTCTTGTAATCAAACATGAAGCAAAATCATAACATTCTGTCACCTAAAAACATCGTAAACTCTAAGTTTCAAAAATCCTTCTGAATAAACTAAAATAGATAGAGGGCTGTAATTTTCAGAATTAATTACCCAATGTATCTGTGACCAAAGCGTGTATAATAATAATTTTCATCGCGTCTAGTTTTCTTGTAATCAAACATGAAGCAAAATCATAACATTCTGTCACCTAAAAACATCGTAAACTCTAAGTTTCAAAAATCCTTCTGAATAAACTAAAATAGATAGAGGGCTGTAATTTTCAGAATTAATTACCCAATGTATCTGTGACCAAAGCGTGTATAATAATAATTTTCATCGCGTCTAGTTTTCTTGTAATCAAACATGAAGCAAAATCATAACATTCTGTCACCTAAAAACATCGTAAACTCTAAGTTTCAAAAATCCTCCTGAACAAACTAAAACAGATAGAGGGCTGTAATTTTCAGAATTAATTACCCAATGTATCTGTGACCAAAGCGTGTATAATAATAATTTTCATCGCGTCTAGTTTTCTTGTAATCAAACATGAAGCAAAATCATAACATTCTGTCACCTAAAAACATCGTAAACTCTAAGTTTCAAAAATCCTCCTGAACAAACTAAAACAGATAGAGGGCTGTAATTTTCAGAATTAATTACCCAATGTATCTGTGACCAAAGCGTGTATAATAATAATTTTCATCGCGTCTAGTTTTCTTGTAATCAAACATGAAGCAAAATCATAACATTCTGTCACCTAAAAACATCGTAAACTCTAAGTTTCAAAAATCCTTCTGAATAAACTAAAATAGATAGAGGGCTGTAATTTTCAGAATTAATTACCCAATGTATCTGTGACCAAAGCGTGTATAATAATAATTTTCATCGCGTCTAGTTTTCTTGTAATCAAACATGAAGCAAAATCATAACATTCTGTCACCTAAAAACATCGTAAACTCTAAGTTTCAAAAATCCTTCTGAATAAACTAAAATAGATAGAGGGCTGTAACTTTCAGAATTAATTACCCAATGTATCTGTGACCAAAGCGTGTATAATAATAATTTTCATCGCGTCTAGTTTTCTTGTAATCAAACATGAAGCAAAATCATAACATTCTGTCACCTAAAAACATCGTAAACTCTAAGTTTCAAAAATCCTCCTGAACAAACTAAAACAGATAGAGGGCTGTAATTTTCAGAATTAATTACCCAATGTATCTGTAACCAAAGCGTGTATAGTAATAATTTTTATCACATCTAATTTTATCGTAATCAAACATGAAACAAAATCATAACATTCTGTCACCTAAAAACATCGTAAACTCTAAGTTTCAAAAATCTTCCTGAACAAACTAAAATAGATAGAGGGCTGTAATTTTCAGAATTAATTACCCAATGTATCTGTAACCAAAGCGTGTATAGTAATAATTTTTATCACATCTAGTTCTCTTGTAATCAAACATGAAACAAAATCATAACATTCTGTCACCTAAAAACATCGTAAACTCTAAGTTTCAAAAATCTTCCTGAACAAACTAAAATAGATAGAGGGCTGTAATTTTCAGAATTAATTACCCAATGTATCTGTGACCAAAGCGTGTATAATAATAATTTTCATCGCGTCTAGTTTTCTTGTAATCAAACATGAAGCAAAATCATAACATTCTGTCACCTAAAAACATCGTAAACTCTAAGTTTCAAAAATCCTTCTGAATAAACTAAAATAGATAGAGGGCTGTAATTTTCAGAATTAATTACCCAATGTATCTGTGACCAAAGCGTGTATAATAATAATTTTCATCGCGTCTAGTTTTCTTGTAATCAAACATGAAGCAAAATCATAACATTCTGTCACCTAAAAACATCGTAAACTCTAAGTTTCAAAAATCCTCCTGAACAAACTAAAACAGATAGAGGGCTGTAATTTTCAGAATTAATTACCCAATGTATCTGTGACCAAAGCGTGTATAATAATAATTTTCATCGCGTCTAGTTTTCGCGTAATCAAACATGAAGCAAAATCATAACATTCTGTCACCTAAAAACATCGTAAACTCTAAGTTTCAAAAATCCTCCTGAACAAACTAAAACAGATAGAGGGCTGTAATTTTCAGAATTAATTACCCAATGTATCTGTGACCAAAGCGTGTATAATAATAATTTTCATCGCGTCTAGTTTTCTTGTAATCAAACATGAAGCAAAATCATAACATTCTGTCACCTAAAAACATCGTAAACTCTAAGTTTCAAAAATCCTTCTGAATAAACTAAAATAGATAGAGGGCTGTAATTTTCAGAATTAATTACCCAATGTATCTGTGACCAAAGCGTGTATAATAATAATTTTCATCGCGTCTAGTTTTCTTGTAATCAAACATGAAGCAAAATCATAACATTCTGTCACCTAAAAACATCGTAAACTCTAAGTTTCAAAAATCCTTCTGAATAAACTAAAATAGATAGAGGGCTGTAATTTTCAGAATTAATTACCCAATGTATCTGTGACCAAAGCGTGTATAATAATAATTTTCATCGCGTCTAGTTTTCTTGTAATCAAACATGAAGCAAAATCATAACATTCTGTCACCTAAAAACATCGTAAACTCTAAGTTTCAAAAATCCTCCTGAACAAACTAAAACAGATAGAGGGCTGTAATTTTCAGAATTAATTACCCAATGTATCTGTGACCAAAGCGTGTATAATAATAATTTTCATCGCGTCTAGTTTTCTTGTAATCAAACATGAAGCAAAATCATAACATTCTGTCACCTAAAAACATCGTAAACTCTAAGTTTCAAAAATCCTCCTGAACAAACTAAAACAGATAGAGGGCTGTAATTTTCAGAATTAATTACCCAATGTATCTGTGACCAAAGCGTGTATAATAATAATTTTCATCGCGTCTAGTTTTCTTGTAATCAAACATGAAGCAAAATCATAACATTCTGTCACCTAAAAACATCGTAAACTCTAAGTTTCAAAAATCCTTCTGAATAAACTAAAATAGATAGAGGGCTGTAATTTTCAGAATTAATTACCCAATGTATCTGTGACCAAAGCGTGTATAATAATAATTTTCATCGCGTCTAGTTTTCTTGTAATCAAACATGAAGCAAAATCATAACATTCTGTCACCTAAAAACATCGTAAACTCTAAGTTTCAAAAATCCTTCTGAATAAACTAAAATAGATAGAGGGCTGTAATTTTCAGAATTAATTACCCAATGTATCTGTGACCAAAGCGTGTATAATAATAATTTTCATCGCGTCTAGTTTTCTTGTAATCAAACATGAAGCAAAATCATAACATTCTGTCACCTAAAAACATCGTAAACTCTAAGTTTCAAAAATCCTCCTGAACAAACTAAAACAGATAGAGGGCTGTAATTTTCAGAATTAATTACCCAATGTATCTGTGACCAAAGCGTGTATAATAATAATTTTCATCGCGTCTAGTTTTCGCGTAATCAAACACGAAGGAAAATCATAACATTCTGTCACCTAAAAACATCGTAAACTCTAAGTTTCAAAAATCCTTCTGAATAAACTAAAATAGATAGAGGGCTGTAATTTTCAGAATTAATTACCCAATGTATCTGTGACCAAAGCGTGTATAATAATAATTTTCATCGCGTCTAGTTTTCTTGTAATCAAACATGAAGCAAAATCATAACATTCTGTCACCTAAAAACATCGTAAACTCTAAGTTTCAAAAATCCTCCTGAACAAACTAAAACAGATAGAGGGCTGTAATTTTCAGAATTAATTACCCAATGTATCTGTGACCAAAGCGTGTATAATAATAATTTTCATCGCGTCTAGTTTTCTTGTAATCAAACATGAAGCAAAATCATAACATTCTGTCACCTAAAAACATCGTAAACTCTAAGTTTCAAAAATCCTTCTGAATAAACTAAAATAGATAGAGGGCTGTAATTTTCAGAATTAATTACCCAATGTATCTGTGACCAAAGCGTGTATAATAATAATTTTCATCGCGTCTAGTTTTCTTGTAATCAAACATGAAGCAAAATCATAACATTCTGTCACCTAAAAACATCGTAAACTCTAAGTTTCAAAAATCCTCCTGAACAAACTAAAACAGATAGAGGGCTGTAATTTTCAGAATTAATTACCCAATGTATCTGTGACCAAAGCGTGTATAATAATAATTTTCATCGCGTCTAGTTTTCTTGTAATCAAACATGAAGCAAAATCATAACATTCTGTCACCTAAAAACATCGTAAACTCTAAGTTTCAAAAATCCTTCTGAATAAACTAAAATAGATAGAGGGCTGTAATTTTCAGAATTAATTACCCAATGTATCTGTGACCAAAGCGTGTATAATAATAATTTTCATCGCGTCTAGTTTTCTTGTAATCAAACATGAAGCAAAATCATAACATTCTGTCACCTAAAAACATCGTAAACTCTAAGTTTCAAAAATCCTCCTGAACAAACTAAAACAGATAGAGGGCTGTAATTTTCAGAATTAATTACCCAATGTATCTGTGACCAAAGCGTGTATAATAATAATTTTCATCGCGTCTAGTTTTCTTGTAATCAAACATGAAGCAAAATCATAACATTCTGTCACCTAAAAACATCGTAAACTCTAAGTTTCAAAAATCCTTCTGAATAAACTAAAATAGATAGAGGGCTGTAATTTTCAGAATTAATTACCCAATGTATCTGTGACCAAAGCGTGTATAATAATAATTTTCATCGCGTCTAGTTTTCTTGTAATCAAACATGAAGCAAAATCATAACATTCTGTCACCTAAAAACATCGTAAACTCTAAGTTTCAAAAATCCTTCTGAATAAACTAAAATAGATAGAGGGCTGTAATTTTCAGAATTAATTACCCAATGTATCTGTGACCAAAGCGTGTATAATAATAATTTTCATCGCGTCTAGTTTTCTTGTAATCAAACATGAAGCAAAATCATAACATTCTGTCACCTAAAAACATCGTAAACTCTAAGTTTCAAAAATCCTCCTGAACAAACTAAAACAGATAGAGGGCTGTAATTTTCAGAATTAATTACCCAATGTATCTGTGACCAAAGCGTGTATAATAATAATTTTCATCGCGTCTAGTTTTCGCGTAATCAAACATGAAGGAAAATCATAACATTCTGTCACCTAAAAACATCGTAAACTCTAAGTTTCAAAAATCCTCCTGAACAAACTAAAACAGATAGAGGGCTGTAATTTTCAGAATTAATTACCCAATGTATCTGTGACCAAAGCGTGTATAATAATAATTTTCATCGCGTCTAGTTTTCTTGTAATCAAACATGAAGCAAAATCATAACATTCTGTCACCTAAAAACATCGTAAACTCTAAGTTTCAAAAATCCTTCTGAATAAACTAAAATAGATAGAGGGCTGTAATTTTCAGAATTAATTACCCAATGTATCTGTGACCAAAGCGTGTATAATAATAATTTTCATCGCGTCTAGTTTTCTTGTAATCAAACATGAAGCAAAATCATAACATTCTGTCACCTAAAAACATCGTAAACTCTAAGTTTCAAAAATCCTCCTGAACAAACTAAAACAGATAGAGGGCTGTAATTTTCAGAATTAATTACCCAATGTATCTGTAACCAAAGCGTGTATAGTAATAATTTTTATCACATCTAGTTCTCTTGTAATCAAACATGAAACAAAATCATAACATTCTGTCACCTAAAAACATCGTAAACTCTAAGTTTCAAAAATCTTCCTGAACAAACTAAAATAGATAGAGGGCTGTAATTTTCAGAATTAATTACCCAATGTATCTGTAACCAAAGCGTGTATAGTAGTAATTTTTATCACATCTAGTTCTCTTGTAATCAAACATGAAACAAAATCATAACATTCTGTCACCTAAAAACATCGTAAACTCTAAGTTTCAAAAATCTTCCTGAACAAACTAAAATAGATAGAGGGCTGTAATTTTCAGAATTAATTACCCAATGTATCTGTAACCAAAGCGTGTATAGTAATAATTTTTATCACATCTAGTTCTCTTGTAATCAAACATGAAACAAAATCATAACATTCTGTCACCTAAAAACATCGTAAACTCAAAGTTTCAAAAATCTTCCTGAACAAACTAAAATAGATAGAGGGCTGTAATTTTCAGAATTAATTACCCAATGTATCTGTAACCAAAGCGTGTATAGTAATAATTTTTATCACATCTAGTTCTCTTGTAATCAAACATGAAACAAAATCATAACATTCTGTCACCTAAAAACATCGTAAACTCTAAGTTTCAAAAATCCTTCTGAATAAACTAAAATAGATAGAGGGCTGTAATTTTCAGAATTAATTACCCAATGTATCTGTGACCAAAGCGTGTATAATAATAATTTTCATCGCGTCTAGTTTTCCTGTAATCAAACATGAAGCAAAATCATAACATTCTGTCACCTAAAAACATCGTAAACTCTAAGTTTCAAAAATCTTCCTGAACAAACTAAAATAGATAGAGGCCTGTAATTTTCAGAATTAATTACCCAATGTATCTGTAACCAAAGCGTGTATAGTAATAATTTTTATCACATCTAGTTCTCTTGTAATCAAACATGAAACAAAATCATAACATTCTGTCACCTAAAAACATCGTAAACTCTAAGTTTCAAAAATCCTTCTGAATAAACTAAAATAGATAGAGGGCTGTAATTTTCAGAATTAATTACCCAATGTATCTGTAACCAAAGCGTGTATAGTAATAATTTTTATCACATCTAGTTCTCTTGTAATCAAACATGAAACAAAATCATAACATTCTGTCACCTAAAAACATCGTAAACTCTAAGTTTCAAAAATCCTCCTGAACAAACTAAAACAGATAGAGGGCTGTAATTTTCGGAATTAATTACCCAATGTATCTGTAACCAAAGCGTGTATAGTAATAATTTTTATCACATCTAGTTCTCTTGTAATCAAACATGAAACAAAATCATAACATTCTGTCACCTAAAAACATCGTAAACTCTAAGTTTCAAAAATCTTCCTGAACAAACTAAAATAGATAGAGGGCTGTAATTTTCAGAATTAATTACCCAATGTATCTGTGACCAAAGCGTGTATAATAATAATTTTCATCGCGTCTAGTTTTCTTGTAATCAAACATGAAGCAAAATCATAACATTCTGTCACCTAAAAACATCGTAAACTCTAAGTTTCAAAAATCCTTCTGAATAAACTAAAATAGATAGAGGGCTGTAATTTTCAGAATTAATTACCCAATGTATCTGTAACCAAAGCGTGTATAATAATAATTTTCATCGCGTCTAGTTTTCTTGTAATCAAACATGAAGCAAAATCATAACATTCTGTCACCAAAAAACATCGTAAACTCTAAGTTTCAAAAATCCTCCTGAACAAACTAAAACAGATAGAGGGCTGTCATTTTCAGAATTAATTACCCAATGTATCTGTAACCAAAGCGTGTAAAGTAATAATTTTTATCACATCTAGTTCTCTTGTAATCAAACATGAAACAAAATCATAACATTCTGTCACCTAAAAACATCGCAAACTCTAAGTTTCAAAAATCTTCCTGAACAAACTAAAATAGATAGAGGGCTGTAATTTTCAGAATTAATTACCCAATGTATCTGTAACCAAAGCGTGTATAGTAATAATTTTTATCACATCTAGTTCTCTTGTAATCAAACATGAAACAAAATCATAACATTCTGTCACCTAAAAACATCGTAAACTCTAAGTTTCAAAAATCCTCCTGAACAAACTAAAACAGATAGAGGGCTGTAATTTTCAGAATTAATTACCCAATGTATCTGTAATCAAAGCGTGTATAGTAATAATTTTTATCACATCTAGTTCTCTTGTAATCAAACATGAAACAAAATCATAACATTCTGTCACCTAAAAACATCGTAAACTCTAAGTTTCAAAAATCTTCCTGAACAAACTAAAATAGATAGAGGGCTGTAATTTTCAGAATTAATTACCCAATGTATCTGTAACCAAAGCGTGTATAGTAATAATTTTTATCACATCTAGTTCTCTTGTAATCAAACATGAAACAAAATCATAACATTCTGTCACCTAAAAACATCGTAAACTCTAAGTTTCAAAAATCCTCCTGAACAAACTAAAACAGATAGAGGGCTGTAATTTTCAGAATTAATTACCCAATGTATCTGTAATCAAAGCGTGTATAGTAATAATTTTTATCACATCTAGTTCTCTTGTAATCAAACATGAAACAAAATCATAACATTCTGTCACCTAAAAACATCGTAAACTCTAAGTTTCAAAAATCTTCCTGAACAAACTAAAATAGATAGAGGGCTGTAATTTTCAGAATTAATTACCCAATGTATCTGTGACCAAAGCGTGTATAATAATAATTTTCATCGCGTCTAGTTTTCTTGTAATCAAACATGAAGCAAAATCATAACATTCTGTCACCTAAAAACATCGTAAACTCTAAGTTTCAAAAATCTTCCTGAACAAACTAAAATAGATAGAGGGCTGTAATTTTCAGAATTAATTACCCAATGTATCTGTAACCAAAGCGTGTATAGTAATAATTTTTATCACATCTACTTCTCTTGTAATCAAACATGAAACAAAATCATAACATTCTGTCACCTAAAAACATCGTAAACTCTAAGTTTCAAAAATCCTCCTGAACAAACTAAAACAGATAGAGGGCTGTAATTTTCAGAATTAATTACCCAATGTATCTGTAACCAAAGCGTGTATAGTAATAATTTTTATCACATCTAGTTCTCTTGTAATCAAACATGAAACAAAATCATAACATTCTGTCACCTAAAAACATCGTAAACTCTAAGTTTCAAAAATCTTCCTGAACAAACTAAAATAGATAGAGGGCTGTAATTTTCAGAATTAATTACCCAATGTATCTGTAACCAAAGCGTGTATAGTAATAATTTTTATCACATCTAGTTCTCTTGTAATCAAACATGAAACAAAATCATAACATTCTGTCACCTAAAAACATCGTAAACTCTAAGTTTCAAAAATCCTCCTGAACAAACTAAAACAGATAGAGGGCTGTAATTTTCAGAATTAATTACCCAATGTATCTGTAATCAAAGCGTGTATAGTAATAATTTTTATCACATCTAGTTCTCTTGTAATCAAACATGAAACAAAATCATAACATTCTGTCACCTAAAAACATCGTAAACTCTAAGTTTCAAAAATCTTCCTGAACAAACTAAAATAGATAGAGGGCTGTAATTTTCAGAATTAATTACCCAATGTATCTGTAACCAAAGCGTGTATAGTAATAATTTTTATCACATCTAGTTCTCTTGTAATCAAACATGAAACAAAATCATAACATTCTGTCACCTAAAAACATCGTAAACTCTAAGTTTCAAAAATCCTCCTGAACAAACTAAAACAGATAGAGGGCTGTAATTTTCAGAATTAATTACCCAATGTATCTGTAATCAAAGCGTGTATAGTAATAATTTTTATCACATCTAGTTCTCTTGTAATCAAACATGAAACAAAATCATAACATTCTGTCACCTAAAAACATCGTAAACTCTAAGTTTCAAAAATCTTCCTGAACAAACTAAAATAGATAGAGGGCTGTAATTTTCAGAATTAATTACCCAATGTATCTGTGACCAAAGCGTGTATAATAATAATTTTCATCGCGTCTAGTTTTCTTGTAATCAAACATGAAGCAAAATCATAACATTCTGTCACCTAAAAACATCGTAAACTCTAAGTTTCAAAAATCTTCCTGAACAAACTAAAATAGATAGAGGGCTGTAATTTTCAGAATTAATTACCCAATGTATCTGTAACCAAAGCGTGTATAGTAATAATTTTTATCACATCTACTTCTCTTGTAATCAAACATGAAACAAAATCATAACATTCTGTCACCTAAAAACATCGTAAACTCTAAGTTTCAAAAATCCTCCTGAACAAACTAAAACAGATAGAGGGCTGTAATTTTCAGAATTAATTACCCAATGTATCTGTAACCAAAGCGTGTATAGTAATAATTTTTATCACATCTAGTTCTCTTGTAATCAAACATGAAACAAAATCATAACATTCTGTCACCTAAAAACATCGTAAACTCTAAGTTTCAAAAATCTTCCTGAACAAACTAAAATAGATAGAGGGCTGTAATTTTCAGAATTAATTACCCAATGTATCTGTAACCAAAGCGTGTATAGTAATAATTTTTATCACATCTAGTTCTCTTGTAATCAAACATGAAACAAAATCATAACATTCTGTCACCTAAAAACATCGTAAACTCTAAGTTTCAAAAATCCTCCTGAACAAACTAAAACAGATAGAGGGCTGTAATTTTCAGAATTAATTACCCAATGTATCTGTAACCAAAGCGTGTATAGTAATAATTTTTATCACATCTAGTTCTCTTGTAATCAAACATGAAACAAAATCATAACATTCTGTCACCTAAAAACATCGTAAACTCTAAGTTTCAAAAATCTTCCTGAACAAACTAAAATAGATAGAGGGCTGTAATTTTCAGAATTAATTACCCAATGTATCTGTAACCAAAGCGTGTATAGTAATAATTTTTATCACATCTAGTTCTCTTGTAATCAAACATGAAACAAAATCATAACATTCTGTCACCTAAAAACATCGTAAACTCTAAGTTTCAAAAATCTTCCTGAACAAACTAAAATAGATAGAGGGCTGTAATTTTCAGAATTAATTACCCAATGTATCTGTAACTAAAGCGTGTATAGTAATAATTTTTATCACATCTAGTTCTCTTGTAATCAAACATGAAACAAAATCATAACATTCTGTCACCTAAAAACATCGTAAACTCTAAGTTTCAAAAATCCTTCTGAATAAACTAAAATAGATAGAGGGCTGTAATTTTCAGAATTAATTACCCAATGTATCTGTGACCAAAGCGTGTATAATAATAATTTTCATCGCGTCTAGTTTTCCTGTAATCAAACATGAAGCAAAATCATAACATTCTGTCACCTAAAAACATCGTAAACTCTAAGTTTCAAAAATCTTCCTGAACAAACTAAAATAGATAGAGGGCTGTAATTTTCAGAATTAATTACCCAATGTATCTGTAACCAAAGCGTGTATAGTAATAATTTTTATCACATCTAGTTCTCTTGTAATCAAACATGAAACAAAATCATAACATTCTGTCACCTAAAAACATCGTAAACTCTAAGTTTCAAAAATCCTCCTGAACAAACTAAAACAGATAGAGGGCTGTAATTTTCGGAATTAATTACCCAATGTATCTGTAACCAAAGCGTGTATAGTAATAATTTTTATCACATCTAGTTCTCTTGTAATCAAACATGAAACAAAATCATAACATTCTGTCACCTAAAAACATCGTAAACTCTAAGTTTCAAAAATCTTCCTGAACAAACTAAAATAGATAGAGGGCTGTAATTTTCAGAATTAATTACCCAATGTATCTGTGACCAAAGCGTGTATAATAATAATTTTCATCGCGTCTAGTTTTCTTGTAATCAAACATGAAGCAAAATCATAACATTCTGTCACCTAAAAACATCGTAAACTCTAAGTTTCAAAAATCCTTCTGAATAAACTAAAATAGATAGAGGGCTGTAATTTTCAGAATTAATTACCCAATGTATCTGTAACCAAAGCGTGTATAATAATAATTTTCATCGCGTCTAGTTTTCTTGTAATCAAACATGAAGCAAAATCATAACATTCTGTCACCAAAAAACATCGTAAACTCTAAGTTTCAAAAATCCTCCTGAACAAACTAAAACAGATAGAGGGCTGTCATTTTCAGAATTAATTACCCAATGTATCTGTAACCAAAGCGTGTAAAGTAATAATTTTTATCACATCTAGTTCTCTTGTAATCAAACATGAAACAAAATCATAACATTCTGTCACCTAAAAACATCGTAAACTCTAAGTTTCAAAAATCTTCCTGAACAAACTAAAATAGATAGAGGGCTGTAATTTTCAGAATTAATTACCCAATGTATCTGTAACCAAAGCGTGTATAGTAATAATTTTTATCACATCTAGTTCTCTTGTAATCAAACATGAAACAAAATCATAACATTCTGTCACCTAAAAACATCGTAAACTCTAAGTTTCAAAAATCCTCCTGAACAAACTAAAACAGATAGAGGGCTGTAATTTTCAGAATTAATTACCCAATGTATCTGTAATCAAAGCGTGTATAGTAATAATTTTTATCACATCTAGTTCTCTTGTAATCAAACATGAAACAAAATCATAACATTCTGTCACCTAAAAACATCGTAAACTCTAAGTTTCAAAAATCTTCCTGAACAAACTAAAATAGATAGAGGGCTGTAATTTTCAGAATTAATTACCCAATGTATCTGTAACCAAAGCGTGTATAGTAATAATTTTTATCACATCTAGTTCTCTTGTAATCAAACATGAAACAAAATCATAACATTCTGTCACCTAAAAACATCGTAAACTCTAAGTTTCAAAAATCCTCCTGAACAAACTAAAACAGATAGAGGGCTGTAATTTTCAGAATTAATTACCCAATGTATCTGTAATCAAAGCGTGTATAGTAATAATTTTTATCACATCTAGTTCTCTTGTAATCAAACATGAAACAAAATCATAACATTCTGTCACCTAAAAACATCGTAAACTCTAAGTTTCAAAAATCTTCCTGAACAAACTAAAATAGATAGAGGGCTGTAATTTTCAGAATTAATTACCCAATGTATCTGTGACCAAAGCGTGTATAATAATAATTTTCATCGCGTCTAGTTTTCTTGTAATCAAACATGAAGCAAAATCATAACATTCTGTCACCTAAAAACATCGTAAACTCTAAGTTTCAAAAATCTTCCTGAACAAACTAAAATAGATAGAGGGCTGTAATTTTCAGAATTAATTACCCAATGTATCTGTAACCAAAGCGTGTATAGTAATAATTTTTATCACATCTACTTCTCTTGTAATCAAACATGAAACAAAATCATAACATTCTGTCACCTAAAAACATCGTAAACTCTAAGTTTCAAAAATCCTCCTGAACAAACTAAAACAGATAGAGGGCTGTAATTTTCAGAATTAATTACCCAATGTATCTGTAACCAAAGCGTGTATAGTAATAATTTTTATCACATCTAGTTCTCTTGTAATCAAACATGAAACAAAATCATAACATTCTGTCACCTAAAAACATCGTAAACTCTAAGTTTCAAAAATCTTCCTGAACAAACTAAAATAGATAGAGGGCTGTAATTTTCAGAATTAATTACCCAATGTATCTGTAACCAAAGCGTGTATAGTAATAATTTTTATCACATCTAGTTCTCTTGTAATCAAACATGAAACAAAATCATAACATTCTGTCACCTAAAAACATCGTAAACTCTAAGTTTCAAAAATCCTCCTGAACAAACTAAAACAGATAGAGGGCTGTAATTTTCAGAATTAATTACCCAATGTATCTGTAACCAAAGCGTGTATAGTAATAATTTTTATCACATCTAGTTCTCTTGTAATCAAACATGAAACAAAATCATAACATTCTGTCACCTAAAAACATCGTAAACTCTAAGTTTCAAAAATCTTCCTGAACAAACTAAAATAGATAGAGGGCTGTAATTTTCAGAATTAATTACCCAATGTATCTGTAACCAAAGCGTGTATAGTAATAATTTTTATCACATCTAGTTCTCTTGTAATCAAACATGAAACAAAATCATAACATTCTGTCACCTAAAAACATCGTAAACTCTAAGTTTCAAAAATCTTCCTGAACAAACTAAAATAGATAGAGGGCTGTAATTTTCAGAATTAATTACCCAATGTATCTGTAACTAAAGCGTGTATAGTAATAATTTTTATCACATCTAGTTCTCTTGTAATCAAACATGAAACAAAATCATAACATTCTGTCACCTAAAAACATCGTAAACTCTAAGTTTCAAAAATCCTTCTGAATAAACTAAAATAGATAGAGGGCTGTAATTTTCAGAATTAATTACCCAATGTATCTGTGACCAAAGCGTGTATAATAATAATTTTCATCGCGTCTAGTTTTCCTGTAATCAAACATGAAGCAAAATCATAACATTCTGTCACCTAAAAACATCGTAAACTCTAAGTTTCAAAAATCTTCCTGAACAAACTAAAATAGATAGAGGGCTGTAATTTTCAGAATTAATTACCCAATGTATCTGTAACCAAAGCGTGTATAGTAATAATTTTTATCACATCTAGTTCTCTTGTAATCAAACATGAAACAAAATCATAACATTCTGTCACCTAAAAACATCGTAAACTCTAAGTTTCAAAAATCTTCCTGAACAAACTAAAATAGATAGAGGGCTGTAATTTTCAGAATTAATTACCCAATGTATCTGTAACCAAAGCTTGTATAGTAATAATTTTTATCACATCTAGTTCTCTTGTAATCAAACATGAAACAAAATCATAACATTCTGTCACCTAAAAACATCGTAAACTCTAAGTTTCAAAAATCTTCCTGAACAAACTAAAATAGATAGAGGGCTGTAATTTTCAGAATTAATTACCCAATGTATCTGTAACCAAAGCGTGTATAGTAATAATTTTTATCACATCTAGTTCTCTTGTAATCAAACATGAAACAAAATCATAACATTCTGTCACCTAAAAACATCGTAAACTCTAAGTTTCAAAAATCCTCCTGAACAAACTAAAACAGATAGAGGGCTGTAATTTTCAGAATTAATTACCCAATGTATCTGTAACCAAAGCGTGTATAGTAATAATTTTTATCACATCTAGTTCTCTTGTAATCAAACATGAAACAAAATCATAACATTCTGTCACCTAAAAACATCGTAAACTCTAAGTTTCAAAAATCTTCCTGAACAAACTAAAATAGATAGAGGGCTGTAATTTTCAGAATTAATTACCCAATGTATCTGTAACCAAAGCGTGTATAGTAATAATTTTTATCACATCTAGTTCTCTTGTAATCAAACATGAAACAAAATCATAACATTCTGTCACCTAAAAACATCGTAAACTCTAAGTTTCAAAAATCTTCCTGAACAAACTAAAATAGATAGAGGGCTGTAATTTTCAGAATTAATTACCCAATGTATCTGTAACCAAAGCGTGTATAGTAATAATTTTTATCACATCTAGTTCTCTTGTAATCAAACATGAAACAAAATCATAACATTCTGTCACCTAAAAACATCGTAAACTCTAAGTTTCAAAAATCCTTCTGAATAAACTAAAATAGATAGAGGGCTGTAATTTTCAGAATTAATTACCCAATGTATCTGTGACCAAAGCGTGTATAATAATAATTTTCATCGCGTCTAGTTTTCCTGTAATCAAACATGAAGCAAAATCATAACATTCTGTCACCTAAAAACATCGTAAACTCTAAGTTTCAAAAATCTTCCTGAACAAACTAAAATAGATAGAGGGCTGTAATTTTCAGAATTAATTACCCAATGTATCTGTAACCAAAGCGTGTATAGTAATAATTTTTATCACATCTAGTTCTCTTGTAATCAAACATGAAACAAAATCATAACATTCTGTCACCTAAAAACATCGTAAACTCTAAGTTTCAAAAATCTTCCTGAACAAACTAAAATAGATAGAGGGCTGTAATTTTCAGAATTAATTACCCAATGTATCTGTAACCAAAGCGTGTATAGTAATAATTTTTATCACATCTAGTTCTCTTGTAATCAAACATGAAACAAAATCATAACATTCTGTCACCTAAAAACATCGTAAACTCTAAGTTTCAAAAATCTTCCTGAGCAAACTAAAATAGATAGAGGGCTGTAATTTTCAGAATTAATTACCCAATGTATCTGTAACCAAAGCGTGTATAGTAATAATTTTTATCACATCTAGTTCTCTTGTAATCAAACATGAAACAAAATCATAACATTCTGTCACCTAAAAACATCGTAAACTCTAAGTTTCAAAAATCTTCCTGAACAAACTAAAATAGATAGAGGGCTGTAATTTTCAGAATTAATTACCCAATGTATCTGTAACCAAAGCGTGTATAGTAATAATTTTTATCACATCTAGTTCTCTTGTAATCAAACATGAAACAAAATCATAACATTCTGTCACCTAAAAACATCGTAAACTCTAAGCTTCAAAAATCTTCCTGAACAAACTAAAATAGATAGAGGGCTGTAATTTTCAGAATTAATTACCCAATGTATCTGTAACCAAAGCGTGTATAGTAATAATTTTTATCACATCTAGTTCTCTTGTAATCAAACATGAAACAAAATCATAACATTCTGTCACCTAAAAACATCGTAAACTCTAAGTTTCAAAAATCTTCCTGAACAAACTAAAATAGATAGAGGGCTGTAATTTTCAGAATTAATTACCCAATGTATCTGTAACCAAAGCGTGTATAGTAATAATTTTTATCACATCTAGTTCTCTTGTAATCAAACATGAAACAAAATCATAACATTCTGTCACCTAAAAACATCGTAAACTCTAAGTTTCAAAAATCTTCCTGAACAAACTAAAATAGATAGAGGGCTGTAATTTTCAGAATTAATTACCCAATGTATCTGTAACCAAAGCGTGTATAGTAATAATTTTTATCACATCTAGTTCTCTTGTAATCAAACATGAAACAAAATCATAACATTCTGTCACCTAAAAACATCGTAAACTCTAAGTTTCAAAAATCTTCCTGAACAAACTAAAATAGATAGAGGGCTGTAATTTTCAGAATTAATTACCCAATGTATCTGTAACCAAAGCGTGTATAGTAATAATTTTTATCACATCTAGTTCTCTTGTAATCAAACATGAAACAAAATCATAACATTCTGTCACCTAAAAACATCGTAAACTCTAAGTTTCAAAAATCTTCCTGAACAAACTAAAACAGATAGAGGGCTGTAATTTTCAGAATTAATTACCCAATGTATCTGTAACCAAAGCGTGTATAGTAATAATTTTTATCACATCTAGTTCTCTTGTAATCAAACATGAAACAAAATCATAACATTCTGTCACCTAAAAACATCGTAAACTCTAAGTTTCAAAAATCTTCCTGAACAAACTAAAATAGATAGAGGGCTGTAATTTTCAGAATTAATTACCCAATGTATCTGTAACCAAAGCGTGTATAGTAATAATTTTTATCACATCTAGTTCTCTTGTAATCAAACATGAAACAAAATCATAACATTCTGTCACCTAAAAACATCGTAAACTCTAAGTTTCAAAAATCTTCCTGAACAAACTAAAATAGATAGAGGGCTGTAATTTTCAGAATTAATTACCCAATGTATCTGTAACCAAAGCGTGTATAGTAATAATTTTTATCACATCTAGTTCTCTTGTAATCAAACATGAAACAAAATCATAACATTCTGTCACCTAAAAACATCGTAAACTCTAAGTTTCAAAAATCCTCCTGAACAAACTAAAACAGATAGAGGGCTGTAATTTTCAGAATTAATTACCCAATGTATCTGTAACCAAAGCGTGTATAGTAATAATTTTTATCACATCTAGTTCTCTTGTAATCAAACATGAAACAAAATCATAACATTCTGTCACCTAAAAACATCGTAAACTCTAAGTTTCAAAAATCCTCCTGAACAAACTAAAACAGATAGAGGGCTGTAATTTTCAGAATTAATTACCCAATGTATCTGTAACCAAAGCGTGTATAGTAATAATTTTTATCACATCTAGTTCTCTTGTAATCAAACATGAAACAAAATCATAACATTCTGTCACCTAAAAACATCGTAAACTCTAAGTTTCAAAAATCCTCCTGAACAAACTAAAACAGATAGAGGGCTGTAATTTTCAGAATTAATTACCCAATGTATCTGTAACCAAAGCGTGTATAGTAATAATTTTTATCACATCTAGTTCTCTTGTAATCAAACATGAAACAAAATCATAACATTCTGTCACCTAAAAACATCGTAAACTCTAAGTTTCAAAAATCCTCCTGAACAAACTAAAACAGATAGAGGGCTGTAATTTTCAGAATTAATTACCCAATGTATCTGTAACCAAAGCGTGTATAGTAATAATTTTTATCACATCTAGTTCTCTTGTAATCAAACATGAAACAAAATCATAAGATTCTGTCACCTAAAAACATCGTAAACTCTAAGTTTCAAAAATCCTCCTGAACAAACTAAAATAGATAGAGGGCTGCAATTTTCAGAATTAATTACCCAATGTATCTGTAACCAAAGCGTGTATAGTAATAATTTTTATCACATCTAGTTCTCTTGTAATCAAACATGAAACAAAATCATAACATTCTGTCACCTAAAAACATCGTAAACTCTAAGTTTCAAAAATCGTTCTGAATAAACTAAAATAGATAGAGGGCTGTAATTTTCAGAATTAATTACCCAATGTATCTGTGACCAAAGCGTGTATAATAATAATTTTCATCGCGTCTAGTTTTCTTGTAATCAAACATGAAGCAAAATCATAACATTCTGTCACCTAAAAACATCGTAAACTCTAAGTTTCAAAAATCCTTCTGAATAAACTAAAATAGATAGAGGGCTGTAATTTTCAGAATTAATTACCCAATGTATCTGTGACCAAAGCGTGTATAATAATAATTTTCATCGCGTCTAGTTTTCTTGTAATCAAACATGAAGCAAAATCATAACATTCTGTCACCTAAAAACATCGTAAACTCTAAGTTTCAAAAATCTTCCTGAACAAACTAAAATAGATAGAGGGCTGTAATTTTCAGAATTAATTACCCAATGTATCTGTAACCAAAGCGTGTATAGTAATAATTTTTATCACATCTAGTTCTCTTGTAATCAAACATGAAACAAAATCATAACATTCTGTCACCTAAAAACATCGTAAACTCTAAGTTTCAAAAATCCTCCTGAACAAACTAAAACAGATAGAGGGCTGTAATTTTCAGAATTAATTACCCAATGTATCTGTAACCAAAGCGTGTATAGTAATAATTTTTATCACATCTAGTTCTCTTGTAATCAAACATGAAACAAAATCATAAGATTCTGTCACCTAAAAACATCGTAAACTCTAAGTTTCAAAAATCCTCCTGAACAAACTAAAATAGATAGAGGGCTGTAATTTTCAGAATTAATTACCCAATGTATCTGTAACCAAAGCGTGTATAGTAATAATTTTTATCACATCTAGTTCTCTTGTAATCAAACATGAAACAAAATCATAACATTCTGTCACCTAAAAACATCGTAAACTCTAAGTTTCAAAAATCCTTCTGAATAAACTAAAATAGATAGAGGGCTGTAATTTTCAGAATTAATTACCCAATGTATCTGTGACCAAAGCGTGTATAATAATAATTTTCATCGCGTCTAGTGTTCTTGTAATCAAACATGAAACAAAATCATAACATTCTGTCACCTAAAAACATCGTAAACTCTAAGTTTCAAAAATCCTCCTGAACAAACTAAAACAGATAGAGGGCTGTAATTTTCAGAATTAATTACCCAATGTATCTGTAACCAAAGCGTGTATAGTAATAATTTTTATCACATCTAGTTCTCTTGTAATCAAACATGAAACAAAATCATAACATTCTGTCACCTAAAAACATCGTAAACTCTAAGTTTCAAAAATCCTCCTGAACAAACTAAAACAGATAGAGGGCTGTAATTTTCAGAATTAATTACCCAATGTATCTGTAACCAAAGCGTGTATAGTAATAATTTTTATCACATCTAGTTCTCTTGTAATCAAACATGAAACAAAATCATAACATTCTGTCACCTAAAAACATCGTAAACTCTCAGTTTCAAAAATCCTCCTGAACAAACTAAAACAGATAGAGGGCTGTAATTTTCAGAATTAATTACCCAATGTATCTGTAACCAAAGCGTGTATAGTAATAATTTTTATCACATCTAGTTCTCTTGTAATCAAACATGAAACAAAATCATAACATTCTGTCACCTAAAAACATCGTAAACTCTAAGTTTCAAAAATCCTCCTGAACAAACTAAAACAGATAGAGGGCTGTAATTTTCAGAATTAATTACCCAATGTATCTGTAACCAAAGCGTGTATAGTAATAATTTTTATCACATCTAGTTCTCTTGTAATCAAACATGAAACAAAATCATAAGATTCTGTCACCTAAAAACATCGTAAACTCTAAGTTTCAAAAATCCTCCTGAACAAACTAAAATAGATAGAGGGCTGCAATTTTCAGAATTAATTACCCAATGTATCTGTAACCAAAGCGTGTATAGTAATAATTTTTATCACATCTAGTTCTCTTGTAATCAAACATGAAACAAAATCATAACATTCTGTCACCTAAAAACATCGTAAACTCTAAGTTTCAAAAATCGTTCTGAATAAACTAAAATAGATAGAGGGCTGTAATTTTCAGAATTAATTACCCAATGTATCTGTGACCAAAGCGTGTATAATAATAATTTTCATCGCGTCTAGTTTTCTTGTAATCAAACATGAAGCAAAATCATAACATTCTGTCACCTAAAAACATCGTAAACTCTAAGTTTCAAAAATCCTTCTGAATAAACTAAAATAGATAGAGGGCTGTAATTTTCAGAATTAATTACCCAATGTATCTGTGACCAAAGCGTGTATAATAATAATTTTCATCGCGTCTAGTTTTCTTGTAATCAAACATGAAGCAAAATCATAACATTCTGTCACCTAAAAACATCGTAAACTCTAAGTTTCAAAAATCTTCCTGAACAAACTAAAATAGATAGAGGGCTGTAATTTTCAGAATTAATTACCCAATGTATCTGTAACCAAAGCGTGTATAGTAATAATTTTTATCACATCTAGTTCTCTTGTAATCAAACATGAAACAAAATCATAACATTCTGTCACCTAAAAACATCGTAAACTCTAAGTTTCAAAAATCCTCCTGAACAAACTAAAACAGATAGAGGGCTGTAATTTTCAGAATTAATTACCCAATGTATCTGTAGCCAAAGCGTGTATAGTAATAATTTTTATCACATCTAGTTCTCTTGTAATCAAACATGAAACAAAATCATAAGATTCTGTCACCTAAAAACATCGTAAACTCTAAGTTTCAAAAATCCTCCTGAACAAACTAAAATAGATAGAGGGCTGTAATTTTCAGAATTAATTACCCAATGTATCTGTAACCAAAGCGTGTATAGTAATAATTTTTATCACATCTAGTTCTCTTGTAATCAAACATGAAACAAAATCATAACATTCTGTCACCTAAAAACATCGTAAACTCTAAGTTTCAAAAATCCTTCTGAATAAACTAAAATAGATAGAGGGCTGTAATTTTCAGAATTAATTACCCAATGTATCTGTGACCAAAGCGTGTATAATAATAATTTTCATCGCGTCTAGTGTTCTTGTAATCAAACATGAAGCAAAATCATAACATTCTGTCACCTAAAAACATCGTAAACTCTAAGTTTCAAAAATCCTTCTGAATAAACTAAAATAGGTAGAGGGCTGTAATTTTCAGAATTAATTACCCAATGTATCTGTGACCAAAGCGTGTATAATAATAATTTTCATCGCGTCTAGTGTTCTTGTAATCAAACATGAAGCAAAATCATAACATTCTGTCACCTAAAAACATCGTAAACTCTAAGTTTCAAAAATCCTTCTGAATAAACTAAAATAGATAGAGGGCTGTAATTTTCAGAATTAATTACCCAATGTATCTGTGACCAAAGCGTGTATAATAATAATTTTCATCGCGTCTAGTTTTCTTGTAATCAAACATGAAGCAAAATCATAACATTCTGTCACCTAAAAACATCGTAAACTCTAAGTTTCAAAAATCCTCCTGAACAAACTAAAACAGATAGAGGGCTGTAATTTTCAGAATTAATTACCCAATGTATCTGTAACCAAAGCGTGTATAGTAATAATTTTTATCACATCTAGTTCTCTTGTAATCAAACATGAAACAAAATCATAACATTCTGTCACCTAAAAACATCGTAAACTCTAAGTTTCAAAAATCCTCCTGAACAAACTAAAACAGATAGAGGGCTGTAATTATCAGAATTAATTACCCAATGTATCTGTAACCAAAGCGTGTATAGTAATAATTTTTATCACATCTAGTTCTCTTGTAATCAAACATGAAACAAAATCATAACATTCTGTCACCTAAAAACATCGTAAACTCTAAGTTTCAAAAATCCTCCTGAACAAACTAAAACAGATAGAGGGCTGTAATTTTCAGAATTAATTACCCAATGTATCTGTGACCAAAGCGTGTATAATAATAATTTTCATCGCGTCTAGTTTTCCTGTAATCAAACATGAAGCAAAATCATAACATTCTGTCACCTAAAAACATCGTAAACTCTAAGTTTCAAAAATCCTCCTGAACAAACTAAAACAGATAGAGGGCTGTAATTTTCAGAATTAATTACCCAATGTATCTGTAACCAAAGCGTGTATAGTAATAATTTTTATCACATCTAGTTCTCTTGTAATCAAACATGAAACAAAATCATAACATTCTGTCACCTAAAAACATCGTAAACTCTAAGTTTCAAAAATCTTCCTGAACAAACTAAAATAGATAGAGGGCTGTAATTTTCAGAATTAATTACCCAATGTATCTGTAACCAAAGCGTGTATAGTAATAATTTTTATCACATCTAGTTCTCTTGTAATCAAACATGAAACGAAATCATAACATTCTGTCACCTAAAAACATCGTAAACTCTAAGTTTCAAAAATCTTCCTGAACAAACTAAAATAGATAGAGGGCTGTAATTTTCAGAATTAATTACCCAATGTATCTGTAACCAAAGCGTGTATAGTAGTAATTTTTATCACATCTAGTTCTCTTGTAATCAAACATGAAACAAAATCATAACATTCTGTCACCTAAAAACATCGTAAACTCTAAGTTTCAAAAATCTTCCTGAACAAACTAAAATAGATAGAGGGCTGTAATTTTCAGAATTAATTACCCAATGTATCTGTAACCAAAGCGTGTATAGTAATAATTTTTATCACATCTAGTTCTCTTGTAATCAAACATGAAACAAAATCATAACATTCAGTCACCTAAAAACATCGTAAACTCAAAGTTTCAAAAATCTTCCTGAACAAACTAAAATAGATAGAGGGCTGTAATTTTCAGAATTAATTACCCAATGTATCTGTAACCAAAGCGTGTATAGTAATAATTTTTATCACATCTAGTTCTCTAGTAATCAAACATGAAACAAAATCATAACATTCTGTCACCTAAAAACATCGTAAACTCTAAGTTTCAAAAATCCTTCTGAATAAACTAAAATAGATAGAGGGCTGTAATTTTCAGAATTAATTACCCAATGTATCTGTGACCAAAGCGTGTATAATAATAATTTTCATCGCGTCTAGTTTTCCTGTAATCAAGCATGAAGAAAAATCATAACATTCTGTCACCTAAAAACATCGTAAACTCTAAGTTTCAAAAATCTTCCTGAACAAACTAAAATAGATAGAGGGCTGTAATTTTCAGAATTAATTACCCAATGTATCTGTAACCAAAGCGTGTATAGTAATAATTTTTATCACATCTAGTTCTCTTGTAATCAAACATGAAACAAAATCATAACATTCTGTCTCCTAAAAACATCGTAAACTCTAAGTTTCAAAAATCCTTCTGAATAAACTAAAATAGATAGAGGGCTGTAATTTTCAGAATTAATTACCCAATGTATCTGTGACCAAAGCGTGTATAATAATAATTTTCATCGCGTCTAGTTTTCTTGTAATCAAACATGAAGCAAAATCATAACATTCTGTCACCTAAAAACATCGTAAACTCTAAGTTTCAAAAATCTTCCTGAACAAACTAAAATAGATAGAGGGCTGTAATTTTCAGAATTAATTACCCAATGTATCTGTAACCAAAGCGTGTATAGTAATAATTTTTATCACATCTAGTTCTCTTGTAATCAAACATGAAACAAAATCATAACATTCTGTCACCTAAAAACATCGTAAACTCTAAGTTTCAAAAATCCTCCTGAACAAACTAAAACAGATAGAGGGCTGTAATTTTCAGAATTAATTACCCAATGTATCTGTAACCAAAGCGTGTATAGTAATAATTTTTATCACATCTAGTTCTCTTGTAATCAAACATGAAACAAAATCATAACATTCTGTCACCTAAAAACATCGTAAACTCTAAGTTTCAAAAATCTTCCTGAACAAACTAAAATAGATAGAGGGCTGTAATTTTCAGAATTAATTACCCAATGTATCTGTGACCAAAGCGTGTATAATAATAATTTTCATCGCGTCTAGTTTTCTTGTAATCAAACATGAAGCAAAATCATAACATTCTGTCACCTAAAAACATCGTAAACTCTAAGTTTCAAAAATCCTTCTGAATAAACTAAAATAGATAGAGGGCTGTAATTTTCAGAATTAATTACCCAATGTATCTGTGACCAAAGCGTGTATAATAATAATTTTCATCGCGTCTAGTTTTCTTGTAATCAAACATGAAGCAAAATCATAACATTCTGTCACCTAAAAACATCGTAAACTCTAAGTTTCAAAAATCCTTCTGAATAAACTAAAATAGATAGAGGGCTGTAATTTTCAGAATTAATTACCCAATGTATCTGTGACCAAAGCGTGTATAATAATAATTTTCATCGCGTCTAGTTTTCTTGTAATCAAACATGAAGCAAAATCATAACATTCTGTCACCTAAAAACATCGTAAACTCTAAGTTTCAAAAATCCTTCTGAATAAACTAAAATAGATAGAGGGCTGTAATTTTCAGAATTAATTACCCAATGTATCTGTGACCAAAGCGTGTATAATAATAATTTTCATCGCGTCTAGTTTTCTTGTAATCAAACATGAAGCAAAATCATAACATTCTGTCACCTAAAAACATCGTAAACTCTAAGTTTCAAAAATCCTCCTGAACAAACTAAAACAGATAGAGGGCTGTAATTTTCAGAATTAATTACCCAATGTATCTGTAACCAAAGCGTGTAAAGTAATAATTTTTATCACATCTAGTTCTCTTGTAATCAAACATGAAACAAAATCATAACATTCTGTCACCTAAAAACATCGTAAACTCTAAGTTTCAAAAATCCTCCTGAACAAACTAAAACAGATAGAGGGCTGTAATTTTCAGAATTAATTACCCAATGTATCTGTAACCAAAGCGTGTATAGTAATAATTTTTATCACATCTAGTTCTCTTGTAATCAAACATGAAACAAAATCATAACATTCTGTCACCTAAAAACATCGTAAACTCTAAGTTTCAAAAATCCTCCTGAACAAACTAAAACAGATAGAGGGCTGTAATTTTCAGAATTAATTACCCAATGTATCTGTAACCAAAGCGTGTATAGTAATAATTTTTATCACATCTAGTTCTCTTGTAATCAAACATGAAACAAAATCATAACATTCTGTCACCTAAAAACATCGTAAACTCTAAGTTTCAAAAATCTTCCTGAACAAACTAAAATAGATAGAGGGCTGTAATTTTCAGAATTAATTACCCAATGTATCTGTGACCAAAGCGTGTATAATAATAATTTTCATCGCGTCTAGTTTTCTTGTAATCAAACATGAAGCAAAATCATAACATTCTGTCACCTAAAAACATCGTAAACTCTAAGTTTCAAAAATCCTTCTGAATAAACTAAAATAGATAGAGGGCTGTAATTTTCAGAATTAATTACCCAATGTATCTGTGACCAAAGCGTGTATAATAATAATTTTCATCGCGTCTAGTTTTCTTGTAATCAAACATGAAGCAAAATCATAACATTCTGTCACCTAAAAACATCGTAAACTCTAAGTTTCAAAAATCCTTCTGAATAAACTAAAATAGATAGAGGGCTGTAATTTTCAGAATTAATTACCCAATGTATCTGTGACCAAAGCGTGTATAATAATAATTTTCATCGCGTCTAGTTTTCTTGTAATCAAACATGAAGCAAAATCATAACATTCTGTCACCTAAAAACATCGTAAACTCTAAGTTTCAAAAATCCTTCTGAATAAACTAAAATAGATAGAGGGCTGTAATTTTCAGAATTAATTACCCAATGTATCTGTGACCAAAGCGTGTATAATAATAATTTTCATCGCGTCTAGTTTTCTTGTAATCAAACATGAAGCAAAATCATAACATTCAGTCACCTAAAAACATCGTAAACTCTAAGTTTCAAAAATCCTCCTGAACAAACTAAAACAGATAGAGGGCTGTAATTTTCAGAATTAATTACCCAATGTATCTGTAACCAAAGCGTGTAAAGTAATAATTTTTATCACATCTAGTTCTCTTGTAATCAAACATGAAACAAAATCATAACATTCTGTCACCTAAAAACATCGTAAACTCTAAGTTTCAAAAATCTTCCTGAACAAACTAAAATAGATAGAGGGCTGTAATTTTCAGAATTAATTACCCAATGTATCTGTAACCAAAGCGTGTATAGTAATAATTTTTATCACATCTAGTTCTCTTGTAATCAAACATGAAACGAAATCATAACATTCTGTCACCTAAAAACATCGTAAACTCTAAGTTTCAAAAATCTTCCTGAACAAACTAAAATAGATAGAGGGCTGTAATTTTCAGAATTAATTACCCAATGTATCTGTAACCAAAGCGTGTATAGTAGTAATTTTTATCACATCTAGTTCTCTTGTAATCAAACATGAAACAAAATCATAACATTCTGTCACCTAAAAACATCGTAAACTCTAAGTTTCAAAAATCTTCCTGAACAAACTAAAATAGATAGAGGGCTGTAATTTTCAGAATTAATTACCCAATGTATCTGTAACCAAAGCGTGTATAGTAATAATTTTTATCACATCTAGTTCTCTTGTAATCAAACATGAAACAAAATCATAACATTCTGTCACCTAAAAACATCGTAAACTCAAAGTTTCAAAAATCTTCCTGAACAAACTAAAATAGATAGAGGGCTGTAATTTTCAGAATTAATTACCCAATGTATCTGTAACCAAAGCGTGTATAGTAATAATTTTTATCACATCTAGTTCTCTAGTAATCAAACATGAAACAAAATCATAACATTCTGTCACCTAAAAACATCGTAAACTCTAAGTTTCAAAAATCCTTCTGAATAAACTAAAATAGATAGAGGGCTGTAATTTTCAGAATTAATTACCCAATGTATCTGTGACCAAAGCGTGTATAATAATAATTTTCATCGCGTCTAGTTTTCCTGTAATCAAGCATGAAGCAAAATCATAACATTCTGTCACCTAAAAACATCGTAAACTCTAAGTTTCAAAAATCTTCCTGAACAAACTAAAATAGATAGAGGGCTGTAATTTTCAGAATTAATTACCCAATGTATCTGTAACCAAAGCGTGTATAGTAATAATTTTTATCACATCTAGTTCTCTTGTAATCAAACATGAAACAAAATCATAACATTCTGTCTCCTAAAAACATCGTAAACTCTAAGTTTCAAAAATCCTTCTGAATAAACTAAAATAGATAGAGGGCTGTAATTTTCAGAATTAATTACCCAATGTATCTGTGACCAAAGCGTGTATAATAATAATTTTCATCGCGTCTAGTTTTCTTGTAATCAAACATGAAGCAAAATCATAACATTCTGTCACCTAAAAACATCGTAAACTCTAAGTTTCAAAAATCTTCCTGAACAAACTAAAATAGATAGAGGGCTGTAATTTTCAGAATTAATTACCCAATGTATCTGTAACCAAAGCGTGTATAGTAATAATTTTTATCACATCTAGTTCTCTTGTAATCAAACATGAAACAAAATCATAACATTCTGTCACCTAAAAACATCGTAAACTCTAAGTTTCAAAAATCCTCCTGAACAAACTAAAACAGATAGAGGGCTGTAATTTTCAGAATTAATTACCCAATGTATCTGTAACCAAAGCGTGTATAGTAATAATTTTTATCACATCTAGTTCTCTTGTAATCAAACATGAAACAAAATCATAACATTCTGTCACCTAAAAACATCGTAAACTCTAAGTTTCAAAAATCTTCCTGAACAAACTAAAATAGATAGAGGGCTGTAATTTTCAGAATTAATTACCCAATGTATCTGTGACCAAAGCGTGTATAATAATAATTTTCATCGCGTCTAGTTTTCTTGTAATCAAACATGAAGCAAAATCATAACATTCTGTCACCTAAAAACATCGTAAACTCTAAGTTTCAAAAATCCTTCTGAATAAACTAAAATAGATAGAGGGCTGTAATTTTCAGAATTAATTACCCAATGTATCTGTGACCAAAGCGTGTATAATAATAATTTTCATCGCGTCTAGTTTTCTTGTAATCAAACATGAAGCAAAATCATAACATTCTGTCACCTAAAAACATCGTAAACTCTAAGTTTCAAAAATCCTTCTGAATAAACTAAAATAGATAGAGGGCTGTAATTTTCAGAATTAATTACCCAATGTATCTGTGACCAAAGCGTGTATAATAATAATTTTCATCGCGTCTAGTTTTCTTGTAATCAAACATGAAGCAAAATCATAACATTCTGTCACCTAAAAACATCGTAAACTCTAAGTTTCAAAAATCCTTCTGAATAAACTAAAATAGATAGAGGGCTGTAATTTTCAGAATTAATTACCCAATGTATCTGTGACCAAAGCGTGTATAATAATAATTTTCATCGCGTCTAGTTTTCTTGTAATCAAACATGAAGCAAAATCATAACATTCTGTCACCTAAAAACATCGTAAACTCTAAGTTTCAAAAATCCTCCTGAACAAACTAAAACAGATAGAGGGCTGTAATTTTCAGAATTAATTACCCAATGTATCTGTAACCAAAGCGTGTAAAGTAATAATTTTTATCACATCTAGTTCTCTTGTAATCAAACATGAAACAAAATCATAACATTCTGTCACCTAAAAACATCGTAAACTCTAAGTTTCAAAAATCTTCCTGAACAAACTAAAATAGATAGAGGGCTGTAATTTTCAGAATTAATTACCCAATGTATCTGTAACCAAAGCGTGTATAGTAATAATTTTTATCACATCTAGTTCTCTTGTAATCAAACATGAAACAAAATCATAACATTCTGTCACCTAAAAACATCGTAAACTCTAAGTTTCAAAAATCCTCCTGAACAAACTAAAACAGATAGAGGGCTGTAATTTTCAGAATTAATTACCCAATGTATCTGTAACCAAAGCGTGTATAGTAATAATTTTTATCACATCTAGTTCTCTTGTAATCAAACATGAAACAAAATCATAACATTCTGTCACCTAAAAACATCGTAAACTCTAAGTTTCAAAAATCTTCCTGAACAAACTAAAATAGATAGAGGGCTGTAATTTTCAGAATTAATTACCCAATGTATCTGTGACCAAAGCGTGTATAATAATAATTTTCATCGCGTCTAGTTTTCTTGTAATCAAACATGAAGCAAAATCATAACATTCTGTCACCTAAAAACATCGTAAACTCTAAGTTTCAAAAATCCTTCTGAATAAACTAAAATAGATAGAGGGCTGTAATTTTCAGAATTAATTACCCAATGTATCTGTAACCAAAGCGTGTATAGTAATAATTTTTATCACATCTAGTTCTCTTGTAATCAAACATGAAACAAAATCATAACATTCTGTCACCTAAAAACATCGTAAACTCTAAGTTTCAAAAATCCTCCTGAACAAACTAAAACAGATAGAGGGCTGTAATTTTCAGAATTAATTACCCAATGTACCTGTAATCAAAGCGTGTATAGTAATAATTTTTATCACATCTAGTTCTCTTGTAATCAAACATGAAACAAAATCATAACATTCTGTCACCTAAAAACATCGTAAACTCTAAGTTTCAAAAATCCTCCTGAACAAACTAAAATAGATGGAGGGCTGTAATTTTTAGAATTAATTACCCAATGTATTTGTGACCAAAGCGTGTATAATAATAATTTTTATCGCATCTAGTTTTCGCGTAATCAAACATGAAGCAAAATCATAACATTCTGTCACCTAAAAACATCGTAAACTCTAAGTTTCAAAAATCCTCCTGAACAAACTAAAATAGATAGAGGGCTGTAATTTTCAGAATTAATTACCCAATGTATCTGTGACCAAAGCGTGTATAATAATAATTTTCATCGCATCTAGTTTTCTCGTAATCAAACATGAAGCAAAATCATAACATTCTGTCACCTAAAAACATCGTAAATTCCAAATTTCAAAAATCCTCCTGAACAAACTAAAATAGATAGGGGGCTGTAATTTTCAGAATTAATTACCCAATGTATCTGTAACCAAAGCGTGTATAGTAATAATTTTTATCACATCTAGTTCTCTTGTAATCAAACATGAAACAAAATCATAACATTCTGTCACCTAAAAACATCGTAAACTCTAAGTTTCAAAAATCCTCCTGAACAAACTAAAACAGATAGAGGGCTGTAATTTTCAGAATTAATTACCCAATGTATCTGTAACCAAAGCGTGTATAGTAATAATTTTTATCACATCTAGTTCTCTTGTAATCAAACATGAAACAAAATCATAACATTCTGTCACCTAAAAACATCGTAAACTCTAAGTTTCAAAAATCTTCCTGAACAAACTAAAATAGATAGAGGGCTGTAATTTTCAGAATTAATTACCCAATGTATCTGTGACCAAAGCGTGTATAATAATAATTTTCATCGCGTCTAGTTTTCTTGTAATCAAACATGAAGCAAAATCATAACATTCTGTCACCTAAAAACATCGTAAACTCTAAGTTTCAAAAATCCTTCTGAATAAACTAAAATAGATAGAGGGCTGTAATTTTCAGAATTAATTACCCAATGTATCTGTGACCAAAGCGTGTATAATAATAATTTTCATCGCGTCTAGTTTTCTTGTAATCAAACATGAAGCAAAATCATAACATTCTGTCACCTAAAAACATCGTAAACTCTAAGTTTCAAAAATCCTTCTGAATAAACTAAAATAGATAGAGGGCTGTAATTTTCAGAATTAATTACCCAATGTATCTGTGACCAAAGCGTGTATAATAATAATTTTCATCGCGTCTAGTTTTCTTGTAATCAAACATGAAGCAAAATCATAACATTCTGTCACCTAAAAACATCGTAAACTCTAAGTTTCAAAAATCCTTCTGAATAAACTAAAATAGATAGAGGGCTGTAATTTTCAGAATTAATTACCCAATGTATCTGTGACCAAAGCGTGTATAATAATAATTTTCATCGCGTCTAGTTTTCTTGTAATCAAACATGAAGCAAAATCATAACATTCTGTCACCTAAAAACATCGTAAACTCTAAGTTTCAAAAATCCTCCTGAACAAACTAAAACAGATAGAGGGCTGTAATTTTCAGAATTAATTACCCAATGTATCTGTAACCAAAGCGTGTAAAGTAATAATTTTTATCACATCTAGTTCTCTTGTAATCAAACATGAAACAAAATCATAACATTCTGTCACCTAAAAACATCGTAAACTCTAAGTTTCAAAAATCTTCCTGAACAAACTAAAATAGATAGAGGGCTGTAATTTTCAGAATTAATTACCCAATGTATCTGTAACCAAAGCGTGTATAGTAATAATTTTTATCACATCTAGTTCTCTTGTAATCAAACATGAAACAAAATCATAACATTCTGTCACCTAAAAACATCGTAAACTCTAAGTTTCAAAAATCCTCCTGAACAAACTAAAACAGATAGAGGGCTGTAATTTTCAGAATTAATTACCCAATGTATCTGTAACCAAAGCGTGTATAGTAATAATTTTTATCACATCTAGTTCTCTTGTAATCAAACATGAAACAAAATCATAACATTCTGTCACCTAAAAACATCGTAAACTCTAAGTTTCAAAAATCTTCCTGAACAAACTAAAATAGATAGAGGGCTGTAATTTTCAGAATTAATTACCCAATGTATCTGTGACCAAAGCGTGTATAATAATAATTTTCATCGCGTCTAGTTTTCTTGTAATCAAACATGAAGCAAAATCATAACATTCTGTCACCTAAAAACATCGTAAACTCTAAGTTTCAAAAATCCTTCTGAATAAACTAAAATAGATAGAGGGCTGTAATTTTCAGAATTAATTACCCAATGTATCTGTGACCAAAGCGTGTATAATAATAATTTTCATCGCGTCTAGTTTTCTTGTAATCAAACATGAAGCAAAATCATAACATTCTGTCACCTAAAAACATCGTAAACTCTAAGTTTCAAAAATCCTTCTGAATAAACTAAAATAGATAGAGGGCTGTAATTTTCAGAATTAATTACCCAATGTATCTGTGACCAAAGCGTGTATAATAATAATTTTCATCGCGTCTAGTTTTCTTGTAATCAAACATGAAGCAAAATCATAACATTCTGTCACCTAAAAACATCGTAAACTCTAAGTTTCAAAAATCCTTCTGAATAAACTAAAATAGATAGAGGGCTGTAATTTTCAGAATTAATTACCCAATGTATCTGTGACCAAAGCGTGTATAATAATAATTTTCATCGCGTCTAGTTTTCTTGTAATCAAACATGAAGCAAAATCATAACATTCAGTCACCTAAAAACATCGTAAACTCTAAGTTTCAAAAATCCTCCTGAACAAACTAAAACAGATAGAGGGCTGTAATTTTCAGAATTAATTACCCAATGTATCTGTAACCAAAGCGTGTAAAGTAATAATTTTTATCACATCTAGTTCTCTTGTAATCAAACATGAAACAAAATCATAACATTCTGTCACCTAAAAACATCGTAAACTCTAAGTTTCAAAAATCTTCCTGAACAAACTAAAATAGATAGAGGGCTGTAATTTTCAGAATTAATTACCCAATGTATCTGTAACCAAAGCGTGTATAGTAATAATTTTTATCACATCTAGTTCTCTTGTAATCAAACATGAAACGAAATCATAACATTCTGTCACCTAAAAACATCGTAAACTCTAAGTTTCAAAAATCTTCCTGAACAAACTAAAATAGATAGAGGGCTGTAATTTTCAGAATTAATTACCCAATGTATCTGTAACCAAAGCGTGTATAGTAGTAATTTTTATCACATCTAGTTCTCTTGTAATCAAACATGAAACAAAATCATAACATTCTGTCACCTAAAAACATCGTAAACTCTAAGTTTCAAAAATCTTCCTGAACAAACTAAAATAGATAGAGGGCTGTAATTTTCAGAATTAATTACCCAATGTATCTGTAACCAAAGCGTGTATAGTAATAATTTTTATCACATCTAGTTCTCTTGTAATCAAACATGAAACAAAATCATAACATTCTGTCACCTAAAAACATCGTAAACTCAAAGTTTCAAAAATCTTCCTGAACAAACTAAAATAGATAGAGGGCTGTAATTTTCAGAATTAATTACCCAATGTATCTGTAACCAAAGCGTGTATAGTAATAATTTTTATCACATCTAGTTCTCTAGTAATCAAACATGAAACAAAATCATAACATTCTGTCACCTAAAAACATCGTAAACTCTAAGTTTCAAAAATCCTTCTGAATAAACTAAAATAGATAGAGGGCTGTAATTTTCAGAATTAATTACCCAATGTATCTGTGACCAAAGCGTGTATAATAATAATTTTCATCGCGTCTAGTTTTCCTGTAATCAAGCATGAAGCAAAATCATAACATTCTGTCACCTAAAAACATCGTAAACTCTAAGTTTCAAAAATCTTCCTGAACAAACTAAAATAGATAGAGGGCTGTAATTTTCAGAATTAATTACCCAATGTATCTGTAACCAAAGCGTGTATAGTAATAATTTTTATCACATCTAGTTCTCTTGTAATCAAACATGAAACAAAATCATAACATTCTGTCTCCTAAAAACATCGTAAACTCTAAGTTTCAAAAATCCTTCTGAATAAACTAAAATAGATAGAGGGCTGTAATTTTCAGAATTAATTACCCAATGTATCTGTGACCAAAGCGTGTATAATAATAATTTTCATCGCGTCTAGTTTTCTTGTAATCAAACATGAAGCAAAATCATAACATTCTGTCACCTAAAAACATCGTAAACTCTAAGTTTCAAAAATCTTCCTGAACAAACTAAAATAGATAGAGGGCTGTAATTTTCAGAATTAATTACCCAATGTATCTGTAACCAAAGCGTGTATAGTAATAATTTTTATCACATCTAGTTCTCTTGTAATCAAACATGAAACAAAATCATAACATTCTGTCACCTAAAAACATCGTAAACTCTAAGTTTCAAAAATCCTCCTGAACAAACTAAAACAGATAGAGGGCTGTAATTTTCAGAATTAATTACCCAATGTATCTGTAACCAAAGCGTGTATAGTAATAATTTTTATCACATCTAGTTCTCTTGTAATCAAACATGAAACAAAATCATAACATTCTGTCACCTAAAAACATCGTAAACTCTAAGTTTCAAAAATCTTCCTGAACAAACTAAAATAGATAGAGGGCTGTAATTTTCAGAATTAATTACCCAATGTATCTGTGACCAAAGCGTGTATAATAATAATTTTCATCGCGTCTAGTTTTCTTGTAATCAAACATGAAGCAAAATCATAACATTCTGTCACCTAAAAACATCGTAAACTCTAAGTTTCAAAAATCCTTCTGAATAAACTAAAATAGATAGAGGGCTGTAATTTTCAGAATTAATTACCCAATGTATCTGTGACCAAAGCGTGTATAATAATAATTTTCATCGCGTCTAGTTTTCTTGTAATCAAACATGAAGCAAAATCATAACATTCTGTCACCTAAAAACATCGTAAACTCTAAGTTTCAAAAATCCTTCTGAATAAACTAAAATAGATAGAGGGCTGTAATTTTCAGAATTAATTACCCAATGTATCTGTGACCAAAGCGTGTATAATAATAATTTTCATCGCGTCTAGTTTTCTTGTAATCAAACATGAAGCAAAATCATAACATTCTGTCACCTAAAAACATCGTAAACTCTAAGTTTCAAAAATCCTTCTGAATAAACTAAAATAGATAGAGGGCTGTAATTTTCAGAATTAATTACCCAATGTATCTGTGACCAAAGCGTGTATAATAATAATTTTCATCGCGTCTAGTTTTCTTGTAATCAAACATGAAGCAAAATCATAACATTCTGTCACCTAAAAACATCGTAAACTCTAAGTTTCAAAAATCCTCCTGAACAAACTAAAACAGATAGAGGGCTGTAATTTTCAGAATTAATTACCCAATGTATCTGTAACCAAAGCGTGTAAAGTAATAATTTTTATCACATCTAGTTCTCTTGTAATCAAACATGAAACAAAATCATAACATTCTGTCACCTAAAAACATCGTAAACTCTAAGTTTCAAAAATCTTCCTGAACAAACTAAAATAGATAGAGGGCTGTAATTTTCAGAATTAATTACCCAATGTATCTGTAACCAAAGCGTGTATAGTAATAATTTTTATCACATCTAGTTCTCTTGTAATCAAACATGAAACAAAATCATAACATTCTGTCACCTAAAAACATCGTAAACTCTAAGTTTCAAAAATCCTCCTGAACAAACTAAAACAGATAGAGGGCTGTAATTTTCAGAATTAATTACCCAATGTATCTGTAACCAAAGCGTGTATAGTAATAATTTTTATCACATCTAGTTCTCTTGTAATCAAACATGAAACAAAATCATAACATTCTGTCACCTAAAAACATCGTAAACTCTAAGTTTCAAAAATCTTCCTGAACAAACTAAAATAGATAGAGGGCTGTAATTTTCAGAATTAATTACCCAATGTATCTGTGACCAAAGCGTGTATAATAATAATTTTCATCGCGTCTAGTTTTCTTGTAATCAAACATGAAGCAAAATCATAACATTCTGTCACCTAAAAACATCGTAAACTCTAAGTTTCAAAAATCCTTCTGAATAAACTAAAATAGATAGAGGGCTGTAATTTTCAGAATTAATTACCCAATGTATCTGTAACCAAAGCGTGTATAGTAATAATTTTTATCACATCTAGTTCTCTTGTAATCAAACATGAAACAAAATCATAACATTCTGTCACCTAAAAACATCGTAAACTCTAAGTTTCAAAAATCCTCCTGAACAAACTAAAACAGATAGAGGGCTGTAATTTTCAGAATTAATTACCCAATGTACCTGTAATCAAAGCGTGTATAGTAATAATTTTTATCACATCTAGTTCTCTTGTAATCAAACATGAAACAAAATCATAACATTCTGTCACCTAAAAACATCGTAAACTCTAAGTTTCAAAAATCCTCCTGAACAAACTAAAATAGATGGAGGGCTGTAATTTTTAGAATTAATTACCCAATGTATTTGTGACCAAAGCGTGTATAATAATAATTTTTATCGCATCTAGTTTTCGCGTAATCAAACATGAAGCAAAATCATAACATTCTGTCACCTAAAAACATCGTAAACTCTAAGTTTCAAAAATCCTCCTGAACAAACTAAAATAGATAGAGGGCTGTAATTTTCAGAATTAATTACCCAATGTATCTGTGACCAAAGCGTGTATAATAATAATTTTCATCGCATCTAGTTTTCTCGTAATCAAACATGAAGCAAAATCATAACATTCTGTCACCTAAAAACATCGTAAATTCCAAATTTCAAAAATCCTCCTGAACAAACTAAAATAGATAGGGGGCTGTAATTTTCAGAATTAATTACCCAATGTATCTGTAACCAAAGCGTGTATAGTAATAATTTTTATCACATCTAGTTCTCTTGTAATCAAACATGAAACAAAATCATAACATTCTGTCACCTAAAAACATCGTAAACTCTAAGTTTCAAAAATCCTCCTGAACAAACTAAAACAGATAGAGGGCTGTAATTTTCAGAATTAATTACCCAATGTATCTGTAACCAAAGCGTGTATAGTAATAATTTTTATCACATCTAGTTCTCTTGTAATCAAACATGAAACAAAATCATAACATTCTGTCACCTAAAAACATCGTAAACTCTAAGTTTCAAAAATCTTCCTGAACAAACTAAAATAGATAGAGGGCTGTAATTTTCAGAATTAATTACCCAATGTATCTGTGACCAAAGCGTGTATAATAATAATTTTCATCGCGTCTAGTTTTCTTGTAATCAAACATGAAGCAAAATCATAACATTCTGTCACCTAAAAACATCGTAAACTCTAAGTTTCAAAAATCCTTCTGAATAAACTAAAATAGATAGAGGGCTGTAATTTTCAGAATTAATTACCCAATGTATCTGTGACCAAAGCGTGTATAATAATAATTTTCATCGCGTCTAGTTTTCTTGTAATCAAACATGAAGCAAAATCATAACATTCTGTCACCTAAAAACATCGTAAACTCTAAGTTTCAAAAATCCTTCTGAATAAACTAAAATAGATAGAGGGCTGTAATTTTCAGAATTAATTACCCAATGTATCTGTGACCAAAGCGTGTATAATAATAATTTTCATCGCGTCTAGTTTTCTTGTAATCAAACATGAAGCAAAATCATAACATTCTGTCACCTAAAAACATCGTAAACTCTAAGTTTCAAAAATCCTTCTGAATAAACTAAAATAGATAGAGGGCTGTAATTTTCAGAATTAATTACCCAATGTATCTGTGACCAAAGCGTGTATAATAATAATTTTCATCGCGTCTAGTTTTCTTGTAATCAAACATGAAGCAAAATCATAACATTCTGTCACCTAAAAACATCGTAAACTCTAAGTTTCAAAAATCCTCCTGAACAAACTAAAACAGATAGAGGGCTGTAATTTTCAGAATTAATTACCCAATGTATCTGTAACCAAAGCGTGTAAAGTAATAATTTTTATCACATCTAGTTCTCTTGTAATCAAACATGAAACAAAATCATAACATTCTGTCACCTAAAAACATCGTAAACTCTAAGTTTCAAAAATCTTCCTGAACAAACTAAAATAGATAGAGGGCTGTAATTTTCAGAATTAATTACCCAATGTATCTGTAACCAAAGCGTGTATAGTAATAATTTTTATCACATCTAGTTCTCTTGTAATCAAACATGAAACAAAATCATAACATTCTGTCACCTAAAAACATCGTAAACTCTAAGTTTCAAAAATCCTCCTGAACAAACTAAAACAGATAGAGGGCTGTAATTTTCAGAATTAATTACCCAATGTATCTGTAACCAAAGCGTGTATAGTAATAATTTTTATCACATCTAGTTCTCTTGTAATCAAACATGAAACAAAATCATAACATTCTGTCACCTAAAAACATCGTAAACTCTAAGTTTCAAAAATCTTCCTGAACAAACTAAAATAGATAGAGGGCTGTAATTTTCAGAATTAATTACCCAATGTATCTGTGACCAAAGCGTGTATAATAATAATTTTCATCGCGTCTAGTTTTCTTGTAATCAAACATGAAGCAAAATCATAACATTCTGTCACCTAAAAACATCGTAAACTCTAAGTTTCAAAAATCCTTCTGAATAAACTAAAATAGATAGAGGGCTGTAATTTTCAGAATTAATTACCCAATGTATCTGTAACCAAAGCGTGTATAGTAATAATTTTTATCACATCTAGTTCTCTTGTAATCAAACATGAAACAAAATCATAACATTCTGTCACCTAAAAACATCGTAAACTCTAAGTTTCAAAAATCCTCCTGAACAAACTAAAACAGATAGAGGGCTGTAATTTTCAGAATTAATTACCCAATGTATCTGTAATCAAAGCGTGTATAGTAATAATTTTTATCACATCTAGTTCTCTTGTAATCAAACATGAAACAAAATCATAACATTCTGTCACCTAAAAACATCGTAAACTCTAAGTTTCAAAAATCCTCCTGAACAAACTAAAATAGATGGAGGGCTGTAATTTTTAGAATTAATTACCCAATGTATTTGTGACCAAAGCGTGTATAATAATAATTTTTATCGCATCTAGTTTTCGCGTAATCAAACATGAAGCAAAATCATAACATTCTGTCACCTAAAAACATCGTAAACTCTAAGTTTCAAAAATCCTCCTGAACAAACTAAAATAGATAGAGGGCTGTAATTTTCAGAATTAATTACCCAATGTATCTGTGACCAAAGCGTGTATAATAATAATTTTCATCGCATCTAGTTTTCTCGTAATCAAACATGAAGCAAAATCATAACATTCTGTCACCTAAAAACATCGTAAATTCCAAATTTCAAAAATCCTCCTGAACAAACTAAAATAGATAGGGGGCTGTAATTTTCAGAATTAATTACCCAATGTATCTGTAACCAAAGCGTGTATAGTAATAATTTTTATCACATCTAGTTCTCTTGTAATCAAACATGAAACAAAATCATAACATTCTGTCACCTAAAAACATCGTAAACTCTAAGTTTCAAAAATCTTCCTGAACAAACTAAAATAGATAGAGGGCTGTAATTTTCAGAATTAATTACCCAATGTATCTGTAACCAAAGCGTGTATAGTAATAATTTTTATCACATCTAGTTCTCTTGTAATCAAACATGAAACAAAATCATAACATTCTGTCACCTAAAAACATCGTAAACTCAAAGTTTCAAAAATCTTCCTGAACAAACTAAAATAGATAGAGGGCTGTAATTTTCAGAATTAATTACCCAATGTATCTGTAACCAAAGCGTGTATAGTAATAATTTTTATCACATCTAGTTCTCTAGTAATCAAACATGAAACAAAATCATAACATTCTGTCACCTAAAAACATCGTAAACTCTAAGTTTCAAAAATCCTTCTGAATAAACTAAAATAGATAGAGGGCTGTAATTTTCAGAATTAATTACCCAATGAATCTGTGACCAAAGCGTGTATAATAATAATTTTCATCGCGTCTAGTTTTCCTGTAATCAAACATGAAGCAAAATCATAACATTCTGTCACCTAAAAACATCGTAAACTCTAAGTTTCAAAAATCTTCCTGAACAAACTAAAATAGATAGAGGGCTGTAATTTTCAGAATTAATTACCCAATGTATCTGTAACCAAAGCGTGTATAGTAATAATTTTTATCACATCTAGTTCTCTTGTAATCAAACATGAAACAAAATCATAACATTCTGTCTCCTAAAAACATCGTAAACTCTAAGTTTCAAAAATCCTTCTGAATAAACTAAAATAGATAGAGGGCTGTAATTTTCAGAATTAATTACCCAATGTATCTGTGACCAAAGCGTGTATAATAATAATTTTCATCGCGTCTAGTTTTCTTGTAATCAAACATGAAGCAAAATCATAACATTCTGTCACCTAAAAACATCGTAAACTCTAAGTTTCAAAAATCTTCCTGAACAAACTAAAATAGATAGAGGGCTGTAATTTTCAGAATTAATTACCCAATGTATCTGTAACCAAAGCGTGTATAGTAATAATTTTTATCACATCTAGTTCTCTTGTAATCAAACATGAAACAAAATCATAACATTCTGTCACCTAAAAACATCGTAAACTCTAAGTTTCAAAAATCCTCCTGAACAAACTAAAACAGATAGAGGGCTGTAATTTTCAGAATTAATTACCCAATGTATCTGTAACCAAAGCGTGTATAGTAATAATTTTTATCACATCTAGTTCTCTTGTAATCAAACATGAAACAAAATCATAACATTCTGTCACCTAAAAACATCGTAAACTCTAAGTTTCAAAAATCTTCCTGAACAAACTAAAATAGATAGAGGGCTGTAATTTTCAGAATTAATTACCCAATGTATCTGTGACCAAAGCGTGTATAATAATAATTTTCATCGCGTCTAGTTTTCTTGTAATCAAACATGAAGCAAAATCATAACATTCTGTCACCTAAAAACATCGTAAACTCTAAGTTTCAAAAATCCTTCTGAATAAACTAAAATAGATAGAGGGCTGTAATTTTCAGAATTAATTACCCAATGTATCTGTGACCAAAGCGTGTATAATAATAATTTTCATCGCGTCTAGTTTTCTTGTAATCAAACATGAAGCAAAATCATAACATTCTGTCACCTAAAAACATCGTAAACTCTAAGTTTCAAAAATCCTTCTGAATAAACTAAAATAGATAGAGGGCTGTAATTTTCAGAATTAATTACCCAATGTATCTGTGACCAAAGCGTGTATAATAATAATTTTCATCGCGTCTAGTTTTCTTGTAATCAAACATGAAGCAAAATCATAACATTCTGTCACCTAAAAACATCGTAAACTCTAAGTTTCAAAAATCCTTCTGAATAAACTAAAATAGATAGAGGGCTGTAATTTTCAGAATTAATTACCCAATGTATCTGTGACCAAAGCGTGTATAATAATAATTTTCATCGCGTCTAGTTTTCTTGTAATCAAACATGAAGCAAAATCATAACATTCTGTCACCTAAAAACATCGTAAACTCTAAGTTTCAAAAATCCTCCTGAACAAACTAAAACAGATAGAGGGCTGTAATTTTCAGAATTAATTACCCAATGTATCTGTAACCAAAGCGTGTAAAGTAATAATTTTTATCACATCTAGTTCTCTTGTAATCAAACATGAAACAAAATCATAACATTCTGTCACCTAAAAACATCGTAAACTCTAAGTTTCAAAAATCTTCCTGAACAAACTAAAATAGATAGAGGGCTGTAATTTTCAGAATTAATTACCCAATGTATCTGTAACCAAAGCGTGTATAGTAATAATTTTTATCACATCTAGTTCTCTTGTAATCAAACATGAAACAAAATCATAACATTCTGTCACCTAAAAACATCGTAAACTCTAAGTTTCAAAAATCCTCCTGAACAAACTAAAACAGATAGAGGGCTGTAATTTTCAGAATTAATTACCCAATGTATCTGTAACCAAAGCGTGTATAGTAATAATTTTTATCACATCTAGTTCTCTTGTAATCAAACATGAAACAAAATCATAACATTCTGTCACCTAAAAACATCGTAAACTCTAAGTTTCAAAAATCTTCCTGAACAAACTAAAATAGATAGAGGGCTGTAATTTTCAGAATTAATTACCCAATGTATCTGTGACCAAAGCGTGTATAATAATAATTTTCATCGCGTCTAGTTTTCTTGTAATCAAACATGAAGCAAAATCATAACATTCTGTCACCTAAAAACATCGTAAACTCTAAGTTTCAAAAATCCTTCTGAATAAACTAAAATAGATAGAGGGCTGTAATTTTCAGAATTAATTACCCAATGTATCTGTAACCAAAGCGTGTATAGTAATAATTTTTATCACATCTAGTTCTCTTGTAATCAAACATGAAACAAAATCATAACATTCTGTCACCTAAAAACATCGTAAACTCTAAGTTTCAAAAATCCTCCTGAACAAACTAAAACAGATAGAGGGCTGTAATTTTCAGAATTAATTACCCAATGTATCTGTAATCAAAGCGTGTATAGTAATAATTTTTATCACATCTAGTTCTCTTGTAATCAAACATGAAACAAAATCATAACATTCTGTCACCTAAAAACATCGTAAACTCTAAGTTTCAAAAATCCTCCTGAACAAACTAAAATAGATGGAGGGCTGTAATTTTTAGAATTAATTACCCAATGTATTTGTGACCAAAGCGTGTATAATAATAATTTTTATCGCATCTAGTTTTCGCGTAATCAAACATGAAGCAAAATCATAACATTCTGTCACTTAAAAACATCGTAAACTCTAAGTTTCAAAAATCCTCCTGAACAAACTAAAATAGATAGAGGGCTGTAATTTTCAGAATTAATTACCCAATGTATCTGTGACCAAAGCGTGTATAATAATAATTTTCATCGCATCTAGTTTTCTCGTAATCAAACATGAAGCAAAATCATAACATTCTGTCACCTAAAAACATCGTAAATTCCAAATTTCAAAAATCCTCCTGAACAAACTAAAATAGATAGGGGGCTGTAATTTTCAGAATTAATTACCCAATGTATCTGTAACCAAAGCGTGTATAGTAATAATTTTTATCACATCTAGTTCTCTTGTAATCAAACATGAAACAAAATCATAACATTCTGTCACCTAAAAACATCGTAAACTCTAAGTTTCAAAAATCTTCCTGAACAAACTAAAATAGATAGAGGGCTGTAATTTTCAGAATTAATTACCCAATGTATCTGTAACCAAAGCGTGTATAGTAATAATTTTTATCACATCTAGTTCTCTTGTAATCAAACATGAAACAAAATCATAACATTCTGTCACCTAAAAACATCGTAAACTCTAAGTTTCAAAAATCTTCCTGAACAAACTAAAATAGATAGAGGGCTGTAATTTTTAGAATTAATTACCCAATGTATTTGTGACCAAAGCGTGTATAATAATAATTTTTATCGCATCTAGTTTTCGCGTAATCAAACGTGAAGCAAAATCATCTATTACGCATTTACATTTTGTCCTGTTTAAATATTCCTGACACGATCAAATCACTGCTCTATTCTACCTCATAATTAATTCAACTTGCACGTGGTTCCGTTCTTTTTTTCATTTGCTGATTATACACATTTATGATTTTATATACCGGAATTATTATACGAAGCAAATCTCATTATGTAATTTACCTTTAAAGCTATTATTGAGAAAAATAATCTATTTCCAAATCACCAATTTGTAATCTTCAACAAGCTAGTAATAAAATACATCAAAGACCGAGCTCAACGAACTGAAATCTGTCCACAACTTTTAGGGAAAAGTGCATTAGCAAAAAAAAAATGTCGATCTGGACGCGCCTTAACTGTTTCCAACTGTAATGACTCAACCGACCAACCACAACACGACGTTTTATGTGAGCCGCGGACCAATGTGACCCTATGTAACGATGAATGTGTCCCTTGACTGGTCCGTTTGAATTTTTGCCACGCCTGCGATCGTCCCATCTCCTTCTAATGCTCGAGACACGCCCACAGTGCAGGTTAAAATTCGGTACCGCCGCGCAGACAGGCGTGTTAAAATTAAAACATCTTTAATTTACACACGATTTGATTTATTTACGGTTTATCTGAATCATTTTTAATATAGACACGCTCCATATGAATTCTCTCAGCAGCACAGCTGGAATATGCGTTTTAATATACACCTACTATGTTAATGTAGCTTCAATTTTGCGCTCTAAGCAAAGAAGAGGTTGGCGAACCGTATATACGTCTCGCCTTATTTTCTTATCAGATTAACACGTCAGCTGGCGAATTTGGCGCAGCCAGATTAGTTAAACATTTAAGCACGTACCCGTTCTGTTTACGTATTAGCTAGCATATGCGTCCCCAGGCATCGTTTTTGGGCTCCCGGGCTGCCGGTAAAGCAGGAAATCTCCAACGATTTCGCTCTGCTCACTTAATATATTAAATCCCACCATTACACTTTACGGTGATTAGAGTTAACGTAAGCGCTTCGTCTCAGAAATTGCTTTGTACCTGGACGATATTTTATTTATCCACACTTTGACTGTATCAAAGCTAATTTAGTTGAAGAAACAGTCGACTTATGTGATCTTTCGTAGACGCCCAGACACTCAATTTCAATTTTCATGGTGGTTTTCATGAAAATTGCATGTAGAAAAGTGTGGTCCTCAAACACTTAGTTCAGCATGTCATCTTCTGAGCACAAAATCACAGCCACGTAAAGTGATGACGTTTTGTGATGTCAATACCATCAAGTGAGATTCAAGGTCAAAAATCTAGGTACCGCCAGATCAAAGGTGCCGACACGAAGTTACGTATTTGTATAATCTGTGACAAAATTGAGTTTTTTTAACGAGAATAAACCTTTGTTTCATGCCGTCGTATTGTCTTATTTCGTGAGAATAAGCTGTTAGGGGAAAAAAAGATATAAATTTGTAGGCAAAGACCGCAACGCGTTATCACGCGTGGCGTACATTAAAAAAGAAATATGCAAACCGCATGGCGGGGAGGTTTGTATTGGTCGGACGTGCTTAATTGGGTATTTTGCGGTTTGTAATTGATCAATGATCCTGTGTGAGCCTTGCAGACAACATTATGGATCGCGATAGTGGACAGATGACGGTTTGCTGATGCATGTCTTTCAGCAAGCCCTCGATTTACATATAATTATCTATCTCAGGAATAGATATGCGCCAATTTGCATAGCCTTCCTATATATATATATATATATATATATATATATATATATATATATATATATATATATATATATATATATATATAACTTTGAAATAGTTAATACAAGATGGCGGTAATTTTTTAAGTTAAAAAACTACAGCCACGCCTGGGATTCGAACCCAGATATACGGATTGCCAATCAAATATTCAAATATTTCATTATTTTTTCAAATATTTCGGACCGGCAATCCGTATATCTGGGTTCGAATCCCAGGCGTGGCTGTAGTTTTTTAACTTAAAAAATTACCGCCATCTTGTATTAACTATTTCAAAGTTTCATATCAATATATGCAGGTTTCTGCAAAGAATTAACATCCATTATATATATATATAACAGCAGAGGCGTCACCAGAGCCAGCTGGCGACTCTTAAGAACCTTCAAAAATTTTCGGTAGAAATAAGACGAGAAACCATTAAAATCCAATAAATGTGACTATGCTTGTGCACAAAAAAATACATGTGTTGTGTAATACTGCAGTAATTTTACACTGTTGTCTGTATTGGACATGTAAAATTGCAACCAAAGTGCGTTCGTACAGTAGTCTTAATGTAAACTATTATGCGCAGTTGTTCCATTGCGCATATACGTATGATCACGAGGTTAGACAAGTGCTTGCGATGGCGATCGCACAGTCGATGTTGTGTTGGCTTGTTGCTTAAGCGTTTGAAGCAACACTGATTTGTTATTTGATTGCTATGGGGTATATAGATCTCTAATCTAATATTGTAGCGATTGTGCCACACATAGTGATTGTGTTTTTAGGTTATACTATGAGGCAAGTGTACGTTTTTGCATCAAACATGCCATTTATTCACTCTGGAGTTTAAAACCGTGCTAAATTATGAAAACACATTTGCAAATTCATACGTAGTTTTGTATTTCATTGTAAATATTACAAGGAAAAGTGTATTGATTACGGAAAAACATTTTAAAGAGAAAGATGATATGGACGATATGTCAAAAGAATTAAAAACCTTACATCTTGGGCCGTTGAAATAGGTAAAGTATAGATATATTTTTGGATAAGGCGTCACTGTAAAAGTCTAAAACTTTTTAATTGCATGTATTTCCTGAAGGTTTGTGTATGTAGCTACGTTTATAAATTCAAGAGTAATGCAAAGGGGTTAACATGTCAATCCTGTGTCACATTGAGCTATTTTGGATACAAAAAAAATAGCACTCTTAACCTTTTTGCAGTTCACCTCTTCAATTGTTGTCTATGTCTAAATAATATGTAGTTTTATAGCTTAACTTTAAGTCTCAGTTATGTTTCTGAAATGGGGATTATGATACATTAAAAATTAAATTTATTGCATTAAACCTATTGTATAACTCAACTTTATCAGACTCAATAATGTAGAATAAATCTTTTTTCTACTCCTATTGATGAATGCATTCATTATCATGGCAATTTATGATAAGTAATACTAACCATTCCCCACATACATGACAAACATTTCATTCCTGGTTCCTCATACCCCGCGAGCCGTGAGAAATATTTCATTTCTCACGGCAATATTTCATTTCTCACGGCTGTAGAACCAATCATAGCGCGGATTTTCATTTCGATCGTGTTTAGAGAGACTGCTTAGCGACGTTGTCATGGCGTTGACAACGTCGCTAAACGACGTGCGCTACAAACAATTTTAATCTGTCAGATATTTTAACGAAATACACGTACAGTGTACAGTAATTACTGTAATTCGTCATAATTATAACAAAAAATGGATTATGATAGCGAACAAGAGGAAATGTGTACTCCACCTGATGTAATACAAGCCGCGCAAAGCCGCACATTAAATTTATTGCTCGAAAGATCGAGGACAAAAACGAAAAAACCTACAAAGCGTTTATGGATTGGCGAATCAGAAAAAATGTAAGCTCATTTTCCGAAAATGTTGTGATAGCCTATTTTGGTGAGCTTGCCGACAAACTTAAGTCGTCCAACAAAGTGTTATAATGTCACTTATTTAATACATCAATACGCACAAGGGATAATAATTATCTGTCATTTTATAGGTTAGATACTTTGTTATCTTTTCTTCGCTGTCAATATTTGACACTTTTAGAAAACGAATCTGTAATACCGACATAGTGTCATACATAAACAGAATACTATATTTACCGCCGCGTCACCGCCGTCCCAATACGCACTAAATTAATTTAAAAAAATATTGTATAGTCGTAGAAAAAGTATAGTATTCCATTCGCAAGTAATGGCAATTACTCACTCGAACGTTTTGCAGCACTCGCCTACGGCTCGTGCTGCAAACTTCGTTCTCGTGAGTAATGTCTTACATTACTTGCTCATAGAATAATATACTATTATTTATGGTTGAGTGTTGAAGATATGATCAAAATCGCATACACCAATGATTTATAATCTCATAACATATGTATAATGCTATACACTTTTATGATGCTATAGAATGCTTAAAACTGTCTGTTAAATGTTTAATGTTTTACTTTCAAAATATATTCTATAAACTATTGTTTATTTTTTTTTCTTGAGAATATTGTGTTGGGTTTTATATTGTAAATTTGGGACCTGATTTTTATGAGATTTTCCTGTTATCGGTCCGAAACTTGCAAATAAATAAATAAATAAACAAATAAATAAATAAAAAAGATCTACCATACATTTACATGAAAACCACACCATTATTCGTGTATGCATTTTATAAAAAAATGATTCTTACAAACTCTTAGAATTAATTCTTTTTAAATATAGTGTGTTCTGTTAGATAAAGAAAAGTTTACCAAATGTTCAGAAGAAAATAAACATCCGTATATTGAAAACTTTTAGCTTGTTTAAAACAAAAAACTTTTGTTTGAATTTTTCTTTGAAATTCTTTACGGTTAAAGAATTACTAAGGTGTTCCGGTAATTTTGACTAATCATGTATAATCCGCCATTTTGAGTTTATTTTAAAAATCTGACATGACATTTTTAATTATCAATCTTCAAATACCTATTACGGGAAATAAGTTTCATGCAAATCCTACATCATATATACCTAGATCACAATAAAAATACTATTTAAATGCTTTAAATAAACAAGTATTGTTAAAAATATAAGCTGCTTTTCCGTCGACTTCAAAGACACTACATGTCCAATGTCCATGATGATTGTTTTAATCATAGCTCTGCTTTTAATCAAATATAAATAAAATATGTAGTACATTTAATTCTCTGTGAACTACTTTATATTTTGTCTATTGGCACTAAATAGCTAACTGCTATACTTTTCAAGATATTGCACCAAAAAAATTATTTTGTTAATTTTCTCAGAACTCACTTTTTGGACTTGTAGTGTTTTCGAACCGACCGATTCATTTGATAAATCAACAAATACGTTCTTGTTTGCAAATCTTCATTTAAAAATTCTTTGGGTATCCGGTTTTGTTAACTTAATAGCATCGTTAGATCTGATGTTTATTTATATAATATATAATCCTTAATTAAAAAAAAACAAAGAATTTTAGTTCAACAACAGTACTAGAAGTATTAGAATTTTCAATTTAATTCGTTGCAGAAATAAAAAAAAAGTTAAGTTGTTTTAATACCCAGTATATTATTCGTCTAAGCAAATTAAACTGAGATTTATATTTTATAAATAAGTCAACGCTTAAAAATTCCTAGAGTATAAAAATGTTATTTCGATTCGAAACATCGTACAAAACACGTTTCAAATTCTCGAAGCGGACCGGCCGGCTGGACAAAAACGTGTTCTATTATGGCTGTAAAATAACTACGCCGAATGTTGCTCGAATATTTGACGAAAACACACTCATACCGTCAATGCTCCACAGAAAAATACATTTCTCTTGTCGAAAGAAATTGTTTTCGAGGCGTAGTACGAGATGTCTTTTTATATTTCAATTTCGACAAGGAATTAATATCCTTGTACGAAGTATGCACATGTTTGTTTTTGCTGCATTACTAACGCGTTTCGGAAAATATAATAATATGAAATGAATAAGGAATTTATTGTTGACGCCAAAAACACTATACATACCTACATCACAATAAAAATATTATTTAAATGCTTAAAATAAACAAATATTGTTAAAAATGTACACTGTCTTTCCGTCGAGTTCAAAAACAGTACATGTCCATGATGATTGTTTTAATCATAGCTCTGCTTTTAATGCAACTATAAATAAATAAATAAATAAGTAATACATTTAATTCTCTGTGAACTACTTTATATTTTGTCTGTTGGCACAAAATAGCTAACTGCTACACTTTTCAAGATAAAATACGTTTGTTAATTTAATAATTTTGTGTAAAATGCGGAATAGGATGGAGTGGTCAGTGGATAACTTGTGCGGGGACAAAATGGTAAATGTTGGGTTATTTACCTTGGTAATACAGGCATTTCGCACTATCGGTATAAATGTGCGGTCAGCTGGGTTCTAAGTCCATCGGAATGGTCGATTGTGACCGCTGTCAGAGTGCAATGCCGCTAATCGAAGGCGAGCAATTTGTCCGGACATTTAAATAAAATCGATTGTGAAATTGCACCGCATACTCTGGCATACGTGCCCATCAAGAAATTAAAGATCCAGCGGCCCATGAACTGAATCGATTGCTCTGTGGTCCGCCAGTTTGTGATGATAAAAACCGCGCTTTTTCCCCAAATTACATAACCCCGAATCACACGAACCGGAACAGAACCCCTCCAGCTCTCCAGTAAGCTAACACAAAAAGGGACGCCCACTTCCATGGATTCTATTTTTCGTTAACGGTAGTGGTTGATGCAAAAATACGTTTTGTTAACTAAAATTAAAACCAGTAAAACTATACAAGGTTAATAGAGTTAAGGTTGCGTTTAAAAAAAGACATTATAGCCTTAGCTTGCCTCATGCCAGGTGATGTTTAGTAAGCCCCCAGTTTTGTACCATCTTCCTGATGTGGCTTTTGCGATATGCAACCAAATATACACTTCTGACTAATATACCTTTTCTACTTTGGTTTCATAATGAACACGTTTACATTATTAAATTATTATTATTGTAATTATTATTATAAACAACACAGGGAAGTAGGAGGGGTTCTATAAACGAAATAAATAATTTTATAAATTAAATATCACAACCACCAGCAATTACAAATTTGCTGCAAAATCTAACAGTACACATTGTAAAAATATAGATGTATATATAAACACGTTGGATGTTTTGTTTAGTCGAAAATACTACCGATTTAATGACCAGAGGCAGTGGCAATTTATTTGAATGTGCCGAGTTTTTATACTCCAAATAAAAGCCAATATAATATTTTAAACGGGGGCCGGCGAACCAGGGGAAAAGTTATTTATTTATCGCTTGAATTTAAACAAAAACATCAACGATTTCCTAAAACACAATTTATTACTGCATAATTGAACGTAAAATTAATTAAATATTGTTTTATATAATTATAGAAATTTATACCGATATAAATAATTGGAGTTTTCCGACGCGTTTACAAAAAAAGTTTCGTATTCAGTGTTGCAGGACAATGCTGAAATCATGTTCCGTGCTTAATGCTGGCAATTATAAGTATTCTACTGGATTTTATTGGGGAAGTAAACTTGTGACAAGTATAGTGAAGTTATTACGATATAACAAGAAACTATAATTTAGTTATGCTCAGTTTGTACGACGGGTGGGAGTTATCAGAAAGCATGCGCCCGCGTTCGCCAGTCGTTTTTTGCCCGACGGCTAAGTTAAACCGTTGAGTGACATATTTCCCCTCCCTTAAAACTTGTCACTTTAGTTTTCCGAAGCTCCTCGTATTTTAAATGCCCCCATGGCGCTGGGGGACGGGCCCAGCGTGAATGCAAAAAAATGTCCGCGCATTATCCACCAACTTTATTTTCGTTCGGTCCGTAACAAAGTTTAGGCTAGTCCTAAGAAACTCGATCTAAGCGTTCAGATCGGATTAAAGCTCTGTCCAAAAACGACTTACTTCGAAATTTTCTTCGTGGACGTGCCCTACACACACTCTATCAAATGTTTTTCTTACCCTGTTTGACGAAAAAGTACTTTAGTACACTACTAAAGAAAGTATGGGAACACGTTTTTCGATATTTATTATTATTATTTATTATTTATTTCAATACTAAATAATTCCATTCGTTACCTACATTTCGGGTTGCATTGATGCTCGAAGAGCCCCTTCACCGCGCGTGTTTCATGTCATAAATCAGACCCCTGTCGTAAATAATACCTTCGCGTACACACAAAAACTGCTATGCGCCTCGTCAACAATCCAGTTTGAATGGATCGATACGAGAGCGCATAACTGAGCGAGTCGGTCGGCGATCCGTAGAGACTTCTGGCATTCGAATGTTAGCGAATGTGGGCGAGTGTGGCATCCACACTCTCCCGATTCGCGGTCTCTCGCTATGTCTCGCGAGAGTCTGGATAAAAAACCTCACCAATCTACAGAAAACCCGACTGTCATCGATAGGATAATAGTCATTTTCATTTCAGAGGTTCCATGGTGTGCCATGGTACACCAAAAACACTAATCTGCATCGGGATCTTTATGTGATTGTAAAAATAATTTGCTATGGTGATCAGGGGGGCTTTTGGAAGTTGAGACTCGTATATAGGGCATAGAGGTGTGCCGATATTTTAGTTCTTGGATTATTCAAGGAGTAACAAAGCCCAAGGTTGATGCGGGTCGGAGGGAATGATTTTTACGTTAACCGACGCGACTATTCTTTAGGTCCAAGGGTGCTTTACGTCCACCAGCTGGGGACATTGTGGGTATTGATTCAGGCCCTAGTGGCGAAATGTGAATTGCGCTTTTTGTGGCATGTATCTCTTGAAAAATTCAATGGCGACTCCTCAGCGGGGACTATTTCCTAAAATCATTTGCCAATTTTTGCTACGACCAATTTTCAACCGTCGATAAATATTGCAGCACACCCCACAAAAAAAGCGACGTACCCTCTTTGTGTTTTTTGCTCTTCTGCCATAGAATTTCCCCATTTAGTTTTATAGACAAGTTTTCTTTTCCCCTAAGCGGTATGCTTCTGTATTTTGGTAAATTCTATCAAAAAAATAGGTGTTGTTTACAAATAATTTGGTGGAAACCATAATTTTATGAATTTCTTTTATTTCCTAAGTGGACATTAGTTGTGAAATATTTCATAAAGTAACGAAAATTCAATTCGAAGCAAACATCGCAAGCAATAATAACACAAATAAAAATGATAAGCAACAGAATTACCAATACGTACACCACGTCAAACGCATTGGTAATTACATATTGAATAATTTGCATTTTCCTGTAAACCGCTAGAATAATAATATATGCAGTTCAAACATGACATGTAACCACTGACAAGCTGACGCTAACATATGGTATGATCAATATTATGAAATATAAAATCACACACCACAATCGTAGGTATATGGAACTTAGCCCACGTCAACTGTCAACCATTCAAATACATAATTATATATTTCCCTAAATGCTACAACCATAGGTCAATAATACTGTAATTACTTGATAGTTGCGGCATTAAATCAAATAAATCATCCTTTTCTACTTTGGTTTCATAATGTTCTCATTCTGACACTATTTGCGGTTATATACTATTTCATTTTCTTTTAAAAAAAAACGCCACTGGTGAAAAATTGACATAGAAAGGCATTTCAAACTGAAGAGATAAATATCAATTTCTACTTGGCTATCGATTTGTTAACCGAATCCTGTATTCATGGAAAAAGTATGGGATAAATAGCAGGGGATATTCTCTAAACTTTTGCTATCAATTTTGGATTAAACTTAATTACAATGTCTAAGGTAAACTCCAAGAGTCTATACCCTGGATTTTCCTTTTAATTTATTCATACGTCACATATTTGGCTTACCTGGTTCCTCGCACAAAATCCCATAGATTCCAGACGGTGTAGTTGCAGTAATTAAACGCTTCTTCAGACAACAAATCAATAATTATGAAATGAATTATTACTTTGACTTCTCACCACAAATATGACTTGAAACATTGATTAATAAAATAATATTAAGTTAAAAAAAAATAAAGGAATCTAAAGTATTGACCTTTCTAGTGACATCGTTACTGTAACACTTTTCTAGAGCGAAATTCTTGCCGATTCAACTTGGAATGACACTTATCTAAACTTCATTCGCAATGACTAAGTCCTGGAAGCTGGAAGAGAAGGAGTTGTTTATCAGCAGCTCGGTGAGTTATGGCGATCGTTATTGCAGCCATTTTAAGTTTTTAACTTGAAATAGTTCCAAAGATTTATTGGGAATTTGTGAACGGTAAGAATTGTTAGATAGGCCACATATGGTTGAACGAAACGCCTTTCCTGTACGAAATCCAATAACTGCGAAAGAAGTTGCACTGCATGCTCGCTAGCGTCAACGCTAAACTATTGTGAAATTATTTTTATTGAAAACGCTACAAAGAGTACAACAATCCGAAAAGCCTCTATTGCAGCGTCTCTCAACCTTTTTACTCCTGCGGAACCCTTTAAGAAAGGTTGGAACCTGGCGGAACCCCAACAAAAAAAAATATACAATATCCTTTCCAAGGCATTTAGAGTATTTTTTGCATTCAATGATTGAATATTACTTAGTACTGTAAAGTATTTATTTTTATTAAAGTATTTTTCCTGTAAAATTTAAAAAATGCCCTGTCAAATTAAGGTGCTAATTTCACAGGAATATGTTTGTGAAATATGTGAATTCTGAATACAAAAATTAAGAAACATTTATTCTGACTAAAAAGGTTCATATGGACCTATTGATAACAAGTTAATATTCCTTAAGAAGTTAGAGCCATTTAAAATACTGCTTTATTAATATTTTATTATTTTTTTAGGTATTAAAAAAATAAATAAGACCTTATGAAACATTTTAGTCAGAACAATAACTACGTTCTGAGGAAGTGTGGGAATAAACACCCAAGTAGAAGATATTTATACACACTAATATGTATCTATAACAGATGATCTCTGTATTTTCTCTTAAAGTTTGTTAACTAAGAAAGACCTTGCTCATACATACACAATGTTGAAAATTAGAGTGATACAAGGTAATTTATAACTCGAGGTGAAAATTAAATGCAAAAACATACTAAATTATAAATAAAAATATGTGAAGCACTTTTAAAATTCTTTCATTGTCAAAATTAGTACTTACTTCAATTTAATTTAATTATTTTTTGTTTAATTAAATGCAGTCACGAAATTTGAAATTACACTTTAGTTTCCTGTCCGCATAAGTCTTCGTCTATAATTGCAACTCACTCAGTATATTTATTGATTTTCTATGATAAGGACCGACATAATTTTCGTCATAGAAGCTCAGAACTTGTCTGGTGATGGGTTAGTTATCTTATCTGGAATGTAAGATCATATTGAAATCCACCACCTACAACTCGGTTCTTCTCCTAAAGTACCTACCATTATGAGCAGCAGATTCAAATTATAGGTTTACTTTGTCACACATTTGGAAAGGCAAAATATTGAAAACAAATAATGTTAGAGTTTGACCAATAACTCTGCCAGATTGTTGCTTCCTAGAGGTTATTTTGTTTTTATATAACAGATAATTGGGTTAGAAGGGCTCCAAATCAAAATTATTTATGGATTGACCTTGTTTATTAATCCAATATTTCAGGGTTCCGCGGAACCACGGTTGAGAAACGCTGCGCTATTGTATATCACGACATACAAGTGAGTGAAGTGGTTTCTCACGAGTACTCTATAGCGTTTTCTTCAATTCTGCTACTGCTGTTACTGGACTTCCAGATTATGCTGAATTTGATTATTTTATGTCCCATATTGAACTACACAGTAACAAGACAACAGTAGCGATAACATCACTAGCACACGGAAAATTGTACCACCAGGATAGTTTATAGCAATATAACCAGCAAACATGTATAACATTATTATTAAGAGAGGTGCATACCTCTGCTGTTTATGAACAGGCGTATTCTACATGCTTTAAAAAGAATAAAAATAAGGAAAAACTCCCTAAGTTTTTGAGATAGAGCCACAAGTTGATAATAGAGCACAAAACCTCTTGAAGTTTCTATAATTATAATCAGTGACGTCAAACAGAGAACAACTTAATAACACAGGATGATTTATAGTTAATGTCAATAATTTAAACCCCAGACCATTTTGACATATTGACACTAAAACAAAATTTGACAGTTGTAATGTTTTACACAACGGGTGTTTCGATCACTCAACTTTACAAACCGGTAATAAAAACCAATTTGGTAATTACACGGCCAGCGGTAATTATTAAAAAAAAAAGGGTCGGTTGAAAACAAGTGAAGTGGACCGATGGGGGTGGGGGGAAGAAAAGTTTTCTAATTTTGGACGCGTCATTGGGCAGAGTCGACGCAGTGTTATTAGCCCGACCACAGCGTTGTTCTGCATGTGGTATTGTCTCGATTTGCTTTGTAAACAATAGCGGAAATATAAATTTGTCCCCATCTCATATTTTTCTAGACCTAAACGGGACAGCTGCGGGAATATTTCCCAGTATTATACTGTGTACCCTTTTGTCCGAAACTATAAATCTAAGCGACAGCTGAAAACACTCGTTTAGATTACAAGTAATTTCTAAAAGTACAGTACCACAAAGCGGTTATACACTTTTACGGTTTTGTTTAAGGCCACACTGCCATTAGAACAAGTATGAGTAATACTCAGGGATGTTAAATTACGGTAATTATTTTTTTTCGTAAATTAAAAATTAATAATAATTAAAAATTCAAAATGTTAAATTAAACAGATCACTGTAAGTTATGATTACTACTATTGTTAATAAAAATGTTTAGTAAAACCTTAAATCATTATTTTGTGGATAACTAGCTATCTCTGATCTTTTGCCTGATTTGATAGTACTAAAACCAAAGCAAAGACTAGATACAAATACTATTTATAGCACTACTACAAAAACAGGAAAATCAAACTGAATAATAATAGTAGAAAGTAAACAATTCTGTCCTCATGCACAAAATAACTCTCATTTGTCATTTTTCCAACACTGGCGTATTTATTAAAAAGTTAATTCTGATAATAAATGGCTTCTGATTTCAGAGCTGCATTATCAGATTTGTTGGATTGGTCGCAATTGGCGAAGGGGCTTTCCACTTCACTATTCATTAAATACAAAATATTAGTTATGTATTTTCTCAAGTAATGTCGAATGATTTGGAATAGTAAAAATATAACGTTTACGGGCAATGGGACTGTCATTGGATGTGTTAACTTTACCCATAGACCCATTTCCATTGGCTAAATGATACCTTGAATAACATTGTCACGCACGAGTCCGACCATGCACCACGGGGATTGTTAGGTACTTCCCAAGCAAACGCAACCAACAGTGCACTTATCGACTGCTTAGGAGGGGTGGGGCGCATTCATGCGTCTACTGATGGAAGGTATTTGAAATTAATTTATAAATTCCGGTATATTACTAACGGTAATTAAAATTGTCGGTAAATTACCATTAATTACGGTAATTAATTCGGTAATTTACGCGGTAAATTACGCTTTTACATCCCAGGTAATACCTATATCCCCACGGATATAGTTTATTTCTAACAATAAAAGAAAGAAAAATGTTTTACCATTTTTGAAATTCACGCCTTTGTAAATCACAGATCAAACTTCATTTAGTTCAATGTACACGTTGAGAAAATTTATTTTTAGATAGATTAGTCACAAGACATAATGATCACGAGTTCACTTAATGCAAGAATGTATAGCTAGTATGTATACTATATATTTTTAAGGTTATATTGCCATAAACATGATAATTTCACCAAAATTTGGCGATATTTTTGCTACTGTTTTTGTTTCCTGTGAACAGTTCCAAAACGGTACAAGGGATAGTAGTTCAAATGAAGGCTAACACATCACTATGTTTAAGATTTTTATACATTGACGAAACTACAAACTTTCTTCAAACTTGGTCCCCAAAATGGTAAACATTAACGAACTCGAATTATAATATATTATTTTATACATTGTGCATTATATGAAGCTTATGTCATTAGCAGCGAGCCATTATAGCAATTTAAGTCAAAATTATGCAAACATCTGTTGGATCTGTGATTCGTAATTCCTTTGAAAATGTCGCAGCATACAGTACAAGTGTTCGAAATACGGCTGACTATACAGGGTGTAGCCAGATATCTTAATGAGGAGAAGCAAACAAAATTCGGCTATACTTTTCTTTTTAATTAATGACAATTTATCACGTTTCAGTAACTGAAATTAACGACCACATGCCGACGAAAATAAAACGATTAATCACATGTCCTCCTCTAATGCTGAATTCGTAAGCTCCAGAGTCAGAAAATTCGTAAAAGTATAAAAATCAAAACGTTAGTGATATAATGGCAGACAATTGAAAATTACTGTTTTGAATGGTGCAGATAACAGGGGGGATAATAAAAGGCGAGGAACTGTTGGCGTAGGAGGGAGGTGTAAGAGTGGGGGTAGGTTGGGATTATCTTATTTGTCTGCGCTTCGTCCGTAGGTTAGGAGGGTCGTTATTAGGAGATTGATTAAAAATCGAACAGTGGAGCAATAAATTAAGTTAGCAAAAGGGAGTTATAAATTTAACACGTTGATTTCGTCCTCATTAATTACAGTCGAGAGGAGGCGATTAATTATAACCCGGGGGTAAAAAATTAAACTTCCGACCATTTCAAACTTTCGCAGAGCGCGCTGGGGCGTCGGGGCAACCTCGGGGGGGGGGCGCGCGGTGGGCTCTTTCTTACCTTCACGCAATGTGACCATGTAGTACGACTCCTTGCTGGCTTGGCTGACTCCCATCGCACTTACAGCTGATACCCGAAAGCTGTACACCGTGTAAGGGTGAAGGGCCGTCACTTGGAAATTGCTTTTACTGTCGGGTGTCAATATGCCTTCCACTGAGTTCCACTCTCCATCCTCTCCAACTCTGTAACAATTCAAATACACCATAAGAAAACCACTTAAGGACGCGCGGTGGACGAAACATCTGAGGTTGGTTTTAGCATACTCGATGGTGACCTTGAAACAATATTTACTATTTCTGGTGGTCCACTATTGGTCCAATTAGTCATTAGTCTATCCTGTTCCAAAGTAGCTTTAGCGAAAACTTTGACATCCCCACTTAAAGACCAATTCTGATTTTTCCAAACTTATCAAAAACAGCCAAGCCGCTGTCGATCAGCTGTTGGACTCCCCTCTTAAGGATCACATCATAGTGAGAGTTTGCATTAGAAGATGTCAACCGCATAAATCGTCATTGACTCATGCACTCCGAAACATACAAATGTCTCCGAGCACTGGCAATAAATAATAATTTAAATTTAACAGGAAGCATTACTAGTTATCTTTACAGGTGTAAGTAAAATGTTTATGCTCGACAATTAAAATATGTAATCTGTTCAGAACTACTTGAGCTAACTTCATTTATTAGACTTAAAGTTAGCAGTACTTGAACTTCTCCTGTACAGAATAGTAATTTCTATATTAAACAAGTTCCAAATTCCGCTTTGCATGGCTTCAGTATACTCCTCACTACCATTGCTGAACGGATAATAGCTATAGGAGACAATTTACGCTGGGGTGAGCTTTAGGTAATTATATGTGTAATTATATAATATTGCATAAATGTTGTAATGATATTGCGTAAATGTTGTAATACTATTGCATAAATGTTGTTATAATAATGCATAAATGTTGTAATGATATTGCATAAATGTTGTAATGGTATTGCATAAATGTTTTAATACTATAGTGTAAATGTTGTAATAATATTGCATAAATGTTGTTATAATATTGCATAAATGTTGTAATAATATTGCATAAATGTTGTTATAATATTGCATAAATGTTGTAATGATATTGCATAAATGTTGTAATACTATTGCATAAATGTTGTGATAATATTGCATAAATGTTGTAATAATATTTCTATTGCGGACTCTAAGAAAAGTTAATGATAACGCAGTTTTGTAGTATAAGTCGGTTAACAATTATAGTAGCAAATTAGTAGCAGATTGAACAGTTTTAAGAAAACAGGGTATTATTAAGATGCACTCAGCGAGGTCGTTGAGGAAAGGCGTTGCAATCCGGTTGATGCTGTGCTGGCATGAACAATAGTTCATTTAATGTTAAAACTTCTCTGGGAGGTGGTGGGGTGGGGGTGGGCATATTTGCTTGCTGGTGGGAGTGAAGTTCGGTCGAAAGTTTGTAGACAAAAACAGGGAATTTTAGGCGGGAAAACATCAGCCACCGTACGGATATTAACATTTTCCCTTCTGCGTCACGTCAAATCTATAAAGTGGGCGATTTCTTTCAGCTCCCGGCCGCCGGCGAACCCATTTTTTATGAAATCCAGGAGGTGGCAACCCTAATTTCTCTCTCGCGTACATCTCGGCCCGCCTTGCGATAAAACTAATATGTGATTTCTCAGAAATCAATCACTTTAAAAGGACCCACAATTAATTTCGTCAGTTCGCTCCAGGCATGGCACGTTTCAACCGAAGATCGTGAGCGTTGTTTTTTGCGTTGATAATGATCGCATAAAAATCTCCATCCGGCTGGATAAAACTAAATCGAATAAATCCTGGATCGATATCCCATTTCTTGTTATTCAGCCTCTATTTTCCATCTTTTTTCTTTCTTTCCTCCACTCGAACGTTCAAAACTATGAATTTAAAATGTATTGTTTTATGGCAGATCTGAATAGCGCTCCTCCTTCCGGCTAGGGCGGCTTGCTCGGCTTTCTGGGCACGTATTTTTGCCTTATCTCGATATAATTCATCATCATTCATGTGGTACAAACGCTAACCCGGGGTGTCAAGTAAAGTTGTATTATTTTGATTAGTGTTATGTTCCTCTATTCAGTTAAGTGGAATTGGGCCACGTCAACCATTGTTTCAACACCCATCCATGAATACAAATGTCCCCGCATATGTTTCTACAAAACAACAACACCGCAGGCGACATCCTTCATCCATCCAACAATTTACCCGTTTTATGCAATACGTCATGCATAAACTACAAATTAACCTTTCTGTCTCTCAACAACAATATTAATTTCATTATATACACGTGGATATGAATAATGAGCAATGAGCAAAGAAATAGTGTAGACAAAGATGAATATTGTTACGAAGTATAGTTTAATTGCATTGTACAATTGAGGTCAGGTCATCCAACCCATCCTGCAGACAGTTGCTTGTCCAGAAATGCAGACGTCAGGCTTTTCATATCGGAACAAAGACATTCCTTTGTGGCAAGCGTGCAAATTAACTATGATTTATATCAAAGGCCGTGTGCAACCAAAAATCCTAACTCAGGATTTTTGGGGGCTCAAAACAGGTCATGACGTCTTGCCAAATTCAATATAAAAGCCACGGCAAAGGATGGGAACGGGATCAGTAGTTTGCAGCACCTACTAGTAGTGTAGCGCGACTATTGTATTTTAGATATCAGCTGTAGTATTGAAATTCTGCATGATCAGCAATACACGAACAATGTAAACAACACTGCGACTTTTATTTATACATCTCCATCCTGACCTAGAGCCGTCCCCCATTAAGAGCTACGTAACAATATGAGGAATGCATGGATGAAGATCAAAAAGAAGAAGGACAAAGCTTATAGGAGACCGCTGAAGACCAACATCAACAGGATTATGGCAAACAATAGATTTTAATCATGGTATTTGTTGATTGCGTTACAATAAACTTTATTGATTGTGAGCTGAATGTAATAAAATTGCATACAAAATTACATGTTGTAATGATATTGCGTAAACGTAATGCTATTGCATAAATGCTGTAATAATGTTGCATAAATATTGTGATAATATTGCATAACTGTTGTAATAAAATTGCATACATGTTGTAATGATATTGCGTAAACGCAATGATATTGCATAAATGTTGTAACATTGCATAAACGTTGTAATATTGCATCAATGTTGTAATGATATTACTTAAATGTTGTAATAATATTGCATAAATGTTGTAATGATATTGCGTAAACGTAATAATATGGCATAAATCTTGTAATAATGTTGCATAAATGTTGTAATGGCATTGCATAAATGTTGTAATACTATTGCATAAATGTTGTAATAATATTGCGTAAATGTTGTGATAATATTGCATAAATGTTGTAATAATATTTCTATTGCGGACTCTAAGATGAAGATCAAGAAGAAGAAGAAGGACAAAGCTTACAGGAGTCCGCTGAAGACCAAAATCGACAGGATTATGGCAAACACTAGATTTTAATCATGGTATTTGTTGATTGGGTTAGAATAAACTTGGTTGATTGTAAGCTGGATCAATATGCTGGTTTAGCATAGAGCTGGGGTACCATACCAATGACTTATTTATTGCGCAATCAGTGATTAGAAAGGAGAACTACTCGACAGATATTGGATCCAGCGGTTAACGTCTGACGCCACATTGTGGATATTATGAAATTAGGAGCGTCCCAGTTCGGGGCAGAATTAAACGGAAGTGGAAAACGACCCTTCCTGAATGTGTTAGTAAGCAGAAACTCAAATAGAACTCCGTTCACCGCCAATTACGAGACAAACTTGCGCAAATAGAGGTTTTAATTTTTTACTTTCGCCACGGCGAAGGCAAATCCTTTGTTCGTTTCTGACCTGCGCGCCAGGATCCAGATGCTTATGATATGCAATTATCAGGCATAGCCCGAACTCGAGTCATCATTCGGCGTAATGCTATTTCCCTAAATCCTTCCGGCCGCCGTAACCTAAAATTTTTATTCCGTAATCATGTGTCTTTCTGCCGACAGTATTTTTTTATTACCCCAACGCTTGTGACACCCTGGAGGCCATTATGCCACTTTACCCCGAAAATATGTTATGGGAATTTACATCACTGAAATATATTAGACCTCTCGCAACAAGGTTCTCGATTTTTCGAGAAGCAACGTCACAATTATGCTAAGATTCAACAACGGTACTGATATTATCAAAAAACGTTTATTTACTTGCATTATTTTACCAAATAAAACAACTTAATTGTTATGTACTAATCCAGTAATCAATAATAACTGCATATATGTATATGCTGCAAACATTTTAATTAGTTTATGTGCCTACACATCAACGCTTTCAAATGAGGGCAAATATATGTTCGCATATTACAGCATGGAATTATAATCAGTAATTATTATTGTTGATGAGATATATATATATATATATATATATATATATATATATATATATATATATATATATATATATAGAGGAAAGCTGGTTAATCGACGGTGAGATATATAAGGAGAAAAGTATTTGTCGGGCAATTCCGTCATACGAAGATCGAAGAAGCAACCGTAGACACGTGTTTCGGACTATTAGTCCTCATCAGTACGGTATAGCCAAGGAGCAAGACGGACACTCAATGGAAAAAACACTCAAATGGAGACCTAAAGGGGGTGACCAATGTCGCCAATTTAGTGCTTCAGTCCCAATCTCTTCAGGATTCGAAGACAAGAAGTGACGTCGCGCTGGAGGTGACTGGTACACCCCAGGTACACCATAGCCCATGGAAGTTAAGAGGAAAGCTGGTTAATCGACGGTGAGATATATAAGGAGAAAAGTATTTGTCGGGCGATTCCGTCATACGAAGATCGAAGAAGCAACCGTAGACACGTGTTTCGGACTATTAGTTCTCATCAGTACGGTATAGCCAAGGAGCAAGATGGACACTCAATGGAAAAAACACTCAAATGGAGACCTAGGGGGATAAGAATTGAAAACTGAATCGATTTAGCTATGTCCGTCTGACCGTCTGTCTATCTGTGTACACGATAACTGCCGTAATTTTGAAGTAATTGATCTGAAATTTGGTAAACAAACTTATCTCTTAAAACGTCAGGACAAGTTCGTGAATGGGCAAAATCTTTTAACTTCAGCCCGGCTGAAAATAATTTTCTTACTAGTTAATGTTAGGTTTGTTGTGTATTTGCTTATTGGAGATTGTATTTGGATAGAATGGGTTATAAGCTAAATGATAACGTGACGTAAATTTGAATTTTTGGGGGTATTTCTGGAGACTTAATTAGCGGCGAAGTGGTGTCCGCTGGAGTTGAAGAAAATTCAGCTAAGGCGCGGGATTCGTTTAGGTCTGAATTCGAGGAGATACCCGCGTCAGGCGCTTATTCATATTTTAATGAGTGGCAAGACAAAGGTGGCAATTAAAAATAATTACGTTACCGCCAATTTGAGGATTCGCAAAGTTTTCGTCGATCTGCCGCCGGCGCAGGGCGACGCATCGATCGAGTGCGATCATAAGTACGAAACTCGAAAATAAAAAACGAAATTCGCCGAAGGACGCCCGCTGATAATGACCAAAAAATGCAAATGACAAGCCGCTCGCGTATAACGGCGATCCGGGTCGCCGAGCGCTGCAAGATAAACACTTTACAACGCAGGTCTATCACTATCTTTCGGGATAACAAAACGGCCCATCATCACAGCGTATAATCCAACGTTGTAATATCATAATTACTGATACACAGCCCGCCCGCCTATTTCCCCCGCACGACTTTGCGAATAATCTCACCCCCGTAATCAGCTTGCTATTTTTCATATCATAAAATTTTAATTTACTGCTAATACCGAACAGTTAATTAACATTGTTACAGCGCACAATGTTTAACACACTACCCGGACACCATTACCCCACGACCCAGTTTATCACATTCCACCAACTTTTCACAATAACTCATTTCCACTTTGCTTCAAATTAGCAGAGTTCAATATTTTATAAAAAAGGTAAATATGCCTTTTCAATTGTTATAAATGCAATCGAAGTGAATTTATTGCATTAGTATCAAATACTGAACAAGTGCGGACGTAATAGGTACTTCTAAGTTACACTTAAAAATGTAGATTAAGAACGCAAAACAAAAAGGAAATGACTCTCATAGTATCGATGACAGAAGAGATTCTTGGGATATGCTTTCCCATTCCTCAATCAGGGCTTGTGTCAGTTCCTGTATGGTTAGTGCTGGATGAGGGCGCTTGCGAGCACGTCGGTCAATCTGATCCCACACGTGTTTAATAGGATTCAGGTCAGGACTTAAGAGGCTGGTTCAGCCTAACTTCAGGTCTGTTCTGCTCAGCTCTGGTGGCCCCCTATTGGTCCAATTATTCAAACAGTTCAATGCTCCTGTGGGTTAATTATTGAATAATGATATCATCTTATAAGATCACAACAATCTGAATGAACTATTCTAGTGCGCCACATCTCCATATTTATTATACCCATGCCCAATTTTAAACAATTGCTGCTCAAAGATAGACGTATAATTGGAGGACGGGTGATATCCTGATTTCAGGAATAACATTTCAATTATGTATTTTTGCGATGCGCCGCAGTAGTTCCACTTTATGTCAATGTACAATTTGAAAAAAATCCAATAAATGAAAAGAAATAAAGCCACACCTTTGAAGAATCGGCGTCGTATTTTCCCAATTTTTCCATCCATGTTCGAGTCTGAACAGTGTGTCCATCTACGATGTTCTCGAGAACTAGTCGTCATTAGACGAAGATAATAGTAATGGGTCTATCTCTATCTACACATATACCACAAAAAAAGGCTGTTACTCGCTAAAATTCACATTTATATTTACTGGGACAGATTTCGAGAGTTCTAACCTACAAATCCGATATAATCTGAAAATGTAGAAAACTTGGGGATACTGCACAAAGAAGTATTCTAATCGAAATTAGGAGATTACATAAAAATTCTATTATTATGTCAGACATCAATCAGGTTTGTGCCTAAACGAGTATACTATTGGTTTTTAAAATTTCCTTTTCAATTGTTAGGTTAGTTAGCAGAATATACATATAAACAGTACTGTTTTATCCATTCTACTACCAGAGAATTCAAGCTCCAAGTATGGTATGATGCAGAAGATCATTACAGGTTTTGTAATTGGATTCAAATCACATTACGAGGAATCAAAATCCTTACGTACTATTTTGTTGATCGAAGAGGATTTCTAGACAAGAGATGTGATTACTAATTTTCATAATTTCCATGAACTGACAATAAAATTATCGAGGTATGCTGAAGATTACCGATTTTTTATCAATTTTTTTGGTAATATTACTGGAAGACGTCTATAACATTATTATATGAGAAATGTATAATGGGACATAGTCGACTTGTCAACCACTGACTCCAGATATTTTTCTTCTCAAGTGCAAAGTGTATGGAGGATTACGTTTAACACAACAAACCGCAGATAGTATTGCAATTAGCCCCGAAGAACCGAACAAGCATTACGACCCGTATGCGTGTGGTCTCATGATAGCGAGGATTTTTGTGATTTTGATATTATAATATAATATTAATAAAGCTTATGTTGTCTATTTGTCTTTTATAAATAATATATGAATTACAAATTGGTAAATAAAGAATAACTTATTAACTGTTTTGTTTTTCTTATACGTCATCAGATCCCTGTGCTGTGGATGTACATACGTATGTAATATCGACGCATGCAACAAAGACTAATAACTATATTTAGTTTGTTAGTTACGATAGTCTTCGTTGCATGGGTCGGTATGTATTTGTTTTTCAGTAGCTAGGCATAAGTGTATTATCGGCTGAGAAATGAGTGCATAATCTATCGTACCAAGAGTAAGTAATCTGTGACCAAAGTTATTGGTACGGGGTTTGCTTTTTAGGAGGTATAAATGTATATGGGCGCATAATCTCAATACACTTTCAAATATTCCACATATTCATAGTACGTGTGCGTGTATTCATAGTACGTGTGTTTTTGCATATATCACTTCATAAACCGTAGACAAATGTTGAAGTTATTTATCATATAAATATATGATAAATATCTCACATACTCCACATAGGTTATGTCACGGTTATGTCAACAATTTATCACAGTAATTTTTAGAGCTACCATGTTATGTTGGTAACGTTGTAAAATCACTAGACAGCCTGCTTACGTGTGCAAAAATAAATTGAAACAGCGTTAAAGACGTTAGATCATATAATGTTGACCGCACGTCGGCAAAGTCTATCTTGTTCCAAAGTAGCTTTAGCGAAAACGTCGACATCCCCACGCAAAGACCAATTCTCGACTGATTTCTCTAAACTTATCAAAAACAGCCAAGCCTCTGTCGATCAGCTGTTGGACCCGACACTTAACGCCGGCCATTCCATGACCTGAATTCCACGTTCTTGTAAAAAGTTTCTGGTGATGCCGGCGGTATGTGGCTTTGCATTGTCCTGCATTGGGATGAAATTTTGGCCGACGCCATATGCAGCAGGCACCACATGGTCCTCCAAGATGTTCTCGATGTAACTCATGGCATTCAGTCTACCAGGAACCACCACAAGATCAGTTCTGTTGTCTATAACTGATTCCAGCCCAAACCATCACAGATCCACGACCAAATCTATCCACTTCCTGTATAGTAATAAGTTATAAGTTCCTGTATAGAAATAAGTTGCTTTGCTTTGCGATATAATCGAAACCACATTAGGTAATCCGACGCACCGCGACATGTGATTGGATTATGTAGCAGCGTTCCCTGTACAAAACATAATTTAATCTCCATTGCCAAGTTTGACAGTTCAAGTTGAGCGCCGAACCCCGAGCCTGTCTTCCATTTAACGCAATCAAAGTTCGATCCTCGCAGCTGTTACGATTAAAGTAATTAGTAAATCGATAATTGTGTGTACGACTTTCCATAAATAGCTTTCATCGCTTGGCTAGACTAACTTTATGGCATATTCTAATATACGTTATAAATACATAAGCCAGAAAGTTATGAATTTGCAAGAAACCCATTACTATGAACAATTATTTAATGATTTCAAAATCCAGTCACAGAAATGTCAATAGTTTTAGTAGTTATAACATAACGTGTGTGTTGATGTACAGGACGTTTTCATCTAGAAATTGTGGACCTACATGTAGATACTAGCCGGTTAGTTAATTAATTGTTTGGCATTAAATTATTCCAGGGTGAATTAATCATACACTGTCCGAGAAATAGAATTTAATTAAAATTTGCACTTAGCATGCGTCTATTCTGGCGGCAACTTAAACAATAAAACCAGGAGTACAACATCGTCCATGCTCGAATACCAAGATTTCACTAATATATACAGGGTTAGCCAAAATTACCGGAACGCCTAAATAATTCTCAAACCGTAAGAAATAACAAAAAATTGTTCAAACACAAACTTTTAGGCTTTAAACAAGCTCTCGTCTAAATATATTTTTAATATACAGAGTGCTCATTTTATTATAGAAATTCGGTAACCTATCCTTTTTTTTAAATAGAACACCCTATATATTATTACATTTTTTAATTCTAAGATTAATTCTAAGAATTTTTTATAGGAATCATATTTTTATAAAATGCATTATTTTTTATTTATAAGCTATTAACCAAAACTAGTCAAAATTACCGGAACACCTTAATAATTTTCGAACTGTAAAAAAATCAAAAAAATTTTGAAATAAAAGTTTTTGGGCTTAAACAAGCTCTCGGTTCAAATATACTTTTAATATACAGGGTGCTTAATTTATAATGTGCTTAATTTATAAATTTGCAAACCTCTCCTTTTTCTAACAGAACATCCTGTATATTTATCATTTTTATAATGCTCAGATTAATTCTAAGAATGTTATATTAATTTTTTATAAAAATTTTATAAAAAAATGATTCGTATAAAAGATTCTTAGAACTAATATATGTATTCTATATATATATTTAAAAAAGGAAATGTTACCAAATTTCTATAATAAAATGAATACAGGGTATACAGGATATATTGAAAATATATATAAGATAGGGGATAAATAACCAGGGTATATATATATATATATATATATATATATATATATATATATATATATATATATATATATAAAATTAGCGTAGTAATCATATATTTAAGCGGGTTTTAATATAATATTATAATGTTAACTGCACCAGAATAAATAACAATATCCCTGACATCCACTGGTGGAAATATATTTTGGAAGAGATACTGTGTAAACAAAACGAGATAAAATAATGCAATTTAAATAAATAAATCTGCCGTATCTGTGGATAAAAAACGCAAATCCGGCCGAAAGCGTTCAAAATGTACCCCAAATAAATAGATATACGCGGAGTTTAAAATTTAATACGTAATTCGACCGTATAGCCCTTGAAACATTTATTAACATAATATTCAAATAAAGCTACACAAATAGCACTTTAGGGCATAAATAATGCATACTGTGAAAAAATCGATGGCCGTATCACCGTCCTGCCTGTCCCATATTTTATTATACACAATTGACGCTTCAATGTTTCGATGATAATTAACAACAACAAATGACTCCGGTAAATATACGTTTGCTACTTCAAATGCTTGCCGTACTGGCAGAAATTTCATACGGTAAGACTAGAATAGAGAGAATAGTTACTCATAAATAATAAACATTCAAGCGATCATTAACTATACAATAATACCGGACTATTTATGCTTGTTGCATTAGGTCGAATTGTTTAGCAGGGCCGCCGGTAATACTAATAATTGTCAATTATCATCATTAGCTGCGTAATTCGGACTATTTACAAAATTGGATACCATACATAATGACTTATGTGCATGTACTCGATAACAATCGTCGATAGCCTATATATACATCTATTATCTATATATTAATCTGTTATTATAAGAGATTTCTATTTTCGAAATAGAAGGAACAATTTTTTGTATCTGGGAAGTTGAAGTATAAACTAACCAACATCATTACTATTGTTTTATGTCTTTCTATTTCTAATTGTTCTAAAAGGTCCATTATATAACTTTTCTTTCATTTTTAGCAGTGCATCCCATCAGGGTCATGTTTCGTTCACTTTCCATTGCAAACACTATAGATATATTTCATGATTTATTCAGGCAGAAACTAGAAATAGGAATGGTAAAATTTTAACGAAGGCCCCTGTACAATTCGCGCGACAAGTTGTCGCGTATATTCGATTCAGGTGTTCAGCTCTTCGCCTTTTCGGGGTCTTTTTTATTAACCAGCCTGTAACGAACTAGGTAGTTTGCCTCCCCGAGGGATTAAGATTCGATATCGGTTCTAAAAATTGTGACCCGCCTTCCACCTTGCTTCGCCCTGCTTCTCCTTTTCGTTCGCACCCTCCAGCTCCAGTTTATCCTATATAAATAATGTACTTCTTAAGGGACTGCACATAACTCAATGCCGCAGCATTGTATCAAATATGTGACACACATATGAGACGTGTTTTCTACCGCACATCACCACATGAATATTATAGCACACCATGGATACTCCCATAATTATTTCAGCTTCACATACGAATTTCCTGTTTTAACCACCAGAAAGTTTGTATTTATTTAAATATCGATTCATATTATTATTACATTTATGCAATATCATTGCAACATTTATGCAATATTATTACAACATTTATGCAACATCATTACAGCATTTATGCAATATTATTACAACATTGATGCAACATTATTACAACATTTATGCAATATCATTACAACATTTATGCAATATTACTACAATATATATGCAATCTTATTACAACATTTATGCAATATTATCATTCCGCTTTTAGAATGAAGAAAATCACTATCACACCTATTATCAACTCTATTTAATTAACACTTGTCTAATTGTGTGAAAATACATGTGGATGTTTTCTCATAATAATTAATTGTGTTTACAACTAATTTATGTTTAAATCTCGTCTCTGTCGTGTGAATTTAGAAATTGTAAAGGGACACATAGGCTTTGTTCGTGGAACATAGGATTATATAAGTGTCAAGAGAACATGACTGTAGTTTAATTAAATAAGTGTAACGTGGGTAAACAGTGCGTCAACAACTAACCGCCATACGCTTTATTTTAGGAATTTATTAAGGTAATATATGCTGGCGCGTGTAAGACCTCGTAAGCCCTTAGTTATTAAGGCATACGGGCTCGGGTCCTACAGCGGTATGAAAAGTGTGCGAAGGAAAAACGCATTCACAGTTGTTCTTTCAGAAATATTGTTTTATTGTAGGACATTTGTTACGTTCCCTCCTGCGTTTGTGGGAAACCGCCGACCGCCAACCAAGCGCATTACTTCATTTATATCACTTCACACCGCTTCTAATACCAACAATAAAATTCATTGCCACTGAATAAAATATCAGTTCTGCCATCCACACTATGAGGAATTATTTCACGAAAATATAAAATTTCAATAACTTTATACTCTTCCAGACTCTCGCGAGACATAGCGAGAGACCGCGAATCGGGAGAGTGTGGATGCCACACTCGCCCAAATTCGCTAACATTCGAATGTATCGATCCGTTCAAACTGGATTGTTGGCGAGGCGCATAGCAGTTTTTGTGTACCCAAAGGTATTATTTACGACAGGAATACCTCTGATCTGGTGGCAAATAAGTTTCTGACCTTGAACCCTATTGACGTTACAAAACGTCATCACTTTGCAATCTAGCATTTGAATAAAAAAATATAATCGGAACCTGTATTTTCTTGCGAGTTTTGCAACTGTATGATCTTAGCCACTGCTGTGGATATAGCTATGTATAGAGAAAAGCAAAAAATATTGATTCTGTGCATAGAATAAAGTGGTTTAGTGTGGATAACATATGAGACAATGGGGTGGGGGTAGGCTGTAATGTAATAGAGGGCCTTAAGTGGCATTGGAATTGTGCAGCAATATCAGGATTAAATTGAAATGAAGACATTGAAGACATCTAATAGAATTAAAGGACAAAATACGCCCGGGTCGGCATTGAATTGGTCTAAGGCGACGGCTAGAACGGTAAAGGTAGTTCCTTTATACTTCCAATAAGCAATTGAGTGGTAAATAGCCCTTCGTAAAAAAACTGAAGCGAACATCTGCCCGCTGCGGCCTGAACGGGATAAGATTGGACGCAGTGAATGGACCCTTTAAAAACAAAAGACGGCCGTATTACTCACGAATAAAAAAATACTTGCAAGTGTTTTTATTTTTTTTTGCTCTCCCCATGTTTCCACTTATGACGTGAATATTTCACGTGCAGGTCGGTAGATTTTCCAGCAATCGGGAAATGAGCAAACCCCTTGCAAACAGGGCTGGCTCGGGAACTTTTTCGACCAGCAATAATTAAAATAGATTTAAATCGCGCCCGTATTCGCTAATGGAAATGAATGAGAAAACAAAATCGAACCGGTATCTACCTATACCGCGGTATTAACTGTAACGAATGACCCTGCTTGCAGGCGACAGGATTAAATATTCCAACAAGTAATTAATATTGAGTGTGCCCACCGCTTATCCCGAAAACTGGACCCGTTTCAGCTTCCGTTTGCTAAATTCAGCAACCATATTTCATACAGTCCATAAATAAAAATTTACCAGCAACTTTTCGATACCATTTCCCTAGTGTTTCATGTACAATTGCATGTTGTTCTCGTACAGTTTATTTTACAGTGCCTTGAGTTTATAAGTGAAACAATAAACACATTTCAATTATTGCTAAATATGTTTCAATTTAAGAAGAGAACAAATTTCAAGTACCAAACATAAGCTTTAACTTGTTGTTTTCTAGATTAGTTTCTTTCTAGAACATTAGGTTCATCCGCTATAATTTAAATTATAACAGCAAAAAATGATTTTCTGCTATTTTGATCTATTTGTTCTAAATTGTGAACAGACTAAAACCACTTGAGCGTTTTATATTATAATAATATAATATAGAATAGTATACAATTGAACAATTTAATTTCGGAATTTTGAATAGTAGTGCGAGTTAAACATAAATAATGAAAATTACCAAATACTCGGAATGCTATTAAATTCAAGGGATATGTATCGCAGTAAATAAGGATTACTCGTCGAGAGCAATCATTTGGTGGTGGGTAAATCTCTCTATCGCCGAACGGTTGCAAAGTTCATTTTTTTCCTCATCTGAATGTGCTAAATTTAGACCGAAAAAATAATTAAAATTTTTTGAGAGCTAGAGCATTCTTATGTAGTCATGTTTATGCATTGGGACGTGCTGAATTCAACGGTGAGCTCGGTTTTCCCGTAAAGCGTACGGTTAGCTCAGAAAATGTAAAACTATCATTTTCGCGCTTTCTCGCGATTTTCGCGCGAACCGAGCATCTTAGAGCAACGCGGTCATCAGAAATGTTTTCCTCGGCCAATTTCCTATCCAGTAACGTCGGAGTCGTTAAAATCGGATGGTTAGATCAAACACAGTTCGCTTTGACATTTCCAAATATAGTGAAACGGCGGTTTTTTGCAGTTTTTGATACTTTGGCAAGTCATAACTTCCGTACCGTTCGATATACAAAAAATCCCATTACTCCAGCGTAATCAGCGTCAAAAACTGTACCATGTACCAAAATCTTAATTGGATGGGAAGTAGTTTTGCTTTTGCCAACTGGACAAAATTTTGATAAAAATCGTATTTCTATAATTTTAAATTTGAAGTAGCGCACGTAATTCGAAATCTAGGCCCCGTGTCGATATGAAACCTTCGCTATCTTACTAAAATGAGTGCGCTGATTACGAATTTACACAGAACAGGTCTCTATCTCTACTGGTTACCGGGTTGTGCTCAAATTACGTTTTTTTAAATAACACTAAAATAAGCGAATTGGACAACATAACTTCAAAATGGTACTTCTTAGGCATATAAGAGTGTACATATTCTTGATGCAAATTTGCATGATAATTGCGTTGTTCTGTTAACATTCGTTACTGAGATAATGTATATACGACGTTGAAACGCTGGAAAATATAGAAAAAACTGGTTTTATTTTATATTTGACGCGTAGAATAGTTATTTCGAAATATATATTTGGAATAAGATGAAGAGATCGATGAATTTATTTCATTTTCCTGCTGTAGATTATGTACTTGAGAATTGTGATTTATAGCAAGGGTACCGGGAAGGACAGCGACAGGACAATACAATATCATTTTTAGCTTACACTGGCCTCACACTTCATCATTGTGAAAAGAATAAAGAAAATGAAAAAATATTATCGCATCTCACAAAAAAACTGCATTGAAATTGTAAAATAGTTAGTGAATATTAAATATTTAACATACGCGATTCAATCATATGTTATCCAGTAAGTATCTGACAGGAACGGCAGTTTTTGAAATGTTGCACGACACTCCTATTTGAATTGTGGAGTTATCTAGTTCTTCGTGGTCACGTAACATATTCTAAAGCGGATGGAGACCCTTTAGGGCGCCTATCGAGGAAAATTTTTGTTGTAAACACTTCACAACAAATAAAGTTACCAACTTCAATTTAAAGTTACACTTCTATTTTAGAGGGTGCAGACACCCTCTTTACTCCCCCCCCCGCCACACGTCGAGAAAGATGCGCGCTTTTTCGCCGACGACAGTTACGACACCACCTCGTATTTACGTATTTATTTACATCTAAAAGTTATTCCACAAAACAATATTTACAGTTGATGGTTTTCCGCTTATGTACTGCAATAATATTTATTTGGTATACCTGCTATTTCATAAAGCATCATAAGGTAATGTATAGTAGTATATAATATATATATATATATATATATATATATATATATATATATATATATATATATATATATATATATATATATATATATATATATATTATAATATATATATATATATATATATATATATATATATATATATATATATATATATATATATATATATATATATAATATATATATATATATATATATATATATATATATCAATGTGGCCAATCTTAGAAAAAAGTTACTAAAAACAGTGTTACAATGTGTGTATTGTGAATGCAAGGTAGACAAATACATTAACGTGTTTCTGCGAAGGTTTGTTGATTGTAATAAAAATTTCGGTAAACATGTGTGTACATGATAGATTACAGTTTTTACCGCGCGAGTTCTGTTTGCGAAGGGCTGCTATGGGGGGCGTTGATAAATTAATATTTGCCGGTGAAATTAATACATCCCGGTGGTTCGACGCGCTGATTAATATTTAAAAATAAATCTTCCTCTCGGCAGCCCCAGCAAAAAACTATCGCGTATTTAAAGATTATTTAATGCAACTTCCGTCCCGGCAAACGCGAATCCCCTCAATTTGTAATTTATCAACGGGGTCGTAAATATGTCACTGGCGTACAACTCTAAACAATATATATGGCGCACGAAACAATATTTCGCTATTGAATTGCTAATAATACCTGCCAAATAATAGGTTATTGTTTTCAATACTTGCAAACACGTTTTGTCCCCACTGCATTTCGTTTTATCCCCCAAATTCACGAAAAATCCGACATTGAAACCCTAAACTTTGTGTGTGACTGAGGCCGCTCCTACATAATGCGATGTGTGTTGCCAACGTTGGCCATACGTGACGCAGCGCGTAGCGAGACCTAAATCTGCGCGTTCACGCCGCGAACATGTTCACATTGCTCCAGATTAAGTTGGATCACTCATATTCTGGACCGCCCTACATAATATAACAATGAAAATATGCGACATAACTCTAGTCTAGGAGATTCGACTTCGAAATGAAGCAAAATGTGCAAAATGAAGTCATAGCAAGTAAGGTACATGATTGCAGCTGCTAGCCGCGGCATTGGGGTAGAGTTGAAATGTATTCAGGGGGTACGCGAAGTTGGGAACACTCATCATGGCCACAACTATTTACCTGCCCAGCTGAAACAAATTAAAGCTAACTTAATTTCGTTCAGAGTTGGCCTTTGCGAACACAGAGGTATCATTAGCAAATCTACAGCCGCATCCTTGTATGTTGCCCGACCACACTTTCATTTCAGACAATAATACACAAACATGTTTTCACGATGTAGGAAACATCTTACTACGAAAATTTTTCATGGGGAATTAAGGAGAAGGAATTAATTGATCTAAAATAACTTAACTTTGGGGATTGTTTATGCTGTATGCATAAGTTATAAGCATGTGCGTTTCATTGACGATTCAGCAGTTAATAACTTCATATACATGCAAGGTTTGGGTAAGAGCATTATTGATCGTCCAGACATTTCCATGGGGACGCTTGTTTGGCGCTGGTTTTCAACACTTTGAGGAAATCATCTAATGAACCGTTTCGCCAGAGCAAATTCTATTAAGTTTCAATTCGAATAAATTAAAAGCGAGGAAAACTGGCAAATTAATAAGTAGATAGGAAGGACGCTTCTCCTCAATAAAGGCAAACTCGGTCGGTTATTTTCTTAGAATGAACCGCACTAAGATCTTTCGGGACCATTCTGTTATACAAGGTGTCCCGTATGGTACCAGCCTTCCAGATGGTCTAACCCTAACTTGAAACTCTTTCTTTTGATCTGCTACTAATTATATTCTATATAACTGGTGTTTGTTAAGAAATTATTAATTTCCAGATTCCGAGGTAAATGATTGCGACTTAATTGATATTTTCCAAGTAAATTTAATTCGCCTGCCACTCCGTTGGAGCATCCGCAGGGGCCGACAAATTTTCGGCAATTATAATCTCCGTCATTTCTTTGTCCCAGTTTGCCCTAAGCACGTTTCACTCCGACATCAAAGTGATAAATGCGCACAATAACGAACAATGGACACGGTATATATTTATTTATATCTATATCTATATATATATATATATATATATATATATATATATATATATATATATATATATATATTCACCATCTGTACCAAGGACACTGGCGACATACTTAAATCACAGAAGAACAAAAAACCATTGGCAATGCTTTGTCCACCACATACTATGCTGCTCACACAGAATTTCCCTTTCCCAACAGGATGGAATGTGTATGGGATCATATTACTTTCTACTTTCTAGAAAAAAAACATTTTGGTATTTTCTTTTGTTCATTTGTTAAGACAAATTATTAAAATTTTACTTATAATTAATAATTTTTTATTGTTGTAATATGTATTTATTGTTTCATTTTTGGTTTTGCATTGTTCGATAACTAACTAATTTTGTACCTTTCTTTTTTTGTTAATATTTCAAAGAGCTCTACAGAAGTTTTATTGTAATATAGTTCCAGTTCAATAAGCACACATTTGTCATTTACTATATATTAGCTGGAACATTGTTGGAAATTTTATTTCTATATTTGTTTTCTAAATAAATTAAGAGGCGTGCATTAACAACGATAATAAGTTAAAAATAACATTTTGACTTATGAATTGTGTACTGTAAGGTTAGCTAAAATGCATATACATTAAAAATGAAGGTCTTTTTAATTTCCAAACAATATAAACTATAACTGAAATTGTTTAACGACATACTTTGTCAAAGTAATATTAATAATTAATAACAGACGGGATGTAAATTTTAAATATATCAAAAATTACAGCCACAACCTGGGTTTGAACGAAGGCCCTTTGCGTCGCTAGCACAATGTCAATAGCTCAGATGGGAGAGCATTGTGCTAGCGACGCAAAGGTCCCTGGTTCAAATCGTCAAGTTGTTGGTTTCTCTTACGTATAGCTTTTATTGCATGATTGTGAGTAATTAATATGCAATAAAAGCTATACGTAAGAGAAACCAACAACTTTTCTTTCTGAAGCGTCTCCTTTTGGGAAATTATATACCCGTTACCAACACAATTTATACTCATCCCAGGTCAAATTTGATGAAATAATTTTTATGTTGTATAAATGTTCTTTTAGATGGTCGTATATTTTGGTTTATTTTTTTTTAATAATAATTATAACATATTTACATTCCATCAAAATTCGTCGAAAATTTAGAGCTTGCTTCCAAAATTTTTTGTAAATTAGTGATATACATAATTGTCATTATTTTCAGTTGTCAGATATTTGAAACATATTGCTGTAAAGTAAATACAAAATAATAATATAAAAAAAATAGTAATGATACATTCATGCTATACAAAATACATACTCCTTTCTGTTTATTAAGTTAAACACTGCGTTGAAGCTAAATATCTCGAAAACACCAGTAAATCACAATTAACAAATTACATAAAGACAAATTTAAAGCAATTTAATTTTAATTTATTTCTATTTTGTGAATAAATGTTAATACATTTGTCAGTTCTGAAATAACCTGAAAAGTAAAAATATTGACAACAACCAATTGACTTTTGTATTTATTAACACAAAAAAAGCTATTAGATGCAATAAGGTTGTAAGTATAATTTGTTGTGTTGTATGCAATATCTTGAAATGGGATTTTCATTTCATGTAATCGAAAACATTTATGTTTATTAATATAAAATTAACGTCATATTTAATAAATGCAATGTAGGAATTACATTAATTAATTACACATTAAGCTAATAAATAGAAACATATAAATCATTGTAAACCAATTCAAAGCATTCGAACAAGGTTTCGCAAATAATAAATTTCCGATATACGAGTTGAAGCGCAAACGGACAATTTTTTGCACTTAGCGGCCGAGCGGTCGACCAGAACTTGCTTAATTCCAAGGGTGTACATTAATGTAAACTGACGCCCTTGTATTATTATTGCATGCTGTAGCAATGTGGAGGTGCATACAATAGGCGCGTGGTGGTACGTTCTTATTTGAATATGGCGTATAGGATGGAAGAAAATGGTCCAATGAAATGTGTAACGTTGTTCCTTTCTGGTGCAATTTAAATTAACGGGTGTCGCGTTCCAAGCCGACATCAGCAATTCAGTTATTTAAGTTGGCATTCGGGCGAAACTCCGAACCTACACCGCTCGTACGAGTTCAGCCATAACTGTATAAATCGCGCAAAAATACGGTGGAACTTTCTACATAAAATATAATATCACCATGTCCAAATCTCAGGAATCTCCACGCAGGGCTGGAATAAAGTCACCGTAATCCAGTGTTTATCTCGAAGCGTTCTGGGTATGAGAATGTTGCCCGTCGTATTTCAAACGCCGGTCGACCTCCAAGATAAAGTGTTTCTTCAATTATTATTGAGGATACTACATCGATAATCCACTGCTCAGAAAAATTACACTTTTTTCGAAATTGGTATGCTTCACGGGCATATATTTAACTAAAGAAAATTACAAGCAATGTTAGAAAGAAGTATAAGTTGCTCGTGCTGTCGCTCTTATTCAGCATGGCCACTATATTCGACAAGTTAGCAGGGACCTTCGAGTTTCCTCTTCTGTTATTCAGCGTTTATGGATTCGGTTTCTGGAGACTGGCCAATATGTTAGAAGAGCTGGACAAGGTCGAAATTGAATAACTACTCAAAATCAAGACCGATTTCTTGTCCTTTCCTCTTTACGTCAGCGTACTGCCACAGCACGAGACCTCCTAAACGACCTAAGACGAGCACATGGAATAGACATTTCTGATTAAACTGTTAGAAACAAATTAAAAGAAAGGAATTTGAAACCAAGAAGACCTGTTCCCGCACCACGCCTTACGGGGCATCACAAAGCAGCGCGAATGAGGTTTGATCTGGATCACAGAGATTGGCAACTTCGTCACTGAACGCCTGTACTGTTTACAGTACAGCTACGCAGTCGCTACTATACAGGATGTGGATAGATTTGTGGATCTGTGATGGTTTGGGCAGGAATCAGTATAGACAACAGAACTGATCTTGTTAAGACCACAAAAGAAGACAAAGAAGAAACGAAGACTATAAAAGAAGACTAAGAAGAAACGAAGACTACAAAAGAAGACTAAGAAGAAACGAAGACTACAAAAGAAGACAAAGAAGAAACGAAGACTACAAAAGAAGACAAAGAAGAAACGAAGACTACAAAAGAAGACAAAGAAGAAACGAAGACTACAAAAGGAGACAAAGAAGAAACGAAGACTACAAAAGAAGGCACAAGATTCAACGAGCAGACAGATTTTCATTATAATTTGAACATCATTAGATAAATCGAGTTGCAGCGACTGTGTCAGCAGAAAGTTGATCGTTTTTAATTCAATATCTCGTCGTCTATTAAGCTGTAGATACGATGAAGTCGTGAGGGGAAAAAGCTCTTCGTGTATAGTGGGTGAGTTAATGAGATATGAATTCTGATAGCGGGGGGAGGGGTGACTTCCTTCCGGTCGGTTGGGCGTTGGACGCGAAAATTAGCCACGATATAAGGACCTACATCACATTGAACCGTAGGCGTGCAAAAAAGGTAAGTACTGATAAACTGTCGGAAAATTTGTTGCTGAAACGTCTTACATTGAGTCCGTCCAGTCGCATATCAGACAAGAAATCAATAGTTTTTGATAAAACTTAAAATAACTAACTGCAAAAATGTCGCTTTTTACCTACAAGCATTTATAGGAGATGGTTTTAGGTGTGGAGTTTGATATTTGTTATAAATTGATATTACTGGAGCGTTCGATAAATCGGTCCGGTTTCCGAAAGGCTCGTATAATACGAGTAATATTTGTTCCGGTTTCGGAGTTGGAAAGTTTTAATTTATTATTTAGACGTGGCACGGGAATTTACAGTGGGATATATTAAAAGTCTTGCGGAGGAAACAAGTAGCGACAGGAAGTGTACATGCAGATCTCTGTGCAAGTCCCACTTCCGGTGGTGTACATGCATAAGAACTTTATGATGTCGCTCGCATATTTCGCATTTGAATTCATGCACGCGGATATATTTGGCCGCTAAAAATGAAAAATCAAAATTCGGTGCTATTTTATTTATAGAATATTTCAATCAAGAAGCAACCATAATTATGCTAAAGATTATTTGTTGATTAGGTGCAGTTTAAATAAAGTATAGCGTGTTTTCAGAATACTGTAACAATTACACTTTAACCCTTTGCGTGATGTGTAAACCACATGGGGACGATTTGTTGGAATTAAAACCTACTAACGTGCACATAGTAAATGTAAATCTTTAATGTACTTCATAGAACCACCATCAGAATCGGCGTTGGCAATATCGCACATTTATACAGGGTGAACCGAATCGATTTTCAGATGTAATTCAGTTGGCGCGTCGCGGCATAGAAAACTGGTGTCCTATAACCGCTCACGAGTTGTAAAATTGTTAAAAAGCGGCGTACGTGTAGCCACTGTAATGCAATCTCGAGGTCTACAAGGAAATCATTTAAAAAGTCAGCCATCTATATCCGTAAGTAATGATTTTATGTTAGACGGCAGAATGGCACAATTTAACCCGCAATATAGTGGGCTATGATCTGGGACTCACGGCCATTCCACATTCGGATATTGTTCCCTAAATCAAGATTATTTTTTCCCTTCACAAGATACTGATAGATTTAGTTCCTTTTATGTGGCACGGTGGAATGGGGATGTATAATATGTTTTATAGAAACCGAGAAATGTCACATCCGTATCATAAAGCAACAACGTTAAAACAAAGATGGAAAAAATCAATTGGTCCTCGACCGACCACAGCATTTTGCTCAATACTCCGTAAATGAGCATCATGTCTACATACTAACTAATTGTGAAATTATCCATTTTGATCACACAAAATATCATAACCCTACACGGAGAACCAAGAACATGATCGCTGAGTAGGTCAGCTACTACTAGTTTTACCAGAAACGTGAGGAATTTTCAATAATTAATTACTCAAAACTGGTGCAAGATAGAGAAAAAAGTATTTGAATTTATTACTCCAATTTTCAAGGTCTGTAACTCCTAGAAATTGCACTCATTTCGTATACAGCCTGTATATATTGAATTTTTAGAGGCGCCTCCACCATATTGGCACATAACTGTTTATTGCCTTTCTCGCCAATTTTTGTAGTAAATATTCATGTTTATCATATAGGTATGATTTTTGTCGGTGCGTGTATAATACAGGGTGTCTCATGCAGCTTCTGGGCTAGCCTTTATACCGGAAGTGTGCATATAGATACATTTTTACACAATTTTCTGGTACATTTTTTGTTTTAATTACTTAATTATGACTTTTTGGTATATACAGGGTGTTGTGGACAATAAAATAACAAATTAGCTTGTAAAGAAATCATTTTTTGAAGTACTGTTTTGAACAGACCCATTTTGTGGTATAATTCATTAACGTAGACTGGCACTTTTTGTCTAGAATACTGTATTTATTCCTACGGTAATGCGATATTAACAGAGTAATATACTGAGAGGAATAAAAATGATGAATCGTCGAGTTTTGCCCCTAATGATTGAAATATTGTTTGAGCGGAGTGATATATAGCAGAAAACTTCTGTCATTCGCAAAAATATTGATTAATAGCAAAGTTATCTTTAGTGCTAGATCTCTCCAACTTTATTTTAAATCGTTTGTAGTAAGTGGGAACCCGCCGAGCTTGAAAGTTTTTTTTCTCGTCGCAAGTCTTGTTCAATTATAAGAACGATGATATAAGAAAATGGACACTAACCACAGAATTTTCCTGATACATTTTTGATTTTCTCTTGTGGGGCTTCGCAGATATTTCTTACCTCCTCGCTGCACGAGTAACGCAGGATTTGAATTGAATCGTTTGACTGTAAATAGAATTTTTCGAGAATTTAGATACGGCGTTGTGTAAGGGGAGATGAGACAAGTTACGACAGCCGCTGGGATGAAAAAAATGCGACGTAGTTATTCAAACTACGCTCGTAAAAAGTTTGGGACCCCACTTAAAATTTAATAAAAGCTATAAAATTCTGTATGTGAAAACTTGATGCATTATTTCCACATGTAATTTAACTTTTACTTTCGCTAAGTTACCTTCGTTGTGAGGCAGTAATTAACTAGCTTTGACTGGCACCAAGAATAATGTTAATAAATGTTGTCATACCACGTTAATTTGGTATTTCACTCAACCGATTTGTTAAGAATAATAAGAAATAAATACATTCATCTCTAAAATAAAGAAATGACTGTTTTTTTTTTGAAAAATTCCGGGGCGTTTCGTGGTAATTCGGCTTGATAATTATGTATAAATATCGTTTTCTCTCTTAGCAAGAAAGAGTTTCTTAATTAGGAAACGGAGTGGTTGGTGACTCCGTAATTGCAAAAATAAGGGCGAAAAATGAAAATAGCCCGGAAGCTTTTCTTCATCAGTAAAATTCATTCCTCCTAATATACCGGGCAAGCCACACTTCTCTCGAACAATGCTTATAAAGTATTGATGCACTAACACATCTAGTTCGTAAGTGCAAATTTACATCATAGTAATATAGGACAGCTAGAAGTTCAATAATAAATTCTAATGGATTCCATTGGGTAGGGTGCTTCATATAAGATAAATATAATTCAGTTTTTACGACTGAAAAGAAAAGGCAAAAGGCGGCATAAATTTTGACGAGCCTAATCTTGCTTGAGGAAATTTGTATAGCGGGTATTTGGCGAAATGTTTAATTTGATGGGTCCGTAGCACGCCCCCGTTGAATTTCGCCACCGTTTCGCACGCCTATGAGTCGCCAGCGTTAAGCGTCAGTCAATAAATAATTTTATGCAAAGTAATTAAGTGAATTTCTCGTCGCACGGTTTGAAATGTGTGGATAATTTCAAACCAGAATTATTTGTTAAGTATTCGCACGCGCTTGAGCAACACCAATGTTAATTCGTCTTAATATTTGAACAAGCGCTCCATTACCTCAAGACAAATGGTCTCTTATTGTACGGCACGTATCTGCATAATAGCTTTAGCAATCCTAAAAAATCCTAATCCTAAAGATTAAAGAAGAAAGGAAATCAAACGATTGTGACACATCCAGAAATATTGTTACTTCCTTCGGTCCAACGCTGCACTTAGGTAACGATACGTGCCCTCATTCTGGAAACCGCCAAATGATGTAACCTCCTATAGACCTATATCTCTATTACCAACCATTTCAAAACTGTTTGAGAAGTTACTTATCAAGAGAATATACCCAATTCTTGAGAAAAATCAAACTATTCCATCACATCAATTCGGCTTTCGAGCTCGACATTCAACAATCGATCAGGTACACCGAATTACCGACGTTATAGAAAAGGCTCTTGAGGAAAAGAAAATTTGCTCAGCAATATTTTTAGACGTGGCTCAGGCTTTCGATAAGGCATGATGGACTCTTTGAGAAACTGGAACAGCAGCTTCTTACTGAATATACAGAACTGTTAAAATCACATCTGAAAGACCGTCACTTCAGGGTGAAACAGGATGACTCCTCGCTACGCAATATCAATGCCGGAGTACCACAAGGAAGTGTATTGGGACCACTTTTGTACCTACTGTATACTTATGATTTTCCTGTTCCGGGAGAAAGCACACTGGCAACATTTGCAGACGACACGGCTATTTTGGCGATTAATGTCGAAGAAGCAAAATTACAGATAGCTGCAAACAAAATCAACCTTTGGACAAAGAAATGGCGCATCAAACTAAATGAAGGAAAATCCACGCATGTAAACTACACCAATAAGAGAGTTAACTATATTCCAGTAACCATTAATGGGAACGATATTCCATACGCGGATACATACGAAATACCTTGGCATGACACTGGATGCCAAACTTAGATGGAAAGTACATGTCAAGAAAAAGCGGGACGAACTCGACCTAAAATTCCGGAAAATGTATTGGCTACTGGGCCGGAGGTCAGCCCTGTCAGTGCAAAACAAGCTCCTACTATACAAGCAAGTATTAAAGCCAGTATGGGTGTATGGAATACAGTTATGGGGATGCACTAAGCAGTCCAATATCAACCTCTTTCAGAGGTTCCAAAATAAAGTTCTAAGGGTGCACCATGGTACATCAAAAACACCAATCATCGGGACCTTCGCAAGGAGATGGTAACTAGCAAAATATCAAAATTTGCTAAGAAGCACGAGGATCGTCTACTCCACCACGACAACATTGAAGCCATCCAGCTGCTAGACAACAGTGCGCTAGTAGTAGTAGCTATACTAGTGTAGCTATACTCATTATTTTATCAGTTTAGGTTAAGTGAAAATAACTTGTTAGTCATTGACTAGGTGTTATGCCACAAACACTAGCAGGATGTCTTCTTCAAAGTTTATTTATAGCTTCCTCCGTGATTGGTTGTTGTTGAGCTCTCTTCTTTTTGTGGTTATTAATCTGGATCTCCAGATTGGACAACTTTTGTACCACTTCTACTAATAGGGAGCTTATTATTTTAGTTACTGAAGAAGACACTATATTTTAAAAGTAATCCTTGGGTGATTGCGATAATTATTCGATACCGGATCGGAAGGCAACTAGGTTTGTGGGTTCTGGTGGAGAATTTCGAATGAAGGAATTGCGGTGCTAAGGGCTTGTTCGGTTTATGTCTTGGGGCAACAATGGTAGCGCGAATGTTTAGAGTTTAGCGCCAATTATAAAATGAAACGCTTATTAGGAAATTGTAACGACGGTGTTTGAGTGAGTTTGAAGCGGCAGCAGATTAATAATCCGCAATGTTCAAGTGGGTTGAATAAAGGAGGGGCGTTGCAAAAGCCTGAAACGTTCCTCGAAGGCTGCGCTGGTAGATTAATTGTTTCAGTTACATGTATGTATGTCTGGCTCGTGCGAAACCTCAAAACGGGCGCATATGCGTGCGTCCGCGCCATGCGAAGAAACTGCCGCTCTGAAATATTTTTATTGTCTTCCGCAGCATGTACCAAAATCGCGATCATTAATTTAAATTACAGCGATCGTTGCGACCTAAACGGAACGGAACGGAGCAGCGATAACGAGAAAAAATAATACGGCGATATATTTTTTTAGCCCACCCTATTAATGCCGATGCAAAGACAAATCGGGGCAATATGTTATCCTCCCCCCACCACGGCATCTCTCCGTAACCTAGTAGCACATATTGCTGCATTAAAACTACTCAAATAGAACAGATCCAATAAAAGATCTGTCGATATAACATAGATTTCTCATGGCTAAATTATGGAATATCCTAGTCATCAAACCACAGAGGTTACAGGGTCATCAATATCAAGCCATGAAAAAATATCGGCAAATTGCAAACTATATCTATTTCTACTATATACAGGCTGAGTTGTTAGTATCCAGGCGGTCGATAAAAATGGCTAAACATACTTATAAAATTGTGTAATAAATACCTTGATAATCGTAATACTTTGTACCTATATGAATAACTCTAGTTAAATAGGTTCTAAATAGGTTCTCTATAACCTTTTAAATATTTTACATCATGCTACTCAACACACTGTATACAGAGCAATATTAAGATTCTAAATAACATACTCTTTAAATTGCTAATATCACAAAAAGTAGTAAAAATATATATACGATATAGTGAATATAAATTAAAAGGAACATTTCAATTAGCAAACAATATAGAGGCTGTTCCATTGCAAAATCTCAAGAAAAAACCATTTACAAATGTTTAAAAACTAGTGCATGCTACGATCACCCTGTATAGCGCATCTAATTTTTCATGACTTCAGCATCTAGCTATGGGCTTAGATATAATGTGACAAAATTTTTAGGACAATATCTACAAAAATGTAACAATAACGTAATTTTTAAGAAAGGCCTGCAATTGTCAATTTTTTGACAAACAATTGAATATCTCAGAAACTATTTACTTTACACAGGTACAACTTGCACAGTTGGAAAGACAATTTCCTTAGTATTCATAATATGGTATGATATACAGGGCGTTCCATTTAAAAAAATGTACTGTCTTTCCGTCACGCCTAAATGCAACACCCTGTATAAATGAAAATAATTTTGAAACTAATGAGTCAAACAACTCTTGTATAAAACATTTTTTTTTTCTCAAACGATTTGATGACTATCGACCGCCGGAATACTAATAACTCACCCTGTATATATATATATATATATGTAGAAATTATAATGACTGTACTTTGTTTATATTGTAAAAGATCAATGGGAAAACAGCCTGAAGTATTTTTTATTTATTTTTTCTTTGCTTATATTTCGGAAGAATTTGCATCCTTCATAAGAGCTCTAAAAGTTTAAAAATGTTAAAACATTAACAATATAAAAACGAAATTCAATACAAACCGGAAATATCACTATAAACTATATAACATTATAAAACATTGAAAAAACTCTTGTCAAACAAATTTGTTATGACGATGAAACTTTGGGAAAAAAGCCAACCTTATTTTATATATGAAAACATCAAAAACCTAACCTAAAAACTAATGTAAATGACATGAAGTGTACAATTTGAAAGGAACAGAACATCTAAAAATTTTCAAAGTTGGTTTAACTGGGTGGGATGAATGTTTTTGTAATTTGGTAAATATGTATAAAAATATGTATAAAACAACCGCCGTCTACTTGTGTGGTAAAAACTTTCAGACTAAAACAACTTGGGTCAACGGGCAAAATTGTGGAAATACTCATTATTTTATCAGTTTAGGTTAAGTGAAAATAACTTGTTATTCATTGACTAGGTGTTGTGCCACAAACACTCTGTGTTTGAACAAAATAAAAACAAAAATAGATACGTTCCAAACAGAGGGCAACCGCTGATATCCCCACTCCGTCTCACCAACCATTCGAGAAGTCTCGTATTCGCGTCAAAAAAGACGACAAGAGTAGACTCCTTGGATGAAATCAACAATACGTTATTCCTGAAATTCACCATAACTGTTAAAAACGTAACACCGGCATTGAATGTTGTCGAAAAACGACCGTCCACAATGGAAGACGAGATGAAGTGCATAGGCGGGTGCGAATGTGTAGTTGGCATTGTGCAGATGGGGGAGTGTTGTGTATTGTTAGTTTTAGAGTGAAGCCTCGGGCAAAAATGTGAGTGCGTCGCGTCTGCTGTCGAGGACACCCTCAGGACCGAAGTGGGGGGCTTCGGTGATGTACACGCAATTGTTTTAACCACTTTTCCCCCGCATTAAGCTATTACTAGGATTCGTCTGTCCTTCTCGGTGTTATTAGCATATTCCCACTCGCACATACAACCTCAAACCAAGAAATTTTTAAAAAAATATATTTGTTTTAACTACTGATGTGATCAATAGTAGCTTGATATTAGTTAACTTTTGATGGAATTGACTGGATCGATTCCTAAGTAAGTTGTTGATGTGAACATGCAATTGCTTGAACCACTTTTCCCAGTATTAAGCTATTAGGTTAGGTCTTCCATCCGTTGCTGTGATATTAGCATATTTCGACTCATAAAGCGGGAAAACGTATTCCGCCCCTAGCTTGGCGGCATACAAGCTGGCCACTGCTTAATTAAGGATTTGGCGCATTCGCATTATACAAACTGCAACAACGTCTTAATGGCGTCTTGATTACTCCCCGACCAATGCGTTCGGCCAGCGTTCCTTCGTATGGCGATATTGTTTCGATATTAATTTTTGCTCGGATTCTATAGTAAACTGGGATACCGCGCTGTGCAAGCTATGGGTACTTATTTCGTAGTATTCTGCCTGGTTGTCCGAGCACAAACCCACAACAGTTGTTGTACACGATGTCGTTACGGTTTCACTTCGCAATGTGCATGTAAATGTCACTTTATCCGTGCCTCTGGAGGTTTTAATATGTTGGAATATTCCTAATTCATCCATGCAAATTCACCACAACCGACCGCGGCCAAATAAACTGATAATATGAATGTCACTTTAACTACACATCCATTCAAGCACAACAATTCATTGTTGTTCCAGCCAAATATTTGCAGTCAACAGTAATAAAATTGAATATACGATTACTATTGGAAATAATGATTCATCAAAATATATAATATATATATATATATATATATATATATATATATATATATATATATATTTATATACCGCCGATATCCCCACTCCGTCTCACCTAACCATTCGAGAAGTCTCGTATTCGCTTCAAAAAGATGACAAGAGTAGACTCCCTGGATGACTTCAAAGTTGATGAAGGTGATGAAGCCTTTTCTCGAGACTTCTTGCAATTTTTTGTATTTCTTTGTACACAAACTCAATTTTGAGGTCCTTATGGGAATTTCAACAATTAGAATTATAAGCGTTAAAAGATAACAGAATGCGGCGAACGAAAATACGTTTCCGTTGTTCGCAAATAGCTTTGATAATTAGATTTCTCTTTTAGCATGCTGGCCATGCGACTAGTTGTATTCAAATACGGCGAATCAACCAGTTCCGTCTCTGAATGAGGGAGCGTTTAGCATCTATTTACTGTCGATATATTTATCGTATAAATTACCGGTGTTTGGGCAAATATAAATTTAAACCCCATTTGCTCTGCACGGCTGTGCACGCCAGCGCGGGTATTTATAAACCAGTTATTAAAACAGTAGACAGAATGCACACAGGGAGCGCTCGGAGCTCCCCAATCAAACCTTTACACAGTTACGTCTATCGGGGTCATATTTTTTGAAACTATACCGCCCTCTGGTGGGCGTAAAAACAACGGTAAATTATCGTGAAAACCTTCTAATCACTTTATGGCGATCCTGGGACCCGGTTTCAATTCATGTATCGTGTTTACAAGTTCCCAATTTGTTGATTGCATGTTATCCTCTGGAATGCATGATTTTGTTTACTTTTTTTTATAATCGCTGCTTTAAAATACCTGCTAACTTCCAGTAAATTAATTGACAAATAAATTGTGGAATAACCCAATCAATAACCGCATTCTAGTATAAAAGTACCAATAGGGTATTTGAAAAAATATGCTTTATTTCTATTAAAAACCAAAATTAAAATTGAATTTTATTCACGTCCTATCACGTGATTGAAAACGCTCTGTAATTGGCTCAGTCTCCAGTGACGTCATTCGTTAGTACGCTTAGAGCGCGTTCGGGTTGTCAGGGTAGGGTATGGGGAGAGCAATGCTCAGATAACCTGGGTCGGCTGTCTCTCTCTTATATGCAGATAAACGCCGTATGACGTTAGTCCGCCTATTATGCAGCGCGTCACTCTCACCGTACAATACCGGGTTATCCGAACGCGCTCTTATGCTTCTCCAGTTTGAATTTAATAGCACTAAAGTGCCATGTAAGCATAACTTTGTAGTATTCTAGTCAGTTTTACTTATGTCGAAGTAATCTTCATAACAAAAAACACAAAAAACACTTTCTTCGCAGTTTCAGATCTTGCGGAACAGCTACAAATATTTATCCGGAGTTTTTCTTGACGTATTTCTCCATTGTGGATTTATACACCATTTATAACCCATTTTTGTGTAGAAATTGTGAAAACAACACATCAGGTAACACGATTACCAAACGGCGACGATGCCGATGCTAACAGACCATATGGGCCGATTTGACATGTACTATCGGGTGACGTCACACAACAGCAAGTATCGTTTTGGCGGGACTTTTTGGGATTCAATTTTTAACGCTGATTTTTATGAAATATCGAAGAAATAATTATGAAAAATAATGTTTTTACAATGTAGAGTGAAGGCATAAACACACTAAGATGGTTTTCCAATAATAGTCAAATACCCTATTATGCGGAATCACTGATGGAGATACGGCTTTGAATTGGTGTTTTTAGACGCAGACGGAGCGGTGAGAAGATTTTCTGATAATAATGTTACGGCGCAGTTAATTTATAATTTGTATTCGCGAATAATATGATAATGCTCGGCGGGGGCAATAAGCAAATGGCATAAATTTCCTTCAACCCGGAAACGGCGAATTTTAAGTTCATTTGTATCATACTTGATGATTTAATGCATAGAATTACCCGGCGGGCCGGCGGGCCGCGGAAAAGGGATATTAAAAAAGAGCACCACAGCTGACGTTAAGTAAAATTTAATGGATCGTGACATATTTATGGTGGCTGCGTAAACGATACACCCTCGCCCGAGAAATATGCATTGTGCGAGCGGTAGTGACAATTCACTTGTGAAAATTTATCTACCCCCTGTGGCTAATGCACCCCCAGCAAACTCCCGCCACTTTTCAAAATCAATCTTGTAATTCTCCCGCACATCTCCCTTCGCCTATTTTTGGATACCCGTCAACACGGTTTCACATATAAAGCATATGTAACCCATACTACACGTAGTTCTAGGCAAATCAAATTTCGTATGCTTTAAGGGCATATATTTAACTATAGAAAATTACAAAAACAATATTACAATTCTTAGTTACTTCTAAGTTATACTTAAAAATGTAATAACGCAAAACAAAATGGAAAAAATGTCAAGTATGCTTTGATTTCACGTATGAAATGAAGCCTACTAAAGATGACAAATGTTGTCAATTTTTGTTGATCAGAAGTAAAATGAGGCTTCTTAGTGAACTGCAAGTTGCTCGTGATGTCGCCCTTATTCAGCATGGCCACTCTATTCGACATGTTAGTTTATGGAATCGATATCGGGAGACTGGCCAATATGTTAGAAGATCTGGATAAGGTCGAGCAAGATAAGATAAGGTAGGACGAGCACATGCAATAGAAAATTCTGATCAAACTGTGAGCAACAGTTTGTTTTGCGTTATTAATTTACATTTTTAAGTGTAACTTAGAAATAACTAAGAGCTGTAACATTGTTTTTGTAATTTTCTTTAGTGCCGGCGACTCCACCATAATTGATATTGCAAATAAAACCCCGTTTCTACGCCACTGGATTATATATGATATTATCATAGTATATTGCACATGACAAATATAGTCTGGAATACGAAAATAACGAAAATTTTAAATGAATTTCACAGTTCTCACACGAAGCAAAAGCTGAAGTTTAAAAACCGCAATTAAAAGGGCTTAGATCAAATACTACTTCGGCTGAATACCATGAAATATGGTATTCAGATGGAATATAGTCTGGGGCAATAATCCTGAATGTATAGCTTTTCACGTTTATACAATTTTTTGTTTGGCTCCCTTATTCAACAGAACTTAGTGCATACAGAGTATCCCATAATCACACAGACCAGCCGAGAGAGATTGAGAGATATGGTGTCCCAAAACAGCTGACAACTGATCAAAGGACCTTTTTATTTTGTCCATCTACTGAGTCAGTTAGCACAAAAACTAGATTACAAGAAAATTTACCCCGGAGAGAATGATGGTTGAGCGAAGAACTTCGTGTGTGGTTTAACAAATGCGTTTCGTGCTGTAGTAAAAAATGGCGTTTGGAATTTATCAGGCTTTCTTGTTTAATTATAAAATTACTTATCAAAACGGGGGTATGTGGGTTCGCGTGTCTAAGCCCATAAATAACACTTGAAATGATTGCGGCGTTCCACTGTTTCATATATAATTGCTCCGCAGAGTAAAACAATTAATATTTTTCTGAGATAAGTTCGGTTGACGTCCTTCACGTGTACACTCACCACGGTACGGATATTTCCGCTAAGAAACCGCAAGCCGAATCCTACCCTTTTTTTTCAACTCGGAACGCCCCCTCCCCCCTCCTCTTTCGCCTCTTCTGGACGTAAATTTTATCTCGAGCGCTACATCTCTTTTGTTATTTATTGTCTTCGGTTGAAGGGAAGGCGAAAACAATTCGACCCCACAAGTGCCGAACAATAAAGACACATTAACATGTTTCGAATAACTTCCTACCAAACCGGAAACGACGTAATGGATCCCAGCTATGAGCACATAAATAAATGGCAACGGACTAATCTATTATGACACAACATAAATCTACAAACACAAAAGCATCTTGTAAGTGTTAAATGCAAGCCGTTTTCATTTAAGACCATTTTCAGCTTACGTAGTTTACCACAAACAACTCACAGTTGTACAGGGTGTTACTTAACATCTAGCACCCACTTGGATACTGAAGGGGGCACCAAAACAATGACAAAAGTTTATATAATGTTATGTATAAGAATCTTTCAGATTGGAATCTTAATAATAATAATATTACATAATAATAATGCTATTACTCCTGATATGGTATAATTGTCAACAACACGTAAAGCCAATGTAAAGCTTGAGGAGGGGTGTCTTCCATTCTATTATACGGTATCAAAACAAGGCTAATTAATTAGCGGAGTTTTTTTAATGCTAATTAGAACCTTTTCTTAGGCTCTGAAAAACAAGGAGAAGACAGTTTAAAAATAAGCTGGAAGTCGTGAAAATTGGGAGGGTGTCATTTAGACCAGCCCATGGTCACCTGTCGTTGGGGTTATCGTCACTTTTGTTTGTGTTAATGACACAACGATATTTTATCTAATAATTGTTGTAGTCCTGACTACATAAAATCAAATAATGCCTGTGTCATTCGTGTTAAATTTATTTGGAAATGTCAAAGCGAATTGTGTTTGATCTAACCATCCGATTTGAACGACTCCGACGTTACTGCGAAACCAATCCATTTTAGAAAAAAAATGAAACTTGATGGTAACGAAGAAGTTGCTTCCTAATTAAAATTGGCATTTATATTCTCCTTTATACTTAAAATGGAGTGAAGAAAGGAAACTATACCCAAAAAACTTAGGCCGTGGACACACAGCGAGCGTATAGCGCAGCGGAAAGCACTTTGCTCTCCGCTCCGCTATACGCTCGCTGTTTGTTCGCGGCCTAAGAAATCGACTGCCCAACGATAATCAAGTTATGATGGAGTTATTTTGGAAAGGAAAGTTAAGCGTTTTAACATGCAAATTTGTGAAATCGCCCTCCGCTGCACATATATATGTCATTACGGGCATTAAAAATCACGCCCCTCTCAAACACTTCATTTACATGTGCTTCGAAAAAAAAAGGTTCCGGTGGGTGTATTTGACCTCCAGCGTCACGCATAGTTTTCAACCTTTTTTCAATATTCCGGTCCGCAAAACTTTTCCTAGTTCCTAATCCAGTCACGCTTTTCTGTTTGAAGTTGTTACCCTCGGAAAAATCTTTTCCCAGTTAAATGCCCTTTTGAATGGCCCAACGTTTGCTCTTGTCTTTAGATGAAGAATTACAGGCGATTTATTAAGTGGCTTGTTAGTGTTAAAATGTGGCCCTGTAATATTGGGCACAGTTTGGTGGGGACAATTCGGGTCTATGAAAATGGCGGGCTATCCGTCCAACCCCTGTCAATTATATGGAAGGGTTGAAAGATGGTTTACCTTAAATTATACATTGTCTCATAATAGATGTCACGCGATTCAGGAAGGGGTAGATTAACATCCCTTGCAATTTCGTCTGCGAATCTAGGGGTTATTTTTAGCCCTGCATATCTTCCTTTGTCCGTGGAGATATACGGCCACCAGGGTACATCCTGTATAATGTAGAATATTTTACAGTATTCCTTCTGAACAGTACGAATACATTTGTAAATCTTCCGAGACCTCGCGCAGAGCCCAGCCCGGGAAGGGGTTTTAAAATGTCTGCAGGATTTTTTTCCTCACATTTTACGCGTCCAGCAGTTTTCGGCTATCGATTTCTTGTTTTACATACACACTTTTATGGCCCCCGGCTGTAAAAAAGCAATTGTTTTCGACGTTCAGGACAAATGGCGATAATTATTCCAAGTTTCGTTTATGTGCATTTTTATAGTCCTCCCGGTATCCAATATTATGATTTACGTCATCCCCAAACGACTCCAAACACATACTAAAATGTTAGAAAAAAGGAGATTCAAACCAAAATTTTTGGTAGGTAGGTAGGTAAGTACACAGTCAACTTTATACTTTAACACTTTACTTTATCAAAAAAGTTTTAACATTTTACATCATATATTCATATGTATAATAAAACCACGATTCACTAAACCGGTCTGCTCACTTCAAGTGACGTTGTAGGCGTGGCCGATGCGTGTGAGCAGACCGTAGTAGTGGATCGTGAATAAAACCCATAATATAAGATCTATAATTCTCTTTGAAACTTGGAGCATATTGCATAAAAAGCCTACATGCTTATGATAACAGTAAAAGAGTGAAAGAACTCCAAGAGATTAGTATGAGATTATCAAGTAATTGGATTCTGCATGTTATTGATTAATTAATTAAATATTCCCGGCATAGTGCAAAACTAATGTATAATTGGATTCCTAACTATGCAGCGGGGTTACATTCCAGGGGTTGGTCGGTAAAATCGTGTACTGTGCCCGGCGTACCCGACTCTACCTGAATAGTCGGTGCAGGAAGCAGTGGATTCCTAATGTATTAAGTTTTGTCATTAGCTACTGTTTCGGTAGGTCAACATTTGCGAATTTAGTGCTACACGTTGGTTATAATCCCGTAAACGTTAACATCTCGTTTGTTTAATTGCACCGGATAAAATAATTCGACGGAACTCACCACTCCGACTTATTTAAGCCCATTTTCTACCACTCACCCCAAACAACATGCTAATATCAACTCGAAATTACTATAAACTGAGACAGCGAGCGGTTGGTTTACCATTCGAAAATGATACACCTCCTCATTTCGGGTACAACTTTGTAATTGAAGCAGAATTCTACACGTACGCCATCTCTCGTTTCGATAGTATTGACTCCTGTGTTTCAAGGCCCATAACTCTAAAACTACTGAACAGAAAAAATTGAAATAAAGTTTGTCATACTCCTGAATCATTTCATCATAAGTTGTATGACTGTCAAAATTCTTTGCATCTCGGTGTACAGTCATGGAAATAAGTAAGTTCGTATCGCTATCGCAGGATTTGAAAATAGTATGTCGGTTATATATTCGTGTACTGTTCTACCTCGACCCGGCCGGTTAGCAAAAAGTTGTCCGTCACGAGGTGGTTTTTCGATGGATGTAATGTAACGGGATTTAGTTTATTTTTAGCGTGTCCGACCTTTTCCTCAATGTGATATCTTCATTGCAATGTAATAATTCATTGCATTTAATTAAATATAGAATTACTTTTATAATAATATTAATAAACATGAAATTTGACAATATAATACGAAAAGCTCATGTTAAGATATTGCGTAATATCATGACACATTATATAAATTTATGTTAACTAATACACATATTAATTACGCAAGTTTAACGACATACTTTGTCAAAGTAATATTATAAGTTAATAATATGGTAACATACAGGCAGTAGGATGACGGGATGACGGGATTATCACTAAATATAGACTATTTCAGAATTGTAATATTAAAATATATTCACTAAATGTAAATAAATTCTCTAAATTTAATTTAAATTTACATTTAGGGCGAGCATGTATTTTGTATGACGGACAATGGAAATTTTATATCTGTATTTACTTTACAGCAGTTAATGTTCAATTATCTTTCATGACATCTGATACATGCTTGACAACCAAAATAATTTAAATTATAGCAATATATACAGGCTGTCCCACGTTTCTTCCGCAAAACAATTTTTTTCAGAATGTAAATTACTTTTTCAATTCATTAAAAAGTTACAACCGTTTGAATTATTAACACTATCTTATTTTAAACGGCTCCAACTTCAGAAGGAACAGAGAAAATCAATAAGACCATGAAACATATTACTTACTACTTTCTAGAAAAAAAAAAACAAAACATTTTGGTATTTTCTTTTGTTCATTTGTTAAGACAAATTATTAAAATTTTACTTATAATTAATAATTTTTCATTGTTGTAATATGTATTTATTGTGTTTCATTTTTGGTTTTGCATTGTTTGATAACTAATTAATTTTTTATTTTTCTTTTTTTGTTAATATTTCAAAGAGCTCTACAGAAGTTTTATTGTAATATAGTTCCAGTTCAATAAGCCCACATTTTTCATTTACTATATATTAGCTGGAAAATTATTGGAAATTTTATTTCTTGAAAATGTTTAACGACATACTTTGTCAAAGTAATATTATAAGTTAATAATATGGTAACATACAGGCGGGAGGTAAATTTTAAATATATCAAAAATTACAGCCACAACCTGGATTTGAACCAAGGCCCTTTGCGTCGCTAGCACAATGTCAATAGCTCAGATGGGAGAGCATTGTGCTAGCGACGCAAAGGTCCCTGGTTCAAATCGTCAAGTTGTTGGTTTCTCTTACGTATAGCTTTTATTGCATATGATTGTGAGTAATTAATATGCAATAAAAGCTATACGTAAGAGAAACCAACAATTTTTCTTTCTGGAGCGTCTCCTTTTGGGAAATCTTATACCTGTTACCAACACAATTTATACTCATCCCAGGTCAAATTTGATGAAATAATTTTTATGTTGTATAAATGTTTTTTTAGATGGTCGTATATTTTGGTTTATTTTTTTTTAATAATAATTATAACATACTTACATTCCATCAAAATTCGTCGAAAATTTAGAGCATGCTTCCAAAAGTTTTTGTAAATTAGTGATAGGTATACATAATTGTCATTATTTTCTTACCATAAAGACAAATTTAAAGCAACTTAATTTTAATTTATTTCTATTTTGTGAATAAATGTTAATACATATGTCAGTTCTGAAATAACCTGAAACGTAAAAATATTGACAACAACAAATTGATTTTTGTATTTATTAAGACAAAAAAAGCTATTAGATGCAATAAGGTTGTAAGTATAATTTGTTGTGTTGTATGCAATATCTTGAAATGAGATTTTCATTTCATGTAATCGAAAACTATTATGTTTATTAATATAAAATTAACGTCATATTTAATAAAAACACAATTACATTGCAATGTAGGAATTACATTAATTAATTACACATTAAGCTAATAAATAGAAACATATAAATCATTATAAACCAATTCAAAGCATTCGAACAAGGTTTCGCAAATAATAAATTTGCGATATACGAGTTGAAGCGTAAACGGACAATTTTTTGCACTTATCGGCCGAGCGGTCGACCAGAATAATAAAAAACTTGTACTTGGATGTATCATCGACACACTGCTAAAATATTTATAGAACTTACTTAATTCCAAGAGTGTACACATGAGCGCGAGAGAAGTGAAAAAAGTACCCGATTTTTGCAGTGTAAAAATCGGGGACCTTTTCTCATTGCTCTCGCGCTCATGTTTACACCGAGAGGCGAAATATGTTGACAGTTAATACAACTTATGTAGAAATGATTCAGGAGTATGATACACTTTATTTCAATTTTTTCTGTTCGGTAGTTTTAGAGTTATGCGCCTTCAAACAAAGGAGTCAATATTATCGAAACGAGAGATGGCAGTTAGGGCGATTCTGTCGTGCGGGGTCACATATACACTAGGGTTTATTATATTATTCAACCATGTTGTGTCAAATAAATAAATAAATAAAATTGAAAAAAATTAATAAAGAGAAACGGAGTCCGACGCTGTTCAGCGCAAGAAAATCGTCAACAGCCTACCGCAGTTGTGCTGCAACTACCATTTAGCTAAATAGCTTAACTACTAAGTATTATGTTATTAGACTAAGGCTGTCTTTGTTCCAGACGTAGACAAAAGGGAAGAAATTAATAAATATTTCATACTACGTATAGAATTTCAAGGAAATACGCTTCAGAGGTATCGATTCAGGTTTACGTCTGAGTACGTCATATTAGATTGTGAAAAACCCGGTCAAGCGAAAATGTCAATTTTGAACCTTTTTTTCCCCCGATAAAAGCCGGAAGTCGGTAAGCTTTTTTAAGCTCGCATAGCTTTGATTCATGGTAGCAAAGGTCTGCCAATTGCTGGTCAATTCTCCTGCACAAGCAGTGCTGGAAGGTTAACTACATCCGAAAAAATAAATATAAATAATAAGTAATTTTTTCCGCAAATAGCAAATTGCCCAAAAATTATGGCACTCCTGAACTGCGGTCACTGAAGCGGCCGATGTGACAGATTAAATTATTCCGTTTTAATATTCCGATTAATTAGCAATTAAAATAATTGCCGAGCTGTATGGTTACCAGGTTCGTTTATATTCCATTAATAGATGAATTCTATTCAATACGTTGCAGTTCATGTGTTTTTTGAAGTCCTTTTCATTAGGATTGAAATTACTCTACTCGTACACTCACTGCAAATTTGTTCAAATATTCCAAATATTTGATGGCCAATATATGAATAATTTTATTCCAATTATTAATTTTCTCTTTTGTGGTTATATTGCCCAAAATGGCCCAATGATGTCAGAATACACCTTTTTTGATATTCATCGATTCCGATTTAGTATCAGAAAGTAGCAGTTGATATTCATCTATTTTGAATTATTTTCAGAAAGTAACAATTGATATTCAGAAAGTAGCAAATGTAATTCAGAACTCTCCAGAATTTCTTTAAGGAACTTCTCTATACAGTTGGTCGCATACAGATCAAATGGATGTCACATGACAGAATGACAAAGCGTATTTTTATATCATGCACGCTAAACAGAGACACAGTTCAAATATACAAAGTTATTTGATATTTTATTTTTAAAAATTTATACTTAAAATTGAGAACTTAATTAAGCACAGAAAAAAAAACGTTATTTCAAAACGTCAAATTGTACATTATTCTATGTACATACATACATAGATTAATACATACATAGACCTAAAATCATGTCAGGAAATAACTGTTGCGAACAATATATTTATAATTTCCTCAGAAACTGTGGAAATAAAATATTAATACAGTTATAATTATTTAAATTTACTGAATATCATTTGTCGATTTCTGAATTTCAAATGACATATTCTGAATATCAACTGCTACTTTCTGATACTAAATCGGAATAGATGAATGTCACTTGTTGATTTCTGAAAATAATTTGGAACAGATGAATATCATGTGTTGCTTTCTGAATATCAGTTGCTACTTTCTGAATGACAGCAGGAAGAGGTGTAGTTGAAATGAACATCTAGTGGGCTTGTTTTATTATTTTATGGACAAGTAGAACCTCGCTGATAAATATTTGCGCTATGTTACTCTGTCTATTTCGATAGGGCCCTGGTGTATTGTGCAGAAGGTGGTGGGGGAAGGAAGTCCTCGGAGAAATACTTGAACGCTAATGGTGCCCAATATTTCATATTTATGCATTGGGGCAGTTAAAGAAGTAATAACTTGTAAAAATGAATTCCTCCGTAGCTGGCTGGTTCGGCAGAGGCCTCATTAACTTTAATATATTCATTACAGAAATTATGGGAATGTGTGCTGGCGGCTTTGCCATCGTCGGTCGCCTGCCTTAAATCGTTCCAGCTCTTGTACATCTTATTACCGGCTCGCCCGGCGATTATATCGAGAGATTTTAGCATTTTAAAATTGGGACTTAAATCTAGATGTTGGGTGGCGCGCGGGACGAAACAAAAATGACCAAGACCATCGGCGGGAAAATTGAATAATAAATTCTACTAAGTGCCCACTAACCAAAACCGCCATCCTCTAATTGTTTTCGTGATACCACATTCTTATTTGCGACTTATTATCTTCGCTACGTATATGTCGTGACCGCACCGTAATAACGTAGCGTAAAACGCACCGTAAAGTTCGTTCTCGACCGCAACGAATTTCATCTCCTGCGAGTTACGTCTTACGCATTCCATCGTATGCGCGCGCATGGCGTCACCTGTACGTGTACCGGCGAGTGAATAGCAGCTTCCAGTAAGTTGTAGGTTAACTGATAGCATTTTGATAGTTTGTGGCAACGAGAACATAGAACGAGAAAGACTTCAGAATGAATTGTTGGTGCAACAATCGTCAGGTTACATGTGGTGTTTCCTCAAAGTGTAATGACTTTTTTTGTGTAATCGAGTAGAGTACATGTGTATTACGTATTTAAGCTCAAAACCAAAAGCTTTCCCATGGCAATACATATGCTAAATTCGCAAGTTTCGTGAAAGCCTCTTTGTCACTTTAACTTCAGAAACTATTAATAACGACCGAGGAACTGAATATACATACCACTTTCCATAATCGCCACACAGAATACAGAACTCGGCTTAGTCGACAATCTCGACTAAAATGATTCTTAATTTCACAAGCGTTTTAAGCCTGTTTTAATACGATCATCAAGACGTTCATCAAATATACGTCTATTATTTTTTCATGTTTTGTATAATAGTTGAATATATAGGGTGTCTCACATACCCGCGTTATGACCAGGCCGCCGTCACACTATCACTGCTTTCACCAGGGTTCCTCTACACTAGTGTTCAAATTTTATTAAGACCTTAGTATTTGTACCAGTTTTCGATAAGATAAATTACTATTGCTTCTTCCAATCAATCTATTTAAAGACCACTGCAGATAAGACTTAGCTCTGGTAGTTGCGCTGTTCGCCTGTGGCATTAGAAAACTCCGAGCTTTCTAACTTCGGCCCCCATATAGCATAAGAAATGGCTTTGATTCAAAGTAAAAGCAGCAGTTCGCTGTTTACACAAGTCGGAACCGATTTAATTAAAAGGGAATATATACCAGCCTAACTAATTAGGTATTCGCAACTTTTTCACTACAGGATGTATTTATTCATTGACACACTAATATACATCTCCCTCTCTCGTCTATGTGCATTCGCGAGTCTGCGCAGTGGTTGGTTTCCGGTCGTGACAACCCGTTTGTAGACTCCAGCGCGCATGAACAATGTTAGAATCTTTTAATTTTTACGCATTTCTCGATGTTTGCTTTCGATGTTTGGTTTATAAACTTCATAAAGGTGCAACATTTGGTGATGGTCATGTTCCTATGTTAGGTGCATTTAACATTAGGTACAATGTTTCCTTTGGTTATACTTACTTTAATATTAAAGCTACTTTAATGGAAGTAGAAACTACTCTTAACTAATAAATTGTGATACAGTATAGAATACTGTATCTTCATCGGAATGTTGATTAGGAAATGGGGATGGGGAACAAAAAACTGCCATCAATAATAAGTCGTGACAACGCGGAGCAATAAATAATGGATTCAATTTCGGCGTTTCAATTATTGATACTTATTAATTTGTTATTTCTGGTTTAATTTCGAACAGGCGCCGCAGAATGAAGGCAATTATTGAAAATATCAATCGACACTCTTCCCAAAAAGCTATATTATTTCAAGCCCGTATCACGGCAAAAGAGCGAATTTCGGTCCGTCACCATTTACATTCGAAAAATACAGCGGATGATTTAATCGAACGGATCCATTTGAAAATATTAATATTTATCCACGCCGATCACACCGACGCTATTTCAAATATTCGGCAATTATTTTTTTTTAATAAATATTATTGTTATTGCAGGCATAGGTGGCTGCAATATTTATTTGATTTATTTGGGAGTTTGATTGCGTAGAACCCACAATTTTATTAAATCTGACTCGCTATTATTTGAATGTAATCGTTTTTTTCTAGATTCTGATGAGTTATTTATTGACTATTTATGTATATAAGAAAGATATATAACAATTAACACAGTTTTCGACGCTGATTGCGCTGGAGTAATTGACTGTTTTCTATACGGAACGGTACGGAAGTTATGACATCTCAAAGTATCAAAAACTGCAAAAATAGCCAATTCGCTATATTTGGAATTGTCAAAGCGAACTGTGTTTGATCTAACCATCCGATTTTGACGATTCCAACGTTACTAGATAAGAACTTGGCCTATGAAACCATTTCTTAAGACTGCTTTGCTCTAAATTGCGCGGTTCGCAAGAAAAACGCGAAAAACCGTTCCTTCCGGTTTGCACGACAAAAAGTTTATTACAATTTGAGCTGTTGACAGAGTAGACTCCTGACGATTGCAGTTAAACGAAAAGCATTGATTAGAACAATTTATATAATATTCAACATGATGTGTATTTATATGATAAACAGAGAATACTGAATATGGTTTCGCATCAACAAAGCCTGGGGCTATGGGTGTGTCTGAGGGGGTATATCGGAGGGCCAGAGATAAGGGAGAAATCCAACTGTGAAGGTTTACCTCCTTGCAGGTTTATTTTAAATTCAGCTGTCCGAGGTGAACGCAGTGGACAGGTTTAGGCATCAGGCTTGGGAAAACACAGGCCGTCTTCGCTATCGCGTATATCTTTCTTTGCTTTTATATTTTTACCGAAATACTTATTTTCCGTACCGTTTACAACCGTCTCGTGCGATTTGCCAACTAAGGCGGAAAATAGGTTCAAGATGATGTAAAACAAAAGGCTAATCCGTGCTTTCTTAGCGATCAAATATTCAATTATTCTAGAACACACTTGCAAGCCGACACCAGGTTGCAAAGTTCCAGGTAAAAAGGGAGAAGAAAATTAAAAGCTAAGATGCAGATAGTGCAAGGACAATATTTGCATTTAGGTAATTTAAAATATGGCAACAATATAATCATAAAGTCGAAGTTATAAAAGCTCCGGTGAGCAAAGGCTGAGCACGCTTGCAGGAGTGGTGTAATTAAATTTAAAGCAAAATAAACATTCCATTATTGAAGTACCGACATCGGCGCTCAACTTTAGTTTAATGTTGTGTAAAACGTGGACTCCAACTGCCGACGTCATTTAAAATTATAATAGGATATTCAAAGACCGGTAATATTGACGTTGCAGTAATCTGCTCTATATTGTAAGCAGCGCAAAGAGTTCGTCAACATTTTACCCTTTCTTTACTTTGACCTAAAAGATCTTTTGTATTTCCCTTATACATTAGAGTAAGTTGTCTCAGCTCTGCTGGTTCAATGATGGCGGCTCCCAAGTGGTTTTGTCTTGGCCACGCATTAGAGCGTCACATTCGCACAATAGGTGTACCGCTATCTAGGGTGACCCCCCGCAGAATCTACTGCGTAGTTTGCCCGTCCAATCTTTGTAAGATGATATCTCAGTGGACAATGTCCTGTAAGGAGACCTGTAATCAGTCGAAGGTCTGTTTTTTTACGTAACTGGAGATACTGTCTGGCCTTGGAGGCGGAGAAGGTTATGGTAGCCTTAGCTTGTCTCATGCCAGGTGATGTTTCTTAGAACGCTCGTTAAGTAAGCCCCCAGTTTTGTACCATCTTCCTGATGTGGCTTTTTGTGATACCGCAACAGGGTTCAGGTAGTCCTAGGCTTTATTTATGTATTTCTAGTGCATGCCTGATATATTTAGTAAACTGATTTGGACGATTTTGGAGAGGACTTTTGGATTTTTCGAAATCGACGCAAGCATAACCTATTCACACTGCAGTAGGTATGTACCAGGGTTACCACCCGTCCTCATTAGTTGTTAATTGGTCTAGCATAAAATGAGGTTTCTAGCTTTCTACTATTGTTCTTGTCGTAGAATGTCCAAGGTAAAGTTCAATTATTGCTGCTGATTCGCCATAACGATGAGTGCGCATTGTGCACTCACTACCCGGACAAATTGTTTTCTTAGGTAAACAGTCCGGATTTTTGCTTCCCTTAACGACGGATAACGAAGTTATAAAGTGCAGACCATTCGGTGCACTCGCGTTCCTACTCGCTGGCCGGATATGTAAATCAAAGTAATAAATTATATTTGCAAACCATTACCAGTTGATATATTTGTCTGTTGTTGAAGAACCACCAGTACTACACCGCTAATGCAATTTCTGTTACGAACATATTACGTAAGGAACGCAATTTTACTGCTATATTTTACAATTGTACTGATTATTTGGTCAGCGCTAACTCAAAACATGAATCTATCCAGAAGTTAGCAGTAACAAATGAATTCTAAATTCCTATTTTAGTTAAAACTGACTCGTAATTTCAGATTGTTAACCTGGAATTCAAGCTTTAATTTTCTCCGGAACTCCAGTTTTTATTATTTATTTATTTCCTATTCATGTTGACTTGAGCGAAAGCGTCTTTAAAAATTGGTGTTTGTGACAGAAGTACACAGAACAAATTTTATGTTAAAAGAATTATGAACGTTAATATTTCGCATTGACAAAGCTTTTCGTTGAGGTTCCAAGGAGAAAACGGGTCGCAACTTGTTGTTGATTCTGTGTCCGTGCTTTTCAGTAACAAAATTTTAAATTCAAATTATAAAAATAAGACCGGCATCTTAAGGGATGTCTAATTACGTGTCTTGGGGAGTTCCGTTAAAAAGAAACTAATCAAAAATTAAAAGGAAGCCTGCACAATTACATGATAAATTTCTGGAACTTTAATTGCCGCGCAGCAGTTGTAATTCCTTCATAAATTGTACTCCACCCTTCGTCGCTTCACCCTTCGTCGCCGCCATCTTAGCGCAACACCGGCAGGAGAACTCGTATATCAAATTTTATTTTAAAAAATTTGATTTTCCATTATAAGAATCATTTCGTTCGTTGTCGTGGTATCTGTTGGGAGCAGCCTGAAATGTCACCAGGACGTGGAGGGGGAGTTAGAAGAGGCGAAGACAATTTTGCAAGTGTCGTTTGCAGGGACTTGATCTCTAAATTGGACCAGCAGTCACGTGTACCACTTAAAACGTAGCCTTTGAAATCCATTCTTAATTTAAATTCATAATCTAAATAATTAAATTTGAAACGGAAATACAGAAATTTATTCACCTACCTTTCCCGCTTCTTTCATACTCTTTTTATCATCATAAAAAAAAACGTAGGCGTTTTATATACTCACCCTAGTTCATATTCACTGCCCGCCCACCGTAAACTTATATTATAATATAAAGTGTCAAATATATTTAAAATATTCACCTTCATACGAAACCCTCTATTTCTTGGTTCACAATATCTTTTCAGCATAGCAAGAAGCGGTATTATGCGAATTAATTTGCTAATTTGCTAATTTCGTGTCATCTCAACGTGTTTGCGAAGAACATCGTCGCAAGTAGCTTTTCCGCTGAAAATGTTCTTATTAAAATATTTATATTCCCGCAATCTGGGCATTGTAACAAGCGTACTTACCCTTAAAAGTAAACGAAACAAAATTTGTACGTATACGCATTAAAATTGGAAAAGTTTTGAAAAACACGTTAATTTTTTTCATGCGACACAAACTTCCGGCGTCCATATAAATTTTTATTACCGAGCCCTTGGGTTGGCGCCGGGTCGAGCAAGATCGGCCGAAAAATCAATACCGAAAGACAAAATATACATTTAATAATATATTATATTCTAATTTGCATATATCTTCAATTTTTCCAGCCGAGTTTTTCCCTTTCCAGCCATTTCCACCCTTTATGTTCACCGTTTAATAAAAGAATGATAGATGGACGACGTGGCCATAGAATCCCTAAAAAACGAGAAAAAAAACGTTTGCCAACATTTTTACCGATTTGTTTTGAATTATATGCGAATTAATAAGGGTGCGATTTCAGTGTGCATTATTTAAATAGATATGTGCAATAAAATAAGACCGGCATTAAAAGCATTAAAATAATAATAATATAATAATATAATTATTATTAAATAAATAATAATAAATATGTTACATACAAAACTTCATATTGTACGCTAGAATGAATAACTTGTGCATTGAAATAATAAATATTGAGCGCTAGATCTAACGCTGATCTGATTTCACAGTGATTCATTTGCAACTTTTAGGTGGACAAAATTATTTTTTGTTTTAGATGAACTTAAAATAATAATTTGGTAACGGGGGTAAAGGGGGTTGAAGTGTCAATAGGGTAGTGTTTGAGGGGGTTGAAAAATAAAGTATAATTACAAATTCTGAAACTTTGCAAATGTGTTATAATATTACTCCTGGGAACTCGTTAAAAATATGTTTTTAAAATAATTTGATAATCGGGTGGTTTTGGAGGGGGTTGATTAATAAAGTATGTTTCTTGTATATTGCGGTGGATCAGAGATAATGTAGTAAAGAAAGTCTTAAAGAAGTAATTTCATATAATGAGCGTTTAATATACATATATGAAGTGACACCGATATTATTGTGATTATGTTTCTATATCAACATGTATTTTATATATAGATAAGTAGATATTAACATTGAACATTATAACATTTGATCTCCAACAAGAATTATGAATGTTTATAATATGTACTATATTATTCCAGACAACTCGGTACTAAAAATGATATGAAAACATAATTAGCAGTGGGTAGGTTCTTTTTTGTTGTAAATATGATAATATTATACCTATCCGCAAAAACAAGAGAAGTATTTTTGTAAAACATTATCAACAGCGAATCGCCTAGAACAAGGTAGCTCGACAAAAATATTTTATTTTGCGCTTTGATTATTTATTGATTATAGTAAATACTTGCTCAATTATGACAAAAATAACAAAATGTCATTGACATTAAATATAAATTAAAAACCTGAGGAATATACATAATTTATAATCAAATAAAACAATAATAATAATTAAATAAAACATTATTCGAAAAGAGAACTGTATTATCTTTAATATTACAGAATTTATATATGAAAAATATCTTATTCAAAAAACAACTCAACAGTACTATATAAAAATGCAATTATAAATTAACTTTCGAACAAACATAACGAAAATACTTATAACTGTGTGACTGATATAATCCATTAGACGAGCATTTCGTTCTTCTTTCCTACGTTATCGCCATTCTTCAAAAAAACTCCAATTTTAAAATCGAGTAGATACGTTCTGAAGAAAAATCAATGCAGCAAAAGTGTGGCAAAATGTGGTATTCAAATTTATGTCATTTAAAAGATAAATGTTTAAACTATATTATATAAAAATATATTGGAAATATATTTTTTAAGCTACTTATTAAATTTTTATAGAGGTAACGATTGTTTTGCACATTTATTTATTCAAGTGAACAAATATATTATTAAAGGGACATTCAAATATATAAATGCACAATTATTTATTCTGATGTACATTTATATAAATTTATTGCACACTGATTTTTTAATGCACAAACAATTTTTTTAGTTGCTCAAATGTTTTTCGTATTGGACAAATATTTTTGGGATTGGTCAAATATTTTATCAAATGCTTACAGTAAATGTAAATGTTGTACTGAATTAATAATAGACGTAAATGTGGAAATGTACCGAACAGCTACTGCTACATATTTGATACTGTAGTTGTTATCAAGCAGATAATGGGCTTATAGGTATTAGGATAGTAATAATTTCGTTTCGCAATCGGTATGGAAGCTGAAATTGTGGAAATATCATTGTTACACTGTCAGATGTGCTTTTGTATTGATCAATGGTACTTACTATTAATTATTCCGATTACGCTATAATGTATTTGTCCATAATTACTGACTTCACGTGTTATTCTATGTTCAAATCTAATAGTGAGTCATAAAAACCAGAGCTAGAGTTAGAAGTAGAGTTGTTACGTGCCTTCCGAAGTTCGTTAGCATAAATTTTTTCACATGTCAAAAAATAGCGATAAAGTTGAGAACCGTTGGACTTAAACTATATTAAAATTTGAATATCGTCTTTACTAGAATGTCCGTGGAGTTCCTTTTTGATGCGCCCTTGATACAAAGAAGTTTCCATCATAAGAAAAACTACTTAGAAACTTATCTTTCGTCCGCATTAAGCGTCCGACAAATAAAGTTTACACTGCGTTAAAAGTATTGGGGACGGGTGTTAGTTTTTCTCGGGACTGAGGGAAAAAAGTTATGGAGGGGGGAGTAGTTCCTTCCCGGAAACTTTGCCGACAAAATACCGAACATCTGCTCGGCAGGAAGTAAAGCGTCGTTTATACACTTACATATATGCTTTCGGAATTTCACACTTTCCGATTTAAATGTAAATCGCGTTCTTGCCGTATTTTCATGTTATCCATTGCCATATTTATCGCTACATGTAGCCTTCTGCAAACCTCTCGCCACAATGTATGTCTTATTCCATTTGCTTGTTTTCAATGTGATCTCGTAGTGCGGTTCTGAATAGATGCATATCTTATAGCCGTTTTACACTACGCAATTCTTGCGCAAGAAGTTACACAAGAAGTTGTTAAGCAACAGAAATCTGCAAACAGAAAATGGTTCAATTTCTAGACAAACTAGTCAGCATAAGAAAAATCATCACAATTTTTGTTTAAGATGTTGTAAGGCGGTACTACTGCATAAATTGTGTAGTAAATTGCGCGCGAAATTGCGTAGTGTACAACAGCTATTATTCTGGTACTTGGAACAAAATAACTCCTGAACTAAATAAGTTGCCTGCTATTAAAAGATGACTTAGCAATATGTAGAACACGTCAGCTTTAATCAATCGACCAGTATTCGTGGGGGAAGCATGCAATAATTATTTTTCCTGCATGAACTCCTTATTAATTTATATTTAGCATAATGTGTAAATATAAATAATTTATTCAAACTTGCGGATAGTAAGACATTTAGAACTAATTCTAGTTAAATAAATCAACCCTAATATCAAATTCACTCTGCCAACACTGCCGCATTCTCCGAGTTGTCGTAAAAGTTAATATATTGACCATAAAATGCACCCAATAATACAAAGTAAGTAAACTTGCAAGCTTGCAATAGACGCTGGCATAAAAACTCGGGAATTCTATTCCAACATCCTCGGTATGGTATGGTAGAGTTGGATCGTTTGTGAGACGGATTCGGGATATCAGCGGTTGCCCTCTGTTTGGAACGTATCTATGAGCAAGTTTGCTTGTCGCTCTAAACGCACGCGCCACGCGCATACGTTCCAAACACTAGGGCAACCGCCGATATCCCCCACTCCGTCTCACCTGACCATTCGAAAAGTCTCGTATTCGCTTCAAAAAGATGACAAGAGTAGACGCCCAGTAATAAAAGTTATGGTAGCGATAGCTTGCCTCATGCGAGGTGATGTTTCTTAGTACGCTCGTTTAGTAAGCTCCCAGTTTTGTGCCATCTTCCTGATGTGGCTTTTTGTTATACCATAACAGTGTGCAGGTCCGTAGAAAGGAGCCTTAGACCCTTCTCTGGTTCCAACATCCTTCTTTGTCACTTCTTCTTTTAATAGTCTAATGATAAAGCGTTTTATTATATGTGGAGTATCTGATCTACCTTTTTACGCAAAGATCAGTTATCATCTGTGGGTTCACGTGTTATATTACCCGCCTAATGGCGTGTAGTAGATGATTGCGGAGGGGACGTAATGAACATCTGCGCAAAATTATAGGTACTAAAGCAACGGTTGACGACAATTTTACACATAGATAAATAATAATGCAGATTAATTCTGTTAATTAGCACGTCTTGCGCCAAACCTAAGGCGACCGCCTGATAATTTTCTTTGGTATTAATTAAAAGTGTATTAATCACCGGGCAGCAGACGAGGGGTAAAGCCCTTAAAGGGTCCTGAAGGGTATTGATTCCAGCCGATACTTATATCGGAGAGTTCTTTTGAATCGCCTTGTCAAAATTAGATAGATTACTTGGGGATTACGGGCTTGTAAATTCGGGGATTTTGAACCGATGATTGGGATCGACCGTTTTATTTTTCAACACGCTTCCATCCCTGATTATAATTAACAAGGATTCGTATATAAATATATTATATAGTACACTATTTTCGAAACCTGCAACTTTTTAAATAATAGTCCTCAATCAGGGCTTGTGCCAGTTCCTGTATGGTTAGTGGTGGATTAAGGCGCTTGCAAACACGTTGGTCAAGCTGATTCCACACGTGATCAATGGGATTCAGGTCAGGACTTAACGCCGGCCATTCCATGACCTGAATTCCACGTTCTTGTAAAAAGTTTCTGGTGATGCCGGCGGTATTTGGCTTTGCATTGTCCTGCATTAGGATGAAATTTTGACCGATATATCATATGCAGCAGGCACCACATAGTCTTCCAAGATGTTGACTATACTGATTCCAGCCCAAACCATCACAGATCCACGACCAAATCTATCCACTTCTCGTATAGTAGCGCCTGCGTCACGTAGCGTTCACCAGGACGTCTATATACACGTACTCGATCGTCGCAACGAGTTAAACGAAATCTGGACTCGTCTGTAAACAGTACAGGCGTCCACTGAGGAAGTTGACAGTTTCTGTGATCCAGAGCAAACCTGCTTTGTGATGCTGCGTAAGGCGTGGTGCGCGGACAGGTCTTCTTGGTTTCAAATTCGCTTCTTTTAATCTGTTTCTAAGAGTTTGATCAGAAATTTCTATTCCATTTGCTCGTCTTAGGTCGTTTAGGAGGTCTCAAGCTGTGGCACTACGATTTTTAAGTGTAACTTAGAAGTAACTAAGAGTTACTTCTAAGTAACGTTGTTTTTGTAATTTTCTTTCCCCTAATTTTTCACACAAAAAGTGAAATTATCCAGACAAAAGGCATCACACTGTATCTTGAATGAAGGGGGTAAACTTTGGGTGTAACGCTTGTGCTATTCAGGGTGTATTAACCTCTCAAACCTGCTGGGCGAATTCTATCAATCTTTGAAGTAGTATACAACTTTATGACAGGGTGAAGTGGGAGGCCGTAACAAAAGAGCCTCGCTTAATTTCATTCCGCAAAATCAATTTTTGCTTCGAAATGCATTGTTACGTTTATGCGCCGTTTTCGAGTGTAAATTCGATCAGAAACTTGTTAAAAAATAAAAAGGGGAAGGGCGGGCCCTCCGAAGTGTTATTCGATAAAAAGTTGTAAACGGCACATCACCCTCTGCAGAAATTGGGCGCCGTCCCCCACTTCGTCCCCAATTGACCTATAGGCAAGTTTCGCGAATGACGGCCACGAATTAAAGCAAAACAAACGCGGCCTCGCTTGTATTATTTTGTCGTTATGAAGTTTATGTAGTTTAATGACTGGCTGTCTTTCGATAGCGCACCCCTTGGATCTTGTTAAAAACTTGTTATTTTCCTTTGTACGACCAAAATAAATATTTTCCGTAATGCGCGCGCGCGCGCGCTATTACTCACGATTCCTTATTTTGTTGGTCTTCGGCAGTTTTATTTGCACTGAAACTTTCCCTATTAGAACTACAGACTGAACTCTTCGACACCATAAAATGTTATCAACTTTCCACCACTTCTTTCTAAATATACACTAGCGAGAACTCGTAACACATGAAGTTCTTGTCCAGTTTTAAGAAAGTAAGTACGTAGGCTTCTACGGCCAGAATCATTTAGAAAATAAATTGCTTCCGGGTTATGCCGTTTGTCAAGTTTCGATAATTACCCACCCTTACCAACATCTTCACGTCATCCAAATCCATGTCCTGACTCATGGCAGTGTTGAGCAACAGTGGACTGTTGAATCTTGCCTAGCCGGGTGTCTCTACTGTGTTCTTTGACTCGACATTCGATGCTTCGTGCTGTCTGTCTCTCCCACGTAGCACATACCACATTTGCAAGATATCTTGTATCCCTCATTCTTCAGGACTGTGGTGACTTGAATCTTGCCTAGTCGGGTGTCTCTACGTGGTCCTTGACTGGCCATTCGATGCTTCTTCCTGTCTGTCGTACACAGCATGTTCCACAATCACAATTTGAAGAAATTCTGGTCAAATGCCTTACCGAGAGCAAGGAATATGTTTCGAAAAGAAGGTGGATAACCCATGTCTGACAAAAGTTTCACTGTAGTCTGAGTGTTTCATCGATCTTCAAGATATGCTGCAGATAATTGTGATGTAACAGGACTGAAGGGAGTAATTTTAATTACAAAAGTCCCTAAACGCTAAACGTAATCCTTTTATTTGAATTTAATAATCCAAGGGTAGGGTGTCCCCAGCAATATTTCGGGAACACGTTACGTTCAGGATTTAATATCATCAATAATCGTTAGGGTTGATGTTTCATTAAAAAAGTTTTACTTCCGAGGGGTCCTAAACTTGCCGAAATTAGTCGCTTACACTCCTTGTCCCCTCAGGCAATAAGTGAAAATGGTCCCGGTTTGCCACAGACGGCATGGTGCAACATTTAGCATATCAATCGGCGAGAAATTTGATTTTTAGATAAACCTCGAGAATTAAAGCACCAATTAGTTTTCGCGAGCAAAAAATGAGAGCCGGATAAATCGAGATATTTAATCAACGAGTTCCAATAAAGCTATTGAACTTAATTAAAAGGGCAACTGGGAGGGAAAAAAAACTAATATCGTGGAACTTGGTATGAAATTGGGGGCTCCTCGGTCTGGGCTTAGGATGTTTTTCATATCTAAGACCGCCGAATGCCCATAGTTGAATCTTAACCGTCCATTTGTATGTTAATTTATTTTCTTAAGCCACAGTCGCAAAACAGTGCACATAAGCCGTTGCATAACAAAATTAACATCGCGCGAAATATAGGCGACCCGGCGCCAATCTCCCTAATGCAATCGACCTTCCCCAGGGTGATTAATTCTCCTTCTAAATAAAATATCTAAGATACTCGCTCCAACGCAACGAAATGAAGTTGCTTCTTTCTCAACCCTCTTCTTGTTACGCTTTCCACTCCTAACTTTAAGAGTACTATTTGTCAGTGATTCAATAACTTTCTGGATGTTCACTCGAATTACTTTAGCAAGGAAAATATATCCATAATCCTCTCCCAACTACCTTTGAAGCTCCACGAAGCATGATGCTAGAGGAAGTAAAGGATACAGGAGATACCAGCTAAGGTAAAGACTCTTTTGCTCAACCCAAAAGATACCACAGTCCTGAAGAATGAAGGGATACAAGATAACTTGCCAATGTGGTATGTGCTATGTGGGAGAGACAGCACGAAGCATCGAATGTAGAGTCAAGGAGCACAGTAGAGACATCCGGCTACGCAAGATTCAACAGTCCGCTGTTGCTCAACACTGCCACGAGTCGGGACACACAATGGATATCGATGACGTGAAGATGTTGGCAAGGGTGGGTAGTTATCAGTGCCCGGACAAAAATGTATGTCTCGCAGTGCTAGAAGTCGCCCAGCTATGAGTGTGCGTAGCGGGCACGCATGAGTCAATGACGACTTATGCGGTCGATTGGATTGATATCCATAGGCGCGAAGCGCCTGGCGGTCGGTAGTAAACCGAGTGAATTTAACATTAAATGTTTGTCGCAACTATATGCAACACGTGCCCACTGAAATATTTTACTCATTTCTTGGATATGCATTGAACGATTGTATTACTGCATATTTTTCTAAATTATCTTCAGTAAAATTATTTCGCTTAGATGTTAAAATGTCTTTAAACCTTGAAAATGATCTTTCTATATCGCAGCTAGTCACAGGCGCAAAAGAATAAACCAACACCAAATTGATATTTTTGAGAAATTCCTTCATCCGTAAATGAATTCGTAGATATTTGTTTTGAAATATTAAAATCCGGATTTCTATGTACTACCGCATCAATTTTTTTTTGTAATTTTTTACTGATTGGTGCTTCAATGCTCGTAACCTTTCGTACAGAGATTCAATCCTTTCAAAACTGCTCGCAAGTACAACATTTTGTTGTTCTAGAAACTTTATGGTTGGCAATTCTTGCGCAAAATTTGTATCAATAAATTTTAATTGTTCATGCAAATCTTGTAATGATAGTACTTTTTTGCAGTCTTTAATACTAATTGCTTCATCAGGCAAATTTAAGACGAAGGGTTTGATGATATCAAAGTTTCTTGCATAAAAAATTGCCGCTTCTAACCATGTACCCCATCTCGTAATAACTGGTTGTGGTGGCAAAGGTAGATTAGGGCACTTTTCCTTGTAAAGAGACAATCTGGAAGGAGCTTTCAATAAAATTTTTTTGCATGTGCTTATTAGCGTATTCACGTCTGGAAATTCTTCCCGAATAAATTCACAAATTCTATGAATAGCGTGTGCAAAACATGTCAAATGTAGAATATTTGAAAAATGTTGTTTAAGTAATTTTACAACTTTTAACATAATCGCAGCAGCGTCAGAAACAAACAGTAATACTTTGGTAGCGTCTGTGATTCCTACTTTTTTGATGGCGTCATTTACTATTGTACATATCTCTTCAGCTTTGACGGTAGAGCGAAACTGAGTAGATATTAAATAGGGTTTATATAAGTCTTGCGGGTCCAACAATCCGACAACGACGTTGACCACACATCTACCGTTCATATCCGTAGTTTCATCTGCAGAAACCCAAATATATTTATCGGATAGTTTTGACTTTATTTTAGAAATTGTTTTGTCATATTGCCCTTGTACGTAATATTTTCTAATTGTGGATTCATCGGGTAAGTCTCGTCCAGTATACTTCCTGATAAATTTTTTTAAAAACGGGATTATTATTTTTGTGAAAGGTATATTAGCAGAAATAAATGTTTCACATAAATCAACAAAAAAGTTTTTAGTTGACGTTCCTGATACATTTTCCATGTGTTTTTTTGTTTTTACATGAGCCCGAAGACATTGTTTACTACGAATAATTAAATTTCGTGAGCAGAAATTGCAAACCACTTCCCCTTTCTTAACGAACGTGAAAGTATTGCCAAACTTAGCTAGCAAACGATTCATTGCAGGATTTTCAAACTAAGTACAACTATAAAATAAAAAAATAATTCAACTCTTCAAGTATAAAACAGAAGAACAAATTCGAAATGGAAAATAAAAACAGATATTCACACAAAATTTCAAGAAACAACACAATTCAAAGAGACTGCTCAAATTATCTATCGACGAAGCGGAAATTTAAACAAGGCAAGCGACTGTACTTGATCAACGCCTAAGCAGGTGTAGTGGTATGTACACCATGAGCCGAAGCCAGACCGCCTAGCCGCTCGCGTCCCCACCAGCACGTGTCCCATGCACGACACTGGAAAATATACATTTTTGTCCGGCCACTGCTTATTAGAGAAGCCATCGAAATTTACAAACATCCTGACAACATCAATCGCGAGGACGGCACTGACATCAGTAGGATCTGGAAATCGATCCAAACTGGGTCAGGGGGAAAAACACATGGAAGCTGTAACTCAAGATATGTACAGTGAGGTGGAAGCAATGTATTTTCTAAATAATTCTCATTTTCTAAGAGAGAAGTTGATGAAATAGTACACCTCTCTGTTTGACTCACATACACTATCCGGTTCCAGAATATCGACCATGGAGAGTACAGTCATCTAATTATTCCGCAAAATTTCACTCGCTGGTGGTTGCTTTTATTGGATTATCTTTGAGTTATTGAGCTTTATTCGCACTCGTTGCGGTGGCCGCTTCAATTCTGAGACATTTAACTACCCCTTTCGTCTTCTCCCAGTGTTTATTAAACGCAGTGGGGATGGGCCGGGAGAATTGCTATCGATTCCCTTTGAATTTCTGCCCCCAAAAACTAGGGGATGTTGTTCTCTCACTCAGTTGGGAAGAAGTAATTTCAGTTTACGTGATCGAAAATTAACAGACGTTTCTTGACAACTCAACCGAGCAGCGCAACAATACTAGAAGGGAGAACATCATCAACGGCAAATCCTAAATAACGGAATTATATCGACCCTCTTCCACTTGATATAAAAGAATTCGAGATATATATTTTCTCATGACCAAAAATAAACCCTAAAGACGACCCCTCAGGGATTTTATTCTAACAGTAACTGTAGATAGATTTGTTGGTACGGTAGATTTGAAGATTGATAATTGAAGACTGATAATTAAAGACTGATAACTGAAGACTAATTTTTCTTCTAGAACTTCAATTGTTTGTTGCAGAAGATGAACGTTAGAAGACTACCACTTCAGCTTCTATAAATTTCTATTCGCGATTGTATCAAATGAAACATAATGTTAGCACAGAATAATATCAGGAATTTCCAAAGGTACAATTATATACAATTGCATGTCAATGTATCCGTATGATAGGTATCATTTGAATTTAGATATTGATCTCTGTATATTTTATTGTTCGCTATATGCACAGCTCAATATCAATATCCTTTGTTAGACTTAATGCTTGAACCGATTGCTTTCGTATGTGTCTGTAACTATTATACCAAATGAAATTATACAGGTGTATACAAGCAGCAGAAACGGTGATACCTTTACTTCAAACGGATATTTATTGAAATAATCGTTCACACAGAACAATCTCTTACCAATCATTTCGACAATAGAGACAATTCTCATACAATACACCTTACAAAATGTTGGTCTATGCATAAATAATGTTGTATTTAATCGTCTAATTCCTCAAACACTGGTGTCAGGTGTGGGGTTTTTGGGACAATTTTAAATCAACCATGATTCAATTTCTTCAGACTTTAATAAAGCAACTGGTGATGAAAAAGCATTACCGTTCACTAAAACTATCTTGTTATTTGGTTTATTGTGACAATTTTGGTTTGGAACTTAAAGCTAAGTGTGCTGAAGCTGTTACATTGAAAGGGGAGATGTGTAAGGGATGTTCGTAGGGCCCTAATGACCTTTTCAAAAATATAATTTGGGAAAGGTGGAGCCTTAACAGCCATAACCAAAAGTTTCCCGGCGAGGGTCGTTAATTTTCCGGCGGGGCACTAACAGTTTTCTTGGTGGCCCTCGAGGAAAAAATCGCGTCCCTAGCAGTGCGGATCACGTTCCTAATGCCCTTATTCAAATTCCTCGAAATTATGTTTTGTAATTAAATGGAATTGAGTTTAAGTTTGCCCCTTTTTGCATAACTAAATAAATTACTTTATTCTCTGGGAAATTTGAAAAAGTCCAACTCACAAAGTTGAACGTCCAAAAATAGTAAACAGGCGTTAAGATTTGACACCCACAAAAAAACGTTCCAATGAATTCGATTGGAAATGGGTGAAATTAATTAATTCGAAAACGCCCCAAAAAAAAATCCCTGCTGAAATTCACATCGCGATTGTCAACTGGTGTGCTGGGCGTTTATGATTGCACAAAATGCCATAAATTTCGAATGGCGCGAATCTTGATTGACAGAAATTGTGAGCGATAATTTGATGGTGGTTGATATGAACTGAAAATAAATTTTGCGGACAAAACAAATATTATATTTGACGATTGTGCAATACGGCATTAAACAGGCTTTAGCCTGCTTTGCCGGGGTGTTAATCGAAGTTTTAAACTTCGAAATATTTAATAATTCTCGCAACGAAGGGACCCGTACTTTGCATTTTAAGCCCTCACGCACCTGAAGTAGTAAAACGGAGTTTATGTACCTATAATTAAACAGAAAACATTTACTGAAAATAACACTTAATTAAAGTTATGCCCCGAGTTATGACGCCTATACCGCCGCTCCACTTTATTTAATCATAGTCATTTCGTCCTCTCAACAAGGCAACTATTACTCCGATAATGCCATCTATCTTTACCCCCACAAGAACAATTCGGTTAGTTTCAATGGACGACACTGATTTTATCGCTCTCATTATTTCCAAGGACCTCTTCAACTACGAGAGCGACATTAAAACCTCTCCAGCACAAAGTAACTAAGATTCCAATTAATTGTTTGTTGCTTAAAACATTTCAGATATTTAAATCTATGTGTATCTATATCTTGCTATGTGTAGAGGTGATTACAGTGATTACGGGGATATGTGAGTAACTGTCAATGCCGCTGGCTAACATCGCGTAACCATAAAACCCTTTTAATATTATGTTATCAGGGAGTATTACATCAGGCAGTTACTTAGTAAACACATTAAACTTATCGATTAGCTTGGTAGGGCCGAGGGTCAGGATAAGATTGCTTAATCCTTGGAGACGTTCGAAAAGTCCACCTTGGAGACGTGAATAAATAACAGAGAAAGGGTTAACATCGCCCTCCCTCGGAAAATCACGAGGTAGGCAATTTAAACCGAACGAAAACAAAAGGCAGGCAGCAAATCACGTCGAATGTTGCATTTATCAGGGCCGTCAAACTGTCGAAGATTAAATTATCGATTTGTATGTTTTAAAATTCTTCAGCGGTCCAATAATTGGTTTAAATAATACCGCCACTTCAGCGGGGAACAACAGAAAATGTAAAACCATGATTTTCGCGGTTTTTTGCGATTTACTCGCGAACCGACCATCTTAGAGCAACGCGGTCATCAGAAATGTTTTCCTCGGCCAATTTCCTATCTTCTGCTTTAACGGCATGGATAGCAGTGGTCGGTTTGTTGGTGCCGTGTTGGCGCTGTGAATTGGTAAGTTAATTTAAGTCAATGTGGCATTTAGGTAACATCGACCTGAAGTGAAGTCGACCGAATTTGCAACGGGCAATAAATTACAATATAAATGTGGAGCGCAGCGTGTCGGGCAGCGGACGTCACCGTGACGCCGTCACATTGGCCGCTGTCAGCGTTGATTTCGCCGCGTTTCAAATGTCCCTCCATCGGTGCGATAGTCACTTTTTTTTCAGCCGCCCCAAATTTTATACAGGAGCCGAGGCCTCCGGCAATCGATGATTGCTTTTCAAATGTTTCACGCCGCGCGTCAAAAAAATATTAGCCCGAACCATCAAAAACAAAGTGCACTGTCAACGGGGTACTATGCTGTGTCACGCAAACATATCAATTCTAATAGGACTTGAGAGATATAATACTTAAGAGTAAATGTTAGTCACCGGCCTCAAAAGTTCGACGAAACTGAGGCGCGAGAGGAGGGAACAAGCCGCGCCCACTGTACACTCCGCAGAAAATGCAAGCAACGCACTGATTAGATGAGGGGAATCGCGGTATCGTTCTTTGGCGGCGAAGATCAGAGGGGCCGTGCGGTGTCGACTGGCGCCGAACCGTTTCCTAATAATTTTGTGTATGTGACTATCGCATGTTCTGAAATGCTTTTCTTGTATATTTTAAATACAAATACAATTCCACAAAACAATACAATGATACAAATTAATTAATTGCTTATTATAACATTCCTATTCTACTACTAACTATGGTTGAACATTTTACCTTTTGTATGTTGAAAAAAATTGTAGTTTTGGTAAAACAGACAGCTTTTCTTACATAAATCATTTATTGCTTTACATTTATTATTAGAATTAGTAACTAATTATCACTTAGCTCCGAAGAAGCGAACAGCATGGTTCGCGAAGACAGTAATTATGAATTTTTACTCACGGCATAAACCGCTAACTATTTATCATCTAAATTTAAATGACTCTGGCCGTGAAAGCATTCGTACTCAGATACTTATTTAAATCCATTTAACATTTTCTTTGTGCATCAATAATCTCGAATGTCTCGTTCGTACTTAGCAGAGATCGATACTTTCAGGTAAAACACAGCTCATATAAAAATTCATTTTTATCGGCTGACGCAAGTAGGTGTTAGTAAATATAATATTCCTATTTTAATTCTAGATACAGTTGGGTACTGCATTTTGAAATTGTACTCAAAATTATTATTGCTATGTATAGACTTGGTAGTATACGTACTTCAATTTCAATTGTAGGTATGAGAAAAAATAGCGATTTCGATAAAACAGGCAGCTTTATGTACATGTATAAGTCATTTATTATATATTATATAGATACATGTTCGAATATTTTACACCTTTATAAAAGTTTTTGCCATATATGGTAGTCCGGCACGCTTACACCTATAAGAGAGTATTGCCCAAATTAACTAGCGAAGTTAATTAGCGAAGAATTACACTCACGTATAATATCTACATATACACTTACCGCAGGTACTCTCGCAAGTTATTAGTTTTCTTAAAACGCGGGCCACATAAAGGCAGCCGATTTTTTAATTTGCCCGTATTTCTAGCGTCTGTTCGACGTCTGTTGTACAACAAGTCGAACTAAAGCCAACCATCCTACATAGATTGCGATTGCCCTGAATGCATTGCCAAGCGACAAGTGTTTGGTATTAATATTATTTTCTAAATCTAAATCCGTCTACTTTGCGTATTTAATCAGGACATGCCATATATATTTCTGGCCTCAACAAATGAGTCTTTACCTAAGGAGTTGTAATACGATTCAGTTGTGTATCATAATAAGTATTTTCATTTAATAATCGTTGGACTTATTGGTAATAAAATAACATGAAGTTCGATTATTGAAGGAAGATGCCGTTTCCTTGAGCGAATCGCCGAATCGACATTTGTGTAAACATTGCAGTTGATCTCGTAGATATGATCATTCGTTGAATGAAGTGGTACTTGGGTAGATTGCAAAAAGTCCGAGGTTGTTTGTCGAGAGCAGTGGGCAAAAACACGTCTTGTAGATGTCGATAGTGATAAATTGTATAAGATCAATTCCGTAATATAACTGTACCTCTCGCAGTAGCACAAATCGATGCGCCCATCAAACTCATTCAACAATAATTTTGAAATCTTGAGACCATCTATAAGAATCAATCGATTTGTTTAGCCATGCGACCGGTAGGGGTACTTTTAGATTGCGCGTTTAATTTCTGCGAATATTGTTGATTAATGCTCTAACGTTATCGTGAGCGGAAGTTGTAATTGCACATGGACGAACAAAAATTTAATACATTTACGTTAGGGAACCGCTGAGGTAATTACTGAATGGCGTTTTACATAGAAATATATACTGCGAATCGCTGGTGTAATGCAGATTGGACCGCTGTTGCCGGCGGGCCTCGGTCATTTTATTACTTAATTGCGGATGAATATGAGAATCTGCCCGTCGGATTTGTATACGTACAACAATGCGTTACAATCATTTACATACAACGCGCCAACCGTTGTTAATGTAATTCGCAAATAAAATCATCGACATTTCCACGTATCTGTAAACGACAAGCATTTGACGATTTTCTTGTGCACCTTCCAAAGTGACACACTGGACGACAAATTTTGAATTTGTTGTCGGTAACTCTAACCCAGAAAAGCCGCCAATGGTCTCATTTTTCTGTAATTTTAGATACTGGATCAAAGAACAAACTGATGTGCTGATGAGACGATCAACGATCAACGATCGACGATCAACCAAAAAAATAATTTAGAGAAATGAGACCACTGGACAAATTTCTATACCTGTTAATATATTATGCACTTACAACATATTAAGCAGATTGTAGCTTGGACTATTTTAGACAGTTTGGGTAATTTGGTTGGGTTTCTACTTGCCTCAGGTCTCAGTGATCGAAAGAATTGTACCTTACCTGCAACAAAAGACACTTATTAGTATGTTAATACAAACAAAACAATGCATTAAATAATAATAAATTGGCCTTCGCCACGTTCCAACATTTAGATCGCCTCTCTTGACGGGTTCTCGTGATTTGAATTATTTTTATAAAAGGTACTTATAAAAGTTATTTTAACCGATTTCATTAAACGATACATTTTTGGAAAGCCCACAACCTGTTGAGTATATAGTAGTTATAATTACTACCTCAAAATTTGAAAGGGATGTCCTTATTTTCATAAATTATAATCTCTTACATACAGAATGTCTCACGGAACTCTTCCAGTAGAATTTTTTGATGTACCACTATTTCTATATGTTTGAATTTCTGGAATCGGGGTCTACTCGATCCGAACTTTTGAATTAAAATACTCTGGAATTGATTCGCACTTCCGGTCTACAGGAAGTTGGTATCAACTTCGTTGTTTTAAATGGAATCATATAATTTTTATTTAATTTTTTGCTTTGACTCATTTTTGCAGACTGGGGTTCGCTATTCATATCTTCAATAATTGTTTTTAGATATCGATAAGTTTGTGTTAAATAATTAAAAAGCACCTGATATTGTACTAGCGGACTTCGATATTTCGACAGGTATTGTGTTTTATTATCTACGACGTTTTACAACATAATTTTGATCAATAATTGTGAAATAATTGAATAATTGTGAATAGGGGCATTCGACATGCACGTAAGTAACACTTAAAAAACATCATTAAAAATTATATACATTTTAAATTCTTCTCATAAATTTGTAAATGAAATTTTATCCCCTAATTAAAAAGTGCTTCGATTTAATTCGATTGATGAAAATTTCCACCTGATCCATATTTAATGTGAACGTTAAATAATAGGAAAAACGTAAAATATGGAATGTAGTTTTATTCAAACTGATTCAAACTGTTTTTTTAGTTATTCAAACTGTTTTTTTTTAGTTTTATTCAAACTGGTTCGATTTGATTTCGTAAATTTGCCTCTCTTCTTGCATGGGCTTAGCGCATTTTTATTTCACAAATTAATTTCTCCAGATTATTGAAGATAAATACCACACATCACCCTAAACGTTTATTAAGATGAATTCACAAAATTCAATCCTCACCGATTTACATGACCAAAAGTATAATCTCTGTCACCACGCAAATATGAAATAGCAATAATAAATACATATAATATACAAATATGTATAGTCAATACTATACTCAATTTGTCAAAAATTGATAAATAGGTTTGTCTTGGTTTGTCGATATAAGGAATCCGACAAAAGGAGACCGACGATTCTAAAAGCAACAAACAATGGAATGACTTGTCGTCATTCTTAGCGCCGAAACTGTGACACAAACAATATGGGTTTTACGTCTATATGCGTACCTACTTTCCTAACACAAAAAAAAACCGTGAAGTCACCGTGAAATACGAATACCGACAACGACATTATGTTTATAGACGGGGTAGGTGCTATAAAAGAAGGCAAAACGCCATTATTCTGTTACTTTTCATGTCCACTGTTACCATCGGCACAAAGATTAAAAAATTAAAAAATAAAATAAAAGCAAGTGACAATCAAATCAAAGTAGTTCAACAGTTATCCGACGTCAAGCCCAGCTATCCGACGTCAAAATAACTAGATAAAAATATTAGGTATCCATAATTGGTATCAATCATTTATTTTATGATTTATTTCGTTCATGGCATAAGTAAAGATTGCGTAATTTGTAAGAAATGTATTATCACGTATGTACCACGCTGACTGAGATCGCTATGCGTCCACCTCGACAGTTACACAAATAATGTCCCCCACTTTATTGTTAGTGAGTTAAGAAACGGCCAGCTATCCTATTTACATTTCGAAGCTGACGTGTAATATTTAGCGTGCTGCACGTCGGCTGTTTAGTTTGTATAGCTCTATCTCATTCTGAACTTTCGTCGCCTCGTCGATGGCTTGCAAGGCAAAAATTGTATAAACCGCCTTAAGGTTGCTCTACACTTGTGGATATCTATGTTGTTGCCTTATGCATTGCTTTGCTGTGTGAATATGCCAGTCATTATGCTTATTTGTAAGTCACCGCGTTACGGGATGTTATGGTATTCCTCGCAAATGTTTGTAGTTTCCGGTATAAGTGAGGGATTATGCCGTAATACGCGCGAAGGTATTGGCGATGTATTATTCGAGGTTTATCATAATACGTGACGTAGCCAGATCCGGCGGAATTACAATGTCGGACAGCTTCCTGAACAAATTAATCCATCCGAATGCCTCAACCGAATCGCCAAATTATATATTCCGTTCGACTTGCTTAGCATTTACATATATTTCGCCGTATTCGCACGTGCGCACGGAAATTATAATCGAACAACACATCAACCGCGCTCGAATGCATAAGTGTGACCTATTAGCGATGCCACACTGTAAATAAGACAGATGCAGGCCAAACAAAATGACGCTGATGCCGCTGATAGCATACGCGTCGAGTGATGGTTGTAAACATGCCAAAGGACCCTTGAAAATATATCAACGTACCGCCGGCTATCCGTGTGTGTCTAACTATACAGCAGTTAATAAAGGCGTAGCTTTTTTCTAGACTAGCAGCACCGGAGTGGAATTGAAAACTCGAAAAATGTACCACATTTGCATACGTTTCAAAGTTAACAAGAGCACTGGTTGGGCTTCCATCAAAATATTATTTATTTCACAGCTAAAGCAGTATTATAATCGATACATCGCGTAAAAACATAACGTTGAGTCGAAGGCTTCAGTTAATACCTGAAAACCTGCAGTTTGTTGCTTGGTTTGCAGCTATTTAGTTATCTGTTATCTGATATGTAGATTCTTCAATTTCTTTGGCGAGTTATAAGCCTCACTGCCTCTACCATGATCTTATTCCAGTTTTGCAGACCCATGGCATCTCTATAATCTTTGGACTAGATTGCCCACATCATCAGTTCCTCAGCATCATCTTCAATGGCATATTTTAACTGGATGAAACTTTACTGGGCTTCAGTTAATATTAAGCTATCATACCTCAAATTGTAGGTAATTAAAAGTTCTAGTAGCCATCAGACCCTCAGAGTTTTACCCCCCCGAGAAAAAACCCTAAATCGCGATAATGTCCGTTCGAATAGCAAACGTATTTCATTCAGTTAATGCAGCGAAATGTCCATAACTTTTGCAAAAATTCTTGCATAAATTTCTATCATACCTCAAATTGTATGTAATTAAAAGTTCTAGTAGCCATCAGACCCTCAGAGTTTTGCCCCCCCGAAAAAAAACCCTAAATCGCGATAATGTCCGTTCGAATAGCAAACGTACTTCATTCAGTTGCTGCAGCAAAATGTCCATAACTTTTGCAATAATTCTTGCATAAATTTCTATCATACCTCAAATTGTAGGTAATTAAAAGTTATAATAGCCATCAGACCCTCAGAGTTTTGCCCCCCCGAAAAAAAAGTCTAAATCGCGATAATGTCCGTTCGAATAGCAAACGTATTTCATTCAGTTGCTGCAGCAAAATGTCCATAACTTTTGCAAAAATTCTTGCATAAATTTCTATCATACCTCAAATTGTAGGTAATTAAAAGTTCTAGTAGCCATCAGACCCTCAGAGTTTTGCCCCCCCCCCAAAAAAAAAACCCTAAATCGCGATAATGTCTGATATATAGATTCTTCAATTTCTTTGGCAAGTGATACCATGATGTTTGGTGGTCTTATTCCATTTTTGCAGACCCATAACATCTCTATAATCTTTGGACTAGTTTGGCCACATCATCAGTTGTTCAGCATCATCTTCAATGGCACATATTTTAACTGGGTAAAACTTTCTTTTCAATGTGATTGTTGCATATGTGGCAATTACTGAGAGTGTGCACTCAATAGTGTAATTTGGCAACTTGGTGTTACTGCGATGTACCGGGGTAATTTAATAGCAGCAGTTTGGAGTTGGTAACATAGGACCATGATGTAAGATCGCTATATTGGCGCGCCTATACATATCCATTTCGTCGCCGTTGATATTTAAACCAAGTTTTCAATTAACGAACTTTGGCCATCTTAAGGAAAAATCATACTCATCAATTAAGGCTAATTAAACGGACCGGCAGACGAATCGAGTTAAATATCGGCGTAGCAAGTGCTGGAGATTACCGCTGTATCTGTACCTTACTTTGAGATATTTCCGGTAAGTTTCGTAGTCATGAGCGAAGGTAAAACACACTTGCCAGAACTACCTCATAATAGCCAGTGTAATGACCAAAGTTCTACACTTCTCTCGCGTCTTATGCTTGATGCAGTGAGCCTTCAAATTTAACTATTACAAGAATTGGAATAATAATATAATTGACAATAAAGATTTTAGTAATAAAATCACCTTATGCCGGTCGTGCAATAATGTTCACTTAGATTTATGCGGACATATCTGCACGTGCGATGACAAAACTAATAGAAAAACCAATTTTGCAGAGGATGCAGTATTTCTCGGCAAATCGCTTCCGCTTGGAAAATTCTTCGCGAGTACTTGAGTGCTAAATCTTTACTTCAGGCGACAATATTTCTCATTTAATTTTACTTGACGTCTCCCATACTCAGCGATGATTAACTAAAGGGATGTGGGGCTAAGCATGGAGCAGGTCATTGTGATCGATCAAAATTCAGTTCTTCTTATTGATTTCTGCAGTATTCAGTTGTATTTAATCACTATTCAGTTACCTCTGAAGATGCGAGCAACATGCCTTCAAGCTCTTCATGCCTTCACGACTATAAGTGACATCTCAATTTTAAGGATTCATGTTTTGATATCATGGTTCTGGTCAGTGGCGGACTGGGTCCAAAAATGTTGGTTGCCAGGAAGCTAAGGGGGGCCCACCATTTTTTTGTTTATGCTGCCAGGTGTCCCACTTTTTTCCCCGAAAATTATTTTTAGAAAGCAAATGTCATTCTGACTAAATTTTTTATAAGGACTTATTTGTTTTCTCAATTCCTTGAAAAATTCAGCCGTTTGAACACACCCACTACACATTACAACTATAGAAAGTAAAAAAATTAAATAAAAATATTTAAAACAGAATCAACAAATTGAATTAGTAAATGAACAAAAAAAATTATATGAAGCTTTTTATTAATCTTTTTTCTATAAAACAAATATCATTTTGAGTAAAAAGTATCATATGGACTTATTGGTTTTCTCAATTGCTTAAGAAGTTAGCGCCGGTTAAAATACGGTTAATAACTGTTGTTAATAACTCAAACGGTTGTAACTTTGTCATAAATTGAAAAAATAATAAGTCGATAATAACGTTTTACTCAGTATCTCATTTACTATACGGAAGAAAAATTGCGGAGAAAAAAATTAAAATTGAAAGAGTTACAAAGAAAAACTCACAAAAATATTATGAAATAGAATATTAAAAATAAGAAATAGCACGAATAAATACAATATATATTATATAAGATCGATAAATCAGCTTTCCCAAAATGTCTAACTCGGTGGTCTATCGTCAACAGCTACAAAGTTATTAAGCATCTAATGTGACATTTGTAACTTATGCACAATATACATAAATTAATATTAAATATCCATATTGTTCGACAAAATTCAACACCCTCTCAATGAGAATAATTCTTCTTTTCATGCAGCAGCTTTTAGTAATAGCATTCTGCCATTTTGATTTATACAAATGTATAATTTGTGATATTTATTTTCATCAAAGAATTAGTAATTTATATATCAATCTAAAATTGTTTAAATAATATGTATCAATGACATTAAATTGTTCATGGTGGTTCAACGATTTGAAAAACTAGATCGCCTGATTTAATCGAGTTTGATTTGTTACTCTGTAGACATATTGAGCAAAAAATTTATGGGAATATTACAACTACTATAGCGAACATGAAGAAGGAGGCATCAAAATATTTTTGGGGAAACCATGGAAAATGTAATATTTCCACCGAGAATGTGAAGCAAGACTGAAACGCATTGACCTGACAGGGTTGATATGTGCACTCTTGACAATCGTACTGAAATAATAATTATTTATTCAGTTTACAATTATCCATTTATATAATTATTTATTCTTATGAGAGTACAGAAATGTTAGGATTTCTGAAGAACACCACATTGCTACCAAAGCACGCCTTGTTTTTGCTATCAGTAGTAACTGGAACATAAACTTATTCCTTAACATGTCCCGAAATAAATAAATTAAACTGGCGATTTAGCTGGCTAAGGCGTTAGACCACTACAACCAATCCAAGGATCCATTAAAATTCTTTAAATAGTTTAGAACATTACGTAAATAAATAAAAATTTTAAATAAGTTTCGACTGGTACTAATAAAACTCGTTCTTGGATGATCATAAATTGCTCGCTTGAGTAACTCATAGTAGCAGTTTGCAATGACTAAATGTTGCTGCAGAAGAATCATTACATTTGTGCGATTGCTAAATTTCGTCCTGGCAACTAGATATGTTATATTAACTTATGAAATATTTTTTGTATGCGTATAAATGTTAAATAGATGCTTAATAACTTTTTAGCTGTTGACGATAGACCTATCGACTTAGACATTTTAGAAAAGTTGATTTATCGATTTATCGATACATCGTTTGTCAAGATATACAGGGTGTTCCATTTAAAATTCTTGTTATTTGACATTTAGCAAATCTCTAGTTATTCCGTATAAGTCATATTAGAATTTAATTTATTTAGCAAATGAATAATAACTGTAAAAAAATGCGATACTTTTACTATCTAAACTGTTCTTTTATTTCTTTATTCTTGTTAGTTACATTAGAATAATATGTTTGAAAATGCTCATTTTTGACAATCCTTTCACAATATCTCAGAAACAGTTGATAATAGCCTAATACAAGTTGAAGTCAAAACAATTAGGCTAAAAGTCTTTATCAGTTTAAACAAACATAAGTTTTTTGTACGTTGTTGTGGGACATCCTGTAAACATGAAAATATTTTCTGGCTGTAGGGCGAATGATTATCTATCTCTTATAACACCCTGTACATCAATTTTATGATATCTTCAAAAGTGAAAAAGGTATATTACTTTTATATCATTGAGCAACACAAAAAATGCGCAACTTTGTTTCTAACCTTTTTTTGTATTTTTTTTTTAATTTACATATTTTATTCTATAGATAAATTGAATTTTATTTTTATTGCATGTACAAAAGAACATTCTGTATAAGTGATTCATTTTTGTACCCAAGACAAATTTTATTTATTTGATTTATTTTGATTTATTTCATATGTTCAGCAAATATTCCACAATGTTTTCCTGTATATCAATTATCCGATTTAAGTTTTAATTTTGTACATCATAGCATTGCGTTTTTATTTTTAATTTTTCTTGGTAAAAACTACCACGTCATGCTTTAACAATTCTGTACTTTGTGACGTATTGGTATTTCAATTTCGGATGAATAAAATTTTTGCTAGAACCCGGTCAACCAAATTTAAAAAAAAAACTTGTTTTTTATGAAAGATAAGCGTCCAGTAAAAAGTTTCAAGTTCAAATAGTAATACATTTTAATAAATTTTCTTAACAAAGGCCGTTTGGAGAATTTTCATCGTTTCCCAAAGTGGGTTTCCTAAAACTCACCATGCAATTTTCTTATTGGTTCTTATTTATTGCCAAACATAAAAATAAATTCTGAAGGCGGTCTCGTGCAAGTTTCAGTATAAATAAATATATTATTAATCCTTTCAACATATTGCCTTAAGGGGGGGCCCACTTAAGGGGGGGGGCACTTGCCATCGGGCAACCTGGCACCACCTGGCCAGTCCGCCACTGGTTCTGGTATATCCTATGGTCTGGCCAATCATGGTTCACAAATAGCATACTTGATAGCAACTGGTCAAGATTTTCAAGAATAAAATGTTGCTTCGAAAGTTGAGTTTCATCAGTTTGGTGCAATTTTGGGTCTACTAAAAAAACTTCCGGCAATAATCGAAATTACAGAGTTGATTAACTGTATAAAATGTGCAAATTGAATGCTGGAGGAAGTGGAGGGCAACTCATTTGTAATGATTATTGCGGTCGGCGGGCTCTCCATTATGCGCGGGTTTGAAGTATTCCGTGAAAGATTGATTTTATGGACCCCATTGAGCACTTTGCATGTTTCCTAAGTAGTGGCCCCATGCAGCGCAAGCGGCGCGCAGGTCGCCCTCGTTTTGGTATTTAGTTCCCTCAGACAATTACACTTCCACAATAATAAGAATAAGGAAATCATTCAACGCGATTTGGAAGTCATTCCACGACTGTCGTTTACCATTACGGTCGAAAAATTAGCACCATTGTTCGAACTTATATTCTACAGCATTTAGTCTTCTTGTATCAATCTCATCAGCTCATCCCATCTCAACAGCGCATTCTCTGTCAAGATCAAATATAGCATTCTATTTTTAATACCTAGACTTATTCCTTCTTTTGTGCCAATATCAGTATAACTCTATAATACGACTAGATTCGTCTGAACATTTTTAATACTATTTGTTTAATGAAAGCATTTAAATAATATTTTTATTGTGATGTAGGTACGTATAGTGTTTTTGGCGTCAACAATAAATTCCTTATTCAATTCATATTATTATAATTTTCCGAAACGCGTTAGTAATGCAGCAAAAACAAACATGTGCATATTATTTCGTACAAGGATATTATTTCCTTGTCGAAATTGAAATATAAAAAGACATCTCGTACTATGCCTCGAAAACAATTTCTTTCGACAAGAAAAGTGTATTTTTCTGTGGAGCATTGACGGTATGAGTATGTTTTCGTCAAATATTCGAGCAACATTCGGCGTAGTTATTTTACAGCCATAATAGAACACGTTTTTGTCCAGACGGCCGGTCCGCTTCGAGAATTTGAAACGTGTTTTGTACGATGTTTCGAATCGAAATAACATGTTTATACTCTAGGAATTTTTAAGCGTTGACTTATTTATAAAATATAAATCTCAGTTTAATTTGCTTAGACGAATAATATACTGGGTATTAAAACAACTTACATTTTTTTTATTTCTGCAACGAATTAAATTGAATATTCAAATACTTTTAGTACTGTTGTTGGACTAAAGTTCTTTGTTTTTTTTTTTTAAATTAAGGATTATATTATCTAAATAGACACCAGATCTAACGATGCTATTAACTTAACAAAACCGGATACCCAAAGAATTTTTAAATGAAGATTTGCAAACAAAAAGTTATTTGTTGATTTATCAAATGAATCGGTCGGTTCGAAAACACTACACGTCCAAAAAGTGAGTTCTGAGAAAATTAACAAAATAATTTTGTTGGTGCAATATCTTGAAAAGTATAGTTAGCTATTTTATGCCAACAGACAAAATATAAAGTAGTTCACAGAGAATTAAATGTACTACATATTTTATTTATATTTGATTAAAAGCAGAGCTATGATTAAAATAATCATCATGGACATGTACTGTGTTTGAACTCGACGGAAAAGCAGCTAACATGTTTAACAATACTTGTTTATTTAAAGCATTTAAATAATATTTTTATTGTGATGTAGGTATATATGCTGTAGGATTTGCATGAAGTTTCCCGTAATATTTGAAGATTGATAATAATTAAAAGTGTCATGTCAGTTTTTAAAATAAATTCAAAATGACGGATTATACATGATTAGTCAAAATTACCTTAGTAACACCTTAGTAATTCTTTAACCGAATTTTAAAGAAAAATTCAAACAAAAGTTTTTTGGTTTTAAACAAGCTATATATTTTCAATATACGGATGTTCATTTTATTCTGAAAATATAATAAACTTTTCATTTTCTAATATAATGTTTAAGAAAAGTTAATTCTAAGCGTTTGTAAGAATATTTTTTTTATAAAATGCATCATCTTTGAGTTATTAACCGATCACGGATAAAAAAATAAAGAAATCAAGAAAAAATAACTAAACTATGAAATAGCATAATAAATTAAATATTCAAGCTGGCAAATTAAATAAATGTGTATGTATGTGGGAAAATATTCTTAATTTGATGTCCAGGAATTTTGATTAATAGCTTATCAATAATCAATAATAACTACAAAATGACAGTATTGTATTTAAAAAAATATTTCTAACCTATCATTGAGAGAAAAGAACTAATTCCTAATCACCAATTTGGTTTTAGAGAAAAGCATTCCACTATAGATCAAGTCCATAGAATAACAGATATCATAGAGAAAGCATTAGAAGAAAAGCTTATTTGCTCAACAATCTTTCTTGATGTGACACAAGCTTTCGATAAGGTTTGGTATGAAGGATTGATACACAAACAAAGAGTATGCTACCTTTACAATACGTCGAGCTGCTAACATCCTATATATCTGATAGACTATTCAGAATAAAACAGATCGATGAATACTCGGAACTAAAAGAAGTCAAAGCTGGGGTACCCCAGGGTAGTGTATTGGGACCAATTCTCTATCTACTATATACAAGTGACCTTCCACAGATGGAAAATGTAACAGTCGCCACATTTGCAGATGACACGGCTCTAATGGCAGTGGGATCAACTATTGGTGAATCTACCAGGAATCTTCAACAAGCTAGTAACAAAATATACAAATGGACCAGAAAATGGAAGACCAAGCTCAACGAACTGAAATACGTCCACGTTAACTTCACAAACAAAAGAATCGAGGACATACCTCATGTCAAGATAAACGACGCCATAGTTCCATATGTGAACACTGCAAAGTATTTGGGTATGACACTGGATACAAAACTAAGGTGGAAAGAACATGTTAAGAAGAAAAGAGTAGAGCTTGGCCTCAAATACAGAGAACTGTACTGGCTGCTGGGAAGAAACTCTCAGTTGTCAGTACAGAACAAACTACAAGTCTACAACCAAGTACTAAAACCGATTTGGTTATACGGCATCCAGCTTTGAGGTGTCACGCCAAAAATCAATATACAAGGAATCCAGATCTTCCAAAATAAAGTACTAAGGAATATGGTTAACGCTCCTTGGTACATACGGCATAGTGACCTGCACCGTGATCTTGGTGGCCCACAAGTCATCCAAGAAATAAAAAGATTCGCCACTAAGCATGAATCTCGCCTAATCCATCACGTCAACGTAGAGGCCCTGCAGCTACTGGACAACCAGAATCTAGTGAGAAGACTAAAAAGAACTAAACCCTTCGAACTAGTGAATCAGTGAAATGTGTAAAAAGCAGAGCACAGTGAGTGAAGTGTTAGTGCTTCTTGTTTGGGACAAAGTAAATATAGGGACATCAGTGGATAGCCTATTAGAGACAAGTACCTAGTTTTGAGAATTCAGTTTTGCACAGTTTCAGCAATATTACATCCGCTCGAAGTCGTGCGGTGGCGTTGCCGGCTCCTGGTGTTTTATTTTGAGTAAAATACGGGCAAAGATTATTGACTGATTTATTGACATTCGTTTCAAACGTAGAGGTGCTTCCTGAACACGGCCGGACATTCCGAAAGATTTATCGTCCGGCCAATGAACGGACTGTTTTTCCCTTCGAATGCGGGCCTCTCGCAGTACCGGCGTCCGCCTCGAAAAAACAAGGCGTATTTTATAATCGACAAAAGGCGGGGGAAAGATAGCAAACTAATACGTCGCCGGTATATCCGCGCAAAAGTTAGTTAAACTTTTTTCCACCTCAGGTCTGATCCTTGTGCCGGACCGCATTCGTTACAAAGTTTAAAGCTTTAAAGAGATTGAACAGGGAGCCTCTTTTTTATTCGCGGCCACGCCGCGTGAAAATCAAGGAAAATATTTAAACTTGGATCTTTTTTGACACCTCAAAGATATATCTTTTCGCCTCGTGTGATGTAGGAGGGTTATATAGAAAGAAGCTACCCCACCACGATACCCAACCAAAAATTTATCTCTCGCTACCCCCCAAGTTACCTGCCCATTCTTAAACGTCAACGACCATATGTATTATCTATTTCAATTCGCAAACATACAGATGGTATGCTATGTATTTGACCTAGAAGATCTTTTGTATTTCCCTCGTACATTAGCCAGGTGATGTTTCTTAGACCGCTCGTTAAGTAAGCCCCCAGTTTTGTACCATCTTCCTGATGTGGCTTTTTGTGATACCGCAACAGGGTTCAGGTCCGTAGAAGGTAGTCTTAGAGCCTTCTATGGCTAGAATATCGGCTTATTCACTGGTCCCATACGTAGTAGCGAGGTTAATACGAAATTACAGCAATTAACGCACTAACAACGGCCCATCCACGAGGGCCGTTAAACACATATTATCACTGGCACCTAATATAATCACACGTGCCTACTACAAATCGATAAATTAGTGGGCAGTCGATGTCAATCAAACGCATGCCATTGATGATAGGCTACTGACGAACTATCTTTCGTACGCTAAAAGCCACGGTTTGGGGGATTTCAACACCACCTTCATACGATATATATAGTTAAGCTAGTATTTAAAAAGGATATGCAACCGAATATGCTTCGTTGTTTCATAGCTTTCAACGGTTGACTGACCTTTCCTTGCCTTTTATGGTTATACTCTTGCCCAATCGTTCAATTTAAAGAGCTGAAGCAATTTTCGAACTATCCTGTAACCGGCATAGTATTTAAAAGGAGCAATAATTGCTCGGATCCGCGAAAATTGCAGCGTGGGCCCTCGGGGGGGCTGGCCGAGCATGCGCAGCAAACAAATAATATTAGAATTAGTTTAGAACTTGTAATCCCGCAGGATGGCTGAATTGCAGGGAGTCTAGCTCGCTGTAATGAACGATTTTAATACATTTCAATGTAGGTCGCTGGAATTTCGCCGCACAGTAGTCTTATTAATTTCGACATTTAAAACAACTTATTCCAGGTGAAACCATACGGTTGTGGGATACCCAGTGTGTGGGATTTAACCTCCCTATTGAAATAACTCGAAAATGAAACTTTGCAGACTAAAATGTTGAATTGGGAATGAAAAAAGGTACAGAATGAAATACACTTGTGAAAAAAAAAACTAAGTAAGACTTCACAAGCTTGTTAGTTTCCAGTGTAGCATGCACTAATAAAAATGAGTGCGAATTTACAAATGAAATTGACATTTTTTTCAGTAAACCTACCCTATTTGTCGGCAATTTTACCATAATTTTAAGCAAAAATACTAAATATCATTGAAGGTGCTGTTACATTCATTAATTGTACAAACTGTATGCATTTTTGCTAACAAATTTGTATATTATATATATTATAACAATTACTTCAACGGAATAAAATTACATATCTATACATTAAAACTACGGTCTGATATGTAAATTTGCCTTCTGATCGTGCAATTTTCCCTTGTAGATGGTAAAGTGCTACCGAGCTCATTTTTATCGCGCTTGCGCAATAATGGGATATACAGTTCGAGTTCCGTTCGCCACCCGTTTGGTTGTGTTTCCAGCAGATAAGTTAGAGTTTTATTGAGTGCGATTGTTATATACAACTAATTTAACACTGTTCGTGCCTCTGTGACTTATCCTTTATCGGTGTGGTGTGGAATATTTGCTCCACATGGTTCTATAGTATTAAAAGATATAATATAGGTACATTCATCTCTTTGTATATTATGGAGGACTTTGCAAATATATACTACAAAGTGCAGGTAAAAGTTTGCAGTCTTGATATGTATAATTCCACTTTCACTAATTGGATGTTCTTTTTAGAATACAAATGTTGGTGATACTGACATTCTACAAATTCAAGGACTTGTGTGGTGTCCATAGGTAAGATTTCGCTTATTGTTCTTTCTCGTACATGCGGTCTTACAATCAAATTTATTACTAACATGTATAACACATATCATATATGTACCTCAACGGAAGCTGCTGACATTGTTATACCCTGTATATGATATATGACTCATGTACTTCTTATTTTGATTTCAGGGGACACATTTTGGACTATATATAATGCTGTAGTTGGATTATCCCCAGGTTCTCTTACTCTGGAGACGGTTTAGCTTTTTAAAAATTATTCCAAGTCAGGGTTAAAAAACGAATAAGGATAAAACCAAATCCACTGAAAGGTGATCAAACTTATTATGAAAATAAATAAGTAAATGTTTATATGCAGTCTAAGTAAGTGTGTGACGTAAGTTTACCATAGGTGTTTCAACTTAATATTGATGATATAATATTTAATTTATATTTAAAAGATATATTTCTCTCTGTGAAGCAGATCGATTCATTTTATTATACGATATGTAGATAAGTATAGTCCATGGGTTCCTATTTTATTTCATTTACTTATGATTACATTTTTGTCAAGAACTTCTATTTATTGAATGTTAAAAATATGAAACATTTATAAATAATATGTAGATATGTATATTATAAATATGTTTCACATGTTATTTATTGTTAAATTATAATAAAACTTCATACTATTGTTTTTTGTTCTTATTTCTGATCTCCACATTAATAGGATTTTACTAGTGATTTTACAGTTGACAATACAGGCTTGCCCGAGCAATCGCAAAACCAGTTTACAAACAGTTCTTTTGTGAGAAACCAGATAATGTTTCATTGGTATTTATAATGGAGTTATCATAGCAACATATGTGGTCCATCACAAAAGTACTGATTGTTAACTGGTTTTGCAGTTGCTTGGACAAATCTAATATTAAAGTTGCGGAAAGTTTACTGCACAACAATTAATTGCAATTCCGTGTTCACGGTAAATTTACTGATCGTCAGTATAAAAAATAAATAAAGCCGTACACATCGGAAACCTCATTTCATATGAGAAGTAAATTTATTAGCTCAAAGTAAAATTACAAACCACATGGTATTTTCCCTTCGATACACGGAGGTTAAAAATGACCGCCGATCCACACGGTAAAATTACCTTTTCAGTTTTATCAGTGTGGGTTTGTTTCCTTTCTTGAATCGTACACCTAATATTTTAATAATAATAAATTTGAATCAAGAATAGTTTAGAGAATACCTTTAATAATATCTCAGTAATGTGTAAGGCTACATGTGACTGAAATTGGTCCAGTTTTTTCGATCGTTCAGCGCTGTAGAATTAAACATAGAAAGTTTGAAACAAACTTCAGGTATAATTGGATTCTCGGAATCGGTTTCAATATGAATTTTATCCACGTAAAAATTTGAAATTGGGAAGTTCTTTGTGTCCGGTTGGAAGTATAGTTGAACTGATGGATGCCGTAAATTGAAAATTTACAATATGGCATATTCTATTCGGAAAGCTCGTCGAGCGTGGCGGTAGCACGGATTGTCATGGTGCAACGGGCGTAACGGATTAATGCCCGAATTTCCAAATATCTGCCTACTAACAAACTCGAAATTTATGTGTCCCCACTGAGCGGCGTTAAATGTTCAAACCGCTAGACGGAGCGCGGCGCGAAAACGCCAATCATGGTCGAACCAACTTTTAATTTCCTTGCTCCTAAATTCGGTCGAACGCGTGGCAGCGCTCGAAAAAAAGAGACGACACGGCGCGGCAGTTCGATTTTGTTTCGGCAATTGGGGGAAGCAAAACAAATTTTTAATCGAACTCCTTTACAACACCTTGTTAAAAAGTTCGCAAAAAGTTCCGCAGCTTAATTATGGAATTCATTTGAATAACTTTTATTTCTCTTATTTTCCCGCACTGTCGGTATTCGAGAAATAATTACCGCCCCTCGTACCGGTGCAAAGTATAATTGTAAAGTATAATTAGAAATATCAACACTCGACATTTTGTACACCTACAACTATGCTTCTAATAATACAAAAGTATCAACTTGATACCCACAATATACACCCTTACTTTAACTATTCTTAACGGATTTAACGTACATGCAAAAAGTTTAGCGTGAGAGGTTACAGCCTAGAGACCTATACGCTCTTATCTCATTTGGAGGAATTATTTTAATTTCTTGATTAGTTGGTAAAAAAATAGCAGAAATAATTAGTGACATTCCCGTAGTATATCGTGATCGAAAGGAGTCGAAAGGAAGCAGTAGATTTTCAAATAGAACTAATATGACAAGCATTGAATCGTTTGGAAGTAGAGTTGCCTCTGCCTGATAACGTATCCACAGTCCACACCGGTAAAAAAGGAATGTCGGTTGAAGATTATTACAACGTTGAAGTGGATGACGCTTAATTATCATCTTTTGAACTTTGTTGTTGTGTCTATTTCTCAAGTTGTATAGTGTGTAAAACGTGCAAATCTAATGCGAAATTGGCCGAAAGTGGCAACCGTGACTTAGGATTTCAAATCGTGGTTTCTTGTGAGAATTTCGAACAAACTTTCATTCCGAGTTACCGATTTGTTCAAAAGGGATATGAAATGAATAGCGGAATTATCCTTGTCATTCGCATAAGAATAGGTGTAGATGTAATTGAAAAGTTTTGCGCATTCAAGGACCTTCCTCGTCAGATTTTTCACTCATTTTACGATAAAGTTGTTCGCACCATTTTTGTGGAAACAGAAGCATTGTCAACAAAGTATGCAGAAAGCAGCAAAGAAGGGAGGGCTAAAAGTCAAATGAAAATAGTAAAAAAATAATGGCGTAATTGTCTCGGACGATGGAACATAGAGAAAACATAGCTCTTCTTCTCTGTATGATTGGTGGCGCTTATCAGCTGGAGAAATGTTGTTGACATTCTCATAAAATCTAAATACTTACTGCAAAGCTTGCAAATTTTGGAATAAGAAAAGGAAATAAGAAAAGGAATGCGTAGACCACGTGAAAAAACTAATGGCACTCGTCCCCGCCATTTGACAAAAACCAGTTAGGGGCTTGAAGAAAAAGGAAAGTTAACCCAGAAGCCTATAAATGAGTTTTCAATTTATGATGGACTAGCCATTCGTCATAATCATGATTCAATTGATATCATAATTTCATATTGTCCTGTATCATAAATTCTGACCGATGAAATGCCACCTGGTGATTTCATTTTCATTTTCACTTTCAAGTGGCAAAGTAATTGTGGATATTGCAGCAAGTATAGCCATTTGTGTTGTCAATGATGCATTATCCAGCCTTATGAAGTGTATGGAGGTATTATGGATGTGCATCTAGCCAAACTGCAATAATATCTGCGCGAAGGCTGACGCACGGCGCATCATGTTTTCAGAGCCATCCCTGACTGATACTGCAAAACAGGCCCGTCTGTTGTCAAAATCAAACAGAAAGAAACAAGAGGAGGAACATGTTAATTCGAAAAGATAATTATATGGTCCAGGCTTCGCCGGCTATAGTAAAATATAACAATTCTATACATCAAAGTTAAACCGTATTTTAAACGGTGTTTTCTCAAAACCGCATTTTTCAAACTGGCCAGAACGATAACTTCAACTGATCTTCGTCGATTCACTTGAAATTTTATATGCAGCTTCAGAACGATATTATCTAGAGAAGTACGTACGGATTTTACGATAAGTTCGAAAATTTTTTTGTTATAAACAATTTTTAACCTAATTTTGAACCTAAAAGTGATATTAAAAAACGTGCGCCATTTTGTTTTAAAGCGGAATTTTCTAATTTCCGTACGTACTTCCCGAGATAATCTTATACAGAATCAATGTTTTGTTTGTTTCTATGGTTAAGTGAAAAATTGTGTGCAAAATCTTTCCGGCCGTACAACCCTATCCGCCGGAAAAGGTTTCCTTTGGTGTGCTCTAACGCTGCTATTTTTTATTTATTTTTATTTTTATTTATTGTGAATATTCCTCAAAATATGAACAATAAAAGGCTTTAAAGAGATTTTGTAATTCATTTACTATATTGTACAAATATAGTAATGTGGGGGGTAATGCCTCTTGTTCAAGTATGAACAAGAAATAGAATTAAAAAAAAAAACCTGAATCCAAAGAAGGTTATGCTAACGTATCAAGTAAATACAGATGGATACTTTGATATATAAATGAGTTGCTTCATCATTATATGCTTGAGAAATTATGGAATGATATTTGCGTAGGACGCATATGGTAGATAGGAATTTAAATCATGCTCACTGGGCCACGATATGTTTGTTAGAACCCTAGCGGTCACATAATTTCACGTTCCCAGTAAATTGGATCCATTATAATTAAATATTGCGTCAAAGAAATTACGTTATAGCCGTTTTACACTACGCAATTTCTTGCGCAAGAAGTTACACAAGAAGTTGTTAAGCAACAGAAATCTGCAAACAGAAAATGATTCAATTTCTTGACAAACTAGTCAGCATAAGAAACATCATCACAATTTCTGTTTAAGATATTCTAAGGAGGTACCACTGCACAAATTGTGTACTAAATTGCGTACTAAACTGCGTAGTGTAAAACAGCTATTACAATCACTAACGTTATTGAAGTCTTTTGACTGTACTTGAATGCAAATAAGAATTTAATAAAACTGGTTTTGCACCCCTCTATGAAACGCTAATAGTGGATTGTATCGATGTTAGGGTAAATAAAATAAGTTTCGCGAGGGGAACTACCGATACAGCAGGCAATCGTCATTATTTGGCAAAATGATTCTTGTGCCGTATAAACCTTTCGGTGCTTGCAGACCGACGTAGGATTCCGTAGGGGCGTTCTTTTTGATACAAGTCGAGCAATCAAATAAATTCTGGGGTGAGTTTCCTTTAAACTGAATGAACAACCAACTTTACCGCCTAGTCGAACGCACGCTTGGGGGACCAATATTAAAATGCAATAATAGTTTGGCGAGAAAAGGACTTCGATGCAATAGTTTGACTTCAGTTACCCTTATAGGAAATCAGGAGAAACTTCGAGTGCGTTTGTATTCAGCTAGTATGTTGGTTTTTGTGTCATTACGAAAGAAAAGTAGATGAGATAGAGATCTCTATTGGTTTACCAGTTTGGTACGGATTATACAAACAAAATCCCAGTGAAGTGAAGCCAAGTAAGTATTGAGCGTCTCTGGCTTTTGTAATTCCAATATAAATTGATCTCTGCACACAGAAAAGTGATTATTTGGAACGAGAAAACATAATTTCTTGAATTTATTTACTAGATTCAAATGCATATTTACTTGGATGTGGAGAGTTAGGTATATACAAGAAATGCCACATACTCAATATAAGTAAAATAATTTCTCTGATAAATGCTGTCAACAAATAAATTCTTTCTTTATGAGAACCAATATTGTATCGAAAGAAGTAATTGAATTTTTCGTCCCAAAATTGTTAATTTCTCCAACGAAGTAATAGTAAATCCATCCAAGTGCGTAGTTACTTGATCCAAAAAAATATAAGACATTTAATATAAGTAAGTATTGTTTACTGAATAAAAACCCACCAATTATTTAACTGAAGTGATTCTCACTTCTTTCAAGTAATCCCTTTCTCTGGAATAAATATGCGCACCGTGATTTTGTCAAGGCTCGCGCGCCCGCGCGTGGTGCTGGCGCCGTAAAGGAGCCTAACCTAGTACGAAAACAACAACGAAGCACCCGTAGGGGATGTGCCTTGTGATTAGTGTACAATAAACGTTTCAACACGGAATAGTTTGATGTAACGCACGCAACAGTAACTACTTCAGCCAAATAATTCTCTCTTCGTTCGAGAGATCACTTTTCTGTGATTTCTGTGTGTGGTGAGGAATTGTTTATCCCCTAAAGTCGGAGCCTTTTGTTCCTGGGTTTGGTCTAATGGATGACGTTTTTAAAGCAATCGATTGGGAACATCTTACTATTCTCGCATCCGGGTCGGCCTTTGACACTATAAATCAGTATATTGATTGTATTACTTCAGCGCGTTGGTTTAGATCAAAGTGCTATAAATCAGTTTAAATCCTGTCCCGCTAATAGAACTAAAGCTTTATACTTGAATGGAGAAAAATCAGTTTCGCTGATGCGATCGGAATTTTTCCGCAAGGATCAGTCCCGACACCCACACCTTTTCGCCCGCCGTTCCCTTTTCTTTTTATTTTCGACCGCGATAAAGAATAGAAAACTCTCACGTCTACGTTCACGCTTTACTGATAAATGTTCCATTCTCCAACTTTTAAACTTTTAAACACATTGCCGTGCCGACTTCCAAAGATAAAACTCCATATTATACCTTTACAAAATACCATTATTATCTCTCACCGAATCCACTGAAATTGTTTCAACATTTCCAATCCCAAAAACACTTATTTTATACATTCCACACAACCGTATTTATTTTTGACGTTGGATGGTGTTGGTAGCATCATTTATCTTATACAGAGTGTCCAGGAAAGTCCGCATCATACGGAAAATTTTCTTATTATCCATTTCTCAGAAAATTTTATTCTTTATAAAAGTTGGCGGCTTGTATGAAACCAAAACGGCAACAGTCAAATATGTACATTTTGCTGCCATATACCGAGCGATTTAGAATATATGAATTTGTGATAAGAGTAAAGTACCTTTATTTTCATTATTATCGATAAACTTTATTTGGAAATGTTGTTTAGAAATAAAAATTATATTCAAATATGAAGTCACAGCCACCTATATTGAAATTTTTTTTGCTTTTTTAAATTTTTACTTTTATGACAAATAGGTATTAGTCAATGCCAGTGATCCTACAAGGTCCATCTTAATCTATTTTTCTTTTTAAATTTGAATACGCTTTTTACAATTTTTATTATTTTGATATGGTAACTAATGTTTATTTCGAACTAGCGCAAAATTACTCATTTTCTTGATACGAAGTTGATATTTCACCCTGTAGAGAAGAATAGATCATACAATAACTAATACCTTTTAATTCAATTAATATTAATGACTTTGGATATGTTTATAATAGTAGTCTAAATTGCCCATTCAACCATTTCTAGGATAATCAGAAAATTCAAGTAGACTGGGTCTGTTGAAAATCTCTTTAAGCAAAACCACAAAAAATATATTTCCGAAAATAAAGAAGCTTTTTTTCGTTAAAATTTAAATCTAGAATTAATATTTTTTTTAAACACCGTCAAGAACTTTTTAAACCAGTAATTTGACCACCGTTGGATAGGCAGAAAAATTCGGAATCACGATACTGACCACCTTCAGATTTACTTTTGTTACGTCAAGTAGAAAGTTCACAAGCAATGACAATTTAAATTTTAGAGGAAGCTATACAATATTGCATCCAAAACATTCCACGGAATTTTCTAAATAATGCTGCCTATGATTCTTCTCAAAGGATATGTTTATGCATAGAACGGGAGGGACACTACACAGAGACATGATGATGACGTAGATAAAAAATATCAACTTCGTACCCAGATAATATGTAATGTTGCGCTAAATCTAAATAAACAATACTTATCATACGAAAATCACAAAAAAATATAAATAATTTAAGCAAATTTCAAGAAAATATTTTAAAAGGAAGTTTTTAGTTTCAATCACTGGCATTTACTACTATTTATCAATAGTAAAGTTTGAAAAAAAACTGAAAAAAGGAATTTTAAGATAGGTGTGTGTGTAGCAAAAGTAGAAATCGATTGGCTTAAAGAACGCTAATTAATGACTAGCATTACTATTCTGATGTTTTGTGTGTGTGGTAATGATGATAAATCATTCTGCCAATGCGCTAAATGTTGGCTGCGTATATATGTGGTCATTACGAAGTGACATAAAGGTAAATGGAACAAAACTTTTATCTCGACATTAAATGTCCTAATACGCGCGATTTTTCACGGTTGCATATAACGTCCACCTTTTAAAGCATAATGACTCGAGCTGGCGGGTTAGCAGCGACAAAAGCGTCAGGTAATCAGTATAACAAAAAGATTAGTTGAGTATAGCTTGTCATCCCATTATAGCGGCCCATTTATCATTTACTTATCTACTGCCATATATATCTATTATTTTTAACGCTGGTGCTAATTTTACAAGGACTACGCGAAGCAATCACGTGCTGCCGCCACCAGCGATAACAAGTGAGGCAAAATAAAGCGAACTCCTAAATATATGAGGCATAATATGTTCCCCAGATGCTCTTAAAATGAAATATTTTTATGGTGCAACTGTATCGATTGGCCATTATATTCCCCGCTGGCAAGACCACTGCTACTCTTTGTTAGGACATTTTAGAAATTCGCCCTTTGGGGTCAATTTATTTCATAACACAGTCGTTCATCTAATGCAGCCAACTATGAAATATACAGGGTGCAGAGTGCAACCTGGATATGTATTATAAAACTGGGTAGACAAACCTGAACGACCTTACTCAACACATCCCCCAAGGCGTTTCTCTAGAATAGCTGGAACAAGCGGATAAGAAAACACTCTGTATACTATGGCAAAATAGTACAGTCAAATCGTTTCCGATGGTGCCTGTTCCTGGAAAAAAAATAGAGAATTTTTTTTCTCTCATTCTAGGTATATGTTTTTTGCGAAAAAGTGATAAAACTATGCACTTTTTGAGGTAGACAATTCCATACAAAAATAAAGTACTCCTGAAATGCATTTTTGGTTGAACGGTTTGGCCGCTAGAGCGCGCTGAAAGAAGGGAAAATTTTCCAGCCTTTTATAGCAAATTTAGTATACTTTATTTTTATATACAGCGGTATACGTCGAAAAGTGCATAGTTTTATGACTTTTTGGCAATAAACTGCAGAAAAGTTGAAAATTTTGAGTTATTTGCGATTATCGTTGTGAAGCCATATCCGTGGGAAGTAGCAAAGTTGAAATTCGGATTCAGCTCCCCAAAAAACATATAGAATGATAGAAAAACAAAACTTCTATATTTTTCCTGGCCAAAACACCATGGACTAAAATTATGAATAAAATTAAAAATAAATTTGCAAATATCTCGCTTATTCGAGCTAACCTAGAAAAACGCCTTTGTGGAAATATTCAGGGGCTCATAAAGAATCATTATTAGCTAAAATTGTAGATCTTTCTTTGGTACGTGTATGCATGACATTGTTTTGTTATCACCCTGTATGGTATGTATTTCGTTACTGTGTGGGTTTTGTTTTATTTGTGGGGATTAAACTACAAACCGAATTGGAAAATGGGGGCCGTAAAAATTAGGACATGAAATCACAAATAAAATCAAAAATGATCCTTGTTTTCCGACAATTAATCCGAATTGAAAACCACATCAATACTGGTCCGCCGCGGGCTATTTTCTATACGGTTTTAACTTTTGTGTCTCTATTACGGGCGGTACGCAACATTTTCGTTTGGAACTCATAAGCGCGCACCCGGTTTATTCGCTCGCTAATAAACTAACGCAATTCCACAAACGTCCAGTGCAAATTAGCATCAAAAGAGGAATAAACAAGCGCCATGGCAACACGCCGACTGGAGATTTTATTATATAACGCACCCCTTTTATTTATTAACATTGTAACATTTTACACAGGTTTCACGGAAAACTTTCATGCACCAGAATTTCAGCTCTTTACACAATTACAACTAGCGAGGTTTTAGTACACGTTTACTGGACGGTTTTCAACATATTTTAACAAAACGACATAATTTAAATAGAGAATATTCCAACATACTACCCACATATTATAAATTAGTTTTGACTCCAGATGTTTCATGCCTTTTGAAAACGTTTCTGAATTGAATTGAACACATATAAATGAATAAGTTACCTCAACACATGCAGCAAAAACGAAAAACAGGAAATTATTTTATTTGTCAGACTCGTGGGTTTCGCATGACACTTCAATATGCTGGTTATTGACAACGGAACGGGAGAGAGAAATGCAAATGGAGAGGTCACTTAGAGGTGTTTCCGCTTGCTATTCGATATTGGACAGCCTGGATATTAAAATATGCTGTCGGCTTTCGCATAAACTAGACTATAAACCCCACGGAAATTCAACAAGACACCACCAGAAATTTAAGGCGGCAAGGATCAAAACTGGCGTGATAATCTACATACGTATAGACATGTTCTGACCCTAGTAAAATAAAACTGTACGTTCTCCTTTGCAAAAAAAGATCAGAATAGATATCAGGCTGGTGACTTGATAATTGAATGTCAGAAAATATGAAGAATGATGCGTAAATAATGAACCATGCAGAGCGTAGGGGAATACATTGAGGACTGTGACACGTCGCATCCATATGAGACGAGTATGAATTGAATTAAGGTGTTAAAAGAACGAATTTGAAACGAAGATGAAATAAGAAAAGTGTTCAGTGATGGGCAAGGAATATTTTGTTTGAAACTGAATTTGCTCCTTCGAATCCCTATAATTTGCTCCTTAGAATCCTTATAATTTGCTCCTTAGAATCCCTATAATTTGCTCCTTAGACTCTTTACAATTTGTTCCTTAGAATCCCTATAATTTGATCCTTAGAATTCCTATAATTTGCTCCTTAGAAGCTCTATAATTTGCTCCTTAGAATCCCTACAATTTGCTCCTTAGAATCTCTATAATTTGCTCCTTAGAATCCCTATAATTTGCTCCTTAGAATCTCTATAATTTGCTCTTTAGAATCTCGATAATTTGCTCCTTAGAATCCCTATAATTTGGTCCTTAGAATCTTTATAATTTCCTGCTTAGAATCCGGAGAATTTGCTCCTTAGAATCCCTATAATTTGCTCCTTAAAATCTCTATAATTTTCTCCTTAGAATCTCTCTAATTTGCTCCTTAGAATCCCTATAATTTGCTCCTTAGAATCTCTATAATTTTCTCCTTAGAATCTCTCTAATTTGCTCCTTAGAATCCCTATAATTTGCTCCTTAGAATCTCTATAATTTACTCCTTAGAATCCCTAAAATTTGCTCCTTAGAATCTCTATAATTTGCTGCTTAGAATCTCTATAATTTGCTCCTTAGAATCTCTATAATTTGCTCCTTAGAATCCTTATAATTTGCCACTTAGAATCTCTATAATTTTCCCCTTAGAATCTCTATAATTTTCTCCTTAAAATCCCTATAATTTTCTCCTTAGAATCTCTCTAATTTGCTCCTTAGAATCCCTACAATTTGCTCCTTAGAATCTCTATAATTTGCTCCTAAGAATCCTTATAATTTGCTCCTTAGAATCTCTATAATTTTCTCCTTAAAATCCCTATAATTTTCTCCTTAGAATCTCTCTAATTTGCTCCTTAGAATCCCTATAATTTGCTCCTTAGAATCCCTATAATTTGCTCCTTAGAATTCCTACAATTTGCTCCTTAGAATCTCTATAATTTGCTCCTTAAAATCCCTATAATTTGCTCCTTAGAATCTCTGATTTGCACCTTAGAATTTCCAACATTTGGCTCCTTAGAATCCCTAGAATTTGCTCCTTAGAATCCCTATAATTTGCTCCTTAGAATTCCTATAATATGCTCCTTAGAATCTCTAAAATTTGCTCCTTAGAATCCCTATAATTTGCTGCTTAGAATCTCTATAATTTGTTCCTCAGAATCCCTATAATTTGCTCCTTAGAATCCCTATAATTTGCTCCTTAGAATCTCTAAAATTTGCTCCTTAGAATCCCTATAATTTGGTCCTTAGAATCTCTATAATTTGATGCTTAGAATCCGTAGAATTTGCTCCTTATAATCCCTATAATTTGCTCCTTAGAATCTCTATAATTTGCTCCTAAGAATCCTTATAATTTGCTCCTTAGAATCTCTATAATGTTCTCCTTAAAATCCCTATAATTTTCTCCTTAGAATCTCTCTAATTTGCTCCTTAGAATCCCTATAATTTGCTCCTTAGAATCTCTATAATTTGCCTCCTTAGAATCTCTATAATTTGCTCCTTAGAATCCCTATAATTTGCTCCTTAGAATCCCTAGAATTTGCTCCTTAGAATCCCTAGGATTTGCTCCTTAGAGTCCATAGAATTATTATTCTAGATAGGCAAGGGACAAATGGAAGATATATGTAATTCCTAAACGTGGGCAACACTATGTGGACATCTTGAGAGGTGCGTGAAGGAAGAATAATTACTTTGTCGTCCGTGCGAGCGCAACTCGTATAGATGGAATAGCTTTGATAACTACTCGTTCCAAAAAAACAATTTATCTTAATTATTTATTACCTTCTGGAAGGGCAAACATGTTATTTATATACTCTACACTAAATCGAACTAAATCGTTAACGCAATGCATACAATTTGTTCGCACTCAACAAAGTGTACATAGGACAAACCCTGGTCAACTCAAAGGGCAATTAGTGTCATTCAAACCTAATTAAACATCGTCACCACCAATCGAAATCTAGCAGTTCTGTAGGATAAATGCCATTAGTTTTTGCATACTCGCTTCTTTAGCTCTATATAGCAGAAAATTATTTGAAAATATCTATAACTCTGTCTAAAATATAATGTGGAGCATATGACCTGGCCGAAATGAAAAATCACGTAACACACTGTACCAGTGGCTAATATATCACCTATATTACAACGGTTTTGGCAATTTATAATGGCAAACCTACTGATCTTTTGATACAGCGTGCTCCGTTAATAGGCTATTTAACATATCGCAGGCTGCGGAGGTAAATAGGTAGGTCTGAAACGGTTGGTACGTTAATTAGGTACAGGCTCCGCAGATGGCGCGGCGGTTGCCGGAACTATGCCGAACGGATGGGAAGTTTAAATCTTTTTTGTCCTCTGGCAGTAACAACTTATCATGTATGACGGGGAAATGAAATTCACACGCCAAGCATTTCCAGGATTGAGTTTTCAACGCAAAAAAACACAATCGCCAGCACAGCAGTACATTTGCATCCAATGCGCACACGTAATTAACTTACGCACTGTTTTAACAAAAGGGAATCGTTATATTTATCGGATTTATTTATCAACAGAACTCGTGTTGCATGAAAATCTGGGTCATTTGTACGCTCAAGTCTACCTACCAAATTCCATTTCGGAAAATGCTCAACACAAAAATTATCATTAGTAGGTACTTATGTTTTTTTAGTTTGGTTGGTTACACAGATTTTTGTATTTTAAGCAACATCACACATACACCTTTAAATTGTTGTGCTTGTGGTCAAAACATATTTGTTTGAACAACACATAATTCATTGAATATTCGACATTATTTGCATTATTAGTGATTAATTGTTTTGCCATATTTATTTTAAATAAAAAAAATTGTTTGATACTAGACATTATCGTTTATTATAGGGATTAAAATTGTATATATTAACTCGTTTGAAGCTATTTTATCTACAATCTACAATAAGATTTGCAGAAGTGTTCATTTTTTTGCTGATTACTGTTATCCTCTGCTGTGTAAAACCGATTTGAAATCAGTGTAGTTAATTTTGCGAATGCGTCATTAATTACTGCGATAAAATGGCGATACCGTAGGGGCGTAGAGTAAGCGAGATCCATCAGTCTAATCAATCTTTTTCAGTTTAAAGGAGAGCTAACCCGATTTCCTTTCAATGCTCGTACAATCATTCAAGATAAATGGGGACGTCTCCCTCTTATTTAAAAGTATAAACATGTCGGCTTCTGTCCGGAATTTCCCTGAATGCGACATCAGTTACTTTTATGCCCTTTATGGCTGTCGCGAGTGAAGGGGTGCCCAATGATGACTCATAAGGAGGGGCCAAGATCGGATTTATAGATGACTCGGATCAGCGGGGGGAAATATATGGCGCCGACGACAGTTATGGGACTTGATTTAAATCATCACCGAAATATGGGAACAACAACCGGTATGAATTACGTGTTTCCACTAGAAGTTGCGGAAATATCATTAAAACTGCAAGTATTAAATTACTCTTGTTGCAGCGCTCTGGACTAACAAATTTAATTTTAGTTATTATAATTATTCTGCGCGCTCCGGACTTTACCAACATGTTACAACATGTCATACGATACGCCTCTAATGGAATAAAAATAGATATCAGTCTGCTTTATGCTTATGATTCCCTAAGCGAGCGTGGTTACCTAAATTATAAAGTTTTAATGACCTCACTATTTAATATGAATGCTGCAGAGACAGTCATGCGTCCTATGGCTTAATCTGATAAACTAGACCTTTTCCTGCTGTTATTCAGAAAGTAGCAACTGATATTCAGAAAGCAACACATGATATTCATCTATTTCGAATTATTTTCAGAAATCAACACATGATATTCAGTAGCAGTTGATATTCATCTATTCCGATTTAGTATCAGAAAGTAGCATTTGATATTCAGAATATGTCATTTGAAATTCGGAAATTGACAAATGATATTCAGTAAATTTAAATAATTATAACTGTATTAATATTTTATTTCTGACGAAATTATAAATATATTGTTAGCAACATTTTCTGACATGATTTTAGGTCTATGTATGTATGTATGTATGTACATACATAGAATAATGTACAATTTGACGTTTTGAAATAAGGTTTTTTTTACATACCAAACATTTCATATTTTGTCTTATACATCTATTTTAAATATTTATAAGGAAATTAAATTTTATTTTAGTACACACAAACGGACTGTAGGTGTCGCTGTCAAAATTAGCACCATTGGTGGCTCAATTATTTTGACACGCAACGTTTGAATGTTGTTTTGTTTGTTGTTATGTGATTTGGGTTTTTTACTTAAACTCCTTCCATTTCAATTATTATACTGTGTAAAAGACACAGTATAAAAATTGGCAGTCTTTTGCAAAGATATAAAACCAGTGGTGGCTTTATTCCTGTTTTTGAAAGGATACAGTAAAGATCTAAACCGACGCCGATCTCGCCTGAATCAAATCTAATACAATATTCCGGATGTGTATTTCATAAAGATCGCTACTAGACCGGCCAAAATAGAATTTGCCGGCGAAACGGATGAAGACCAGGCCGGGGTAATGATTATATTTAACGATTGATAGAATCTGCGATGCCGTAGTATGCAAGGGGGTCATCGTCTCCAGTCGACGTTGTTCCATTAAATTTTGATCAGGCAAGTTTAATTTCCGCAGACATGCAACTCAAATTTTTATCGACGCATTATAACCGGGCGAAACCTGGAAATCTAATTACCATATTTGTAATCTTGCTATCGCCCGTAATGAATCAAAATTGCCCGTTACTTCTGTAATTACTTCGACGATTTTCTAAAGTTCCCGCTTACGTCGAGTTTTGTTTATTCGCTTTTTGAATCGTTCACTTAAATTCCATGCTTGTTGCTTGGAATTGCTTGGTATGCTTTATAGAAATACATATTCCGCATTATTAAGGCCTTATTCGTCATCACTTTTAGTAGCAAGTAGCAAACTGTCAACTATGCTGATTACAAAAGTTATGTTATGTTGTTGTGGTTATTATTAATTAATAATTAATTGAATAACGTAAATAAAAATTTAATATAAAATATAATAAATTGACAAATTTCTTAAATGCTATTGATTTCTCATTCTGATCATTTATATTAGATACCATATACTATATATACAGTGCTTCCCAAAAGTAACGGATAAATTCAATAAAACCTTAAATAAAAATATTTCAGAAAAATGCTCTGACACGTCGAATTTTATTTTTAAATTACTATCCTGACATACACTTTTCAGCCCCCCCACCCCTTCGCCCCTAAGGGGTGGCAACCCCAACTTTAAAAATTCAAATAGCAAAGTACCCCTTGCGATACCTCAATTGATAGATTTTTTTATTCTGAATACAACGAAAAAAAGATTATCAAAATCAGTTGATAAATAACCGCGATATTTACCAAAATGTATTCAAAGAAGAACGTCAATATTCGAGTAAGCGCTGTTGAAGCGGGCATAGCAATATCGTTCAAACAATTGCAACTTGTTTTTACTTATGTCAAACACAATTCAGATTTTTCGTCATTGAAGAAATAGTAGCAAACTGAGATTTACAGAAACCGAAAGAATCGAAGTTTTAATGATTGGGTTTGGAGATAGAAGCCGGACGCATGACGAAGTTCGTGTTTTGTTCAATGAAACGCACCCGGACCGTCCGCCAATATCGGAATCTACAGTAAGTCGAATCCAAAACAAATTTCGCGATCTCGGTCATGTACGGGATAAGCCTAAGGCAGGACGTCCATTGGCCTTAATTGAAAACCGACAATTGGATGCTATTTTCATGGTGCAAGAAAATCATTCAACCCTTGCGGAGGTCGCTTCACAAGTTAGTGCGTCAAAAAGCACAGTGTCCAGATTATTTCGAAAACACAAATTTCACCCGTATGAAGTGCACTTGGTACAAAAATTGTCCGATGATGACTTTGATCGACGAGTGCAGTTTTGTGAGACAATGATGGAACTCTCTAATGAAAATCCTTGCTTAATTAGAAACATCGTTTTTTTCTGTTTAGGCAACATTTTGTCTGAATGGCACCGCCAATAAACAAAATTGCCGTTACTGGGCTCGTCAAAATCCGCATTGGATGGTGGAAGCGAACACACAATATCCTCAAAATCTTAATGTGTGGGCTGGTGTGGTGGGTTCTAGAATTATTGGACCAAATTTTTCGACGGAACACTGAATGGTGAACGTTATCTGAACTTTCTACGAAATGAACTACTACCTACTTTAGCGGTGTTGTTTCCCAACGCAGAAGATCCTGATAGACACAAGGACAGAATTTGGTTACAGCAAGACGGTGCGCCTCCACATTATGCGCGACAAGTTCGAGAATACCTCGATCAAGTATTTCCTAATCCAAATATTTTCAAATTTCCTAATGGATTGGTAGATGAAGGCTTATTGAATGGCCACCAAGATCGCCAGATTTAAGCCCACTAGATTATTTTCTTTGGGGCTATTTAAAAAGTAAAGTTTATTTTAATAGACCTGTAAATATTGAGGCGTTAAAGGAAAGAATTCCTGCAGTAATTCACTTAATGACTCCAGGAATGTTCGAAAACTCGAAATAAAATGTTAGAAAATGTTCAACAAGCGTTTGGGGATAGATTAGGGCATTGTCTCGTCGTTAACGCGCAGCACTTTGACAATTAATTAAGGATTAGTTAATTAAATTTTGTTATTCCTCAATTTCGTGTATAAATAAATTTTGATAAATATCGCCGTTATTTATCAACCGATTTCGATAATTTTTTTTTCTTTGTATTCAGATTAAGAAAGTCTATCAATTGAGGTATCGCAAGGGGTACTTTGCTATTTGAATTTTTAAAGTTGTGGTTACCACCCCTTAGGGGTGAAGGGGTGGGGGGCTGAAAAGTGTATATTAGGATAGTAAGTTAAAAGTAAAAATCGACGTGTCGGAGCATTTTTCTCAAATATTTTTATTTAAGATTTTATAGAATTTATCCGTTACCTTTGGGAAGCACTGTATAAGACAAATAATTAGCCAACCGTAAAAAAACATAAAGAAAAAACTTGTTGTGTTTTAAACTAGCTATCGAAATTTGGTAACATTTCCTTTTTCAAATAGAACAATACTGTGTATTTTTAAATTTTTTAATTCTAAGTTTATTTCTAGGAATTTTTTGTAGGAACCATTTTTTATAAAATGCTGCTTGAACACTTAATTAACATTTAATTTAATTTTTCTATTTTATTGTTCTGCTATTTTTTATCCGTTTAGTTAAAATAAAACTTTTGATTAATTGCTTATATTATTAACTAAAAAATGATGCATTGTATAAATAAAATGATTCTTACAAACAATTCATGGAATTAATATTAATTATAAAATGTAAATGTATGTGTTCTATTAGAAAACGGAAAGGTTGCCAGTTTCCATAATAAAATAAGCACTGTGTATATTAAAAATATATTTAGATGATAGCTTGATTAAAATCAAACAACTTATGCTTGATTTTTTGAAGATGTTTACGGTTTGTCAATTATTTAGGCGCTCCGGATATTTTGACCAACCCTGTATACTGGTATGTAACAACGATATTATCAATCAATAACTTAGTAATTGCCCTATGTAGATCGCAGTCGTAATTTGCATCAAAGAACTGCACCAAAACGATACAATAGATTCAGACGTCATAGAAAAATAAGACTGGAATAACTTGGAACTGATGAGATTTATTTGAAAGAGATAAATAATATATTCTTTAGTTTTAATTAATTATTGATTTAATATTGCTATTAATATTAATTTTCATTAGTAGTCTTATAATACGGATGGTTAATTTATTGATATGCATTTGCATTTCTTCACTAATACAGAAATAAATGTCTTTATCTGGTATATTTTCCATTTTAAATGACAAATTGGGGACGTCACAAATAGAGAAAAAAATACTATCGGATATTTAATTAATTTACATTGATATTAATCAATGTAAACTACATATTTGTATTTTGCGTCGGTGTTCAAAATTTTGAATTCTTTTTATTTCAATACTAAATAATCGATTCCATTCGTTACCTACATTTCGGGTTGCATTGATGCTCGAACAGCCCCTTCACCGCACGTGTTTGATGTCATAACTCAGACCCCTGTCGTAAATAATACCTTCGGGTGCACACAAAAACTGCTCGAGCCGCGTCAAAAATCCAGATTGAATGGATCGAAGCGAATGCGTAGAAAAGCAGCGAGCCACTCGTCGAACGCGTGATTTTTATCCGACTATTTGCATCCGTAGAGACTTCTAGCATTCGAATGTTAGCGGATTTGGGTAAATGTGGCATCCACACTCTCCCGATTCGCGGTCTCTCGCTATGTCTCGCGACAGTCTGAAAGAGGTATAATATTATATTATTATACAAGTTTTATAAGACGTCAAATTGGCGCACGAGTTGTTTTGGGCACGACGAGCGTAGCGAGGAGTGCCCAAATGGAACGAGTGCACCAATACGTCTTATAAAACGAGTGTAATATACTATTTTTTCTACTTTGCGTCATTAATTTTATATAAGTTTAGAAATTGTGGTTACTATATCGCGCTAAATTAGAATCTAGGGTATTTTGCGGGTACCACGTGGTAGCACTGTAGTAACTGTCAACTTAGTTAAGGATGATATCGATGAGGTAAAATCGTGACAAAATCTAATTGTGAATAATTTTACTCTACTTTAGCCTACAAGTTTGAATAAATATTCAGCGAGGTCGCAACGATGATCATAATGGAGCTTGGGACAACACTTTTAACCCTACTGTGATAAATACATGAAACTTAACCTAAAAAGTTAACAATTTTAAAATAGTGGTTTCATAAGTATAATAATCAGAATAGAAGTGTTTGGCGGTGACTGATTAGTTACTTCGAAGAACAAGAACTTACTAAAGAATTGTTATAACGCTTAACGTTTAATAGCGGTGTCTACCTAATTCCGCTACGTAGCCGTTGGGGCTTATATATTTACAAGCACTTATAATTGAAACCCAATTCTAATTTCGGCAAAGTAGTTTATTAGAATAAATTATACTTAGTAAAATTACATGTGATGGAGGTAATACAAATACGTTGCACACAACCAGAACTAAGACGAAGTCAAAAGCGATGGACAAAAACGTGAATATGAATTGAACCGAGCATGTTACATAAACTAAGTAATCCTCTACACTTTATATGTACTATAGCTTGGTACGTGTATGCTGATAAACCATTTATTGCGCATATACAATCTCGCAGCAGTAATTAAAATAGTTCGTATCTACGATGTAGGTTTGATATTCGCATAATACCTTATTAAAGTAAATGTGGTCTTTGAATTACATCTGAAAAGGGGATTTGATGTTTAGTTGAAAAGAATGATAACGATCACTTACTAGAGTCGTAAAACATCACCGTAAACGTCATGCTGGCGTATTTTGATGAACACAGCAAAACTAAGAAAGCCCCAATCCTTTGGCCATACTATAAATAGCAGGCTACACCCATGTTTAAATATGTATAGAATATTGATATTTCGCAGTTTATGTGATTACAAGCGATTAAGAAGATGCAGTGTGTGGTTATGTTGGGTTATGTATTGTACGTTTGAATATGGCATTTGATATCACTGTGTACCAATCAGACAAAAATGTTACTGTTTTCGGTATTACAATGTGTTAATTGTAACACCGAAAACAGTGTTACAATGTGTGCATTGTGAATGCAAAGTAGAAAAATCTATGTTTGCAAAGTAAGTAAACTAACTCGTCTTAAAAAGAACTGTTTTTTTCTGGTGTTATTTCCTTACGATTGGGGGAGGTGTTGATGGGTATGACGATCGAAAGGCAACAAAAACCTGTGTTCAATTTAATTTAATTGGGAATAAACAGGATTCCGCACAGAGCTGGTGCACTAAGTATCGCATTTCCGCTCGGCGCGCTCGTTCCGATTCAGTCGGTGACAGGATATATTCGAAAACATTTAAACCATTATCCCTTTTTCCAACGTGCTCTATGGTTGGTCGTTAGCGGATTGTCAAGGAATTCAGAGGCGATACGAACCGAATGGGGGCGACAATCGTTCGAATTACATTACACAAATTGTTCGGTTATGCGAATTAACGGTAACAATCGGGACCGGAAACCCGAAGATCGTTTTATCGCATTAAAGTGTTTATTTGGGCCTTCAAAATAAAAAGACGCGAAACGGACCGTGCCACGGGCCAAATAAAGGAGTCACTTAAGGGTGTCAAATATTCATTGTGCCCGTTCCGGATCCGTGGTCGCAAATATCAAAGGGGCCCTTTAATGAATTACAATGTATTCAAAACAGGGCACCGAGGATAATCCTCCAACGCGCCCATCAGCAATGGAAATATCGATCTCAGCCTGGAGCCCGATGGAACTGCTGACCATAAAATACCCAAGAAGTACAAATTAAATCGCCGAACGGCAAAAATGCCGTTCCTCGAGGAGGAAATTAGGAGAGAATCAAATTAAGGGGGGAATAATAAATAAAATTCGCGTTTTAATTTCGACCGATTTATAAATGGATCGCTTGCGAGTGAGCGCTCCGCCGAGTCGGTTCATTCCGTCTAATGAACTCGTGTGTTTCTGAATCGTCAGAGGAATCGATACAGAATTAAAGGAGTCTACCGATGAATTATTTAAGGCCCCGGGGAGACATGCCTCCACGGCTTAAACCAACAAAAACAGATGTGTAAGGTGTCCCTGGGGTCGGGCTAGCCACCCAAACAACGACACGTTACCCCAGTACCCCCTTTACCCCTTAATAATCCTCTTCCCTCTATTTACAATTAACTAGATTTATGGAACATCTATTTTCAAAATAACTATTAATCAACGTCACAGCAACAATGGGTGTTAGGGCTTGTGGCCGCCCTGCACGCAAGCGTTGCGTCGCTGTTTTCTTTCACGTTTCAAGTCTCCAACAACTCTCCAACCTTTTTATTGCACATCTGTATTAAGATATGAAACACTCAACTGGCACAACAGCATTCACACGTCACTTTGCAGACCAGAGTAAAATGGTACAAATAAATCAGTACGAACACTCTTCCTGAAGTTCTACTTCCAACACCACAGTGCGCAAACTAGTCACCACATTTGGATCGATTGTCTTCCTGAAGGACTTTACAAGGAAAGAATACGAACCATCTTCCTGGTTGAAGCATATGAGGAGACGAAAACCTGATGATGAAGTTGCGTCTGCACACGTCCATCTGACCTTGTTCCTTGACCTTGACCTTGAGAATCATGGACATGTTACAAGCCGAAAATTCGTCGTTATTTTTTTTAGTTATTAAGTAAACAAACATTAGAAGAAGAGAAGCTGCAATGTGTACAAGATAATTAAAAAAATAAATAATAGAAAAATCACACAAGGGGAATTTCATATTTATGGAATCAACTACGCGAGGACCCGGACGTATTTTAGAATGAGTAGTAAATCTTTTGACTTGAAATTTTATAAATATATAACTTAATTCCACTTTTACATCATTTGGGAATCTAGGGAATCTAGGGAGTTTTTACATCAGGGTTAATCTTGCTCGTATTCACTTGGTTAAGTTAATTTCCCTGCTCCAGAAGTAAACTTACTTCCTTGAACTTTTTACCCCCCAAAGCCTAAATACCCAACGGAGGAGAGTTTATAAATTTATAATGCCCTTCGGGTAACTTCCACTATAGCAAACTACTAAATTATATCTATCCACGTAACAGATTAACGTTAATTTAATAGTCACTAGCTTTAACAATATAGCGTTAGCAGTAATGAACATGTTTTTAATTACAAACACTAGAATTTAGAATAGAATTAGTAGAATTTCTAATACTAAGAAAATGACATGCATAACAGAATGTGTTTGTTTTATAACACATACTTGTAATAACAACATTTCTTTAAAATAAAACAACCTAAATATTTGCTTTAAATAATTATCTTCTTTGGATACATTTATTTGCATTCCATGTTAAATATTATTGCTTTCATCAAAACATATTCATATTTAAAAGAAGTACACACAGAAAAATGATTATTTGGAACGAGAAAACATAATTACTTGAATTTATTTACTAGATTCAAATGCATATTTACTTGGATGTAGAAAGTTAGGTATATACGAGAAATGCCACATATTCAATATAAGTAAAATAATTTCTCAGATAAATGCTGTCAACAAATAAATTCTTTCTTTATAAGAACCAATATTGTATTGAAAGAAGTAATTGAATTTTTCGTCCCAAAAATGGTAATTTCTCCAACGAAGTAATAGTAAATCCATCCAAGTGCGTAGTTACTTGATCCAAGAAAATATAAGACATTTAATATAAGTAAGTATTGTTTACTGAATAAAACCCAACAATTATTTAACTGCTTTCAAGTAATCCCTTTCCCTGGAATAAATATGCGCACCGTGATTTTGTCAAGGCTCGCGCGCCCGCGCGTTATGCTGGCGCCGTAAAGGAGCCTAACCTAGTACGAAAACAACAGCGAAGCACCCGTAGGGGATGTGCCTTGTGATTTATTGGGGATGTGTATTGTGATTTATAGTGTACAATAAACGTTTCAACACGGAATAGTTTGATGTAACGCACGCAACATCTTGTTAATTAGCAATAGAAAACGTATTTGTGCTAAATCTTTAAAATTCTTACATTAAGTAGCTAAAAATATTTACCGGGAATAAAAATATACACTTCATTGAAGACTGTTTACTTACTTCACCAGAGTAACCACTTTCTTAAATCTAGTAATTATTCCAAGAAATAAAATTTCTTGGTTGAAGTCAATAATCTCTCGCGTATATACACTTTTCTGTGTGTAGGTGAATGTTTAATCCAAAAATGTGAGTTGATCAGTCTAACTACCCAAGCTTTTGATTTAAAAAGAACAAATTCCTAAGTCAAATAAGTATAGTATCCATTTAAAATTATACAATCTTAAAGTAAGGCAACCGGTCAAAATAATGGTTGTCTTCAATGAACGGTAGACACAAAACATGAAATGGATTTTATTTTATTAACAAATTGTTTCTTCAATGTAAAAACGTTTGTGAAGTGGATAAAAGTAACTACGTACGAGACAAGCGGGAAATTTTTGCTATTTCGGAGAAAATCGGGAATAGGGAAAGTTAGAAAAATATGTAAAGTCTAATAAAAGCCAAGGCACCGTACCGTTGCCGCTGGGAGTCCTTGATTTCAACGTATTGATATCAGAACATATATTATTCTGTTTGATCGGTTACAAAGAACGATGAGATTTTACTATCTGATCTTGAGGAACAAAGGAATATCTTCTCTTTTCTCGATTGGAAATGTGATTTAGTAATATCCATCGAGGGGGAAGGCGGGGGGACATGGAGAAATGCGCATGCGGTTCGCCGTTCCCTTCAAATTGTTATAATCCCGTAGTTAGAACGTGTAAAGCGACACATCAAAGGCAGCCGGTCACATTATTGACGTTTGATATAAATGTACTGTGGGCGGTACAATTCCGGTACACCGTATACATAAGGAAATAATTACTTCCACATAGAAAGGATGTGAGCTATACGCGTTTGACATACGGATGACGTCTTGGTTACGTCATATAGGATCATTATAAATGATTGTAGTCGAAGTTAGCTACACGTTATGCAACCAATTTAACAGTTGCGTATAGAACAGTAGTACCATATGAAGCGGCAAACACAAATTTTTACATTGGATCTCAGCGCTTACTTCGACTACAATCATTTATAATAACCCATACTTGACCTATATATTATGATATTCGATGTATTATTGTGATTTAGTTTTGTCAGATTCTGTATTTTAATTATTAATTATAAAAATATCGGTGCCAGTGAGCTTGTTGAAAGATTGGAGATAATTTTGAGGAAGTACAAGTGTTGGCACTCCGCCTGAATATATTAAGAGATCGAATAATGCTTGACCCAAAACGGCAGTGGAATTTATGACATTTATCTGGAACTAATGTGGAAATGATGTTAAATTCGTATGGGATTTATATTATAAAAAATAGCCATCGTTTACCTACATTCACAAAAAGTTTTTGGTAGGAATTTGGTGAGTCTGAGCCGGTCCTGACCTCACACCCAGCATAATACAGCATCAATATATCCGCATTGTTGCGATCAGTGATTTGATTGTCTCCGTGCAGTGTTTATGTGGATTGTTTGTCGATTAAATTTAGTACAAATCAGTGTTTTAGTGTTTATTTCCAGATGCACTAACGATATTCAATTTTGAAAAATAAATTTGTAGAAATTATTATGGTTACGTATTATTATTATTATTACTATTATTATTCTTTTCTATTTCAATAAGATGAGGTATTAATTAAAGCATGAAATGGATATGGAAGATATATTCACTGGTGTGATATTCTTTTCAAGGGTGTAGGGTGGGAATAGGAAACGAGTGAGCGGACGTTTTTGGGGTGGTACAATACGTAGCAATATGCCAAAGTTCGTGGCCATATTTTACGTTTGAATTTATGAAACCCGTTCCTTTTTGTACGGCTCTCTTTGGTCTTTTATTCGGGATCCATTACGGTTTTTTCTTCCTTACTTCAGGGCCGAGATGTCGATATCATTTTCTGGTTCCCCTCATTCACGCGGCCCCCTAAGTACCTGGGACCTATTCAGCCGTTTCAGCATACGTTTTCATATCCCTATCCTTTAATACCCTAACCCCCACCCCTCACGTGTGGCGCGTATCTTCAATTTCGACGCACGCGAGTATTATGTTTATCTTGGAATGAAGACCAGGCGAAAACGCGAATAAATAAAAGCTAATTTCGTACTGCGCCGCCGCATTTTATTTTATTCACGTGTCGCTGGATTCCTTTTTTGCGCGACCGTTGTTTTGTCCCGTCAAATGTTTGGGCAGGTTTAAATTTTAGGGCGTCACGAGGTCCCACCCCCATTAAGCCACCGTGTCCGAAATTGGCGTCCCGTTGACGGGCCCTCCGCAGAGAAAAATAACAAAAACGTCATGCGTGGTTTGAATCCTAATTGCTGTATCTTAAATTAAACCCACCCCTGGAAACACAGCTTGACCAAATTCACCCCCAGTTGTAAAAATTGCAAACTGACATAGTACGAATTTCAAGGCAACTTTCAACAAATTAAACGCAAGATTTTCCTTGAGGTATTACAACTTACAACAGTTGGAACTATGTACTGGCTTGGCATCTGACAATCAAGCCAAAGGGCTGTCACGTCAGTAACATCGCGGGGTGCATTCAATTAATGACGAGCCAGAGCGTCCAGAACTGCGTTCTGCTTACGATTACCCTTGACACATGACCTGATGACCTGTCACCGCAATAATACAGGGATATTCAAAATAAAGGAATTTTGTGACACAAGGGATCCTGATATTTCAATGTGAGCCTATTTACCTAATATATATATATATATATCCGATGACTGGTCGGTTTGAATTTTTGCCACGCCTGAGATCGTCCCATCTCCTTCTAATGCTCAAGACACGCCCACCGTGCAGGTTATAATTCTACGTTCTATAATAATAAGTTCTATAAACAAAATTGTGCCTACAGAAGATGTTAAATTATGTCTTCTTGACTTCTTTAAAGATGCTCCCCTTGATTTAATTTAATTCATCATGATCGTCAAATAAGGAGATGTATCGTGGAAGATGCTATAATAATAAAATACATTGAATGGTTTGGGTTGGTGAATACATTTGGGGCTATATTGATAAGGATGTTGATCAAAATGGAGGATTAATTTTAAAATGATGTAAATTCAGTTTATCTAAATTATCTGGGTGTCCAAAAATGGCGCATAACGGACATAAATTACGCTGGCCACACGTATCATTTGGGACGCGAAAAATGGGGCGCGTTATAAATTATTTACAACTTGTTAGCCATGCGCGCGGATTTACTTGAATTTCATTTAATATGCATTATTTTTTTGGACAGGACTTGGCATGCATGACGTCAGCAAAGGTTAAAATCCGGGCCCGGAGCCGCAAAAAAAGGAGCCCAGCTCCGCCGCGCCGACCACGGAAGAATACACAAAAGAGATTACTCTTTCTCTCGCGCGAGCGCTCGAAAATAGTGCATTTTATCATACCTCCTTTCCCAGATATATTTATACGAAATATCAAGATATATCCTCGCGAATATAAATGCGAAATGCGGGCGACTGCGCGTCCCCATTAACTTTCGCTATAAATTCCAATTTATCTTTCCCTAAATACCGAACACACTACATTTAAAATTATAAGAATGCGAAATAAAATAAACCGTCACATTATCTTGATAAATGGCCTGGCATTTACAACGCGCACTAGTCGTAAAGAATAACGAACAGAAACACCATCCCTGAGGTACACCTTTCTTAATTTAACATAATCATGACATTGTCCCCAACAACAGAGTGCACACTACGGAGTGGGGGACTGTGAAACGATTTGGATGCCCACGGCGGAATACGAATCCCGCGAGAAGTTTTCTGCGTTAGCGTTGCACGCAAAAGCGCTGTGATTGACTTCGTTATTTCTTATTAAAATTCGTCAGTACAACGAAAGAAAACACGGAGGAAACTGCCTAAAACAGCACCACTTCCTGTCGATATTAGACGTCATGTAACATAAAAATAACATTAAAAAAACGTTTCATTTTATTTCAGGGAGTGGGAACACCGGGACCAAGAAACGTTGTCCGTGCTTCAAGGTCATACGTAATAAAAAATACATTTTGGATCATTTCTTTTTTTTTTAAACTAGTTGTGCTGAGAAGTATGCGTTATGGTAAATTTCGAAAGTAAGATGTGAGAGCAGTCGGAAGGGATAAGTGCAGGTGTGGGATAGAGGGTAAAAGTTCGGTGAATGTTGCGGAATTGATTTCCATTTAGATATTTTTGGCGGAGGGGCAAAGTTCTGGTGTGGGCATTTACAAGTTTGTTAGGAATATCAAGGGGAGTTGAAGAGATTCGAATGGATACGGCCCCCAAAAAGTTTCGCCTTAAATGGATGCATAATTTTTTTGTGTCCTCGCCGCGACGCAGACGCACTCGCGCCCCGCAGCGGGGTCGGTTAAAAAACAAAGAGATCCGTTTTATCATCCCCGAATGGGGGAAATATGTTACCGCCGCGCCGTAGATCGAGATAGTTGTTGTTTTGCCACCTGCTAGATCGCCCAAACTTAATATTTATTGCCCACCGCTTAATTTACTCTGGCCATAACTCCTTTGTAATGGACTCCTTAAAGTTTTGTTCGCCGATACGACAGTACACGACTGATTACGATCTTCGCTAACAACACGACGTGGAATTACTCTGATGAAACTAACATTTACAACGACTTACATCTGTAGCAATTAACACAACACGATATGCAGAATTGCACTTAATTTTGAAAGATGTAAAGATGTAAAGTTTAGTTACTTTCGGGTACTCGTTACGATCGTTAACCCCTTCCGCTATGCAACCAAACATACACCGTGACGTGTTGGTTCATACGTAGTAGCGAATACTCAAACGGTGAACCAAATGGCACCTCAAGAATCCTAATACTGTAATTCCTGTAATTCCGGAAGAGCGATGTTTTTTAACGTGGTGATACACTTCCGGAGAAGAGTGGGGGGTGGGAGGGATTTCTATAAGTACAAAGAAAGTTCTGTTGTATGGGGATTATGACATCAGAGGAGTTATCAGAGGCTTAATTGTCGGAGGACATGCGAAGAAGACATTATGAGCTGTGGCATTTCAATATCCCATTCCGTGCGGGTAAGATTGTGTTCAGGCCGGAACAAACTGGCGCGGCGGCGGCGCAGCGCTGCTCGTTTGTTTTATTATTTACGGTTGCGGAGAGCAAACGAAACTTAATTGCGATTCGACGTACGTTTGCACCATCGAGTGGGGTGCAGCTAATTGGGGCCACATTGTTTGGTTTTAGACAGCTGTTATTGAAAATTCTGCATTTCATAAACGCGCACTCCAGACTCACTCCGTCTGTTATTACGGCAATTTGGCATAATGTATCGCAACTCCATGTATTTGCCGCAAACACATGTACGCCCGACGCGAGTGCGCTCAGTTGGTAAATCGAAAAACTTGCGCGCGTGCATTTGGACTAATTAAAAACTTTACTGTACTCCGCACCTTTGTCTGATAAGCTTGCATTTAAAGCGCCCTCAGAGACATCATTTTCTATACAACAGACGATTCCGCCGAGTCAGAGGCAAAAACTTCCCTGGAAATAGCGAAGACGACAGCGAGTGCGAGTGTGAGTTTCTTAAAATAAGGCAATTTCGAACAGTCATGAGCATCGCACGCCTCTCCGCCTTCCCTCCCAGTTACTTGAATAAAACTTCTTACAGGACTTAAAATGTAAATGTACGTCATGATAACGTATTTGTTAGGACTGACCTAATTTTAGGAACATCTACGGCTTACTTATGTCAGCTATGCTTTGCACCACAAGCGTGTGTAAAGCCGCTCCCACACACTGCGATGTGTATGGCCAATGTTGGCCATTGGTGTGCTCCGCCAACATATTGATCAGTTTTAGTTGGCTCACGCTACGAGGAGCATACAAGGGCCAACATTAGCCACACACTGCACGCACTCAACACCATTCTGCTTATGGTGGACTACAATGATATGGCCCACCTCAAATTCACTACCTCATAATATTCTTTGCTTTATAAATCCTAAATCAACCTTTATTAAGGTAGACCAAGTTGGGTTCCATACAAGTTGTTCAGGAACAAACCGCAAGCTTGAGGGAGCACAGCTGTTTATTAGTATCTTGGGGAAATAATAATTGTGGCAGTCATGCCGTAGCCGAGAAGTTCACGTATTCATTATTACTAATGGCGGTGCTATTTGTAACTATTGCAGCATCGAGATTAGAATCAATTCCAGTGAAATAAAACAGACGACGACGACGCGACGGTGTAATTGAGGAAGACTCGCAATGACGAGCATCTTCATCTGCGATTCTAATAGCGCTTGCTCTATACGCCGGCATTCCGTCAAGGACCGGGCCACTTTTGCATTTAATGGATAGTTAAGCAATCGGGGCTATAGGCGACGGCCTTTGTTTTATCTCCTCTCGCGGAATTTCCAATCTCATTCAAAAATACAGAAGTTTATTTACATATGCATGGTGTCTCTGCTCTCTCTCCGTATGCAGGCAAATTGCATTACCGCCCAGGCCGCTTACAAAAAGCTGTTTTCGTGTTACTCCTACCCACTCGCATATGCATTTCAATTTGCCCAATCGCCATTCTTACAACACATCCACCCTCTTTGAACACTTATCTCACTTACTTATACCAGACAAAGATGAACAAGGGTTCAGAGCGTATAGGAAACGTTAGTAGTAGGTACTGCGGTACCTTCGCTGGCCTTGTGTTACTCCTACCACTCGCATATGCATTTCAATTTGCCCAATCGCCATTCTTACAACACATCTACCCTCTTTGAACACTTATCTCACTTACTAATACCAGAAAAGGATGAACAAGGGTTCAGAGCGTATAGGAGACGTTAGTAGTAGGTACTGCGGTACCTTCGCTGGCCTTGTGTTACTCCTACCTGCTCGCATATGCATTTCAATTTGCCCAATCGCCATTCTTACAACACATCTACCCTCTTTGAACACTTATCTCACTTACTAATACCAGAAAAGGATGAACAAGGGTTCAGAGCGTATAGGAGACGTTAGTAATAGGTACTGCGGTACCTTCGCTGGCCTTGTGTTACTCCTACCACTCGCATATGCATTTCAATTTGCCCAATCGCCATTCTTACAACACATCTATCCTCTTTGAGCACTTATCTCACTTACTAATCACAGAAAAAAGTGAACAAGGGTTCAGAGCGTATAGGAAACGTTAGTAGTAGGTACCGCGGTACCTTCGCTGGCCTTGTGTTACTCCTACCACTCGCATATGCATTTCAATTTGCCCAATCGCCATTCTTACAACACATCTACCCTTTGTGAGCACTTATCTCACTTACTAATACCAGAAAAGGATGAACAAGGGTTCAGAGCGTATAGGAGACGTTAGTAGTAGGTACTGCGGTACCTTCGCTGGCCTTGTGTTACTCCTACCTACTCGCATATTCATTTCAATTTGCCCAATCGCCATTCTTACAACACATCTACCCTCTTTGAACACTTATCTCACTTACTAATACCAGAAAAGGATGAACAAGGGTTCAGAGCGTATAGGAGACGTTAGTAATAGGTACTGCGGTACCTTCGCTGGCCTTGTGTTACTCCTACCACTCGCATATGCATTTCAATTTGCCCAATCGCCATTCTTACAACACATCTATCCTCTTTGAGCACTTATCTCACTTACTAATCACAGAAAAAAGTGAACAAGGGTTCAGAGCGTATAGGAAACGTTAGTAGTAGGTACCGCGGTACCTTCGCTGGCCTTGTGTTACTCCTACCACTCGCATATGCATTTCAATTTGCCCAATCGCCATTCTTACAACACATCTACCCTTTGTGAGCACTTATCTCACTTACTAATAACAGAAAAAGACGAACAAGGGTTCAGAGCGTATAGGAAACGTTAGTAGTAGGTACTGCGGTACCTTCGCTGACCTTGAAGCATCATTCGCGGCTCCAATCTTTACCGAGCGTGCGCGAACCTAGCTCTACACCTCTCACGTCTACGAACTAGATGTTTCCGACAGTAGTTAGCACAAAAATTAATCTGTAGTTCCTTTTTTATTGTCCTGAAACATTGGATGTATCCGTGTTGGAGTTGGATGAAGGTCTTAGTCCATAAATTTCTGGTTGACAAACTGTTATGTGTGTGGTGGGTGGTGGAAAGTGAAAGGGCTTGATGGGAAACAAGGAGCGAACAGCGCCCGGAAATGAACGTTAACTTTGGCACGTCGCACGTAATAAACAAGCGAGCTGTTTCGGTTATAGGACGGAAATAGTGGGCCATTAAAAAGTGTGCATCTGGTGGCAGTAGTCGCGCTGAAATGAAAATTCAATTTAATGATAACCGGCCGCGAAATAACTTAGCTGGCAGAGCGCCCCCGCGCCGCGCCTAGCTTAAAATCGAATGGGTATAAATTACGCGGTAGCAGTTTTAATTGGTGATTTAGTTTTCGGTCGCCGTTTTTCCCGCGGACGCTAGCGTGCGAAGCCGGCTTCGAATCCCCAATTTTAAATTAGTATTAAACGCTATATGCATTGCTCTCTAAATAAACTGGATTACCCCGCGGTTATTGGAGTTAAACAACTGACACTAAATCCGACAGAACCTTGTTCATTTTTTTGCTAGTTATTTCACAAAAATAACACTACTATGGTTTAAATTTATTATATATATATATATATATCCACACCTGCAAAGATTGAAATGCCTCTATATTGACATAATTGAATTCTTAGCTGGAGATTGCGATACTGATGTTTACATTATGTGGTGAAGAATCATTGGGGAGTGATTGTAAAATTTGCGTGTGGAGATGCAATGTTTTATTCAGGATTGTGGCACATAAACACATAGGTGGTAATGAAAATAAACAAGAGCGGCGCTAGCTTTCGCTCGGTCTAAGTCTGGCTCAAGTAGGCGCAAGTAAAAGCACGGATTTGGGGGAAGCTCTTTGTAGGAAAGCTTTGATTGAATTGCTCTGCTTGTTACTATATTCCCGGCTGCATTATCCCCGGCGAAATCATGCGGTTATATAAATTGAATTCGAAGACGGGAGCGGAGAACGCCAGTAATCCGACAATTTTACTTTGTCCAATTAAATTTGCAACGGAATTATCGTCGGGAATTTTCTAATTGATAAAGAATAGGCGCCGATAAGAATTCAAATCGGGTATAACAAATGCAAATTGACAGGACGTTCATGAAGATTAGGTTAAAGCCGTTTGCTATTAAATTATAGATTTATAGGATATTCGGTCTCAGCTATTGTCAAAGGAATCGAATTGATCTAGATCATTATCAATATATTAAATTTCCGCGTTTCGCATAGCATAATATACAGCTAACCTATAGCGTATCCGATATACAATAGCGACCCAACCCTTAACAATCTAGAACTACAATACTGTTAGGTAAATCTAATTATTCCCGTAATCCTGAATACACTTGCATTATGTTGTATTAATAATAAGGGAACCTCATACTCCTAATCTTAATCGTCACGTTTAATGACAACTTAAACACACGTCCACTCATTTAGAAGTACTGATGTAAAGTTTCCGCTATGCAACCAAACATACACCGCGACGTGTTGGTTCATAGGCAGTAGCGAATACTCAAACGGTGAAAAGTAACGAATACAAAGTAACGAATACAAAGTAACGAATACAAGGTAACGGGTATCCGAGAGTAACTAAACTTTACATCACTATTTAGAACTGAAAATCGTCTAGTTTAGCAACTTCAGCGAAAGCGTGTGAATCAAAATTACGCCGCAGTAGTTGTTACGAAGACCAAAGACAAATTTAATATTCCCATGTAGGAACGATAGGGAGGAAGTAATGGGGTAAGGGATTTAGAATTAAAACTTAAACGCAAACAGACTGGGATAACTTGGGAATCATCCACCAAGACGTTGGAGGGTGTCAGCAGAACTACCAGCAGTCTTCGAAATTCAGGATGCGGAAATACCCTCAATTTGATGATGTAGCAAATTGTACATGATGTGCTTAGTCTGTATCTTTTGTACTTTGTGTTCATCAGTCGTCAACCAATGTTAACGATGTTAATAACACGAAGTGGTGCTGTTTTATGCAGTTTCCTCCTTGTTGTTGTAAGTAAATTGGTAGAAGCAAGTAGTCTGTTTGTTCTGGCGTTTTCTTTCGTTGTACTGAACAATTTTAATAAGAAATAACAAAGTCGATCACAGTTGCGCGCAACGGGATTCATATTCCGCCATGGGCATCCAAATCGTTTCTCAGTCCCCCACTCCGTACTATGCACAGGGCCAATAATAGACACCTCATTATTTTGTATGCAAATAATAAAGCGTAGCGTACAGTTGATTGGAAATAATATAAAATGATAATTCTCGCGTGCGTTATTGTTCCGCACAAGTAACAAATATGGCATCAATGTGATAATAGCATTATAGTTGAAGCATTTAACGCAAATTGATGCGTATTGGCTGTGATGTTTGCGATTATACATAGGAGTGCGTTGCCTACTTTTTGCGTGGGGTCGAATTAGGGTTTGATTTACTAGAATGGCGGGTCATTAGGCATTGTGGTGCTGTTCATTATATTCAAACACGTCCATCAGAGTGGTTATCGATGTAATCATAATTTGCTAATTCGACGTTACTGGAAAACAAACGGCGGACCCAATGTTTCCGGAAAAACCAAACAGCAAAAAGAATTTGAAGAATTTGAAAAAGATATTTGACATTCCTATAGTTTAAAAAGAGGGGAATCAAGTGGTGTTGGTTTTATAAAGATTGAACAAACGGTCAACGAGATACATCCTATTGAATATGACCATTTTTGCAAATATTCCGTGTCATCTAATCAGTTATTAATTAAGTCCGTCGGCTTTCACGGCCAGAATCATATAGAAAATAAACTGCTTCCGGGTTATGCCGTGTGTCAAGATTTGTTAATACTGTCAGTATTCAGTTAGCTCTGAAGAGGCGAGTAACATGGTTCGCGAAACGTCAGCATTAACAAATCTTGACACACGGCATAACCCGGAAGCAGTTTATTTTCAGTTATTAATTAATTACGGATTATAATTTACATATTTCGGATCGGACTAAACGAACGAAAAAAAGGATTTAAAAATAAAAAAAGGCCGTAGTACTGATCTCGGTGGTGAGTCCGGTATTTGAATCTGTCTGTATATGAATGATTAATGATTAATTAAATAATTTAAATTTCGAAGACGTCAGTAAACAATAATTCATGAAATTTCACCTCCGGCAATTAAATATGAAATTTTCATAAAACGTAATGAATCTATGAATACTGCATTCGGCTTCGTTGAACGTTTTGAATTATTTTGTAGTGTCGCGGCACGGCAGGGCGTTTTAAGTAATTCATCAATTTTCCGCTAAAACTCATGTATGTATTCATCACCTATAATGTCTGAATAGTTCAATTTACTCGGCAAACGCTATTACTGACGCTTCCGCCCTGAAATATTCATGAAACACAGTCCTTCCCTATTCCGGGCCACATCTGTCGCACTTCTTAAAACTTTAAATGCATAAATGTTACACATTCAGCCACACACGGCCCAAAAAATGGTGCAAGCTCGTTTCGAATTGTGCCAACACCTTAATTAATAACACATACCACCCTCGACCTATTAAATTATTTATAATATCCACCCAAATGTAATTGCAAACATTCCAACCGCCGAAAGCCAACGTTTTGCCAAATTGCAGTTGGTTAATGATAAATCTTCAAGCTTCTAAACACTATTAAAGACTAAATTAAGTTAAAGATTCTAGGCGATCCGCGAACCAATATACCGACTGATCGTCCCATCTCCTTCTAATGGTTGAGACACGCCCACCGTGCAGGTTATAATTCGGCCCCGACGCGGTTACACCCGATTGAGCTGTAAACAGTCTGTACTTTACGGCGTTGTATTGTTTTTAATAAGTAGCATGACTAATTTTATAACTTGTGAAACACCTCGATGTGTGTTTTCTTTGTGAGTGGTAATAACAATGAGAGGCATGTAGAACAGTGAAGCGTTGGTATTATAATTTATAACTGGATGGGGTATGTGCGAGAGTCAAGAGATACGTGTGGCTCATGTAAAGCGACGTCGCAAAAATTAAACATATCCAGATGTTGATAGAGCAAACACCTGGGAGAGCCGTATGCACTTCGCTACATGTGCAATTTGTTCACGGGCTTAAGAGGCATTTGCATTTAACATAATGCCTCCTGCACTTAGCACTAACTAGGGAAGCACACAAATGCTGCGCGGTTGCAGGGATTGTTTATCAACGAGTCACTTTTGTCGGAAGTCGCTACGCTAGAGTCTAGTTATTGGGTCAGGAAAAAAAGAAAATATCTGCAGTTTCGAATATCCTGTCGTCCCGAAATATCCAGCCGAAAAAAAATTGATTTATGACTTTATTTGTTTTACTTACGCGTAATTTACATAGGTATTTTGTGGGGCCGGAAGTTGTTCTTCGTAAATTATATTTCGCTCGGATATGACGTGCGAAAACAACTTTTTCCACGCGGACGAGGTTTAATTAAATTTATTGCACACAGCCACGGTCCAATAGCACTTTTCCAACCTCTAATATTGATGGATTGGTTTAAGCGTTCTTTTAATTTTGTCGCTCTATCGATGTTCTATCGTTTATATCATATATCTACCCTGGGGTAATACCCCAGGGTCTTGGGACCAATTCTCTATCTACTATATACAAGTGACCTACCACAGTTGGAAAATGTAGGCCTGAAATACAGAGGACTGCAGGTACTGGCTTCTGGGAAAAAACTCTCAGTTGTCAGTACAGAACAAACCACAACTTTAGGGTGTCACGCAGAAAAAACAAATATCCAAGGAATTCAGACTTTCCCAAATAAAGTACTAAGGAATATGGTTAACGCTCCTTGGTACATACGGAATAGTGACCTGCACCGTGATCTTGGTGTCCCACAATCATCCAAGAGATAAAAAGATTCGCCACTAAGCATGAATCTCGCCTAAGCCACCACGTCAACGTAGAGGTCCTGCAGCTACTGGACAACCAGAATCTAGTGAGAAGACTAAAAAGAACTAAACCCTTCGAACTAGCGAATCAGTGAAATGTGTATAAAGCAGAGCACAGTGAGTGAAGTGTGCTTCTTGTTTAGGACAAAGTAAATATAGGACATCAGTGGATAGCCTATTAGAGACAAGTACCTAGTTTTAAGAATTCAGATTTAAATTGATGGTTAATCTTTTAGATTAGTTTTAATATGTTAAGCATCTTATGGTTATTGCAAAAATTGTATTTTCCGCGAGTGCACATCCAAATGTTAAATGCAAGCGCGGTTTCTATTCACTTATACATCAAACATGCCAATAGATGTTTTGCCAATAGATGTTGCACCGTTTCCTCGGTAGAATCTTCAGCCAGGCTAAAGCCGAAAGCGTCTTAAACCGCAGATTAAGCTCGGATGGGAATTAAATGTTTAAATGATGCAACTGCTAATTAATTCTAATTTTCGCGGCAGTCGCGCCGAGATAGGGTAACGAATTTTATACAGCCGAGGAAGCAGTTTAACTTAAATCGAGCAGGGCAGGCGTTTCACCCCATGATAAATTACGAAAAGCTTTTTTTTAATGCCCACAACATTATTAATAAGAAATTTGTAGAAATAGTTAAAACTGTAAATTTCTGTTGACAAAACAAGTTTGATTTCCCTTTGTACCCTGGTTAGTCTATAATCTAAGATCTACCTTACCTAAATTACCACGTCGTTCTATCCACGTACCTAAAACAAAAAAAAATACGTTAGTAGAGAAATACATGAAAAATAGCATAGAAACTGCTTAGCTTTAATGGGGTAATGGTTCATTAAATAACGTTTATGGTGTATAGCATACTAAAGCACAACAATTTTAGTAAAATTTTCAAGTTTAACGGTGCTGCATTACAAATTAATGTTCGCGTCATGTCGCTCTAGCGCGTCAACGCTAAATGCATTTGTGTAAATTCGTGAGTTTGCAAAGTTTAATGGATCTGGATGGGTGTCCTCACCACACACACGAGCTCGCAAAGTCTTGTGTTTTTACTACAAGGTCATTATAAATTATTGTAGTCGAAGTACGCCATGCCCATGTAACTACATTTTATCGCTTAATAGAAACAAGTATCGAACTTACAGTGGGTTATGCAACCAATTTAACAAATTGCGAATAGCACAGCATTGGTGGTAATAACTATGTCAACTTTAGTTAAACAAATACTTCTGTGTAAAGATAATTGGCTATCCATTTTTTAAAATGAGCCAAAGTATAAAATAAGTCCTTTAGTCTTCTTCAGTCTGCCCTCTCTCCCTCATCTGTATTTTAATGTTTCTTGCATCTGGAATTTTTAGTGATTTTCTTGGAGCAACATTTTTATTCTGTTCCTTTTTCGCTTCCTTTCTTATTTCGCTAAAATGATTTTCTTTTGTGCTTTCTTCTTTTTGCTTAACAAATATTCTCTCCAAGCATTAGATAATAATGTTACAGAAGAACAGTTTCTTTTTACTTAATTAATTAATTGTAACATAACAAACGATGTAAAATATGTTATTTTCTTGTGTAAAGACAGCAATAGAGCCATATGTATTACTTCTAACCATGTACACAATTCCGACACACATGTCTGATTTAAGGACGTGCTATATTTACATGTACCTAATTCCGATACCCCTAAATTTGTAAATAATAGTGGTTAAAAGAGTAGTACACCGTATTATTATGAAAATATAAGCTATTTTAGTCAGCCTAAATAATATTATTAGATTTTTTTTAATTACTGTTATCCTGTAGCGATACAAAAAGAAGTTGAATTGCAATTACCTTATAAGGAAAAATCAACTTTTAGCATAACACTCAATTATCAAGATCAGTCAAACTTGTAGGTTATATTCTGACCGTTTAAACATTGGTAGAATAAGAAGCGGTTGAGGGTTGATATGTGAAATGTCAAATCAACAAACCGGATGTACTAAAACAAAGTTCAATGTTGTAGATTTCTTATTCAGTCAGTTTTAACGGTCGTTTTTCTTGTTTGAGGAAAATCGATCGACATTAAGGTGGGGAATGTGTATAAATTTACTCCGTTTGACTGAATGAGGTGGAGAAATTGCCGCTGGAAGGTATAAACATGCAAATGTCATTAAAGTATTAGCAACATATTTCAGTAAGCTGTTATAAGAACATACAGCTGGGTTAACGGTTGCATGCAACTAACTCAGATATATCCAATCTAGCGTTCTGAAGTTTGATGTATTCATTTCCTGTATGTACACACAGAAAAGTGATTATTTGGTACGAGAAAACATAATTTTTTGAATTTATTTACTAGATTCAAATGCATATTTACTTGGATGTAGAAAGTTAGGTATATACAAGAAATGCCACATATTCAATATAAGTAAAATAATTTCTCTGATTGTATTGAAAGAAGTAATTGAATTTTTCGTCCCAAAAATGTTAATTTCTCCAACGAAGTAATAGTAAATCCATCCAAGTGAGTAGTTACGTGATCCAAGTAAATATAAGACATTTAATATAAGTAAGTATTGCTTACTGAATAAAAACCCACCAATTAATTAACTGAAGTGATTCTCACTTCTTTCAAGTAATCCCTTTCTCTAGAATAAATATGCGCACCGTGATTTTGTCAAGGCTCGCGCGCCCGCGCGTGGTGCTGGCGCCGAGGAGCCTAACCTAGTACGCAAAACAACAACGAACTACCCGTAGGGGATGTGCCTTGTGATTTATTGGGGATGTGTATTGTGATTTATAGTGTACAATAAACGTTTCAACACGGAATAGTTTGATGTAACGCACGCAACAGTTTAGAACGAGTAAGTAAATATAACATACCTATCTTGTTAATTAGCAATAGAAAACGTGTTTGTGCCAAATCTTTAAAATTGTTACATTAAGTAGCTAAAAATATTTATCGGGAATAAAAATATACACTTCATTGAAGACTGTTTACTGACTTTACTGACTTCACCAGAGTAACCACTTTCTTAAATATAGTAATTATTCCAAGAAATAAAATTTCTTGGTTGAAGTCAATAATCTCTCGCGTATATACGAACCTACCAACTACTTCAGCCAAGTAATTCTCTCTTCGTTCGAGAGATCACTTTACTGTGTGTATTTCAATATTACGTATTCTTCAATTTAACTACAAAAACTGCTATTTCTATATGTTATTTTGCGATAAGCCTAGCATATAGTGGAAACTAAGTAACTTTTTTATATTTTTCGGAGTTTTTATTAATTCAGGTTGGTCACACAGCGAAAGGTTTTTTTAATTTTGCCCGAATTCTGTTTTTACTAGGGGGCCAGCTGGGTTAATACTTTGGTGCACCTGTCCCAATAACTTTTCCCATGATGGCTATAAATATAATGCCAACATTTTAGCTCTAGATTATAAAACGGGCCGCGTATTAAATTTATTCCCGCATTGGGTCGATGAATTGTTTATTCTATTTATACGGGGTCCAATCAGCTTCCAGATAAATGGAAGTAATTCCGGATTTGTCTATACGTAATCGTCTTTCTACCTTTTTCGACGGCTTCAGATTTACATCGGGTTGCTGTCTTTATGTCCGCCGCCGTACTTTTTTACAAATCTCCCTTTCCTGTCGTAGCAAATTCAATTCCAGTCCTGCCTATGCGCCGCTTTCAACCCCCGTAACGCCATTATAAAGTTTTAATTCAATGTTTCTTTTTCCCTACCTCGTCGCCTCGAACCTAAAATTGTCCAGCCGCCCGTCCTACACCATCATTCAACCCTATTCTCAATTTACTATACGAAATTGTCCACCAAACATGTTGATTTTCACCGAATATTGTATATGAATTAATATGTTATTATCAATTTTGGTTAAATAATACATGTGCCTGAATATAGAAAAGGAAAAGCCCTAGCTTTCATTAGAAAATTACTAAAGAATACGGAGTCCGGCCCTGTTCAGCGCAAGAAAATCATCAACACCCTACCCCAGTGCAGCACAACGTTTATATCTTTTGGATTGTGGAATCTTAATGTTCTTTTTACTCATATTGTAAATAATTCAATTGCATAGCCGAATTTACTCAATTAAATCATAATTAACCGCGATATTATCATGGAAAAATTTTGTTGTTGGTTGCCGTGCACACAAATTTACATATTTAAATGTCAAATGGAACTGGTATCACTAACAATTAAGAATGTTTTATGCTGCAATAAAATACAGCACCTGTGCGTTCGTGGAAAAGTGCAGTGTACCTCTATTAATAAAAATATTTTCTAGAGAACGTAACAGAAATAATAAAGATAATAATTTAGTCGGGAAATATGTATGAAGCAGTTTTGAAAGACGCAATATCACAAATTATGTAAAGTGTAATTTCCTAGAATAGCAGGAAAAATCCTTATATTCATGAAATATATATGGGGTCCCGCACGAAAGAATCACCCTAACTGCCATCTCTCGTTTCGATAGTATTCACTCCTGTGTTTGAAGGACCATAATTCAAAAACTACTGAACAGAAAAAATTTAATCATTTCGACTTAAGTTGTATGACTGTCAAAATTGTTTGCCTCTCGGTGTAAACACGAGCGCGAGAGAAGTGAAAAAAGTACAAAAGTACGTAAAAATGTAGAAATGATTCAGGGGTATGAGACACATTATTTAAATTTTTTCTGTTCAGAAGTTTTAGAGTTATGCGCCTTCAAACACAGTAGTCGAGTGGTAGCCCTGTTCTACCTAATTTAATAAATTATACAGGTTATTATAAATGATTGTAGTCGAAGTAGCTGCTGATCCAATGTAAAAATATGTGTTGGCCGCTCCATACGAACTGATTACTACTATGATACTACTGTTCTAGATGTAAATGTTAAATTGGTTGCAGAACCTAATGTAAGTTTAATACAGAAATGTAGTTATATGGGCACGACCTACTTTGACTACAATCATTTATAATAACCCTTTACATGGCACTTAGAAAATTAAATTAGGAAGTGAAATATGTTAATCAATAGTTTTTGAAAAAATACCTTGGCCTGGATTTGAACCAGGAACCAGGCTGATGGTAGAACACGGCAAAGGGTAGAGATTTTATAGTATCGTTGATTTGAAAGAACAAATTGGGATACTGTTTGCTTCCTGTGGTTGTAGTTAGTATAAAGTACAGCGTATTTGTGTGTATTGATTCAAAGGGAAATGAGCAAATTCTATGCAGTACACACGTGAATGTGTAGCTAGGCTTAATTGATTAAATGTGTGCAAAACCAGGCACTGATTTGCATCGAAAATAAAATATGTCATAATTATTTTATAACATGTGTTCGCGCTTGTGGATGCGAGTCACTGTATTGGTGGTGCCGCGCTACTGCATAACATACGACGTGTTTAAATAATGACATTGGCAATTAGCCAGAGCCATTCCTGAAATATTCAGCGCGAAAACGGGATAGAGAGGGGTTGTACTTTCCGGCACGTCCATAAGTACGTATAAAACACCTTTGTGCCAGTTCCTTATTTATATTTAACGGGGATTTACGTTGCCCGGCAAAATTGATAGGTAATGGATAAACCGCCCGCCGCGCCGGCCTGGGGAAATTTTAAATCCCCCTAGATAGGATATATCGGCGCTGCAGATAAAGACGAGGCGGTATTAGAAAATATAAGCAGCGAGAAGGCAATAAAATCAAACACGCGCCGAGCGGTCTTAAAAATATACCACCAGTCGATCTGGATCTTCAAATGGATCTCTTAGAACAACTAGAAATCAAACAAAACAATTCAAACTAGGTCTACGTAAAAGGGAGACACATAGACATGAGAAAAATCCATAATCCTCTTGTTATGGCAAAGAGTAGTGTAAAACTGTACTCGCACTGTTGAGATTTTTAGAATGATCACTTTGCTAACATCAATAAATTATAAAATCCGCGAGACAAGTGAGGTATTGCCGGAATTAATAATTTTAATGCGGGCATAATTTCGATTGTCAACCGTTGTTTGCGCAATGTGACAGCCGGTTGAATAGTTATAATTCTAATACAAATAGCCATTCTCGTCGCTTGATATATCGGAGGCAATTAGGCATAGAGCTTGGGGCTCAAAAACCCGGCCTCCCCGAAGAAAACATCTTTATCTCGCTCGAGATCGCTACCGTCTGTGTAAAGTGCGCGACAGATCGCCATTTTTCGTTGCACACACACATATATATGACACAACTTCCCATTCAGTCGACATGCACGTGTACTTTCAATTTGACGATCCAATATCTTGTACAGTTTATTCGGTCCACTACTATCCACATCTATATTGAAACGAACTTGCTAGCCAACAGTTCAAGAAGTCGAAGATTTTATTTTACTTGAATCATCAGAGACAATACCACCATTTACATTGGTAACTGCGCGCCGCGGTCGATAAAACTTATTGCGCATACGAGTCACCCGTACATACAATAGGGTATTTGACTGTATTCAAAATACATACGTACCATTCATATTACAAAGAGACGGTTTCAATCAAGGTCTGTTTTGCTATAACCATAAATGACAACAAACTTTGGATTTAGTTAGAATTTATTTATCTCAACCCGTCTTTGCACACGGCCAGCTAAATGTGGCATTTTCTACGGCTAAAGTGGGATTATACGTAGGTGTACATTGACAAAACGCTTTCTCAGGGGCGATTATTGAAAAAGAGTCTATTCAAATCAACAGGTACATGGTATGAAGAAATATTTAGGTTTGTAAATATTCATTTTTTTAGTTATTTTATTGTCTTCTGTAATATATACATATACGCCAACAACTTTCTCCGCAGTTTCAAATCTTGCGGAACAGCTACAAATAGTTTATTCGGAGTTTTTATTGACGTATTTCTGCATTTATACACCATTTATAACCCATTTTTATGTAGAAATTATGAAAACAACACATCATACAACACAATTACCAAACGGCGACGATGCCGATGCTGACAGACCATATGGGCCGAGTTGACATCTACTATCGGGTGACGTCACACAACAGAAGTATCGTTTTGGCGGGACTTTTTGTGATTCAATTTTTAACGCTGATTTCTATGAAATATTGTGGAAATAATTACGAAAAATAATGCATTTACAATGTAGAGTGAAGGAATAAATACACTAAGATGGTTTTCCAATAATAGTCGATTGATTAAAAGGGCACACAATACAAAACCGTGCAAATCAACAATAGGAAGAGCTGTTAATACGATTACTGTCCTGAGGGAGTTAATAATTCCATCTGCATACATAAAGCAACATTGAATATTCAACGTATTTTTCAAATGGTATCATCATAAGGGTTTGTGGTGGGGTAGACTTCATGATTGATGGGTTGACGCTGGCGAGGGTCGGTTGAAAATTTAACGGTGTTGCGGGTTTAAACAAGCCCATTGTTCGTGGGGGGTCGGTTTTTATTTTTCGCTACCGGATAGGAAGTGCCCAGGCGGTGGTTATCTTTAATTTCGACATTAGCGCCGTTCGGAGTTGCACTTGAACGTGTTTGGCTGGTGGTAATTAAGTGAGTTTTAAATGATGCATGGATGCGCCATTTAATTCTGCGGTTTTGGGAAATAGCGCTGCCCTGGGGAAGGGCCTGGGATGCCGGGAAACTCCGTAAGGAGATATGATATTAAATGCTGCATGGCATACAAGCACTTGGACGAAGAAGCCTGCATATCGAGCTTGCACTTTGAGGAGAGGCTAGGAGCAGATATGGGCAAATTCGTGAGGATTTCGTGTAATGTTTACCGCAGAATACATTCGATTGGAACATCGTGCACGATGTTCCATAATAATCATAATAATTATAATAAAACGCGAAGTTAAATCGCCAGATAAACCAGAAATTCATGGAGGGAAACGAAAATAAGGTAACTGGGATAAAGGATATAATTGTAGTCATTAATATAAAGTGCATGGCGATAAGTACAAAATTTAGAAGCCTATAATTGAATCGGCGAGTCCAAAAACAGTACAAGTCCAAAATTGGTCATTTTGAAATGAAATAGCCTAAACGTTCACCATGGTTTATTCTATCGAATAGATCTAAAGAGGTTGCTTGGGCAAAATAAGCAAGTCCAGAACAGTGCTTTTTTGCTCCCTCATGCAACGCGTTTTGTACTCAGTTTCTACTGATATATCAGTTGTAAACATTAGCCAACTTCGTAATTTGCATTCAAATCGTTGTTGAGGTACGCCGAAGTAATCAATATGAATATCAATATCAAAGAGGTAGATGATAATAAAAAAATCTGATGTGGCCAGGCACATGACTTTATCATATCGAAATCGGCCATGTCTGCATTAAAATAAAACTACTAGAACTAGACAGATATGTCGATTAAAGCTGCGTTCGTATATTGTACTGCGTTGACACCGGTACACCGTCCAAATGACACCCGTGTTATTGGGTGTAAAAAGTGTAACGGTGTACAATATCCGAACGCAGCTTATATTGACAGTAGGTATTGTCAAAACATTAGCGTTTGACACTACCTACTGTCATTAGAATCAAAATATCTGCCATATCCTGGCTACTAGTTTTAATGCAGTACGACCAATTTCGATTAAATAGAATTTGCAGCTAAACTATTGTTTGTACCAAAAAATTTCATAGTCATAAATTATTCAGAATTTTCTCTATTTTAATTTATTATTTAACTATTTCGATGAAATTCCAGAAATGTCGGCTTATTCGCACAATCTTTGAAAAGTGTTAAGACTAAACCTCCAGTTCCTTTGGACCCTTTTCAACAGAAAGCTTTTCAGCTCTAAGTTTGGTCATGAAACTTCATGAAACACACACAGAAATTTTTTTGTACATTGGTCAAATATGTTCATGAAACTTGATGAAACACACACAGACATTTTTTTGTACATTGGTCAAATATGTTCAGGGGACCCAATAGGACATATTTCCGCTAAAATCTCAATTTTTTTTTCGGCACGGTTACAATACTTATACGCAGTATGAATAAAATGAACAACCTGTATATTAAAAATATATTTGGACGATTGCTTGTTTAAGACCAAAAACTATTGTTTGAATTTTCTTTGAAATTCTTTACGGTTGGAGAATTACTAAGGTTCAATTTCGGTAATTTTGACTAAACATGTATAATCCGATATTTGTTCCCGTACTGTATAAACGTCATTAAATAGTCATGTGATGTAATATATGTAGCAAGTCATCTCATCAGTTGGAGCCTTATCGTCATTTGCAAGGACATATCATACGAGTTTTTTCTCGGCAGAACGCACTTAATTGTACGCAAAATGGATTTAAATATAGCCTATCTTATCGGGGTTAATGGGTTAACGCATGTGGTACACATGTATCATAGCTAGAGCGGTGGTTACAGTGTTCAGGTTAAACAGTTTGTATCCGTATATCTGCAAATTATACTGCCGCATGCGAGCGCGCTTTTACAATATTATGGTGATAAGAATCGCCGGCATTAGTGATCGATTTTAATAATTTCCATATTTCTGCCCCGCCGTATTGTAAATACGCCGGTGCCCATTGTATTTCCGGAAATAACTACCATAACAATTATATTGTTCATAATTATTCGCGTATATCTTTCGGAGTAAAATTTTATTATTGAAATGATAAAGCGTGGCAAACAACCGGCACGGAACGGGCGTAACAACCGCGACCGCCCTAAACTGGCCGAGTTTATTCAATTACAGCCGAAATAAAGCTGTTTTGGCCATAAATTTAATCATAATAATTACGCGTATCAATCTCCGAAGCGTCAGAATCCCGACTTCAGGCCGCAGAACAAATCGCGAGAACAAATGTGTTGGAAACAAACTTTCGACTTGATGTATACCGTCGAAACTTCACGTAAAGTACTAAGCTTTTGTAGAGACACGGATCGACCGGGCAATCAACTAACTTCCTACATAAAAATAATTTATTAAGTAAACTTCTCAAGTTATTGCACCCAAACCCATAATGCCATATTGCCTACCTTTTCAGCCCACTTTCAAACAAAAAACTCCATTCATTCAACACACTGTCTCCTCTCAAATCCAGACCATCAAGATCCCTTTCGCACAAACTTACTTTGATCGATCTTTATCGCTTGTTATTGGTTAGATTAAAGGTCGTATTCGGTCTAATCTTCCTTCTAAAAGCATTATGTGAACGAATTACATTGATATAAAGCTTCGTATACTTGCCAAATTTCAAATATTTGCCACATGTTAAAGATTTGGCTGATTTTTATGAAACTCAAAAAAATGTATGACACAAACAAATTTATACAATATTCGTTTGTGATTTCGGACCGTCAGAGTTGCATCGGACATTCATGCATCGCCGCATTTTCTAATACATGAAAATTTTCTTTGAGGACTTGCTACATGTGCGTACTGAATGGGAACTAGCTATTTTTTTGATTAGTTCGCCTTATTTGCACATTAGCTTTTTCAAATCAAACTGATAATTTTATTACGAACAAGCAAGGTTTTATTTTATAATGCCGACATATTTTTAATTACATAAGTGCAGAATTCACTGCGTACTAACAAGGGCATTCTTGTGGAAATTTACAAAACAAATCTTGACGAAACTGTTTGTTTCATTTTAATGATTTTTTGTTTAATTCATCAGCGTTCTTTATTATTAATTCGCAGCATCTAATTTTAACAGACTGTAAAACAATACAATTGGTCATTTGATGTGAACTAGTTTAGATAAATTATTATTTTAATGAGAAAAAGTATATATTTTTTTATTTAAATTAGAAAGATATTGCCCATAAAAGAAATGTTAGAAATGGTTTCTTCGTCATCTTTAAAGTTCTACTAAATCCAATTGTATTACTAGGTTCGTTGTATAAATATGTCCTAATATTGTCTGAAATACAGATCAATTAGCTTCTGAAACAAAAATTTAAACAAATGAGCTTTCAAAATATAACCTTTTTGTTGAATAAAAAAGCTACACAAAAATAATAAACATCATAAAAATCGACAAATATATAAATACAAGCAAATAAAGTGTAATTTTCCAAATAAATTATTTTATAATCATGCTGTCTATAACATTTTTATGATGTTTATTACTTGAAGAGAAACGAAAGCTTTTTGATTTAACAAAAAGGTTATATTTTGAAAGCTCATAAATGAGCATCATCTGCATTGTTCATAGAAAAGCATCAACTTAGGATACACTCTGTATATGGTGTACGTTTTTCTTGGAAAGAAGTAACATTGCGTTTATGTGGACAGGTAAAAACAACAATATTTCATTTTTAATTTCTGTCTGACGGTTTCCGGAAAACTGTCTGTCTGACGGTTTCACAAAATTACAATTTTATGCGGTTTTCGCCCTTTCGAAAAATCAAAGATCTTAATAATAAGCCTAGGGCACTTGCTATACCCTCTTCAACTGGATATTGCAAATACCAAGTATTCGTCGTAAGAAAAAACCGTCCGCACAGCCGACCGTCGAATATATAAATCTATTTTTGAGCTGGGCTCGATGCGAATTGAATAGAACTGGTTTTTTCTTTTCACAAATAATCGTATACTTGGCAAATTTTTGATATTTGGCAAGTATAACTGCTAGAAACTTATTTTGGAATAGAGGTGAAGTGGTAAGTGGTATTGGTTTCTGGTGTGTTTAAATTAACCAAAATGGTTGCCGTAAATGTTGGTCAGGGTGTTTCGCATTAATTTTGATTAAACAAATTGCGGATGGGGTTATCAAATGATAAAATGCAGCCAGTGTCCCCTAGGCGCCTGCGAAACGGAATTATCACGCGGCTCCAGTAATTTGTAATTCATAATTTGTATAATTTTGAGACTAAATGTCTGAAGGTATCGCCAGACGTGACGGAAATACATGATATTAGTCCTGGGAGGAGTTAGAGAGAGAGGAAGCGAGAGGGATGATGACTCTATAAGGGAAGGGGTTGTTAACACGATATGGTTTAGGGCAATATTGAACGCGGTTGTGGTGCACCGATGACATGGAATATTATTTAATATTAATTCGGGGCAAGCATTTCACAACAACAAAGGCCGACGTGTGTAAACAAGTTGGCGTAACACTACGATATTGACCGGCAAAAACCGCACATCAATTACTTTTAAATATGTATGCGGTGAATTCGACAACGGAACAACCATTTGATCCGGGCAGCATTTAAACATTACAAAAAATTTAAACAGAGTCCGTCTGTCAAGAGCACAATCGGCTGGCAAATATTTACACATGCCTCAATAAAAATTGAACCCGTTTGAAGCAAACGAATAAATAGAAATAATACCCAGTTTATTTATTTATTATTCCAGCTCTTGACAAACGTTGGCGACACACATCGCATCGTGTAGGAGTGGCCTTAAAAAATTGTTGCGTTTGTTCATCAAATTGATAGACCTTTGTGAGAAAGTCCAACAATATTAATTATTGTTTCGATGACCTATTATTGCGTTCAAAATCGATAGGATAATTACAATCGGCCGGAGCGGTCCTTAAAATATTAACCCCTTTAACGCGGCACTTCGTACAATGCGCGAACCTCGGTCACGCTAAATTGTTATTGCAATTATTGTGTAATTTGCCATTCATACGAGTACTGTTCAAAGTCAACAGCGATCAACCAAGTGCAATTTACAATACAAAAGCGATCCAGCGCTTGCTTGACGTATCGAAAAAAGATTTAGATAAAAAAAACGGCGGAAGATCGCGCGTAAACTCCCTTATTTAACCCCTCAGGATGGATATTTAAGTATTTATAGGTTTCTGAATTGAGATAATCCGCGACGTAAACCCTGCGGCGCCTGTGGTTAAGATAAAAATAAACCGCTTCTTGTCCTCAAATCTCTAGATGTTTATATCAGGTTATTATTATTTAAAAAATGGTGCATTTGGGATTGCTTTTGGGTTGTTGCAGCAACAATTCACTCTGAAGTCGTTCTCGTTTTGTGTTCTCGTTGCCACAAACTATCAAAATGCTATGAGTTAACCTACAACTTACTGGGAACTGCTACTCACTCGGAGGTACACGTACAGATGGCGCCATACGTGCGCATACGCCGGAAAACGTAAGACGTAACACGCAGGAGATGAAATTCGTTGCGGTCGAGAACGAACTTTACGGTTTACGGAGCGTCACTATAATCGCGGGGTGGATATTATATCCTTTTACGCTACGTTATTACGGTGCGGTCACGTCACGAGTGAATTTGGTTATATTTGTATAATTTGGTGAGTGTTTGGTTTAATTTTCCCCGATTTTTGGGTAAATGTAACAGTAGACTCTGGTGCTCGAGAATTATGTACAAAAATGCGTTAAGTAGATACTAACTTCAGGTTTGCGCTCGGAGGCGAAATAAAGATGACATTTACGCAGTATGAGTGGCTCCGCGAGGCATATTTCCTACTGAAAGTGTTTCAGCCCTTCACTTACTTACCCCTTCGCACTAATGCCGCCGCCATTAGGGGGAAGATTCTCTGATTATACTAAAAATCTTTATAAAGTTCTGGAAATTATATGCCGGCGCAACATCCGCGGCAGGGTAAAATAATAGTAAAGTGCAGACGTAACTTGATTTCGCACCGGGTACCTTCTTTCACCATCTTGCCCTCCAAAGCTCGAAACCGATATTAAACTTTTAACTCTCTAAGATTTCTTAGGGGACATCCTAGAGCAGCAGCAGTTTGTAGTATTAAACTACTAAACTACTACCATTACTTAGTAAACTGATATTTACCTCCAGTAACTAAGCGAATTCACCAAAATTATTAGGATTTTTCATATTAATAGGTCTGCCCAAAAATTTGTATTACCTTGTCTGTGAATGAAGCGTTTTCTGACCATTTTGAACATGTCTTCAATATTTGTCAAGAAAAAAAACCTGCTCTATTGAATTCGTAGCGAGTCCACCTCTAAAATAAATTTATATATTCGACGTTCGGCTGTGCGGACGCGCTTTTTACGCCATATACTTAGTATTTGCAATACCCAGTTGAAGTGGGTATAGCAAATGCAAAGGCGACAAATACTGGTGCATTTATTTGTACTCGATGAACATTTTAGTACGCTGTTTAATTTTTCCATTTTTTAATTTCGTTTTGTGTGTAGTAGATCGTATACGAAGATTCACAATAGATTTGTAATTACTAGTAAAATTTTCGATTTTTCTTAAGGGCGAAAACCGCATAGAATTGTAATTTTGTGAAATCGTCAGACAGACAGTTTTCCGGAAACCGTTCAGACAGAAATTAAAGATAAAATATTGTTGTTTTTACCTGTCCACCTACACGCAATGTTATTTCTTTCCAAGAAAAACTACTAAAATACAGCATGTCTATAAAATAACTTATTTGGAAAATTATACTTTATTTGCTTGTATTTATATATTTGTAGATTTTATGATGTTTATTATTTGAAGAGAAACGAAAGCGGTTAAAAATATTTTAATAGTAGAGACAATTTTGTGTAGTTTTTTTATTCAACAAAAAGGTTATATTTTGAAAGCTCATTTCTGTAAATTTTTGTTTCAGAAGCTAATTGATCTGTATTTCAGACAATATTAGGACATATTTATACAACGAACCTAGTAGTACAATTGGATTTAGTAGAACTTTAAAGATGACGAAGAAACCATATCTAACATTTCTTTTATGGGCAATATCTTCCCAATTTAAATAAATAAATATATATTTTATCTCATTAAAGTAATAATTTAGTTAAACTAGTTCACATCAAATGACCAATTGTATTGTTCTACAGTCTGTTAAAATTAGATGCTGCGAATTAATAATACGGAAAGCTGATGAATTAAACAAAAAATCATTAAAATGAGACCAACAGTTTCGTCAAGATTTGTTTTGTAAATTTCCACAAGAATGCCCTTATTTAGAGAATTCTAGAATTCTGTAATTAAAAATATGTCGGCATTATAAAATAAAACCCTGCTTGTTCGTAATCAAATTATCAGTTTGATTTGAAAAAGCTAATGTGCAAATAAGGCGAACTAATCAAAAAAATAGCTAGTGCCCATTCCGTACGCATATGTAGCAAGTCCTCACAGAAGATTTTCACGTATTTAAAAATGCTATGTGGTGATGCATCAATGTCCGATGCATTTACTGTTGCAGTGCAACTCTGACGGTCCGAAATTACAAACGAATATTTACAAATTTGTTGGTATGTAATAGATTTTTTTTAGTTTTATAAAAATCAGCTGGTAATCAAGGATGGATGAAAAATATTAGGTGAACGAATTTAAAAGGAAAAATAAATCACTCATGGCATCGTTTAGACCAATCAATAACAAAAAATTTCGATATTTGCTAAATATTTAACATGTGGCAAATATTTGATATTTGGCAAGTATACGAATATGTAGCCCCGGCTTAACAATTGCTGTCAAATTAGTAAAATTAAGCTGGCGCTACACGATGATATGCACACGTTGATAAACGTTGATAGTTCTACTAGATAAAATGTTTAAGTTGGCAGTTGACATATTACAATATCGATTCGAATAAATCACAGGTAGTGCGTCTAATCTAGTGGCCGTTATAAATGAAATAAAGTCATTGAACTTGGAGCTGAAACTCGTAGTCGGTCGTCACCTCGATAAAAGACGTAATTCGAGATACGACGCCGAACCGGTGGCGGGCGAGTCCCTTCCCTTGATATATGAAACCATGGTCAGCTTTTGTGTTCCCCAACACTACGTTAGATAAGTGTTTATTATGTCCGATTAGATTTTGTCCTCAGATACAAGTGATTTGTGCATTTCGTACCCAGAGGTATGCCAGGAATTATAGCGGTGTTGCATTCCCACATTGTGCCCAACCCATGATAACTCACACCCTATTTAATGGACCCACAAATATTCAACTAATTTTGGTACTTTTCTGTATGTATATTTGTTCCTCTCTTCAGTTCGCTTTCCATACGAATTTATATTATGTTTTGCAATAGTTGTTTTGTGTTGATCATCGAGTATACCCAGCTCAAGTCGTGTTCTAATGGCTCTAATGGTAGTGAGATCAACTGTTGAAGAATCTACTAGAAATCTTCAACAAGCTACAGTAGACTCTCCTATAACGCGGTTACTACAACGCGAAATACTACAAACGCCCTAAAAATTTTGCGACTACATCTTCATATAACGCGATTCTCGTACAACGTGCATGACGCGTAATATTAAACCGCGTTGTAGGAGAGTCTACTGTAGTCATAAAATACATCATTGGACCAATAAAATGGAAGACCAAGCTCAAAGAACTGAAATCTGTCCACATTAATTTTACCAACAAAAGATTCGAGGACATGCCTCATGTCAAGATTAACGACGCCATGGTTCCATATGCAAACACTGCAAACTATGTGGGTATGACTACAAAGCTAAGGTGGAAAGGACACGTTAAGAAGAAGATAGTAGAGCTTGATCTCAAATACAGAGAATTGTGCTGGGCTTTGGGAAGAAACTCTCTGTTGTCAGTACAGAACAAACACTTGGTTGTAAATGTGTTTGTTCTGTACTGACAACAGTAATGAAATCGCGTCAACGTAGAGGCTTGCAGTTGCTGGACAACTAGTATCCAGTGACAGGACTAAAAATCACTAAATTCTTCGAACTAGTGAACCAATGTGTAAAAAGCAGAGCACAACGATGTCAAATGTGTTCATAATGAGTTCACTCACACGCATCCGTTATAAAGGTTCGCTCACTGCACCCAATCAAGGTCATGGTTCGTTCACTGTCCATTGCTAACTACAGATAGCAGTATTTGCCGAAATGGCGAAATTTGCAGACATTATAGGGAGTGTAAATATGTTGCACAACGCTAATTGCCAATTTAAAATGTCAAAAGACAGAACAAAAACGTGGGTTAGTTCACGAGTGAAATGGATAAATTCGTAGGTAAATAACCTTTTTTCGGCGCACGGACATCAAAGCCCTATTATACGCAAGTGGGTCGCGCTTTGTGGATCGCAAATGGCAGAAATTGTCAAAATGGCGTATTGTAAAAGATATATTCATATTTCGGCAGGGGCACTGGTCGATTTATTACGTTTTATAGTCTGCCTTTTTTCTATATTCTACGGCAAACCGTATAATAAGTGGGGGTATATACGAAACACCTGTCATAAAACCGAAGCGATTCCGGGTTATTTATTATTTAGTGGGATTTCGTTTAACTACCCTGGACGGCACTTATACGCCGCGCAGACGTAAGCGCGGGACAGGGGATTTTTCACCAAACGATCGCTGAATTTTCAAAACACCGGACGCAGAAATTAATTAAGCTCCGTTCGGTTTACTTTCACTTTATTTTTTACTCGGCCGAGAACAATACAGCTGATCGCACAGCTCGTTTTTGAAGAGCTCTCCCACCCATCGGCGGCTATCCGGGTCAGTGGAAAAACGGCATGCAATTTAATATTCTGTATGAGCTCGCCGCTGGCATTGTTTGAAACTTGTAATCTTCGCACCACGGAATGCATTAGACTCCCAGACGCTTCACTTGCAATTCACTTCACTGTCGAAGCTACTTTAATATCCTAACAAAAGAACTCGGAACAATCAACAAAAGAACAATCAGACCCAACCCCAACTGCTTTTTCAGCCTGGTCATTGATGTTCTTCCATTTTGACTGTTTGTAGACTGTTTGTAGACTGTAGACTGTTTGTAGACTGTTTGTAGACTCTTTGTAGACTTTTTGTAGACTCTTTGTAGACTCTTTGTAGACTCTCTGTAGACTGTTTGTAGATCTGGGAATCTATGCTTTGTTTCAATATTTAAAGTTAAAGACTATCACTTCCAGACAGTGTTGAATGTTGTTTATAGTAAAATACCGTGTACCGTGTTCCATGTTGTTTCGTTTACAAGGAGTACGTACTAGTCATTAATATTCGAAGGGCTGCTTTGGAAGTTTGGTTATAAACACACCCTAACATGGAACACCTTTCGTCGTGATTAACTTTGAGCTGAAGTGGAGAGGGCTTGAAGATTGAATCGGCGACCCTTCCATTGTTGGGTATAAATTAGAATCCCATTAGTAGGTGGGCCGCGATAACATGCAATTGTTAATAACGGGCGCCCTTATCGAAGAAAATCTGTTTCATTTTACCGCGCTGATAAGATGATTAATTCGTTACGTTTCATGACAGAAATATAATTGGCCCGTTTACGATACGGAAGTGCGCGCCGCTGATTATCTAGTTTTAATTACTTTAGTATGTAAACGTGACGATTGCCCACTAGACCTGCGTTTTGCACCTTAACCGAACATCAACCCTTGTGGTCAAGCCATATCAGGACATATCAATCCCTTTTTGGACAATCCCATACTCCTAACTAGGAAGTTTAAAATAGTATGCCACACTTCAGAACATTCAGGAGGATAAGATAGGAAACTTCAAAATCTATTTAACGTTCTATCTAATATCAATAACAAACAGAAGGCAAGAATTTGTCCCTTTTCTCCTTTTTTGTAATATCCTTGATTCTATCACCGAGAATGATGTGAAAGAAGGGGAATTATTGAGGACGAGTCGATTGTTGTTGAGGCGTGACAATCCGAGTTTTCCATTTGACCTGGAACTGTACGCAATTGTGTGCAAAAGGCTCAGTCTGGGATATCTAGGAGGGAAGAAGCCAGCCTGCGTATAATTGTTTTGTCCACTAGGGGGACAAGGGGCGTCCGCTTTATTGGTTTGCGGGACGAGAGATGGTTTACAGGCGACTTATATAAACAGTGGAAGTGTTTCTTATTTAGTCGAGACTTCGAGACGTCCCACAGTCGCGAAAATGCGAATCTAGACGTTCAAAATTATCTTTTTACACTTTGCATTCACAATGCACACATTGTAACACTGTTTTCAGTGTTACAATTAACACATTGTAATACCGAAAACAGTAACATTTTTGTCTGATTGGTACACAGTGATATGAAATGTCATATGTCAAATGTACAATACATAACCCACCATAACCACACACTGCATCTTCTTAATCGCTTGCAATCACATAAACTGCGAAATATCAATATTCTATACATATTTAAACATTGGTGTAGCCTGCTATAGTATGGCCAAAGGATTGGGGCTTTCTTAGTTTTGCTGTGTTCATCAAAATACGCCAGCATGACGTTTACGGTGATGTTTTACGACTCTAGTAAGTGATCGTTATCATTCTTTTCAACTAAACATCAAATTCCCTTTTCAGATATAATTCAAGGACCACATTTACTTTAATAAGGTATGATGCGAAGATCAAACCTACATCGTAGATACGAACGATTTTAATTACTGCTGCGAGATTGTATATCCGCAATAAATGGTTTATCAGCATACACGTACGAAGCTATAGTACATTTAAAGTGTAGAGGATTTCTTAGTTTATGTAACGTATAAGTTTTCGGTAATATTTTGGACGCTTGGATGCTCGGTTCAATTCGTTTTCGTTTTTGTCCGTCGCTTTCGACTTCGTCTTAGTTCTGGTTGTGTGCAACGTATTTGTATTACCTCCATCACATGTAATTTTGTAACACAACACATAACCACATAATTTGTTACCAAGTGATTGTGAATGTCGTGGACAGAACGATGCAGGGCTTCTTTAAAAGTGATCAGTTATAACTAGACATTTCTTGAGGAACTGTTCCGGCCTGAAGGGGACTCCGTGCTTGGAATAGCGGACCGGAACTCGAAATGAAATCTTTCAGACGTGCCCTGAAAATGAATCCGTATTATCGCAATTAACTTCTCCAAGTGTCCGTATATGTACATATTCTCATTCATTAAACCCTTTATCGCGACGACTGTATGCACGATTTGCCCGTTTGCCACTCGACTTGCAGCTTAAACTGACGATTTTCTTTGTTCTCATTCAAGAGATTTTGTCCCATACAATAGTCTAACAGAAATTAAAAGGATTCTTTATTTGGGTTTAACAATGAACTGATTTCAGATAACAGTAGAAGTGACGAAACCAGGTGTTTTCACAGCCGAGTGTGGAAAGACATACAAGTGAGGCCTACTTCGACTACAATGATTGTAGTCGAAGTAGGTCATGCCCATTTTTACCGCTGAACACTGGCCTATAACTCTAAAACTACTGAACAGAAAAAATTGAAATAAAGTATGTCATACTCCTAAATTTCAGTTTTTGTTCAGGTTGCACTTAGGGTCTCTTGTATAGATTGGCGTTTTTGCTTTCTTCAGTTTTTAAGTAATAAAGGTTGCGAACAAGATCTTGATGGAAGTTTTAGTTTTAGAGTCATGCACCTTCAAAGAGGAGTCAATATCATCAAAACGAGAGATGGCAGTTAGGGCGATTCTCTCGTGCGGGGTTACATATATGCAAGGTATTAGTAAATATGGTAACGCTGAATCATCATTGTAGAATATAGTAATTAGGCATTTACATATAGGCTAGTAATTGACGTCGCTATTCAAATTATGCGCGTTATTGGATGGTACCTGACACGTGTACAACAAATATGTACCACCTATATGATTTGATTAAACATTAGTTAATTAAAAACAAATAAACAGCGACGTGGGAGGAGCTTATTGTTATGGTCTCTATCCAATGGTGGTCATAGTTATAAATTTATATTTTTATTTATTGAATTGGTTAGTAGTTATCGTTTAATAATAACGAAGAAGAAAAACTTCGAGATACAGTAGAGCGTCGATAATCCGAACCTCGGTAATCCGAACGTTCGCTAATCCGAACGTTCATTAGTAGTCCGAATTATTTTCGGTCCCAATTAGTTAAATGAACAATAAATAAATAATAAATAAATCATAAATAAGTCATAAATTCATAATAAATAAATCCAATAGATATCCCTTCGATATCTCTTCGATACCCCTTCGATGTCTCTTCGATATCCTTCGATTTTTACTTTTTGACATTTTATAGTTTAAGAAGAGCGGGATCGACTGGTGTTGGTTTTATTATTTATTGAACTTCTATCCAATACTCGTAGTTTCTGTTATTTAACTGCAATATTTGATAATCCGAATCACCTTCGGTCCCAATTAGTTCGGATTATCGACGCTCTACTGTACTTATTAATTGCTGTTTTCATTTAGTACGAAAATACTTCGGCCAATTTCTTCATTACGCTGTAATACCACTTAATGTTGTTCGAGGTTTCTCGCCGTGAAACCCGGGCAATAATTAACAAGGCGAGGGGGGAATAATTCCAGGGGAAGAATTAAAAATTTTATTGCACCAGCCGGGCGCGGTTAACTTTTCATATTTTCCAGCTAATAGCCGGTCTGATGTCATTTCCTAACATGAATAATACATGTCGGCATTCGGAATTTTGCTGAAGAAAGAATGAACTGCCACTATCAGGCTTGCTATCGCCACAATGCAGTTCTTTCGAAGGATAGTCCTTTCACCTTACGACCCAATTCTTAATTCCTTCCCAACCCCATGCTTTATCAAACTAGATACATGGTTTTACACATTAACGTAAACTGTTGTCTAAACTTAGGGCCATAAAATTTATATGTCACCATTAAGTTAATTAAAATTAAATGTCGATGACGTCATTAGAGTAGATCGTGCTTTTAGTAAAAACAATAGAGTAAAGCTGTATCAACAAATTTGTGTTGCAACTTGTTTGGAGGTCACATGGGGTTAATCAAACGGGCCAATTGATATTTGCTCAGGTACCATAATATGACGCTTATGGCAAGGTATGCGGAATAGGACCTCAGGGATTAAACTTAACTGATTGATGGTTCGCACATCAACAGTATTGCCCATGCACTCTGTATTTCCACTGTGTTGCCATTTCACTATCTACAACAAGGATTACCGGTAATATAACTTAGCCTTGAATAGCATAGGTCGATCAAATGGCTTTCGTGTACAAATCAAGAAAGAATTAATTGGCAAATTTTTTCCTTTTTTTTCCTTCAACCTGAACTGGTAAAGGCTTTATCCAAAATAGCAAAAATTAAAGGGATTAAGTTAACCACAGTAGGCTTAAAAGCGTGGGTTCGGATATGACATAAAACAGAGAAAAAATGAGCTGCATTTTTGCGAATGTAGCTTAAGGGGTAATGCCACTCTAACGCGAGAAAAAATAGCCGATTTTTTAGGTATATTTTTACAATATAGTAAATGAATTACAAAATCTCTTTAAAGCGTTTTATTGTTCATATTTTGAGGAATATTCACAATAAATAAAAATAAAAATAAATAAAAAATAGCAGCGTTAGACCACATCAAAGGAAACCTCTTCCGGCGGATAGGGTTGTACGGCCGGAAAGATTTTGCACACAATTTTTCACTTAACCATAGAAACAAAAAAAATATTGATTCTATATAAGATTATCTCGGGAAGTACGTACGGAAATTAGAAAATTCCGCTTTAAAACAAAATGGCGCACGTTTGAACACAAAATATCACAAATTAGGTTAAAAATTGTTTATAACAAAAAAAAAGTTTATAACTTATCGTAAAATCCGTACGTACTTCTCTAGATAATATTGTTCTGAAGCGCCAAATAAAATTTCAAGTGAATTGACGAAGATCAGTTGAAGTTATCGTTCCGGCCAGTTTGAAAAATGCTATTTTGAGAAAACACCGTTTAAAATATTGTGTAACTTTGATGTATAGAATTGTTATATTTTACTATAGTCGGCGAAGCCTGGGCCATATAATTATCTTTTCAAATTAACATTTTCCTCCTCTTGTTTCTTTCTGTTTGATTTTGACGAGAGACAGGCCTGTTTTGCAGCATCAGTCAGGGATGGCTCTGAAAACATGATGCGCCGTGCGTCAGCCTTCGCGCAGATATTATCGCAGTTTGGCTAGATGCTCATACATAATACCTTCATAATCTTGATAAGGCTGGATAATGCATCATTGACAACACATATAGCTATACTTGCCGCAATATCCACAATTACTTTGCCACTTGAAAGTGAAAATGAAATCACCAGGTGGCATTTCATCGGTCAGAATTTATGATACAGTGTCGCCCAGATTTACTTTCTGCATTTTATCAATTGAATCATGATTATGACGAATGGTTAGTGCATCATAAATTGAAAGCTCATTTATAGGCTTCTGGGTTAACTTCCCTTTTTCTTCGAGGCCCTAACTGGTTTTTGTCAAATGGCGGGGACGAGTGCCATTAGTTCTTTCACGTGATCTATGCATTCCTTTTCTTATTTCCTTTTCTTATTCCAAAATTTGCTAGCTTTGCAGTAAATATTTAGATTTTATGAGAATATCAACAACATTTCTCCAGCAGATAAGCGCCACCAATCATACAGAGAAGAAAAGCTATGTTTTCTGTATGTTCCATCGTCCGAGACAGTTACGCCATTCTTTTTTTTTACTATTTTCAATTGACTTTTAGCCCTCCCTTCTTCTGGTGCTTTCTGCATACTTTGTTGACAATGCTTCTGTTTCCACAAAAATGGTGCGAACAACTTTATCGTAAAATGAGTGAAAAATCTGACGAGGAAGGTCCTTGAATGCGCAAAACTTTTCAATTACATCTACACCTATTCTTATGCGCATGACAAGGATAATTCCGCTATTCATTTCATATCATTTTTGAACAAATCGGCAACTCGGAATGAAAGTTTGTTCAAAATTCTCACAAGAAACCACGATTTGAAGTCACGGTTGCCACTTTCGGCCAATTTCGCACTTGATTTGCACGTTTTACACACTACAACTTGTGAAATAGCAGAAAACACAACAACAAAGTTCAAAAGATGATAATTAAACGTCATCCACTTCAACGTTGTAATAATCTTCAACCGACATTCCTTTTTTTACCGGTGTGGACTGTGGATACGTTATCAGGTAGAGGCGACTCTAGTTCCAAACGATTCAATGCTTGTCATATTAGTTCTATTTGAAAATCTGCTGATTCCTTTCGACTCCTTTCGATCACGATATACTACGGGAATGTCACTAATTATTTCTGCTATTTTTTTACCAACTAATCAAGAACAACACACGTTACATCAGACAGCTGTAACATTGTGCGGCTAGCGTCAGTTCAACGAACGTACCGAGGATATTTCCACAAAATCTTTGTGTTTTATAATATTTTATATAATATTTCACACCACGCATGTAATTCCACTAAATAAGATAAGAGCGTATAGGTCTCTAGGCTGTAACCTCTCACGCTAAACTTTTTGCATGATTGGGAATAAATATGAAACGTATTGTATCTTATTTCTAACATCTCAAGACATCATTTGGGGTTCGGCAATATTGAGTGAAGTGAAAACGCAATTAACAATACGTAATTTCTGGTTATATCCCTATCCATTCTTCCCTGTTTTTAATCTTGCTGTTTCCCCCGTTTATGCAGATGAGACTAGAATAAAATACGGTCAAGTTGGTACTGTATAAATTAGAATTTTTGCAGAAGGCGCCACGACGACAAAACATAAGCGAAAGATTCGCTTTCATTATAAATTTTTTTCCGGCCGCTTTGTGGATCTTTTCAGGTAATCCCGGCCATCAAAGGCGCGCGCGGAAAGGGGGATTTTAATTATTCCGAAAGCTGAAAAATTACTTTCGAAAATATTGATATCGATCCAACGCTCCTCCCGACTAATTAATTAACGCTTTCGAAGTGCGAATCGGTTTCGGTTTCGCCCTGCGGTTCGGCGAAGACCTTTCGAAATTTATTAAAAACAATTAATTGAATCATGCGACGTTTCGTTGCGGAAACCCTCGCCGTCTCAAGGCTGTGTTTAGCCGAGTGCATGATATTTAATTAGAAACTTAATTGGCGAAGCAAGACCACCACGATCTTCTGTTTGAATGTTAAAAGTCAACATAAGTAAGTACGTCAGCCCTCACACTTATAAATAGCAAATTTAACTATTTTACAGAAATTTTAAGCAAAAATACAAAATATCAAGTTTGTACATGTCAAAATACATTATAAATGATTGTAGTCGAAGTAGACCATGCCCATGTTACTACATTTTATACCGCTGAACAGAAACAAATATAGTTTCTAATAAAGATATGATTTGCCATATGAATTTTTGGTGTTAGGTCAGTGATATAAGTTAACAGTTTGAAGCGAGGAAATTTTAATTCAATTTGTAGCAACGTAATTCAAATATTGGTGGGGCAGAATTTACGTTGGAGTGGTAGCAGCGAGAATTTGGAATGTAATAACTGAATCGACGGGCATGCACGGTCGCGGGCACACGGACCGACGTATCTAACAAAAGTAAACACTCAAAATGTCCGTGTTTGCCGGAGATGCACCGGCGATGTATCAATATTTTTCCGGCATCGCGGAGCGAAAACGTGCGTCGCCCTTAGTCGCAACGCGGCGCACAGTCTAGCGCCGGATCTATTTGCGCAAATAAATTATATAAACATCAAAAGTGAATGCAAATAGACGGCTCGGGCATCGAAAAATGTACTTACACAAATGCGATAGTGCACCGTCCAAATGACTTTCTTGTTGGCGCCGCGACGCGACGTGCGACGACGCTGCAATCAGCACAGCCCAGCAGGAGACCCTTGCAAAGTTTCGCAAGAAAGAAATCCTATCTGGAACACTCCTTAGGGCGACTAGTTGCAATCAGCATAATAAATCAATGCTAACGGAAATATTCTTTCAGTACTACCTTCCTCTCCTCAATACCAGTTCTTTTACAATGCCAACCATTCCCTGTTCTTCACTACCCACTCCAAGCATCAAAAACAAAGTTTATTTACACTTTTGTCATTTCTAGATCTGCTAAAGCTGCTAAAGATGCAAAAGGATAACAAACAATTAAAAAGTTTGATTTGAAACTCCTTTTTTTTTAAATCAAACTTTGGGTTTCAATGAGCTATTCTATGATCCATCACACGACCTCTTTCTTTTTTAGTCTTCCGTAAAAAGTTTCAGCTCAATTTGCAGGTATCGAAGGTATCGAAAATTTGCTCAGCAATATTTTTAGACGTGGCTCAGGCTTTCGATAAGGCATGATGGACCCGTTGAGAAACTGGAACAGCAGCTTCCTACTGAATATACAGAACTGTTAAAATCATATCTGAAGGACCGTCACTTCAGGGTGAAACAGGATGACGAATACTCCTCGCAAGGAAGTTCCGGGAGAAAGCACAGTGGCAACATTTGCAGACGACACGGCTATTTTGGCGATTAATGTCGAAGAAGCAAAATTACAGATAGCTGCAAACAAAATCAACCTTTGGACAAAGAAATGGCGCATCAAACTAAATGAAGGAAAATCCACGCATGTAAACTACACCAATAAAAGAGTTAACTATATTCCAGTAACCATTAATGGGAACGATATTCCATACGCGGATACAGCGAAATACCTTGGCATGACACTGGATGCCAAGCTTAGGTGGAAAGTACATGTCAAGAAAAACCGGGACGAACTCGGCCTAAAATTCCGCAAAATGTATTGGCTACTGGGCCGGAGGTCAGCCCTGTCAGTGCAAAATAAGCTCCTACTATACAAGCGATTATTAAAGCCAGTATGGGTGTATGGAATACAGTTATGGGGATGCACTAAGCAGTCCAATATCGACCTCATTCAGAGGTTCCAAAATAAAGTTCGAAGGGTACACCATGGTGTTCAATGGTTCAGTGGTGCACCATGGTACATCAAAAACACCAATCTTCATCGGGACCTTCGCATGGAGATGGTAACTAGCGAAATATCACAATTTGCTAAGAAGCACGTGGATCGTCTACTCCACCACGACAACACTGAAGCCATCCAGCTGCTAGAGAACAGTGCGCTAGTGCGTCGGCTGAAAAGAACTAAGCCATTCGAACTAGTGCGGGAGTGATTAAAAGCAGAGCAGGCGTAGTGTATTCACAGTGATAGTATAAGTGAAAACAACCGCCTACTTGAGTGGTTAAAACTGTCAGACTAAAAAAACTTGGGCCAATGGGCAAAATTGTAGAAATACTCGTTATTTTATCAGTTTAGGTTAAGTGAAAATAACTTGTGAAATAACCCTGAATAACATGCGAATTCTATTGAACTGCTGATGAACTGAATCCGAATTTGCAGAATATCTCGCATCCTCGAACATAATCCAGTATTTACTTATATAACTAAGGCCGGTATATGTCATTACGTACTTCGATTTAGTAAAGGGATAACTGATTTAGACTGAGCGTATAAATTTCGACTAACGTAAGTTTCAAAACTATGTTTACAAGTTACCAGCGACGTATGCCAGCACCACGTGCACAACAAGGAAAATCTTGATCGTTGAGCAAGAAAGCTAAACTTTTAATAGTTACAGAAGACTTCTGCGCTTAACGCTTAGTGGTTCATAGCAGTAGCAAACTGCAGTAGGTACTTTTGGAGTTTCATAAATATATAAATAACAACACTGCTAAAAAAGTTAAAAAAGTTAAGTCCTGACCTGAATCCTATTGAACACGTGTGGGATTAGCACACAGGCTAACCATACAGGAACTGACACAAGCCCTGATGAGGAATGGGAAAGCATACCCCAAGAATCTCTTCGCAGACTAGTGCGAAGAGCATACACTGTATTAAACCTCACCAATCCACAGAAAACCCGACTGTCATCGATGCTATGACAGTCATTTCCATTTGGTTTTGCGTTATTAATTTACGTTTTGAAGTGTAACTTCAAACTAAGAATTGTAACATTGTTTTTGTTAGCAGTTAGCAGTTCTTTACATTTCTTTCATGGGTCGCAATTAGCACCGTGTTGCAGCTTCATGTAAATTTTTAATGTTAATAAGTCCATCACGCCTAAGTTATGTCTTAATCAAAATGTGACAACAGCCTTTTCATGCTTTAGCAATTTGTGTTAGAATAATATAGCTAGATAGTCATCAGGCTAGGTGTTATACACAAGTACCTATGAGGTGCTGTTAATTAATTAACAAAGAAGTTATGAGATAAGCTATGTTCTGGTGATTTAAATCATTTTTTAAGAGAATTTTTAATTTCAACGGTGGTGTTACGGTAATGTACTGCTAGGTTGCCGGTAATCAGCTGAAGTTTGTGACGGGAACCACTGGTTCGAGTACTTTATCACGGGATATTGCAGACGGAGCCTAGTTTAAAAATTGGCATCCACTTTATCTTTTAAATGCATTCCGAATATATTCACAGTTCATTGCCTCGGAATCCAATCAAAAGGAAGTTTGACACAATAACAGAGCTCCTTCTTCGTACTTGATTCCCAGCATTCTTTTGTTAATAACTTTTGATCAGGCTATACGCGCCACTCCGTAGCGCGGCGTCCGCTAACAAAGTTACGGTTGAATTTGGTTAATTAACTCACCAAAAGGTGGCACTGAACGAAAAACGATTTTTTTCAATTCCCTCTGCGCGATTCTAACGGTTATTATGTCGGTGGAATCGATTTGTTATCAGACTACTAAAAGAATCGCAAATAATTGAAAAGATGCGACTGAAGTTTTTTTTTCTTATTTTCTTCAGGCTAATTTACACTATACCATATTAGTCTTAGAAGAAAGTAGTTTTAAAATTATACAGTGTGTTTCAAAAGTTTCAGAAGAAAATAGTAAAAAATCTAAGTAACAACTATCTATCTAATGATACCAGACACGATCTAGGTTCAGGTTATTAAGTCCACCCCGATGGAGTTATCACTACTTTCGGTATATTCTGGAAAACAAAACTGGTAAATATTACCATTGATGGGATGTTGTATGTTGTTTGCAATTTGCAATGTGAATAATAAATATTTGTCTGCATCACAAAGGTACATTCCAATAAATAAAATACAGCGTCGAGCACTGACAGGCGTGTACAGGAACTGAACGTTCCGATGTATTTTGTATAGCAATTATTGCAAATGGAACGAACTATTGTTCGCTCCAATATTTGTCCAATATTTTCGACGTATTATGTATTATCGCCACATATTTAAAGAGATATTAATTGAAGATGATAAGGGTTACATAAGGATGGCAAAAGGGCCCGCAAAATTATAGTGGTCCGTTCTCCTATATTAAAAGAAACTGGGCTACGAGGTCGACCAATGCGGGTCTGCCTCACGCGGACAATATCTGAACGCATATCTCACAGTGTTGCTATCTCATACGGGTAATTTAAATTTAAACGACTAAAAAAGTCGGTTGAAACTCGAAAGCTATCCACAACTACCAAAGGGTCCGCTAATTCAAATGTACAGCTTTCACAGGCAATCATCATTAAAGCTTACACTGAAAAAGAGTCACCAAATTCTGCTAATTTTAAACAGACTTTTTTAATTTTAAAATGGCTGGTTTTTAGATGTAAATAAAACTGATAAAATGCAGAATTATACACACATGTCAAACAGAACCGAGAGTTTATGTCTGAAGGGCACGAACAGTGTGGTGATTTTTTTTTACAAATTACTTTTTTTTCAATCTTCTAAAAGTTTTATAATATGTAGATAGTACGGTGTTGTGTACTATCGTGCATTCAAACTGGGTTAGATATGGTACTATTTTTAAATGAAATTTATGCATGGGTGAAGTGCATAGTCGGAACTCGTCACGAATATTTGCATAAAGATAAATTGGGTGACAGCCAGGATACGCGACGACAATTTTATTTATAAAGCACCAGCAAAGTTTTAAAATAGCGTAGTCCTCAGGATTTGGTGACTTTGTACTAATAAAAACACGAAAGAAAGCACTAAAATTGAATATTTACTGTCCGTTTTATCAATAAAGGGCTAGTTGACGAAATGGTGGAGTCGCCGGGGCATTTCTCACATACACTGCATTAAATAATCCATGCACCAGAAACAACTTTACTACAGATAGTTTTGACATATTTTGAACTAGAAAACACCCACAGAATTATTGGAAATAATTGTCATAGAGAAATTAGAGAAATGTTGAAGCAAAAAATACGAGCTAAAACCGATTTGGTTAAACAGTATTTATTTATGATTTCAATTTGTGTGTTATGTATAAACGTGTTGTATAAACAGTGGTTAAAATGTTTGAGGTTAAAATGGGTTGGTGAAATTGTTCTGTGGCAGATTTAGGAACAAAAACGGATGGTTGTTGATATACAAGACACGTCCGGTTTGCTGGCTCTGGTTTTGCCCGAAAAACAAGACAAATACGACGTGTGTTTGTTGTGCTCAACAAACATATAAATCAAATCAATATCACAATTGGTAGTGATTCCCGCTAACGGGAATAATTATAAAGGGAACATTTGCTCTCCGAATTAGGTACGTACGGTGAATTTTGTGATCTGATTCGGTCCAATGTAACACAATTAGCAAGCCGTGATGTGTTGCAAGCGACCCCTCCTTAAACGAAGCGTGTCACCCGGCACATATGGTTAAAAAATAATAAAACTAAAATATACGACCGAAGTTTGTGCAAGTGTTGGAGTTTTGATTTATTTAAAAAAGTTCCGGGCCATCGCGTCGCGGCGTAAACGCAATAAATATTTTCTAATTGCCACGTTTTGACCCGACCAGCATCGCAACTGCACACGCTACATCGAACATATTGACCCAAAGGGGGTCCCACATATTCCTAGTAAATATCAAACATTTGGCAAATGTTTAAAGCTGGGGCTACAAGAATACAAGAATACCCTTGTTAGTACGCAGTGAATTCTGCACTTATGTAATTAAAAATATGTCGGCATTATAAAATAAAACCTTGCTTGTTCGTAATCAAATTATCAGATTGATTTGAAAAAGCTAATGTGCAAATAAGGCAAACTAGTCAAAAAACTAGTTAGTGCCCATTCGGTACGCACATGTAGCAAGTCCTCAAAGAAAATTTTCATGTATTAGAAAATGCGGCGATGCATGAATGTCCGATGCATTTACTGTTGCAGTGCAACCCTGGCGGTCTGAAATCACAAACGAATATTGTACAAATTTGTTGCTATGTCATAGATTTTTTTGAGTTTTATAAAAATAAAAATATATATATATAAAAAAAAAATATTTAAAAATATTCGGTGAATGAACTTAAAAGGAAGAATAAATCACTCATGGCATCGTTTAGACCAATCAATAACAAAAATGTTGGATTTGCGTGGCAAATATATTTGTCAAATCGTTAACGTGTGGCAAATATTTGATATTTGGCAAGTATACGGCTTAATCTTAATGGCAATTGTATGTGATGGATGCGCGTATGCGAAATAACGTTGGCATTGTGCAAGATCGGAAAATGTCGCCCGTCGGCGTTAAACCCGTCCTTTACGGCCGCAATGAAATTTACTATGGGTTATTACAGTCGTGTTAGATAAAAACGACTAATAAACACATACTTACCGACAGTTTTTCTCACATCGATTCCTCGTAAGTGTAAAACCGAGCAAATGTAAAAAAGTTTACGCTCGGATGGCGTGTAAAAAAAAACTTGTGACCCACCACGAATGACAGCGAAGTTTGAAATACATTCAAGTTTTACCATCACGTACGAGAGATATCTAAGTGAATTTCCATCGTGTTGGCAAGGGTAAAAAAACATAATAATTAGGGCGCATGCCCAAAACTTTGGGGAACACACCAATATGAAAATAACTAAATTTGGAATGAAAGCAACTTCATAAAGCTGGCTTTACATGGTTTTTGCTGCGTAAATTTTAATTGGCATTTCGTCTAGCTAACGTTGGTTTACATTTGAAACTTTTGATTACTTTGACTACTCTATAAAACTAAAAATTGCACACTAAATATATTTCCTGAAATAATAGGTTTTGTTTCAAAAGTACACCAAAACAATTTTTAGGTGTAGAAGCCTCGATCGATAAGCCTAAGCCATTTTATGCATCGAGAAGAATAAAAAATGCGATATTTGGCGGTACTACAAAAGTGCAGATGTAGCTGAAGAAATATACTAGTGTGGCGTGAACGTTAGGATATTGGGTGCGTAAAATCCAAGAAGATCAACATTTTATTTTGAATTTCAAAAGGAACAGTTCACAAAGCCGGTAGGACGTGTAAAAATTGGTATTCGAATCTCTCGATCAGGGTGCGTCCGTGTTATATACAGCAGTCAGCGCCTCTATACTGCAGCGCGGAGGGGCCTAATGCTGAAAATAGGGGTCGCAGAACCCCCGTTTTTTATGTCGTCCCGGCCGAATTGTTATTCAGTGCTGCTTGCGAATTTAATGAGAAAAATTTTATTACCGATCGAAAGATTATAAAACATTTTCCAATTCGGTTACGTCATCGGGATTAGCAGACTTATTTTCGACGCTCTCCGAGAAAAAAAAATCTAATTATGTTTTACTACTTTTAGCCTTACGGCTTTATTGGGGAGATTTTTTATATTGGATCCGTTTCCGTTTTTCGATCTTTTCCGTATAAAACTTTCAAAGCCAATTAAGTTGCAATCAGTTTGCAAACGTGTTTCGGCGAAACGAATTCCGTCCAAGACACTCAACAATTTCATTCAAACTCTGATATGTTCCAATTACTTCTGATATACTTTTTCAAAATAGTATCAATAGACAAGATTCTTTGACTATCAATAGACATAAACTTTTTTGGTAACTCTTTTGGTATCTCCTGAAACTTGTTTTCAGTCTCCGAAGTACATAATATGCACCTATGAGGATAAGCCTATAGTTGACAACTTTGTAGCTGACCAAAAGCTCAAATCAAAACAATTGCGAGGAGACCTACTGAAGATCTACTGTAGACCTACTGTAGACCTACTGTAGACCTACTGTAGACCTACTGTAGACCTACTGTAGACCTACTGTAGACCTACTGTAGATCTATTGTAGTTAGTAAGTGCATCTCCAGAAGATGATTTGATAACCAGAATCATTTTATAAACTGCACTTAATATGCACCTATGAGGTTAGGTCTGCGGTTGACAATTTTGTAACTGAGCAAAAGGTCAAATCAAAACGTTTGCAAGCAGACCTTCTGTAGAGCACCCAGAAACTAGGTACAAAACTATTTCAGTAGTTTTTCAGATTTTGTTGAAACAGCGTACGCAATAAGTGTTATCTCTGATTTCACAGTATTGGACTATGCGATATATATTCTGTTTGATAACGGTGTGATGTTTTGCATTCGATGCTCTTCGATATAATGTCGCCCGTCGAAGGGAAATCGTATATGATTTCACGCTTTTTGAATACTTTTGCGAAGTTCAAAGTGAAATTAGGTTAGGAATTTGCATACGCATATCGGGGAATCAAAGTGGGGATGAAGAGGTCGAATTTGCAGACGCGTCGATGAATTGCCTGGATCCCGGGACTACTTACGGATATATTCAATAATTTCACACGCCTCGGCACGTTCGTATCTGGCGAAATTGAGAATGCACGGGACACATAAATCGCCATATAATTTGCGTTCTAATAGAATACTAAATATAGCAGGCCCTTCGGCGATCGTATAAGCCTTTACTGCACGGCGAAACTCAATTATTAAGCTCCACTCTCAACGATTCCTGCGCGCCGCCCTTTTATGAACTATAAAAATCGGCCCGCGCCCCTGACCGAAACAAATATCACTTTTACGCCCTGTATATCTCGCGCAGTAAACAAAATTTAAACGGCTTTATCGCCCGATGGACGAACGCGCAAAAATATTGCCAAAAACAACTTATTCCTGAAAGGGTTCTAAATATAAAAACCTCCTCTCTTGTATTGAATATAAATGGAAAAAGAATGATACAATAATATTTTTTATACTTGCACCCTTTGTTCGCAGCATATTCTCACTTAAAAAACGTCAAACCAAACTACCCGAATTACCCGAACCCGAATTACCCGAACCCAAATTACCCGAACCCGAATTACCCGCACCGGAACATCTCTAATGGCGCTGTCTTAGAGTTTGACAATACTAAACAAGCAAAAAATGAAGGATAAATACCGTTGTTCAGTAAAAATATGATGTAACTGTTGTTAAAAAGTAAAAAAGGGACGGCGGTTGTAATTCCGCTGGGAAAATATTCCATTTGGGTCTTTAGGTTCTGCGGAATAATTGAGAACAATGTGTAGACCGTCAGTATTGATGGGCATCATGTCAGAGCGGTGCACGACGCCAAATGAATCAAAATGAAATATTGGTCGCGTTGCCCGTTTCGCGAAACAAAAAGATGAAAAGTCCGGCCGACTGATATGCCGCGATCCGCTGACGCACGTCAGCGGTCCTCAAACAATCCCCCAACATGTGTGATTTTTTTATAGAGACAAACAAAAATGCAATTCTCCATAACATTTCGATATGAATGTGGTAAACTTGCAGTTTGCTCTGTCTGACAAAGTCAAAACTAAAGTTGTTGTTATACGTAAATTGGTAGAAGCAAGCAGTGTGTTTGTAGTGAAATTAAGCCGCGTTTTCTTTCGTTGTACTGGCAGGATTTATATTCCGCCGCGGGCATCCAAATCGTTTCTCAGTCCCCCACTCCGTACTGTGGTCAATAAGTATATATGGGTATATCTGAAGTCGGTATGAATTTTAGTACTTATTTATAAATAGAAAAGGTTTAGAATCACTGGTGGAGGTAGTTTTTACTGGGTGCGCTGGTGCATGGAGGTTTTCATACACAGGGGTGCATTTTCGATATTCGCACGCAATCCGTTATATCTTAATGTATGCAGTGCAAATTGTTGCGGTTGTATTGTTCATTAATAGTAAATTAGCAAACCTCATCAAACGCTATGCGATCAAGCCGCAGCACGCATGCATGCGCTTGTATGATGCAGTGGGATGCGTTCCACTGCATCACATGACAACCGGTCAAAAGTCAACGATTTCATACATTAATTACCAGAATTATTCACGAAATGAAACTTTATTAATCACGGCAAAACCTAAATGCTAGAGCTAGAGCATTACCGTAGGTTTGCGGCTATGTTTGCTTATTATTCATATTCTAAACTTCAAGCCAAGAGTTACTCGGCATCACCGCATTCAAATTTCTACATGTTCGCCACTTTATTTACCATACACTTCATCCACCCCTGACATACAACGTGGACTGAATTTATTTATCATCTTAATAATTGATTCCGCCAAACCACAAACTCACATACTGGGTTCTTCAGAAATAACGGCTTACTTTGAAAGAGCATATGTTTCTCAAATAATAATTAATACAGAAAAACGGAGTCCGACCCTGTTCAGCGCAAGAAAATCGTTAACATCCTACTATCAGCTATTCGTTGATTTATCTGAAATAAAAATATTTTGAATTGTGGAATCGTAAATGTAGTCCAAGTAAATGTAGTCCTTGAATTATATCTGAAAAGGGGATTTGATGTTTAGTTGACAAGAATGATGACGATCACTTACCAGAGTCGCAAAACATCACCGAAAACGTCATGCTGGCGTATTTTGATGAACACAGCAAAACTAAGAAATATTTCGCAGTTTATGCGATTGCAAGCGATTCAAAAAAAGGCAGTTTGTGGTTATGTGTTGTACGTAAGTACGTTTGACATATGGCATTTGATATCAATGTGACCAATCTTAAAAAAAAGTTACTAAAAACGGTGTTACAATTTCTTTATTGTAATACCGAAAACAGTGTTACAATGTGTGCATTGTGATGAAGTGAAGATGCAGTGAAAAATGTGATGTTACTAATAAAAAAGATATTCCCATTTAATAATTGCATGCGAATAACTGCTACTGTAGGCGAAGTATAGGACTAATAAATAAAAATCTGGTGTGGTTTCCTTCTTGCACTATCTAGGACGGTGGGGAAATGTGGGCACTAAAATGTTGACGTGAATAAATTAACGAGGGCGCGTTCAAACTGCATGCAATGTAAACGTTAGAAAGAAATCGTGATTGTATTAAAAAAAGCCGGAAGTAATTTAATTATAAATAAATAAAAACCGGGGCGAGTGCAATAAATCTAATTATTTGCTCCGGGCGTGTTGACTGCGCCACTCAGACAAATAGTTTTTGTGCGCTAAACAGGAACTGTATTTAAAACGGAGAGAGTCGCAGGTGAAGAAGCTGCTCAAGTATCCATCTAATGAGAGAATACTCGGCACGTCGCGAGACATTCGTGGGAAAGCGTGCTGATGCAAAAATGAGAGACCCGACACAAAGCAAGGACCGACTCGAGTGGAAATGTGACAAAACAAGGCTTCGGGGCTCCGCTTGAATGATGCCTTAAAATGAAATTATTTTCCAGAAAATTCCCCACCGTTAAATCGACTAGTAAGCCAGCTTAATATAAAAGCGGCGCTACGCACTGCCACATTTGACAAATAGCAAATATTTGACGATCATTCATCGAAACCAGGGCTGTGGAGTCGGTAAAAAATCTGTCGACTCCGACTCCGAATCCAGATAATTTTGGTAGTCCGACTCCGATTCCAGCAAAATTTGATTTGTTTCCCGCGAATTTAATGGCAAAAAAAATTAAATCTGACATAGATGATCTAGCTATCATAATTAGCATATTGAAGTTGGTTATTGGAAATGGGAAATACATAAACTATATATGCGACGCGGCAAGCGACTCACAGTAATCATTTTCCTAATCATCACTCACCACCGACCTGTGTGTCTTTTAGTTAAACTATATCTACTTTGTTAAAGACCTAATAATGTTCAGTTAATCGTTTACTATCTATTGAGGCAGCGGCCATCTCGCATGTCTTCTTCTACATTATTTAAACATGGACCCGGAGTTGGAGTCGGTACATTTTTTCCGACTCCGACTCCTCTGAAAATTGTCTGAACTCCGACTACGACTCCACAGCCCTGATCGAAACTGCGGTAGGGTGTTGACGATTTTCTTGCGCCGAACAGGGTCGGACTCGTCGACGCTTTTCTGTATAAATTTTTACACAATTCTATCGTAGCAATATGAGTAATATGTAATAAATTTGTGCTGTTTTGGTGACGGTAGCAGTGTTGCGTATATTTTTGTAAAATCCGGAGTTGTCGTTATTTATGTCGGTGGATATTTCAATATGTAAATAGATAGAGGGGTGCTTGATTGGTATAAAACGCTGCAAACGGAGAGTTTTATGTAAATACTCTGCTGGTGAATGCGCTTGAAGGTATTGGTATGTAAACTTACGCGGATCGATAGAAAAAAGTAGCGACAGAAATTTGAATTTGTAGCCTGTAGGCAGCGGTTAGCCAGTAAGATATTCAGCCGTCTTTCATGTTGTTTTGAAATATCTCGCGTTGCACGCCCACTTATATTTCTATTCGGTCGGAGATCCTAAACAGCGGTACGTATGCTAATATGGCTAAATGCATCCCGAAAGCATTTGTAATTCAATTTTTAAATGGGCTATCAGGCGCACCAGGCTATACGGACGGAATCACGCGTCGAATCTATCCGCCTACCAATTGATAGGCGCGCTTACGGGCTGAATTAAACTTATCAAGATTCACCATCGGGGATTTTAAAAAGCCACTGCCGAAGCTAGTCCACCAAATCTCAGTTCGCCATAGATAGGGGCTTAACTCTAACCGAATAAAACGCCGGGATCCCGGTCGATTGCAGTTGTCAAACATAAGTTAAAATAAGTTTTAACGGCAAAGGAGAGGGGCAGATAGTGCGACCCTCCTCTAATTTATTAAATCGACCAGTAATGCCGCGTTCTTTCCACTTTCCCCGTCATGCTCCAATCGCTTTGCTTTAGTTTATATTAATGGTTCACCCCTCATTGCAAACAAATCTACCTCCCCGAGCAAAGTTTTGTCAAATCCCTTTAAATTAAATGTTTCTCCCCCCGGAACGGTTATTTTTATAGCTTTTCTTTGTTTATGTCACAAAAGCTCCACTGAGCACGTCTGATTGTAATAAAATGACTCGCCCCACAATGCATTCCTTTACAAATCACTGAATTCTATTGCAAACTTCAACACAAATAGATTTCTGATTAAAAAGGAGAAGATATTCATTATCTACATAGCGTGATAGTTTACAGCCTAGAGACCTATACGCGCTTATCTTTTTTGGAGGAATTACATGCGTGGTGTGAAATATAACATAAAATATTATAAAACACAAAGATTTTGTGGAAATATCCTCGGTACATTCCTTGAACTGACGCTAGCCGCACAATGTTACAGCTGTCTGATGTAACGTGTGTTGTTCTTGATTAGTTGGTAAAAAATAGCAGAAATAATTAGTGACATTCTTATATCGTGATCGAAAGGAGTCGAAAGGAAGCAGCAGATTTTCAAATAGAACTAACATGACAAGCATTGAATCGTTTGGGACTAGAGTCGCCTCTGCCTGATGACGTATCCACAGTCCACACCGGTAAAAAAGTAATGTCGGTTGAAGATTATTACAACGTTGAAGTGGATGACGTTTAATTATCATCTTTTGAACTTTATTGTTGTGTCTATTTCACAAGTTGTTTAGTGTGTAAAACGTGCAAATCAAATGCGAAATTGGCCGAAAGTGACCGAACCGTGACTTAGGATTTCAAATCGTGGTTTCTTGTGAGTATTTTAAACAAACTTTCATTCCGAGTTGCCGATTTGTTCGAAAATGATATGAAATGAATAGCGGAATTATCCTTGTCATGCGCACAAGAATAGGTGTAGATGTAATTGAAAAGTTTTGCGCATTCAAGGACCTTCACTCATTTTACGATAAAGTTGTTCTCACTATTTTTGTGGAAACAGAAGCATTGTCAACAAAGTATGCAGAAAGCAGCAGAAGAAGGGAGGGCTAAAAGTCAATTGAAAATAGTAAGAAAATAATGGCGTGACTGTCCCGGACGATGGAACATAGAGAAAAATAGCTTTTCTTCTCTGTATGATTGGTGGCGCTTATCAGCTGGAGAAATGTTGTTGATATTCTCATCAAATCTAAATACCTACTGCAATGCTTGCAAATTTTGGAATAAGAAGAGGAAATAAGAAAAGGAATGCATAGATCACGTGAAAAATCTAATGGCACTCGTCCCCGCCATTTGACAAAAACCAGTTAGGGCCTCGAAGAAAAAGGGAAGTTAACCCAGAAGCCTATAAATAAGCTTTCAATGTATGATGGACTCGTCATAATCATGATTCAATTGATAAAATGAAGAAAATAAATCTGGGCGACACTGTATCATAAATTTTGACCGATGAAATGCCACCTGGTGATTTCATTTTCACTTTCAAGTGACAAAGTAATTGTGGATATTGCAGCAAGTATAGCTATATGCGTTGTCAATGATGCATTATCCAGCCTTATGACGATTGTGGAGGTATTATGTATGAGTATCTAGCCAAACTGCAATAATATCTGCGTAAAATATAACAATCTACACATCAAAGTTACACAATATTTTAAACGGTGTTTTCTCAAAATCGCATTTTTCAAACTGGCCGGAAGGATAACTTCAACTGACCTTCGTCAATTCACTTGAAATTTTATATGGAGCTTCAGAACAATATTATCTAGAGAAGTACGTACGGATTTTACGATAAGTTCGAAACTTTTATTGTTATAAACAATTTAACCTAATTGTGTACCTAAAAGTGATATTTTGTGTTCAAACGTGCACTATTTTGTTTTAAAGCGGAATTTTCTAATTTTCGTACGTACTTCCTATATAGATAATCTTATATAGAATCAATATATTTTTTGTTTCTATGGCTAAGTGAAAAACTGTGTGCAGAATCGTTCCGGCCGTACAACCCAACATTTTAAGTCGTAAATTTAACCAGTTTTGTATAGAATTTTAGTTGAGCTGTGTGTTGTTGGAGAATGAACTGGACGCAGGTTTTTCCTTAAGAAGCAGATTTCAGCTGCTGGTATTAAATGGTCTGGTATTAAAATATCAGTTGACCATTGCGGGAGTTTGGAACAATGGGGTTGCATGAAAGTATGTTGAGTTGGCCGGTGCGCGCAAGCCGTGTATTTGCAATGATTTAATATTCGCACTAATGCAGAGCGCGACCTCATATTTGTGCGAACTGGCACTGTGAAGTGCAACAGACCGAAAACGCTATGAGAACATGACAATTAGTTAATTCAAATTTAAGCATTAAAGCGCGTGGAATATTAACATTTTAGCGGCCATCCTGGTAATTTAAAACACAACAACTCCGCTTGTTGTCCAAGTACAGTCGCTCTCAGTTGCAACCCTGTGCGAAGCACTGCGGTCGATGCATACGATTAAATAAATGTAGACGACTTTTCAAAGTTTTATATTAAAACCAGGTGGGCCCAACACAACTACTTCAGTAATGATTTCATTAAGAGCCTATATATGTGACCCCGTACGAATTTTTAAGAATGTTTAACTCGCACTACTATTCGAAGTTCCGAAATTAAATTGTTCTGATCGTATCGTACTGATAGTAAATAATCTCCACTGTCCCAGCTACGTTTCCATTTATTATTCATATAATTCGCTTTAAAAATTACTTTAATCAAGATATTGACAGTTTTATGTTCAAAGCATCTTATATGTTGCAAATGCCGTTATGTACTATCGTGGCCATAACTATGTCCCTTCTTTTGATGTCGATTTTCTCGCCAACCTAGGGGCGAAAAAATTTGAAAAAATTCTGGTCCTGTCCTTGATTAATATACTACAACGCATAAAAATTAGAAAGCTGTATATGTTGGCGTTTGCCCGATTTTTCCAAATTAAGAAGAATTTGCGCTGTTTTTGACCCATAAATTTCATTCGTTTAACTTTAGCAATTAATTACTCCGGAAATAATCCATAGATTTCAACGAACTAAAAAGTAAAATCACCTGCGGAATGGTAGCTTTCAATGTGCGTTTTTGTAAAATGATCGGAGTAGTGGTTAACCCACAAAATGCTATATTATGCAATGCCAGCAATTTCATTATTAGAAGAGCTAGGATGATGAAGTGTCGATCATAGGCTACATAATAAATCATATATTTACAGTTTATTACAGAATCGTTGTTTATCTTGCATTTTCCCTACAAAATTGACGCGGCGCTCTTCGGTCTTCGGGGTGATGCGGGGGAAGGGATCGACAGCGACGCTGCCGGTATAGGTAAAACTACGAGAGCTGAAGGTGAGTCATCGATTCCAGCTGTTATTTTGCTGATACAGACTATTCCCGTGCGTTAGAAAGAAACAGAGTGCTTTTTCATGCGTCTGTTCTTACGCTTTTAGGCGATGACTCACCTTCAGCTCTCGTAGTTTTACCTATAGTGGGAGATCGCACGGGCTCAAAAGTTACTCCGAGAACAGTGCTTACGGACACAATATAACGACCTATCAGTTTTATACGCTCAGAGCTGCCATTTGTAATATATGTAAGATATCAAGAGTTGTATTTATGTTATATTGTTTTTGCCTGTATTTAAATATTACTAATAAATAAACACAAAAACGGACTCAGGCGGAGTCACGCGCAAAACGTTGTTCATGTTTATTTTGGTCTTAAAAATTAACAAATGGTCGGAATGATATTAAATTTAAGCGATATGTGACGCAGTAAATAAGGATTATATGCATGCTAACTGCGTTGTGCTGTTAACATTCCTTACTGATCTATCCGCTTCCATCAAAATCTTGTTTACAACCTTATTGTATAAAAACTGAAGAAAACAAAAACGCCAATCGATAGAAGAGACTCTGAATGCAACCTGAACAAACATTGAAATTTTTGTGCTAAGCGGTTTAGGAGAAAAAAAATCGGAATGACGGCAGTTTTACAAATTTACAAATGCAAAAATCGGGTCCATTTTTTCACTTCTCTCGCGCTCATGTTTACACCGAGAGGCAAAAATATTTGATAGTCATACAACATATGTAGAAATGATTGAGGAGTATGACACACTTTATTTCAAGTTTTTCTGATCAGTAGTATTAGAGTTATGAGACGTCAAACAGAGGAGTTAATACTATCGAAACGAGAGATGACAGTTAGGGCATTTCTCTCGTAGCGGGGTCACATATTATAACCAAAATTCTGAATTTAAAAATTAAGAATTTAATTCTGTTAGTTAAAATTACTAACTTGACAAGTTATCGTTCTTTTTGTGTATTGGAAATCAGCTCTCCGCCGTTCTCTCACTGTTGACAGTACCGCTAACGACTCCCTTCCCCGCATCACACCGTTTGTAGAGCGTCGGAATTCACGCGGCGTTTCAGCACAATCTTTTGTATGGAAAATGCAAGATAAACAATGATTCGGTAATAAACTTTAAACCTATGAATTATTGGGTAGCCTATAGTCTATATTTCATTCTTCTAGCTCTTCTAATGACGGAATTGCTGGCATTGCATAATATAGCTTTTTGTGGGTCAACCACTAACCCAATCATTTTACAAACTTGAAAAAAAATTGACAGCTAACATTCCGCGGGTGATTTTACTTTTTAATTCGTTGAAATCTATGGATTATTTCCGGAGTAATTGATTGCTAAAGTTAAACGAATGAAATTTACGGGCCAAAAACAGCGTCAATTCTTCTTAATTTGGAAAAATCGAGGAAACGCCAACATATACAGCTTTCTAATTTTTATGAGTAGTAGAGTATTAATCAAGGACAGCATCAGAATTTTTTAAAATTTTTTCGCCCCTAAGTTTGCGAGAGAATCGACGTCAAAAGAGGGGACATAATATATGGCCACGATAGGACGTATATTTTTCCGTTTTGGATCATGTATAGCAAACAACCCCGATGACCTGGACTCTTAAAAATCATCCGAAAAAACCTTAAACTTTGTACTTGTATGTGAATTTCTTGGAAATTTGTTGCCTGAAGCGAATTTATATTCAGGGCAAGAAAATACATCGAAAGGCACCTACTCGCATACACAGTTCTCTGCATTAAAATGGTTTATTGTTGAGGAGAGACAATGGTAAGCTTGTGAATAGAAACTGGTTAGGCGTTTTCTATAAATGTGTTTATGCGGAATGCGAATCTGGGTTCAAAATATGCGTATTTGGTTCATAACATTAAAAAAACGACCGTTTCATCTTGAAGGATGATCACATTACGAAGGTTTTCATGGAAACAATAAGTATAAGTATTAAACAATTTTGAAATAATACTAAAAATAATAGTTTTTATGATGAATATAATTAAGATGATGTAGCGGTGCGGTATCGTATATTACTTGCTTGTGGTGTGTGACACTATCAGCTTAAAATCGGAGTTGTATATTAAAGCCATTACCGTGTTTTACAACTTCATAATCAAATACTTTTCCAAATATACACGGGGGGTTGCGTGCGCGTGGGCAGTATAGAGGAAGGAGATTAAATTTAGCAATATTCGAACAATTTGAAGCATTTCCAGCCAACCGCCCGGTAAATCTTGCTTGCGGTATTTTTTTTTATATTATAGCGAATATTTTCGGTAATTATTTTATTGGCGGACATTCCGCTCGCCGGGACAGCAAAATAATTACAAAACCGGTCTGGCGTATAAGAGGGAAGGAAACGCTCTACCCGAATAGGTATATATCGGTAAGGGATGTCGGAAATATGGCAAATCACACTTAAGCATGTCGACGGTAGCAGTGCTCCCGGAGATATCTCGGGGCTTATCTTACAAATAAGAACGAGATATGTCGGCCGCGTACCGGATCGAGATCCAACGAACCCCTGAACAAGCGTTCTGCTATCTCGGACTCTGTTAACGTATTATAAAAGCACTTTGCCAGGACTAAATAAAAATGTTAAAGCCCCTGGACTGCTGCAGGGACTTCAACAGCAACCGGAATATATTTAATGGCCCTCCCTTCAAAGATATTCCTACTACATTCAACGGATAACGCGTTCCGTTGCGCCTTTTTATTACTCACTGATAACACCATTTTCAAAACTACTTTACCGAGCATCTACCAAAATAATACAAATCAACGACCAGGACATCATTCACAAGGACATCAACGAAAGACATCATTTCTAAGGCCAAACTCCCAAAACAAAATTAAGAAACATTTTTTCTGAGTAAAAGGTTTCATATGGCCCTATTGATAACAAGCTACTATTCTTTAAGAAGTTAGAGCCATTTAAAATACTGTTTTACTATCATTTTGTTATTTTTTAAGGTATTGAAATAGTATATTATTATACAAGTTTTATAAGACGTCAAATTGGCGCAAGAGTTGTTTTGGAACGAGTGAACCAATACGTCTTATAAAACGAGTGTAATATACTATTTTTTCTACTTTGCGCCATTAATTTTATATAAGTTTAGAAATTGTGGTTACTATATCGCGCTAAATTAGAATCTAGGGTATTTTGCGGGTACCACGTGTTAGCACTGTAGTAACTGTCAACTTAGTTAAGAATGATATCGATGAGATAAAATCGTGACAAAATCTAATTGTGAATAATTTTACTCTACTTTAGCCTACAAGTTTGAATAAATATTCAGCGAGGTCGCAACGATGATCATAATGGAGCTTGGGGCAACACTTTTAACCCTACTGTGATAAATACATGAAACTTGACCTAAAAAGTTAACAATTTTAAAATAGTGGTTTCATAAGTATAATAATCAGAATAGAAGTGTTTGGCGGTGACTGATTAGTTACTTCGAAGAACAAGAAGAATTGTTATAACGCTTAACGTTTAATAGCGGTGTCTACCTAATTCCGCTACGTAGCCGTTGCGGCTTATATATTTACAAGCACTTATAATTGAAACCCAATTCTAATTTCGGCAAAGTAGTTTATTAGAATAAATTATACTTAGTAAAATTACATGTGATGGAGGTAATACAAATACGTTGCACACAACCAGAACTAAGACGAAGTCGCAAGCGACGGACAAAAACGAATATGAATTGAACCGAGCATCCAAGCGTCCAAAATATTACCGAAAACTTATATGTTACATAAACTAAGAAATCCTCTACACTTTAAATGTACTATAGCTTCGTACGTGTATGCTGATAAACCATTTATTGCGCATATACAATCTCGCAGCAGTAATTAAAATCGTTCATATCTACGATGTAGGTTTGATCTTCGCATAATACCTTATTAAAGTAAATGTGGTCCTTGAATTATATCTGAAAAGGGGATTTGATGTTTAGTTGAAAAGAATGATAACGATCACTTACTAGAGTCGTAAAACATCACCGTAAACGTCAAGCTGGCGCATTTTGATGAACACAGCAAAACTAAGAAAGCCCCAATCCTTTGGCCATACTATAGCAGGCTACACCCATGTTTAAATATGTATAGAATATTGATATTTCGCAGTTTATATGATTACAAGCGATTAAGAAGATGCAGTGTGTGGTTATGTTGGGTTATGTATTGTACGTTTGACATATGGCATTTGATATCACTGTGTACCAATCAGACAAAAATGTTACTGTTTTCGGTATTACAATGTGTTAATTGTAACACCGAAAACAGTCTTACAATGTGTGCATTGTGAATGCAAAGTAGAAAAAAATAAATAAGTCCTTATGAAACATTTTAGTCAGAACAATAATTACGTTCTGGGAATAAAAATGTGGGAATAAACACCCAACTAGAAGATATTTGTGCACAGTAATTTCACCTATAACAGACGATCTCTATACTTTCTCTCAAAGTTTGTTAAATAAGAAAAAGCTTGCTCATATACAGGGTGTATATGGTTTTAAGAATCTACAAGAAAATATTTTTTCAGGGGGCATGCCCTCTTTTCGCCCCATGAACACTTTTTCGGTGCACCGCTGGTGGATTCTAAAATACAAAATGCATTTTTTGTTTTGTTCTAAAGCATTTTAATCTTTTGTAGTTTTTTCGTATTTACCACCGTTATCGAGAAAAAAAAAATAAAAGCTTTTCTGTGTTTCGCTAGATGAAATTAAAATTTTTAAATAATTGGTCTAGTATGCCCTGGCTGAATTAGATAACCTTTTGTTTGTATTTATGTTGACATTTTATTCGCCACCAACTGTTAAAAATTTAAACTAGGATATAAGAGCTGCAAAGAAAAAAAACTAAAAGAATCTTGAAATTTCAACACTCAGCAAGGAAGCGTTTGTGGACCTATGTTTATATGAATTTTTAGTCATTAAATAAGCCAAAGAATTACCCCTTTTCGTATTTACATGATACTTGGGAACACCTTGTATACACAATGTTGAAAACTGAACTGATACAAGGTAATTTATAACTCGAGGTGAAAATTAAAACTAAATTATAAATAAAAATGTATGAAGAACCTTTAAATTTGTTTCATTGTCAAAATTAGTACTTCAATTTAATTTTATTTAGTTATTTTTTGTTTAATTTAACGCAGTCACGAAATTTGAAATTACACTTTAGTTTCCTGCCCGCTTTAATTTTCGCCTAAAATTGCAAATCACTCTGTATATTTATTGATTTTCTATTAATGGGAATCCCATGGTTAAATAATACATAAAAATAACACTGAATAATGTGCCCATGAGCCGGCGACCGCCATTTGTTACTATTTTTCAGCGGAACCCCAGACGACATCTGGCGGAATCACAGGGTTCAGCGGAACCCCGGTTGGTAAACGCTGCGTTAGCAATTCGTTGTTTGTTGTGAGCAAATCGTTAAAGAGCCTTTTCTAAACCATGAAGACAACGGGTTTTATCAGAGACCAACACCGTGTTAATTCCTGCTTTTAGCGTAAGGGTGTTTGCGGTAGTCCATAAATATCTTGAGCCTGAAGGGCCTCCGGGTTTTATATCATCTTTCCGCCCACCTTGATTTATTTTTACCAACCGGGCAGCTGCGGGCTGAATTTAAAGGATTTGTTTTGCAATGCAAAATATTCCATTCATGCTAAAAGCGTGTCAAGGACGACGCACCGAGAGCATAATGTCCAAGGATTTTTGGTCCACTCCGGCCGCGAATCCTCTATCAACAGGCTTCCGTCGAAATATGCCAAAAATAAAATAACGCCAGAGTAATTAATGTAGCGACGCGTCTGTCTTATTTCACGCGCCTCTCTTCGTAAATCAAATTTGCCTGAAAGTTTGCGCGTCGCGACGCCCGGACCCCGCGCCTTAAATAGTGGATAAAAGGATCTAGAAATTTCTGAACTCCCGACGCGAAAGTTTTATTCGAGCACGCGAGCAAAAAGGCACTTATATTCCGTGATAGATTTATGTGATGTATTCACAGAAGACGCTCGCTGTATAATTGCAGACATACCACGACAAAGAACCAACCATCGGACAGAATAACTCACTCCAATAAACTTTATTCCAATGTAAACACACTCCACCGTTTCACCTATTGCCCCTGTGCACACTACGGCGTGGGGGACTGAGAAACGATTGTGATGCCCATGGCGGACTATGAATCCTGTGGTGGATACCAAGCATAGTCAGCATATGTATGGATGAGATATTCCAGATTTAAGAACACCTGACCATGACAAGATCTCAAAATTACAACTGCACATGGTCCACAGAAGAAAAAACATTTTGGTATTCCTAAATACTATGAAGCCTTCCATCGGATGAAAACTTAAAGCAATCGGCCTCTTGTGGTGTCTTGATGGCGGTCTTTGATTACAATTGAAGACCGAAATAGATGTGATCGATAAATCGGTTATTATCATATCAGATGAATCTTTTGATCATCGATCAGGTTTGTCAAACCGAATTGAAAGTATGTATTTATTCGACAGACAGGTCGGTCGCCGCCCGGCCTGTGTGTAAAATATTTTCGCGGCTAGGCTTGAAAGTTATTAACTAAAAGCCTAGGGGGCAATTAGCATCTCTCGTGTCCCCAAAAAAGATGCAAAAATTACATTTTCATATAGTGAAGGATGAAAAAAAATTACTTGATAAATGATTACTATTCCGGTTATTATCGGCTATTGTCACCAATGTCAGTTTTATTAGATATTGCGATATTGCCCTCTCGTAACAGTCGCGAAAGAGCTACAAGATGACAAAATACGGTAACTAAATTTTGCGCTATAGTCCAAAATAAGTATTGTTGTATGCACTTTTATTTGATCGTACTAATTAGATTTCATTATTTCGCAATGTTTGGCACTGCTGAGCAGTTTATCGTAATTACACTGGGTATTAAACTAATAAGCGTAGAATATATAGATAAAGTAATTTAATAGTCAACTTTTGATAGTAGACCAACTTTTGATAACGAACTCATGTCCAGATAGACGCCGTTTAGGAACTGCAGAGAGCCGGAATATTGTACCAACTTTATAAATTGCTGTAGTAAAGTAGGTTGTATGAAGTATCATAGAATAACTATTTTAAAATCAAATAATTTAAAAAGATAACCCATCATTGGCCAAAGTTGATACTAAAACTACAAAACTTCGGTTAATGAAAAGGGAGTTTCAAAAACGTTAAGTAATAAAAAATTTCAGACAAAAGTTACTTATGACGCTACACAAAGCGGCGGTTTCTCTCTAAAGAAGGGGAAACAGAGAGCGGCTGGCATTTATTTTTACCTGAAGTTTTTATTCTATCCGGTATTTGTATATCAATAGAGCTGTCTTTGATAAGAATATTGTCAATTTTGATAAGGTAGAAAGTTTGCAACCTATGTGCCGAAGTTAGTGCCAGAAGCATTAATAATTTGTATGTATGGTCTTCTAGGGAAAGGTCAATGTTAGGATGTTTACTCTCTAAAAACCTAATGACTGGTGACGGATCCCAAGTAAAAGAATACTTGGGTGAAGGTGGTTTTAAGTTATAAATGCCCCTCAGAAAACGTTTGAAAATATATTCATCCTCTTTAGGAAAATTTATGATAAGTAATAACGCTGATTTGTGTGAATTTATTGTACTGTATGAAATACCTTTATCCACTAAAGATTTAATAAAGCTAATTATGCCCTGGAAATCATACTCTAAGGGGTCTAGCTTACTAACGTTGCAAAAATGCCACCATCTGATAAGGCCACTATCATACTGCTTCAGAGTTTTCTCGCATACTGATGCCAATAGAATAGGAAAACTGGTTCACCTTTTCTAATAATTTTTCTCCATACAAAAAAGTATCCACTTCCTGGGTTTCAAAACATTTTTTGAACTGCGGATTTAGAGACGGCGCCAATAAAAATCTTCGATGAAGAGATAGCTGATGAAAGACATCCGTAAAAATCTTGGCCGAGTTTGCCAAACTTTCCAAATACATCCCTTGTTCCTCGGGTTCTGAGAGAGTACGGCTAATCGGCTGGTATAAAGCCTAGTAAAAAAGGTTGTTTAGTGGCGGCCCGTCCGATATAAAACCAGGAGAACAGTCTCGACTAATCAGCAAGATTATGCATGTCGTTCAAGAGCTTTGATTTATATAGCTCGAAACCAGATAAGGAATCATAAAGATTCAGTGGGCCATTCATTAGAATGCCCTGCCTGGTCTATCATTACCCAAACAAGGAATCATAAAGATTCAGCGGGCCATTCAATAAAATGCCCTGTGTTAAGATAAACGACAGGCACAAGGTAAAATCATCTAGGACCAACCTGATTCACTCGCTGAGTCGTAAACGTCTATTTCTTTCCGGATCTCTTCCATTTTCTTCCGCAATTTCTCAAATTTCCGAACTTTCTTGCTTCGTACGTCCTCTAAAGGTTCCACACTAGGAGCCCTTTTCGGCATTGTAACCACAAAACACAAGAAATACTATAACTATTGCAAATTATTGGAGAAATTTTGCACGCGTGTGAAGTGTTCGCACAAGACAAATATAATGAATAACCACAGCGTCATGTGGCCCGACCTAGCCCGGGGTAGGACAAAAAGTGGTTTTCTTCTTTAAACTTGTGAATTCGTGCATCGCAATATAACTACAAGGTGTGTAAAATGTTAGGAATGTGAGCGATGGATAATTGGTATTAAAAGGGCCATCCTATGATACATGACAATAGATTCTCTATGCTGTTTGTAATATTGGCACTATTTTCTGACTCTCTCCAGCGTTGACACAATACATTTCCATACATGAGTTCGTTTAAAAGTTACCTAGTGGTTGACCTAACATTGTCGCCAATTGTTCAAGTATAACAGTAAAACAAAAAAATATTATTTC